>CM034151.1:855425528-856633966 GCA_019776745.2 Taxus chinensis
ACCTATACAATGTTAGATGTAGTGCACAAATGAAAAATAATTATCCAATTATATGGTGCCACATGGCATGTTTAGAATCTAATAGTTATAAAACATTATAATTGACACATTTATTATGAAATTTAAATGTAAAGAAAAGAATAATAAAATATTATGAAACTATATGAAATGAAGATATTATAATATAAATATCTACCATTAAAACAATGACACATGGCATGAAAATTCTAAAATCCCAAAGGTTTTTTTTCCATTAAAACAATGAAAAGCACTAGAACCTCAAATCTATAAAGATAGTGTTTACAATGAGAAGAGGTATTGGACCACTAGGCTATATCATGATTTGCTATTCTATCACTATTTTCAAATTAAGTAATTAATGTGCAATGATTTATCTTATCAAAACTACAAAAAATATCACTTTCTCTTGAGGGTATATATGGATTCCAATTTAAAAAGATATATCATGTATGAGATAGATACGTAGTGCAACAATTATGGCTTCCATGTAAAGTCCACCCAAAATGATACACTTATAATGACAGGTTATAATGATAGGAGCCTAACGGCCGCTAAGCTAGACCATTGTTTTTTATAATGTAACTATTAACAAATTATAAATTATTGAGCCTAGCATCCACTATGTTATTCCTTTCAACTATTAATCAAACTTAGTGGTCGTTAAAGCTTTTCTTTTATACGAACAAAAAGTGTTGAGACCTCTTGATGAAATGTAGTGTAGAAATTGGCTCCACCAGGTAACATGTATCATATTTGAAAAAATTATAATCATTGAAAATTACAATCAATCTAAAGATGTAAAGATAGTGATTACTATGACAAGTAATTAAAGGATCTTGTTGGCTTATAAGCTATATCATGAGTTGTTAATCAATAAGTACTTGGAAATTGAGAGAAATTGTTAAGTCTAGCAGCCGCTAGGCTCTTTCTTTGATTGGAATGACTATGGGTTATAATTTACAAATATATATATTAGGAGAAATAAATAAGTCTTGAATCTTCTCAAAATTAAAATTGTTGAGCCTAGCGGCTGCTACGTTATTTCTTTCAATGAATAATGAAGGTTGGCAGTCAGTAAGCATTTTCTTTTATAAGGATAGAAAGTCTCGATCCCTCTCGATGGAAAACATTGTAGGAATTGGATTTTAAGATATTCCATGATTTATTATTGAATGACTATTTCAAAATTAAGAAATTATTGAGCTTAGCGGTTAATACCATTTTTCTCTAATACTAATGAATATGGATTATAATTTTCAAAGATATATCTTAGGATAAATAAATAAGACTAGATGCCTCTTGACATAATGTAATGCAGTAAATTGGTAAGCAATGTGAAGTCTACCCAATATGTGACACTTATAATCAATGAAAAGCATAAACCATCAAAGTTGAACAAATAGTGATTACAATGGAAAATGGTAATGATAGGATCCTAACAACCTCTAATCTTGACCACTATTTGTTATTATATATCTATTATCAAATTTAGAAAATTTTGTGCCTATTGGCCAAAATGTTATCCTGTTGATACGAAGATAAAGTTTTGATCCTTATCGATGGAAAGTAGTGTGACAATTGGCTCCACCTAGTAATGCATGACTAATTTGATATAATTATTGTCATTGACAATAACAATCATTCTCAAGTTGTACTTCTAGTGAATGCAAGGACTAGAGGTAATGAATTTATTGTAGTGGCCGCTAAGCTAGACCATGATTTGTTACTAGAGGTAATGAATTTATTGTAGTGGCCGCTAAACTAGACCATGATTCGTTAGTCAATATTTATTTTGAAATTTTTCTTTGATATGAAAGAATATGGCTTATAATTTACAAAGGTATATTTTAGGTGAAAAAAAAAGCCTTTATCCATCTTGTTGAAATGTAGTGCTATAATTGGGTCCACCATGTGAAGTCCATCTAATACGATATAATTACTATCATTAAAAAATAATATCGGTCCACAATTGAACATATAGTGCTTACAATGACAATCAATAATTAGAGGTGCTTAGTGGCTGCTAAGCTTGACCATTGTTTGTTATTATATAATTATTTTCAAATAAATACATTCTTAAGCCTAACAGCCACTACGTTATTCTTTTCAACTGTTAGAGTAGGTATTTACCTTAGCTCAAGTTCACCTAGGTACTTTATTTACCTTTATTATATTTACTCTCACCCACTTATATGTGTGGATATTTATTTTTATTTATTTAGATATTAGGGGTATATTATCTAGTTTTCAGGCATAGTTCTTTCCTTGATCTATGGTATTGGCTAGATCCTTGATCTCTATTTCTTTCCTAAATCTATAGTCTTGAATAGTTCTTTCCTTGATTTATGGCTTAATCTACGACCTTGATTTGTTCTTAGATTTTTAGCCCTTGCCCATATAAGAAAGTCCCATTCTCATTGTATTTCAATGAGTTCCATAATAATATATGATATTTCTGCTCATTTTTTTGCAAAGGTTTATGTAAAGTTATTTTGGTGAATTGCTTTCATCTTATTGATTGTGGTGTTTAATTAGCATCTGAGTTCTTGGCTTGGTACTATTTTGTTATCATTCCTTTTATCTACTAGCTATGAAGATTAAATTTTAATGGCCTTTAAGCTATTCCATTCAATTGGTGTAAATTACCAAAAAGTAATATTAAAAATTGTTCATTCATATTTCGATTTACATCCTCTCTTTCTCTAACATATATATTTTAAAATGTTTCCTTTCATGTAATCTACGCAAAGTGGATGGTTATCAGTCAATGGATAATCCTTCAAAAATAAGTTACATGTTAATTGTCAAGAACAATTTTGCATAGTTTCTGGTATTAAAGTTGTTATCCAAAAAATATTATTTACAGTAACCAATTGATGGTTATATGTCATCTTCATTTGAAGCCTAAAAATAGCTAATGTTTACTTTGATTTCTCACCAATGATAAAAACTAATGTATTCTAGATATTGATGATCACAAAGGCTAACAGTTTTATTCATTAACATATGGTGATAACAAAAATTAATCAATATTTCAAGTAATATTTAATATATTCTTCTCCAATTATAGATACAATGTCTTCCATTCGTCGCAATCCATTCATGGTAATTCCATTCATTGAAGGTGCTGAGAGGTGGAAGAACAAAGATGACAACTGTCTTATGAAATTCCATCGAAATGACAACTACTTCAATGACATGTGGTTATTTTTTATCATAGATGATGGATATGAGGAATTCATAATGGTTATATCCTCTGCATTCATTGATTCGATAACACTGCGTGTTTAGGTTGAACACATTGACTATGAAAATAATAAGTGTCTTATTGTGGATATGGAGTTAGATGTTTCTTTATTCAGGAAACGGGAAATGCAAGCCCTTGAAGAAAGAAAAAAAGGTTCCTGTTCAAAGCATGGATGGGATTTTGTGTTATTAGTAGATGAAGAAAAAACTGGTTGTTCAAATGGAGAATAATTTCACAGTGGTATGCTTGCAGTACTTAGAAAATTGTATAGAGGCGATTAAACCTCTTTTGTTTTTTATTTTTTGAATATAAAATGTTTGATTTAACCATCTAAACATGCCAAGTTGTTTGATATGATGAGCATAACATATTTAGATAAATTAGATCTTGGTCCATCTAGATCAAAGTTCCATGGGTTAAAAAAATACCAAATCAATTGCATTGCTGAAGAAAGCAACCACTACATTCAAAAAAAAAACCTTCAACTAAGAAGAAATTTGATTATTTTTTGTTCGATGGAGAAGTGTTTTAAATTAATTTTTCCAGGTGTCATGTAGCACCTTCAGAGTATCAATTTCATCTTGTTGATGATGAGAATTTTTACCTTCTTGTGCACTCCATGTTGATAAATGTTATCTCTGCACAAAGGGATGTAATTTTTCTTCCCTTCTTGGAGTCTATGAATAAGGTTGTGGTGGTAAAATATACAAAATAATTTGAAAGGGATGATGTTAAATTTTATATACTTGATAGCTAGCATACAATATGTGCACTATAAAATATTTTGGGCTTAGATACTTATAAGTATTCACATCTCAGGCTATAGTTTCAAAGGGCTCGCATTCTTTCTCCAAATGGAAGTAATGAAATCATTACTAATATTTTCAAACAACAAAATGAAGTGAACAGAACCTGGATAGAAACCATGTTTAGTGATTTACTTTACAAATATAGATTGTTTTGGAAATCAGTTACATTTCCTCAATGTCCTAGATTGGCAAAAAACAAAACAGAGCAGTGGATGGTAATGTAATTTAATTTTATTACATTTTTTATTAACTTTTTTCTTCTTTATATAAAAAAATAAAACATATAAATGTCCTTTAAATGCAAAACTTTGAGATTCAATTCATTTTTATTTTCAAAATAGACTCAACCATCAATCCATATGACAAATGAAACTTTCTATTATCTCTGGATGATATATGGACTAAATGGACTACAACATTTGAGTTGTTTAGATCTTGCGGCCTTGTTTGTTCACTTGTTAAAGATAATCAGGATAAATTTCATCCTAATCCATTGGAAAGATTCACATCCAATTCATTTAGGGATGTTAGAGGAATGAACAATGAAGAACTATCAGTACTAGCGGATAAAGTACAATCAAGGTATGTATGCTTAACTGGCCTTGTTCAGGTAGGCATAATAGTAGAGAAAATTGATTCCTACTACCGAAGAATAAAAGGAGATAGAAAAATGAGAGAAAAAGTTATAAAATATTTTAAAGAAAACATCCAGATATTAATGTATTGACATCATGTAGTGAATCCAATGTAATTGAAAAACTTAAATTACATGAATCACACTATAACCAGTTGTCTTTACTATTGGGTGAAGAGAGGAAAGGAAAGAGAAAATATGATTACCACATAAGGGAAACAAATATAAACAAAAAAAAGGATCAGGTCACGGAAGAAGATCTTTGTGTCGAGGCTCAAAAAATATTAGACAACTATGTGGTGTCAATGGAAAACAATATACTGGCAAGGATTGAGGACATAAAAGAATTTACATGTCAATGTGTAGACATGTTCCAACTGTTGTCAACTCTATCAACTATTCCTACCACTAATCCTTTCAATGTAGAATGTGTTATCGCTGATTTTCGTAATTTTTCTAGCGATATTTATTTTGAAGAAATAATGGAGCTGCTAACACTTATTGGAACAAGTGCACTAGAACATATTATTATTTTTCTCATATTAATTGAATATTCAAAAATGTTGAGAGAAACAATAAAAAAATACATGGAAAAGGTTAAAGATAGTGAAGAATCAATTATGGATGCATCTTATAGAATCTATGATAGCATTGGGAAATTTAAAATTTTGTGTCTTATGTACACAATAAATAGAGTGCACAACGAAGACAGAAAATGACGAAAGAGAAGAAGTAACTAGGGATTGGATGGAAACATTGCAACAACAATAGATAACTACAAGCGAAATTACCCTAAATGGAAACAAACAACCTTTTCCTTATGAGATATTATATGAACTATGGTGTCCGATGTTTGCTCGATGTTGTTCTCAAGATTCTATAATATTAATGCTATATGGAGGATGTGTCACATTGGGTGAATTAGTTTAATCCAATCAATCTGTTGATTTTATTGTTTAGAAAAATAGTCAGGAAATGTTTTTAAAACATTACTATTCTCATATGAAGAAAGGTTGGTACCATAATACAACTCGAACATTTGATTATGCTAAATGTCTTTCAACTAAAAAAAGCTACTTACACGTTTCTTATTTACGCAGAAAACCCAAGAGTAATAGGAATCGATGTAAATACATCTCAACTTGATGCTAAAAAACCAAATCATCATGGTGATTGACCTTCAGTTGCGTTATAAATATGTTTAATGAGCTCTATTTTCAATTGCCATTGTTCTTATTTTTTTGACAATACTCTATGCTCACCAACACTGACTAGAGATGAGGAGAAATCAACCAAATAATCCATGATTACACAAGAAATTTCTGGTTTGTTAGTCATGTACATTTATAAATAATAACCAATAGTAAATCCCACAAAATAAAAAAAATAATGGTTTATGCAGACCACCAACACTCAGAGAAAGTAATAGTGGAGTGGATGGTGGTAGCCATCACGAATATGTAGACAAAACCAGGTATGTTATCCATGCGTATATTTAAAAATAAATATTTAAAAGGCTCACATAGTTATAGAAAAGGATATTGGCTAATTCAAGAAGTGGAACCGTTTTCAAAGAAGGAATTACCAAATAACGTATTTCAAAATTTCATGGTGGCATCGAACACTACATAGTTTGTAGTTTTTAGGTTGTTGGTCGTTTGCATAAACCATTATTATCGACATAACGATACAGACATTAGAATCTATGCTTATTATAGCTAATGATGGTATATCCTAGCAGTCACTAATCCATGCATCAGTGTCTCAAAAGTGTTGTCCGCCAATGGGTGGCTGATTAACTAAAATTAGTGTATATGGTGGATACAATAATCCTAGTTAATCTAAATAGGAGAACTAAAATAATATATAAATGGAGTAAATAAAGTGTAGTAATATGCTATAAATGTAAATAAATTATTCCCTGTGAAATAAAAATTATAATGTAGTTAAAATAACTTAGTTGATTACGACAAATTGTCATAGAATGTTGCAGAGCTAAAACTGGAAATCAGCTATGTAGATGACCACTCGGGGGCCTTGCAGAGGGTAGACCTAGATTGTTTGAAGTGACACAACTACATGGGAGTGTATTGGAGTGCCCGAGGGTTCTATGGTCTGAATTTTGGGTGCTCGGGATAATATAAAACCATAGAAAATGTGTTCGGTAGTGTCAAATGGATGTCTGAAACTCTACCCATATGTCACATTGAATTTGCTAGATGAACTGGATAATGCCTTGCACATGAAGAAGAAGAATGGGTCAAACTAACCTTAGCCTCCAAACTGGTGGAATTATCCTTGAGCGTTGTACTACATTTCAGACCTAAATGTAGTTTTGGTGAGCGTGTGCATGTCATTCCCTAGGTGTTCTCATTCCAATCACACTTTATGAAGTAATGAGCTATGATAGATATGGAATATGTAGATAGTAGAATTGAATCAATAGAATCCCCCTCCTCTAAGAGTGATTGTTATGAACACTTCCTAGCTTGGATGTATGGAGCTATGTGGATGTAATTGATGTAGTAGATGTAGCCCTATATGGAGTGATAGTAGTGATGGGATGTAATGATCTAAGACCCTCATTATGGTTTTATAAGCTTTATATTTATAGGTATATCAAGTTAAATTCCATAATTAATCCTAAAAATTCTGACTCAGGAAAAAATAAGGATGACCAATGGCTAGAAGTGACGTGAAAAGGAGTGAAAGGGTATTTTCCTAGATCAGAGCACCATTAGTGGGATTGTCGACATTAAAATTTTCCTCTGTAATTTCTATTTTATTAATGTATGTATTAGGAATAGGATGTTGTTAAGTATAATTAGTAGTGGCATCCAATAGAAGATAATGGCGCAATCAGTACGGTGCCGCCAATAAAGTAGAGTACGGTAACAGTCAAAGTACAATAGGAATGTTGTAACAAGTAAATATCTGTCGTAAGTGGTCCGGTAATGTTAAAATGTCAAAGTTGGGATAAGTAGAGAAGTAGGGTCTACATGATTAGGAATTAGAAATATTATATTTGTAATAGGGACAAAGAGTGATGTCATAAATATTTTTTGTATTTGTGGAAAAATCTAAAAAGGTAGAACCCATGTGAGATGATAAGGTTTATCTTATCTTAGAAGATAATCCTACATGGAAAGGCAAGAGTTTAGGTATGGAATATGATTGGCCGGAAGAGATTTCCTATCCTATCTTAGAGATAGGGTGGATAATCCTGGAAGTTCTATAAATAGAGAGGCCACCCCCCTCATTTAGCATAGAGAGAAGTAGTGAGAAATATTGTATGAGTAAGTGTGTAAAGGAAGCCATCATTTAGAAGGTGTGTTAAAGAATCCATTGTGAAGTTTCTACCATAGTTATTGTTAGAAGGCAAGTGAATTTAATAACACTTGAAGTACCTCATGGGTGAGATTGTAACAATTTCATGTTGATATTATAATTTACACCTATATTTTCAGATTTTTCATCATTCCGTCATATCATAGTCTATGGTATTCTTGTGTTATGTTTGTCATTGTGTTTCCAGATGACATCAACCAAAATAAAGGCTGTGCATTAGTAAATAATCATAGCATGAGGAGTTCCTGGTGGTGAATTATCATAGTTCCGGATTGGAGATGAAATTTTGGTTCCGTTGCCGGGATCATTCCTCGTTGGTGGATTTTCTAGAGAGATATTCCCACTTAGTCAGAAATCATTTGGAGGGTAACCTTGTTTTTACTATGCATAGGATTTACAATGTTAAATTTACTTTTACCGTGAATAGTATTTACCACAGTAACTTCATTTTTTACCATAAATAGTGTTTACCCCAGTAACTTCATTTTTACTGTAAATAGTGTTTACCACAGTAAAGTCATTTTTTACCGCAGTAAGTCCAGTTTTACCATAGTTTACCATGGTCATTCCTATTTTATTGTAGAAAGGTGTAAAGTCACTTTCTATTGTAGTGAGTCCAATTATTTGTGCACGTAATTCTTATTGATTGTACTTGTGAGTTGGTATTTCACTGTGGTTACATTTAAAAATGGGGAAGATCCCAGGTTTTTCAGCCCAATCTAATTAATATGCTTCCTCTTTCATTCAAGAGTTTAAATGATCTTGTATTTGTAATGGCCTTATAAGAAGGGAACAATGGACTGAATTTTTTCCTACCTTTTTGGATGGTTCAACACTTAGGTGGTTTGAAACACTAAGTGATAATGTGAAAAACTCATGAGATTTTTTAACTGAAATTTTTATTGAAGAATTTGGTGAACAACAGAAATATGTAGATCTCATGATCGAGATCACAAAGCTAGCCCAAGGAGAGAAGGAGAATATAAGAGATTATCATGCTCATGTTCTAGAGCTAAAGAGGAAGCTCGATACCTAGATCCGGAAGGAAGGATTAGCAGATGGGTTGATGAATGGCATGGATAATCTCCTCTGTAAGCACTTCATTCTTGGGATGAAGCCAAAGATTAGATAATGAGCGAAGTATGACCGACCAGCTACCATTGAACAAGTAAAGGAGATTGCAAGAAGGAAATAAGAAAGAATGGAAGAGGAGTCCAAAGAAATTTTTGCTAAAGTAGAGCCTACACCAGCACCTTTGGTACAGAATCCACAACCACTCTCGGTGAGCACAAATATTTCTCCTAGTACATCTAATGAGTATGAAGATCTTCTCAGAAAGATGGGCCAGTTAACTATTAATATTCTTCAAGGAAAGGAATTTAGTTCTCAGGGAGGAAATAGAGGTCTAAAAGGAAATATTTCTGAAGTTGTATGTTATGGTTGTTATAAAAAGGGTCATTATAAGTATAATTGTCCAGATAGATCTTCTACATCTGGTACAAGAGATAATGATAAAGGAAAATCACCTGTGAATTATTTTGATGTAGTAGATAAGAGCATAAATAATGAAGTAGATGTGTTTGTAACAAAAATAAAGAAAGAAAAATATAACCAAGATGGAAATGATCCTAAGAAGATGAAAGGAGAAACTAGTAAGAAACATAGGATAAGAAAGGTTGGTGTGTAGGATTTTCTGATTTCACAGGGACAAGGACCATACTCCATCTTAGAAGATCTGTCCAAAAGGCGTGCAAATATTACATATGGTCAACTCTTGGCTATGTCTTCTAAGAAGAGGCGGGAGCTGCAAATTGGACTCAATGCATAACAAAGGAAGGAGGTTGAGGTCCCTATTTTTGAGGCTGAGGTAGATCCCTATGCTCCACAAGTTGAGGTATTATGTAATGGTATTTCAATTCATGATGTCTTAGTTGATGGAGGTACTACAGTTAATGTAATGACCGAGTCTGTAATGAATATGTTAGGTTTAAAAATTGATCACCCCTCAACAATTATGTTAAGGTCATTAAATAAGGGAAAAACTAAACCAAAAGGTGTAGTTTCAAATGTGGCAATATGTGTTGTATGTGTGGTAGACTTTCAAGTGATGAAAAATGATACTGTTGCGTACCCAATGTTGTTGGGAAGAGCATGGATAAGGAGATTTCATGCAAGAAACTACTGGAATGAAGGCTTCATGACACTTGGATGTGGTAGCGAGAGGGTGAAGATAAACATGATCCCTCGGCATCATAAAGTAGAACCTGTGGATTCAAGTGATGAAACTAATGATCATACATCCTCTTATTACTCTAGTACCAGTGAAGTGGACACCGAAGATGAAGAAAGTGAGGTTGATGTTTTGGTCATGGATATCCTTCTAGTCACACTGACTCAGGACCCCATAAAATTATCTGAAGAATAAATTGATGATCGTCTCCAACAAATAAAGATTGGTGATGTTGTGATGGAGAGTGAGAAGGAATCATACCTCTAGCTCTTTCAAAGGTACAAACACATTTTCAATTTTGATTACAAGGAAATACATCAAGTAAGTTAGCTAGAACATTCTATTGAGCTGGTAGATGGTGCTAAGCCCATAAAGCAAATGCCATATAGAATGAATCCTAATTTTTTCAATACTGTAAAAGAAGAAATAGGTAAGTTGCTTGATGTAGGATTCATATTTGCTGTGGAGAATTCATAATGGGTTTCTCCCATTGTGATCTCAATAAAAAATAATGAGAAGCTACGAATTTGTGTTGATTATAGGAAGCTCAATAAGGCAACAAAGAAGGATCATTACCCTCTTCAATTCTCATATGATATTTTGAATGAAGTAGCTGGCCATGAGTACTATAGTTTTGCTGATGGATATAGTGGATACGACCAAGTTCATATAGCAGAGAAAGATCAGCTGAAGACCACATTCACCACTCCTTGGGGAACGTTTTCTTATAGAGTTATGCCTTCTAGATTGTGTAATGCTCTGTCAACAATCCTGCGCTTGATGAATAGGGTGTTTGAACCCTGCATTGGGAACTTCATCAGAGTATTTCTGGATGATTTTTGCATCTATGGGAGCAAGATGGACCACCTGAACCAGATGGAGACAACATTTCAAAGGTTAGATGAAACACAAGCCTCACTAAACCCTACAAAGTGTGTCTTTCGATGTTCTAAAGGCGTTTTGTTAGGGCATGTTGTATCTAGAGATGGTATTGGTACTGATCCTGATAAACTTTCAAAAATCAAAGAGTTACCATTTCGTATGAATAGAAGTAAGTTGAGATCATTTTTAGGCCATGTGGGTTACTATAGAAGGTTCATCAAGAATTTCTCAAAGATTGCACATCCACTAACCCAGTTCTTGAAGAAGGATGTTACTTATGAACTAGGAAATAAAGTGCATGAAGCTTTTGAACAACTGAAGAAAGCCTTGGTGTCTTCACTTGTTTTAAAGAATCCAGATTGGAGCAAGCCATTCATTTTGTATACTGATGCCTCATATGCAGCACTAGGAAGAACTCTGAGCCAAAAGGATGAAAATAGGAATGATCATCCAGTTGACTTTGGGAGCAGAAAAATGAGCAGTGCTGCGGTAAATTATACTGTAACTGAAAAAGAGGCTCTAGCTATCATTTTTGTTGTAAAGAAGTTTAGAAATTACTTGCTAGGGTAGAAATTTATAGCTGTAACAGATCATCAGGCTGTACAGTATATTGTAAATAAGCCTAACCCATCAGGGAGGATAGCAAGATGGATAATTTTGCTATAATAATTTGAATTTGATATTATAGATAGGCCAGGAAAGAAGCATGTCAATGTAGATGCACTCTCTCAAGCCTATGAAGGTTTAGGTTCACCTTGTGATGATGATGATTTCCCAGATGCAGCATTGTTATCCCTTGACACAATCCCTAGTGAATACATAGATATTTGGAATTATCTGAATGAATTCAAGTTTCTTGATGGTGTCAATGCAAAGACTAAGAGGAAGATTACTCAAGCCAGTTGTCCATATTCTATTCTGCATGGAGTATTATTTCGAATAAGACCTAATTGATAGTATAAGAGAGAAGTTGGACGTGATCAAGGGAAGGAGCTAATAGAAGAATTCCACAATGGTACATGTGGAGGAAACTTCTCTGGACAACTTACAACAAGAAGGATCTTAGATGTAGGTTATCACTGGCCCACTCTCTTTAGAGATTGTTATAATTATTGTAAGATGTGATATTTGTCAAACACATGGTAATCATAAGACTTCATTAGCTCCATTATGCCCTATTATTGCACTTGGTCCCTTTAAAAAGTGGGGAATAGACATTTTAGGTCCACTTCCAACTACTCCATGCCAAAATAAGTATATTGTAGTTGCCATCGATTATTTAACCAAGTGGGTTGAAGCTAGGCCATTGAAAACAACTTCCATGGATGAAGTGGCAAGGTTCATATATGAACGCATTATCACCAAATTTGGTTGTCCATTAGAAATTGTAACAGATCAAGGAAGCCACTTCATTAATGAAGTGGTAGAAGCCCTAGTCAACAAGTTTTCTATTAAGCATAGGAACGCAACAACATACAAGCCAAGTAAAAATGGATAGGTGGAACGAACAAATTTTGTGTTGTGTCAAGTTCTAGCAAAAGATGCAGCCTTGCAGGTACATAAGTGGGATAAAAGGATTCATGTAGCATTGTGGGCATACAGGGAAACATCAAAGTCAGCAATAGGATACTCCCCATTTCAGTTGGCTTATGGCATTGATCCAGTTCTTCATATTGAGTTTGATATTCCCACTATGAGAGTTATGAAAAATGAAAGGATGGATGAAAGTGATTCAGTAAAAGAAAGGTTGGTACATCTTCATTTGCTAGAGGAAATGAGGGAAATAGTGAAGGATACAAGCTATAAGAAGAAAATGAAGCAAAATGAATACTTTGATCAAAAGATCCATTGGTTTCCATTTCATGTGAATGACTTGATTCTAGTATATGATTCCAGATACAAAAAAAGAAGACATAGAAAACTTCTTCCAAAATGGATGGGGCCCTACAAAATTGCAGTTGTGCATGAAAATGGTACATATCGATTGGAGGAATTGGATGGTACTCCCATTACGAAATGTATCAACCATGACAAGTTAAAGATTTTCCAGGCACCAGCTTCAGAATGTCCATAAGAGTCTACTCCGAGGATGGAGTAGAATTTAGGAAGGGGAAAAATGTCGACATTAAAATTTTCCTCCGTAATTTCTATTTTATTAATGTATGTATTAGGAATAGGATGTCGCTAGGTATAATTAGTAGTGACGTCCAATAGAAGATAATGACGCAGTCAGTACGGTACCGCCAATAAAGTAGAGTATGGTAACAGTCAAAGTACAATAGGAATGTTGTAACAAGTAAATATCTGTCGTGAGTGGTCCGGTAATGTTAAAATGTCAAAGTTGGGATAAGTAAAGAAGTAGGGTATACATGATTAGGAATTAGAAATATTATATTTGTAATAAGGACAAAGAGTGATGTCATAAATATTTTGTGTATTTTATTTGTGGAAAAGTCTAAAAAGGTGGAACCCATGTGAGATGATAAGGTTTATCTTATCTTAGAAGATAATCCTACATGTAAAGGCAAGAGTTTAGGCATGGAATATGATTGGCCGGAAGAGATTTCCTATCCTATCTTAGAGATAGGGTGGATAAGCCTGGTAGTTCTATAAATAGAGAGGCCACCCCCTCATTTAGCATAGAGAGAAGTAGTGAGAAATATTGTATGAGTAAGTGTGTAAAAGAAGCCATCATTTAGAAGGTGTGTTAAAGAATCCATTGTGAAGTTTCTACCATAGTTTTTGTTGGAAGGAAAGTGAAGTCATTAACACTTGAAGTACCTCATGGGTGAGATTGTAACAATTTCATGTTGATATTATAATTTACACCTATATTTTCATATTTTTCATCATTCCTTCGTATCATAGTCTATGGTATTCTTGTGTTATGTTTGTTGTTGTCTTTCCAAATTACATCCACCAAACTAAAGGTTGTGCATTAGTAAATAATCATAGCACGAGTAGTTCCTGGTGGTGAATTATCAGTGCCAGATTGGTGATGACAGGACCGGGGATCCCCGTGGCACTCCACTATAGTGTGAGGTGCCTGGAATTAGGGATAGAATCATGGGGAATTTGTGAAATAGATAGATAAGTAATAGGAAAGATGAAATAAAATATAAAATAAAGATGGAAAAAATGTGGGATTAATTGGTACTTTGTACACCTGAGAAAATTTTAAATATTAGTATAAGATTGGGATAAATATTGTCTTAAGTGCATGATTTTATATCTATATTTTTTCCCAAATTTATGTTGGTGAGTGAATAACTCGGAAACATAAAGTAGATTAAGAAGTGTACTTGATGTCTGTGCAAAGTGTAGAAGAGAACGTGTCGATGGACTAGAAGCGTGGAATGAAACAAAGAAAAATTGTGGAGGAGTATGGATTCTAGAGATGAAAAATGTGTTAAACATGATGAGAATGAACCTAGGGTGGAATGTGTTTGTAGCTACTGCAGTGTGTTCTCATTTTCATTGTTGCTATTTGTTGTGGTTGCCCCCAATTTGACTACTTGTTTCTCATACGACAGACCTACAGGGAGAAAACATGCAAGTAGTCAAATATGTATGTATGTAAAAATGCATTAGAATTTTTTTTAAATGGAACATGTGCACCTGATCCATGTCAAAAAGAAGGGTGTAGAAGGATATCCTATAATATCATGAGTTCTTTGGGTTTGATCTCACGCCACCCTGGTTGAAGAATTGTAGGGAGGAAATGCTCTATGTCCTTTAGCTCTAAGCACTTCTACTGAAACTTGTTGAAGAGATCTCTATATTGTTCTTATTTTTTGGGAGATCATATGCCACTGGATGGAGAAGTGTAGAGAGGCCACCCACTATAACCCCTGAGCATATAACCACTCTACATAATTTCTAAAGGACACCATATCATGTTATGGTGGATGTGTATGCAGTTTGGTCTTGTTTGAGCTCACTCACTGTGTCTGAACTGATGTAAATTTTGTTAGTAGAGACCCGTCATGATGCCCCCTTCTTTGGGGGTGAATACAAAAACCCTGAAAGGAGAACGTGGCCACAAAAGAGGACCTACCACACTGTGACCTTGTAACAAACTGAGCCTTGCATGGGGAAAGGGAAAGCGCTTGGTAGATACCAAGGCATGCACAAAAGGGAATGACTAGCTAAAAAAAGTATTAGTCCATAAGCACATTCATGTAAACAATGTAAAAACATAAATATTATAAAAATGCACCAAGTATAGTAGTGTAAACACGCAAGAAGAAGACCTCGTAAAGAGGGTTACAAACAAGGGACATCACTAATGATGTCACAAAAGAGACAATGCAATCATGGCCACAAACAACAGACAAGTGTGCACACGAGAAAAGGGATAAGCATGCATATAATATAAAAAAAAAGACAAGTATGAATATAGAAGTAGTCATGGAAACATGTAATCCTACAAAATAAGTTTTGTACATGGAGCACATGTTACCATGTTAGATTGGAAACTAATATGTCAAAACGTGTATGAAGAATTAGTATAAGATGTTAAGTACATAATGAAAAAATAACACCTGTATGAGTTGAATTTTGATTCCCAAAGTGACTGGAAGAAGAAGGGTAGAAGGCAAGCATCCATGCTGCGTGTAGAGTTTTGTATCTGCGATCACACTAAAAAAAGAGGTGAACACATATCTGTGCATGATAATGACATATAATAAATCAAGCTAACATGTGTAGTAAAGTGAACATTAAAAACAATATTAAGAAAATGTAAATGAATAATGACCATAAAATATGCAATGGATTGATGAAATGAATTTCAAAATGGAATGATAGGAGCAATGTTTCCCCTGAGTGTATGGAAGTGTATGCGGTGAGGTTCACTTTTCCCCCTTAGTAGTCAAGAATGAACCATAAACAAGAGTGTATCATCGGAAAATGGTCACGTAGTTGTTGGTTATGTCTAGCGCACTGTGATGAGTGTGTATGTGTAGTGATGATGAGATGTTACATGGGGAGATTATCTATATGGAACCTATAGTGAAAGCATATATAATGAATTTTTTCAATGAAAGATTCATGATTTATCCATAAGTGTATATCACTATGGAAGAAGTGTATGGTGAGAAGATGTATGGAACGATAATAGTGGACCCTATAGCTTAAGCATATACCAGAATGTGTTGAATGGATGAGTGATGATTTATCCCTAAGCGTAAATCACTACAGGATGAGGGGTAACAAGTGATGAAGTATATGATTATATAGCGGATATATGGGACGTGATGAATTGAGTGATGATTTAGCCCTACGTGTATATCACTACCTAATGAAATAATAAGGTGACGATCTAACCTATAGTGTGTGTCACTACAAGAGGTGGGTGATGCATTTGATAATGGATGGTGGTGATATAACACTAAGAGTAAGCACAGACCACTACATGATGAGTAAGAATGAGGTCGTTATTGATCCTAAAGTGTATACCACTAATAGACGAGTGAGAGTAAGGTGGTGATATATCCTAAAGCATATACCACTAGGTGAGGAATGAAACAAGGGTGGTCATTTATCCTAAAGCATATACCACTAGGTGGTGAATGAGGCAAGTGTGGTGATTTATCCTAAAGCATATACCACTAAGATAGGATTAAGATAGATGAATATGTAATAGAATGTCATAGGATAAAATAAGTGATGATAAGATGTAAGATGATAATGAGAATTGGATGAAGGGAGTGGTGATTTAACCTAAGGTGTAAACCACTACATAGTGATTGAGGGTGTGAAAATGCAATGGAATAATGTGGGATTTAGAAAAGTATAAGATGATATGATAAGATGTGATAGAATGTAATATGATGACGTAGAAATGATAGGAGTGGCGATTTAACATAGGGTGTTTACCACTATGATATGTGATGATGGGTGTAGGTGGTGATAAAGCCTAGAGAATTGGTCACTAGTCTGAGGAAAGTAGTATTATGACATGTAGCATATAGGGAAGATCCATTTGATTAGTAAACCCTTGGCAGTCGAGTATGAACCAAGGAACTAGAGTGCGTCATAGGGTGGTGATTGTAGCGCATAAAACAATGTAATGTAGGTGACCAAGTTGTGAATAAAAAATGTACTTACGTGGTAGGATGTAGAGAGTGTGATGATAGGTGTAGAGAAAATATGTAGTGATGATAAAACTAGGCCCATAGGTAATGTGACCTAGCATAGAGATAGAATGTATGAGTGAAATATTAAAAAAGCCTCATATATGATGATGAATAATGTAGCACATATAAGTGAGATGATTGTAAAAAGGAATAGTAGATGAGGTATGTGTAAGAAGATGTGGGATGTGGGTTGTGAAGAGAAGTGATGATATAGGATGTGTTGTGTGTGGGGTTCAATGTAATGGTAATCCCTCACCAGTCTAGTGTGAACTGAAGCACAATAGTGTGTTATTGGGTAACGAAGGTGTGAGGATGTGTAAGATGAAATTTGTAAGATACTAGAAGTATGATAGAAGATATAATGGAGGGGGGTATGTATGTTATAGGATATCCCCTTCAGTGGTAGCGTGTATTAGACTAGGTGAACTCATCAAGGAGATCATCGTCTTCTGGATCAAATTTGAATGGGTCAGAAATGGACAGTATGAGGTTGACCATGTAATGAGGCAGTGTGAGATAAATGGTACATGCCCATAGCATATTATTCATTAGTAAATGAAGGAGAAAGAGAACCATGTGCGTACCATCGAGTGAAGTTAGGGGAGTAGCCCAAAAAGGAACTATTGCAAATGAAAATGCAACCAAATGGCATGGGATATGAAATATCAGTGTGACTAGGGTATAATGTACCTCTGATGTAAGTAATCCAGGAGTAACCTAACATGAGTAGAGAGGAACAAGGGGTATGTGGTAGATATACTAGAAGATCAAAGACACGCAAGCCATAGGTGGTAGTAATGGTGAAAAAACCATAATAGAGATGAGAGGCATGAGTAGAAGGATGGAGATCATCAAAAGTAAAACCAAGGTGAGCTAGACCTGTAGAAGAAAAAAAGGTTTCATCGCATGTGGTATTAAACAAAACATGATCCCAATAAGATTCACGAATGAAAATTTTACATGTAAATGGGGCAGGGGATAATGACGAAGATGAAGAAGGACGGATATCGTGTACAGGTAGAACAAGAAGCTGATGTGGAACAAGAGTGGTAATTGGAAATAATGTGGGGGGGAAAAACATCGAGTACACAGATAGCACAATCAAGTGGCAGTAAGTTTGGTTGATCATCCACAATTTTATTCTCATCAGTAGTATCAATGCAAGGTATAGGTATTCTAGTATGAGTATCATAGATACAATACTAGAATGGATCATGATCACGAAATACGGTATACTCGATATGTTCATGCAATAATTTGATGCATCTATGGACAGTGGAAAGCAACGACTTGCATGGCATGAAGCCATGGTTTACCTAACTGACAATTGTATGTCATAGGAAAATCAATAACAAAGAAGATAGTAGGGAGGCTTTTAGGCCCAATGGTGAAAGGAAAGATAATATGGCCTAAACATGGTCGAACAAAACCGTCATAAGCACGAAGTGAAATGGAATAAAGGCTAATGTCATGAGCAGACAAACTTAAATCCTGGAGAAAGGTCATGGAGAAAAGGATTGGCTCAGAGCCATTATTGATAAGAGTACACTTAACATCAACTTTATAGATGCGACACATAATATGAAGTAGTCGGTCATTATCAAAGGCAATAAGCTCAGCCGAAGGGTAGGCCCGAAATGTGATATGTTGTGAAAAGGCCTCATCTAATGTATCATACATAGAATCGGGGTGCATGTCAAACGAGACATTGGTTGTAGCAAAAAGGGTTTAGACGCAGTCCAACAAATCAAGGTGGACATGAATAAATGTTGGTAACATAAATATCCATGTGGATAGGGTAAAGATCACTAAAAGATGGTAAAATGATAAGTCTAGTTCACCAAAATGACTAAATAAAATTAGTGTATATGGTGGATATAGTAATCCTAGTTAATTTAAATAGGAGGAATAAAACACTAAATAAATGCAGTAAATAAAGTAATATGTAATAAATGTAAATAAATTATTCTAAGTGAAATAATAATGCTAATGTGTAAGAGAAGAAATGAAAAATACTTACCTGATTATGACAGACTGTCGTAGGATGTCATAGACCTGAAATTAAAATTCAGCTTTGCAAACGACTACTCAAGGACTCTACATAGAGTAGATAGGGAATGTCTAAAGTGATATAGGTGCCTGGGGAGTGTATTGCAGCACCCCAGGGTGCCCTGGTATGAATTGTGTGTACTCAAGACAACATAAAACCTTAGAAACTGTATTTGGTAGTGTCAAAAGGATGTTTGAAACCCTTCTTGTCTGTCACACTGAATTTTCTAGATGAGATGGATTATGCCCTGCACATGAAGAAGAAGAATACATGGGATTGACCTTAGCCACCAAACTGGTGGAATTATCACTAAGCGTTGCACTAAATTTCAGACCTGGATGTAGTTTTGGTGAGTGTGTGCATGTCGTGCAATACGTGATCTAATTCCAGTCACACTTTGTGAAGTAGTGAGCTATGATAGTTATAGAATATGTAGATAGTAGAATAGAATCAATAGAATCCCCCTCCTCTAATAGTGATTGTGATGCAGACCTCCTAGCTTTGATGTATGGAGCTATGTTGATGCAATTGATGTCGTAGATGCAGCCCTAGATGGAGTAATAGTAGTGATAGGATGCAATGACCTAGGACCCTCATTATGGTCTTATAATTTTTATATCTATAAGACTCTCAAGTTTAATTTTGCAAGTAATCCTGATAATGAAAAATGAGGAAAATACAAGGATGATCAATGGCTAGAAGTGACCCGAGAAAAAGAGCGAAAGGATATTTTCCTCGATCGGAGCACCCCAAGTGGGACAAGGTGTATAGTTTAAGGCACTCGTAATTAGGGATAGAATCTTGGGGACATTGTGAAATAGAAATAAGTAATAGGAAAGATGTTGAAAGATGAAATAAATTATAAAAAGAAGGATGGAAAAAAGGTGGGATTAATTGGTACTTTGTATGTCCTAAGAACCTTTTAAATAGTAATATAAAACCTGGCTAAATATTTTCTAAAGTGATTTATTTTATGTCTATAGTGGTTGAACAGATATAAACAAACCCTAGCATGAGCTACAGTTCATTCAGAATACATAACATTTTGATTTGTACTTACCATATTACCACGAAGACCAATATGTTTTTCAATTATGCTTTCATTTTCCATAGCATGAAATTGATTTTGAATAGATTATTTTTGTTTGTAATACATATTGCATCAAAAACACCAGCAACAAGTAAGGTCTATACAAGCCCAGCCGGAAGCTCAATCGATAAGTGGTAGCTACGTAAAGTGCTAATATTGAATTTACTATTTTACCACATAGTTCAATATGTTTTTTTAATACGCTTTCATTTTATATAGCAATAGCTATATTAATAATATTAATATTGCTTGAAATAGATATTTTTGTAAAGGATATAGATACGGGTAAAGAAGATGAAAAACTACATGCAAGGCCCACTGATAAGTGGTATCCACAAACTAAAATGTTGATTTTTTCCACTGGTTAGAATTGATATGAGACCGATTAAAAAATAATTACTTCCCTATAGTTAGCCACAAGAATTACTGTCTTATTTTAGATTTGGAGGGCTTGCTGTATGAGAAAATCCAATCACCCTATGGGTAAATCACATTCAAGTTTCGTAAGGAGAGAATCAACGTGTGAGGTGGCCTGAAAGATTTTATAAAGTCATTATCAATGAAATTTGAAATGGGATTTTGGCCAGACAAACACTCTTCAACTAATGTTGAAAAGATGAAAAAAACCTTCAATAAAAAATTATCGATTGACTTGATTCCATTAATCACCTGGGGAAAATAACATTGCAAAATGGTTGATGTAATTGCGATAAAATGTCTAGAGAAGGTTGGGAGTAAAAATGATGTCCACTACAATTCTGAAGACACAATGTGTACTACATTAGGTGCAAAGGGAAACCCTCCAGTAAATTTTATGATTGGGATGAAAATCAGAGGAGAAAATTTCTCAAAAGATACGTGGTTGATGACTAATTTACACAAAGACTTATCAGTAATAATGTTAAAGAGATTGAATGTTGTAGAGGGAATCAAATATTTTGAGCGAGTAAATGCGAAATAAAAAGTTATCATTTCAAAATGTTATTGTTATGATACAAATTAACATTGTAAATAAAATACTTTCATATGTTTTAGTGATGGTTCTTAGTAACTATTTTAATTACGATTGTATGATTATAAGTTGGGAGAATTTAAATCTTCGCTCCTTTAAAGTTCGGAGTGTGAGTGTATAAGTTGCAAATGCGAATTAACAGAAAATATTTAATGAAAATGAATCTTTGAGAATTTTTTATTAATGAAATATGTATTCCTAAATTATTTATGAGCGTGCTTAAATACTAGTTTTTGCTTTAATATTATAAAATGTATACCACTTTCCAATGCAATGAAATAACTACAATACGATATGTAAAGATTCGTTGTGCTGAAACATTACAATTTATTCAAATAGATTCTTCACAAGAAAATATTCCTACTATAACAATATGAAATGAGGAATGCACTTAGATTTTGCCTTAACAATATTGAAAGGCAGTTGTTTTTAATTTTTTAATTCATTCACCGCCCTTAACCATTTTATTTTTTTATAATTTTTAGATATGAATACATGCAACATGAAATTGGTCATATTTGATGTAAATGGTGTTTTAAGACACACCCTCCATAAGGAATCTTTGGCATTTAAAGAATTAAAAACATTTGGTGGCATCGAGCTCGAAAAATAAATGATTTTCTTAGACCTACTGTGAAAGAGTTCGTGTAACGGTGAAAAAAACATTTTAACATAGAAATATTGACATCGATGAGAAAGTCAAATGTTGATGACATGATGCCTTCATTCCTTGAAAACATTGGCTAAGAGGTTGCAAGCTTCAAGTTTAAATTTACACTGGAAGATTGCTTCAAGACCAAACGCTCTGGTTATGATGGTTATGGGAATCCTAATTTATATCTCAACAATCTTAACTCCATTTGGTCTCGGTTTAATGTATCATACAATTGGAAAAATACAGTGCTTGTAGATGACTCTTGAGAGAGAAAAAAATTCAATGATGTTGTGAACTACATAATTGCTAAATAATTTAACATATATTCTATGCCAAAAGACACATAATTGTTAGATGTTTTGTGGCCTTTGTTGCAACCATTAAAGGATGTATAAGATGTTCAAGATTATATTAGATCACAAAAATAATTATAGGGAGATGTTATATTGGAGATTTACTATGATTTGTATTTTTGATTTGGAAGCCCATCTTCGAGAAAAATGTTACATTATAAATTTAAATTATTCATCAAATGTTTTAGTATAATTATTCCTAGCTTTAGCGAAGGAATTTCAATTTATTTCATAGCTATATTTAAATAATAAAATATATATGGGATAGTTTTACACTTAATTTTAAATAATTTTATATCCATATTTGAATCTGAAATTTTTTATGCCATGTCTCTTAGTGTTGATTTTATATCTAAATTTAAATATGAAAATATATCTAGTATAGTTTTACAATTAATTACATTCTCCTACACTGGATTGTCGCCCTCTGCTAATTTCTTCATAAAATATTAAGAAATTCTCTAGTTACACTGAGGTTCAATCACACCATAATAAATGAACTAAATATGAGATCTAGCTTTAAATATGAAAATATATCTAGAATGGTTTTACAGTTAATTACATTCTCCTAAATTGAATCATCACCCTCTTTAAGTTTCTTCATAACATATTCATTAATTCTCTTGTTGCCCCAAGGTTCAATGAAACCATAGGAATTGAATCTTGAAAATTCTCACATCTCGTGAATGTCATTAGCCTATTCATTATTTGCTCAATGGTGTTTGAAATATTTAAATTTGTATAGTTTAATCTTAAATTGATAAGAACACCAAAAAAATCATTAAACCTAGTCGCTGCTAGACCTTATAAAAATATAACGTGTATCTTTTATATACGAGCTAGCGGCCACCAGTCATTATTTCTCATATCAATGCTGGGTTCCCTGAAATCATTAAATGTTTTTTTCATATATTTATAAATTTAAATCATGACCAGATATATTGGACTTTGCTTGGCTATTACCAAATTAGAATATTTTGATTTTTGAATTCCAATATATGTGATTTTGGGAGTACAATTAATTCTAATAAAGGTGATTTTGGATTCCAATATATGCGATTTTAGAATGTAATATGTGTGATTTTGGAGTGCAGATAATTTCAATATTTTACATTTTTTAAACCAAAAATAACAACATTAGATTCTTATATTTGGCTATATTTTTTAGTTGATGGGACTAGAATAAGTCTCAATTTAATGAAATAAGCATTTTGAGGGTTTTGTGTGTAGGGTTCAAGGTTCAAGGTTCAAGTTTTAGGGTTAATGGTTTAGGATTTAGGGTATAGGGTTTATGGTAAGGGTTTAGGGATCATGGTTTAGGGTTTAGGGATTAGGGTTTAGGGTTTAGGGTTTAGGATTTCGTGTTTAGGGTCTAGGGTCTAGGGGTCTATGTTTTAATGTTTAGCATTTAGGGCTAAAGGTTTAGATTTTATGGTTTAGGGCTCAAGGTTTAGGGTTTACTGTTTAGGGCCCAAGAATTTGGGTGTGGGGTTAAAGGTGTGGGTTTAGGGTTTAAGGCTTAGGAATCAGGGTGAGGGGTTCAAGGCATGGGATTAGGGTTTAGGGTTTAAGGATTAGGGTTTAGGGTTTAGGGTTTAAGGCTTAGGGTTTAGGTTTTATAGTTTAGGGTGTACGACTCATGGTTTGGGTGTTAAAGGTTACGGGTTTAGGATTTAGGTCTCATGGTTTTGGATTTAGGGTTTACGGCTTAGTACTTAGGGATCATGGTTCACGTTTTGGCGTTTAAGATTTGGGTTTCAGAGTTTAACATTTATAGTTAAGGGTTTAGGGTTCAGGATTTAATGTTTATGTTTTAGGGTTTAGGGTTTATAGTTTAGGGTTAAGGGCTGATGGATTAAGGTTTAGGTCATAGAGTTCAAGGTTTAGGATTTAGTGTTTAGGTCTCAGGGTTAGGGGTTTTAAATGTTTTTGTTTAGGGTTTTAAGGCTTAAGGCTTAGGATTTATGGTTTTAGGATTCAATATTTAGGGATAAGGGTTTAGGTTTTAGGGTTTAGGGGTAAAGGTTTAGGGTTTATGATTTAGTTTTTAGGGTTTACGGTTTGGGTTCAGGGTTTAATATTTAATTTTAAGGGTTTAGGTTTTAATTTAGGGCTCATGTTTCATGATTTAGGGTTTTGGGGTTGGGGGCATAAGGCTCATGGTTTAAAGTTTAGGGCTCATGGGTAAGTGCTCTAGATTTATGGTTTACGGTTTCAGGATTAGGGTTTAGGGTGTAGGGTTTAGGGTTAAGGGTTAAGGGTTTAGGATTCAGGATTTATTTTTCAAGGTTTTAAGGGTTATTATTTTAGTGTTAGGGTTTAGGGTTTAGGGCTCAGGATTAAGGGTTGAGAGTTTAAGGTTTAGGTCGCAAAGTTCAGGGTTAAGGGTTTAGTGTTTAGGGCTCATAGTTTAGGGTTTAGGGTTTAGGGTTTAGGGTTTAGGATTTAATTTTTAGGGTTTAGGGTTTAGGTTTTCGGGGTTAGGGTTTAGGATTTAGGGTTTAGGGTTTAGGGTTTAGGGTTCGAGGTCAGGGTTTAGGGGTTTAGGATTTAGTTTTTAGGGTTTAGGGTTTAACATTTAGGGATTATGGTTTGTGGTGTAAGGTTTAGATTTAAGGGCTTAGGGCTGTAAGTTTAGGGCTTAAGGCTCAGGGTTTAGTAGTTAGGGCTTACAGGTAAGGGTTGGATGTTTAAGGTTTAGGGTTTTTTGGCTTATGGTTTAGGGTTTAGGGTTTATGGTTTATGGATCATAGTTCAAGGTTTATGGTCTAGGGTTAATGACTCAAGGTATAGGGTTTATGATTAAAGTTTAGGTCCTAGGGTTTAGGGGTTTATGGTTTAGGGGATCATAGTTCAAGGTTTATGGTGTAGGGTTAATGACTCAAGGTATAGGGTTTAGGATTAAATTTTAGGTCCTAGGGTTTAGGGTTTATTGTTTAGGGTTTCGATTGTAGTATTTAAATGCTAAAAGATTTAAGTTGAATGCTGAAAATCCTCAAAATTACCTATGTACCAACCAGATTATACTATAAAAACTTATCTTCTAAATTGTGACAGATGGAGCTATCAGACTAGTTGCATACATTAGAGTGACCCTAACATCTTATATTTACTAAAATAAATTTTAAGCACAAGAAATAATAAAATATAAAACTTAAACATTTGTTTTTGTAAATAGTAGCATGCCAAAATGACATATCATACTTATACTATTGGGAATGCGTACGCATTATAATGTGTAGATATTTTTTCTTTTCCAAGCCATTCTTCAAGGCTTGGGAACCCGGTTTGGATCGCAAAACCTAAGGCATGGACCTGTAAAAACACAGCAAACGATTTGTTATTGTAAGAAAATGCAAAAAATATTTATTCCTCCATCATAAATCGATATTAAATGATCGATTCGTTTAAAAAACATTATACCATGACGTAGAACATAATATTTACTTTCTAAAAATATATTTTTTCATATTTTCTGACCAATATAAGGTTTCCATATTATTTATTTTTTAACAATTCCTTTTTATAGCTATTTTTTGAATTTTAAACACTAGTCCAAATTTTAAATTCTTGTTCATCACGTAGTATTGTACGATTAGTGTTGAATCCCCACCATTTACTATCCACTTCCTACTCATATACGCTACATAAACCCTCATCATACTCCTCATAGTGACATACACTATAGGCTAAATCATCACCTCATTCTTTCATCATGTACTGATATACACTTAGGGATAAATCATCACTCCTCCATTCATCACATCCTGTGTATCTGCTATACAATCCTATACTTCATCAATTTCTAAAGCTCATCCTATAGTGATATACGCTTACGGATAAATCATGACTTTTCTATTCAAAAACGTTGTGGTATACGCTTCCACTATAGGGTCCATGCACATCTCCCCATGTCACATTTCCTCACTATCAAATACACATAGTCATCACAACACACTAGAAAAAACCAACACTACTTGACCATTTCTCGATGACAGACTCTCATTTATGGTTCATTCTTAATTGATGAGGGGGAAAAAAATGAACCACGCTACATACATTTCCATATGTTTGGGGGTCACATTACTCTTATCATTCCACTACATCTACTCACAACATATTGCATTATCTTGGGGGAATTTAATTTTACTTACTAGTGTTTTTCATGGTAACTTTACTACATATGTTAGCTTGATTTCTTATATGTAATTGTCATACACATGTGTGTGTGTTCACGCTTTTGTTTAGTGTGATCACAGATATAGGAATTTACATGTGGCATGGATGTTTGCCTTCTACCCTTACTATATTAGTCACTAGGGGCATCCACATTCAACTCATATAGGTACTATTATTTCATTTTTTACTTAACATCTTCCTTTACTTGTTTTATACATGTTTTTGACATATCAATTATCACTCTAACATGCTAACGGGTGTTCCATGTGCAACACTTATTTTCCAAGGTTACATGTTTCCATGACTACCTTTTTTTTATACTTCTATGCTTTGTTTTCTATTGTATACGGGATTTTCCCTTTTGTTTGTGGGAACACTTGTCTGTTATTTGTGGTCATGATGTCTTGGTGTGTCTTGTGACATTATGAGTGATGTCCCTTTTTTGGTACCCACTTTTTGTGTTCTTTTTACTATTTCTTGTGTGTTTACACTATTGTGCTTGGTAGTTTTTCTAAAATATTTGTGTTCTACACTAATTACATTCATGTACTTGTAGACTAATAGTTGTTTTGGCTAGCCATCCCCTTTTTTGAATGCCTTAGTATTTACTTAGCACTTTCCCTTTCCCCTTGTAGGGCTAAGTTAGTTATAAGGTCAAAGTACGTTAGGTCCTCTTTTGGGGCTGCATTCTCCTTCAACGGTCGTTGCATGGACTCCCAAAAAGGGGGGACATTATCATGGCTTTTTTTTACTAACACAATATATTTACACTGGTTTAGACACAACGAGTGTATTCATACTGGTCTACGACCTCCATACAAAAGGGCCGTAATAGGAAACGGTGTCATTTGGTAATTCTAAGGAGCAGATAAAGGCTCAGCAGTTAAAGTGGGTGGCATCTCTACACTTCTCTGTCTAGTGGCATCGGATCACCCAAAGAACCAGTGTAATATAGAGATCTCTTCAACAAATTTTAGTAGAAGCAATAAGAGTTGAAGGACACGAAGAATTTCCTCCCTACACTTCTTTAGCTAAGGTGGCATGAGATCACTAGAAAAATTAGCCACGGTACATGATATACTTCTACACCCTTCTTCTCAACATGGATCAGGTGTACATGTTCCATTTACACTTTTCTAGTGTATTTTACATTTATGTATTTTACAAACCATTTTCACATACATACATATTTTACTACTTGAGCATTTTCTCCTTGCAGGTCCTCTGTATGATAAATGAGATATCAAATTAGGGGTAACAACAATAAAAACAACAACAACAACAATGATAAAACACTGTGGCATGTACTCTCCATACTAACCATGTAACAACAATAGCTAGACACATGTTCCGCCCTAGGTTCACTCTCATCACTTTTTACACATTTTTCATCTTTAGAATCACCGCTCCTCCGTATTTTTATTTTTGGTCATTCCATGCTTGAGTCAATTCCATCGTCACACTTTCTTCGACACTATACATAGTTATCAGGTACACATATCTATCTACTTTACAATACCGAGCTTTCCACTCACCAACATAAAGTGGGGGAAAATGTAGAAAAAAAATTATGCACTTTACACATAATTTAATGAGGTCTTATACTACTATTTAGAAGGTTCTCAAGTGGTTAAAGTACTAATTAATCCCACTTTTTGGCCATCTTTTTCTTATATTTTATTTTATACTTCCCACATGACTTCTAACACTTGTCAACCCACTTCACAAATTTCCTGACATTTTGGCCCTAAATCAAGGCACCCCAGCCTATATTGGGGTGACCCAGTCCCACTCTAAGCACCTCAATCTATTCAAATTCCCTTTTTCTCCTTTTTGGGTCACTTATAGCCATTGGTCCTCTTTATATTTTCTCATTCAGCCTTGTCGATATTAATTATGAACTTTCAATTAAGAGAGCAATAAATATAAAGCTTATAAGACCATAATGAGGGTCCTAACATCAATACTATCTATCACTCCATTAGGTCTTGATCCATTGCATATATTGCATCCACATAACACCATACATCAAGACTAGGAATATATGCATCACATACACTGCATAGGCAGAGATATTTTATTCTATTCCATACACACATTCTACTTAAATTTTCTATAGCTACTATTGTTCGATACTTAATAAAGTGCATCTTACATGAGAGCACCTAGGGCACAACATGAAAACACACACTCAAATTACATCTGGGTTTGAAAGGTAGTGTAACACTTAGTGATAAGACCACTAGTTTGGCAGTTGAGGTAAGTTCGACCCATTCATATGCATATTTTATTTTTCTAGGGTTTGGGTATTTCTCCTTCCATTTTGGGTCACTCTGTAATACATCTGATGCATCCAACATGACAGATAAGGAGTAATCAAATATACTTAGTGACTATACCAGACTAGTATTTCGAGCATTTATATTGTTCCGAGTGTGCAAATTACAGACTAGGGCATCTCGTGGTGCTCTAGTACACTCGCAAGCACATGTGTCATCTCAGACAACCCAGATCTTCCCTTTGCAGGGCCCCTAAGTGTTCGTCTACACTGTCGAGTTCCATTTCTATATCTGTAACAACCTGTGACATTCTAGTGTCATCAACTAAATCATTTCTTCCCTTTCTCTTCCATATTAGGGTTTCATTTCTATTTAGCATAATTTATTTACATTTATTACATACTGATTTAGAATATTTACAATATTTTAGTCATCCTAATTAGATTAACTAGGATTTAATATTTATTTATATTTAGTCAATTTCAGTTAATCAGTGTGCACATGGAAATTAATTACCTCTTGAAGGGAAGATTTGATAAGAAATAAGTGAAGACATACTAGCAAATGTGTAGGAATGGTTTATTTTGGAAAGCTAATTTGTGAATAGAGGGTGGAAGTAGATCCATACATTTCTCCACTACTAGTCACGTGTCCATAACCCCAATGGAGATGTTTTTGATTCTAGTCACAACATCACTTTAATTCCAACCAGGTTTTCATATCCCCATTAGAGATACATTAAATTTTCCTAGAGAGAGTTATATATTGATTTTCTTTTTATTTTTGATGTTTTGATTGATTTTTTTCTTTTTGAAAATTATTTCAGCTGTCTTAATTGTTTTTATAAGTGGTTAAGAACAACTTATGGATTGACAGAAGGATGTGGAAGTGATTGTGATGATGACAGTCACTAGTATCAACAAATACCCCCAAAAGTTGTTTACAACAAGTTTATTACATACAGACAGTTATAGACACATGTAGTTTGGTGAATGCACTATTACGAATAATATTGCGCTAGTTGTGCTTCTCCCTTCAAATTGACGATACACCACCAGTTTGACCTATCTAACTTTCTTCCTATGACATCCCTTCTGTCATTTTTTTCTCTTATAAACCATTTAAACAAGCTATAATAGCTTCATTCTAACTACATTAGCTTCTTACTTTCTTCCAGTCCTCTTCTACCACCTTCCTAGCCTATCAATCCATTCCATTGGATTGATTTGACCCTTAAAAACTCTCTCCAAACCCTAATCACCTCCTAAACATGTTTAACTAAGCTTAAACATGGTTTTTCACTCCCTAAACCTAGTCAAAGTAAGATTTGACTTGCTAAAAGTGTTTTTGTGGAATTTAGTGTGTGTCCCACATGCACTTAAGTTTCCCCTTTTTCCCAAATGGAAAAATATATATAAGGCTAGACCCCCTCTCTCATTTTCAAGAATTCCTCATTTCTTCCTAAGCATAGATTATGGAATTTTGCATCTAGGTTCTATATTTCATTTCTAGATTTCACTTGTAGTTTAGATATTGAGCTATTTACCTATTTTTTTAAGAACCATTGGCTCAAAAGCCTATAATAGGGAGATCTCTTTCTCTTAATCACTAAAATTGATTGCTTAGGGCTTACTAGGCTCATTATTTTAAGTTTTCAAAGAATAGAGGTACTTTTAATTAGCTTAAATTTGAGTGTTTACTTCATAATGTATGCTAGTTAGAAAATATTACTCATTTCTTATCGAATGGTCCACTGATTTGTTGCTTGAAGTCTTTGGGGATTCTTTAGGAATTATTACACCTAGTTTAAAGAAAAGTTGTAAAAGTCCAATTGAGATGAAAGTCCAAGCTTACGAGGTCCTCTGTCTAACTATGACTGGATATATTTAATTGGGTGAGAAAAAATTCTTAAAAAATGAAAAATATAGTTCACCACTTTTGGGGGACAGAGGACCTCGTAAGCTTTCCAGAAAGTCCAACCTTGCATGAATCCGAGATCCCAGTCAAAAGTTATGGCCATCTGAATATTTGCGCTAGGGTCTGCTTCCTGCCAGCACTCAGAATGTTGCGCCTCCTGAAGGTGCGCCAAATGCGCGTCTACATTTGTGTCGACATAATTTTATGTGCGCCAAGGGCGCATCTGCCTTCATGTCAACACCTCTTTCCATGCACCTCTTACCTGCACCAAGGGCGCAACTTTTCTCATGTCGACATACTTTTATGTGTGCCAAGGGCGCATCCGCCTCTCATGTTGACACCTCTTTCCATGCGCCTATTCTGTGCGCCTTGGGCGCACCATTTACCTTGTCGACACTCCGTGTTGTGCACCCATTTTGTGCACCTTGGGCACACCATCTACCTTGTCGACACACAATGTCGTGCGCCCATTCTGTGCGCCTTGGGCGCACCATTTACCTTGTCGACACTCTGTGTCGTGCACCCATTCTATGCGCCTTGGGCATGTCAGGGATTTGAGCTTCTTTGATTTCTCCATTCTCCTGCTTGTCTATATCTACACCGGGAAAAGATATATACAAAAATTTGGTGACTCAATGGGATCACTTGCCTGCTAGGTAGAAGATCAGTGGCCTTTTTAACAATCCATTGGGCATGGAGTCATAATCAATAACCTGAAACCAACCTGATATCTGATCCCGAACCTGATACCGCAACTTCTTCTCTGACAACATTCTGAATTATAGAAATCAACCCCTGAGCAACAAAAACCTGTGTCGGAGCACTTAGGGAAACAAAAACCTAACTACCACAAGACAATGTGCATATGCACTTAGAGGAATTGAAATCTAGGCTAATATTTACAAGGGTAAACCCTTTTCTTTTAGTAGCAATGTTTTAAGATGGATTCCGTTAACCGGAATCAGGAATTCTCCTCCATCCAAAGTAGACAATTAGAAGGAATTACTACTTTTACATCCTGTGACCATGTAGGGGCCACTCCAAATGGCATCAAACTTGGAATGCCTTCCTGGTTTTCTCCGATCTGCATCCCATTTTAGAACTAGGTCTCCTTCCTGGAAGGTCCTTGCTCTTGCTTTCTTATCAAACCATCTTTTTACTAAGGCCTGATCTTTCTCAATTGTTTGAACTACATGTTCTCTAATTTCTTCCAATTCCATCAACTCTGCATACCTGGCTTCCATTGGTTCAAACTCAGCCAACTCCAACTGCTTCATGAACTCCAATGTAGGCAGTTCTAATGATATAGGCAATACTGCCTCTTTTCCATAGACCAACTTGTAAGGGGAATTACCTGTAGACCTCTTTGGTGTTATTCTGTCAGCCCATAATGCTGATTTTAGCTTGGTATGCCATGTTCTTTGATTTTCGTCCAGAGTCCTGATGATTCTTAGCAAATTTTTGTTCGTGGACTCTGCCTGTCCATTACCTTGCGGGTAATAATTTGAAGAGGTGCTCAAATAGATTCCATTCTTAACAGCCCATTCTGTAATCTTGGAACCTATAAATGCCAATGCATTGTCTGATATGATAGTGGCTGGCACACCAAACCTGGTCACTATTCCTTCATAAAAGTCTAGTATGTTAGACTCATTTTCTTCTTTGAGCGCTACTACTTCGGTCCACTTGGTGAAATAGTTTGTTGCTATGAGGATCCACTTGTGGCCTTGGCTCGAGTTTGTATTTTTCATTTTTAAGAATTTTTTCTCACCCAATGAAAGATATCCAGTCATAGTTGGACAGAGGACCTCGTAAGCTTTCCAGAAAGTCCAACCTTGCATGAATCCGAGCTCCCATTCAAAAGTTATGGCCATCTGAATATCTGCGCCAGGGTCTGCTTCCTGCCAGCACTCAGAATGTTGCACCTCCTGAAGGCCCGCCAAAGGCACGTCTACATTTGTGTCGAAATACTTTTATGTGCACCAAGGGTGCAGCCGCCTTCATGTCAACACCTCTTTCCATGCGCCTCTTACCTGCGCCAAGGGCGCAACTTTTCTCATGTCGACATACTTTTATGTGCGCCAAGGGCGCATCTGCCTTCATGTCAACACCTCTTTCCATGTGCCTATTCTATGCGCCTTGGGTGCACCATTTACCTTGTCAACACTCTGTGTCATTTACCCATTCTATACGCCTTGGGTGCACCATTTACCTTGTCGACACTCTGTGTTGTGCGCCCATTCTGTGTGCCTTGGGCGCACCATTTACCTTGTCGACACTCCGTGTCGTGCGCCCATTCTGTGAGCCTTGGGCGCACCATTTACCTTGTCGACACTCTGTGTCGTGTGCCCATTCTGTGTGCCTTGGGCATGTCAGGGATTTGGGCTTCTTTGATTTCTCCATTCTCCTGCTTGTCTATATCTACCCCGGGAAAAGATATATACAACAGAAGCTTTAACTAACCAATAATCTGTTTGCTCTTAAAATTTTGAAAATACGTGTGTTTTGCAGGTTTTTTACAGGGCACGTGTAGGTGTTTTTAAGGTGACGCGTACACATTGATATACACGCATCTCCATTGGAAAGGCCACGTACTCATCAGGGTGTCCCTTATGTTAATAAGAAAATTTCTCTACAAAGACGTGTCTGCGTCTCCATTGGTCTTTCTGCATCTCCATCTCTCTGGATGCATCTGTGTAATTAATATCACTGTGTAAAAATTTTACAGACTTCTTTTTACTTGGGCCGTGTATCTTTCGGTAGGAGCACGCTCACATTGAAAACCCTACCGTACCTGTTGGATTAGGGCACATAGGTGTTGGTGACTATTTTGATCTTAAACAAACCCACGTAGGTGCTGGTATAGGCACAATACCTATCGGTTGGGGCACGTATATGTCAGTTTGGGTGCGCAGGGGTTACTGTCAAAATTAAAAAAATTTATAGTCTGTTTTAACTATTTCTATGACATTTTTGATGCATGTTTCTAAAAGTTGACTGGTTTTAAAAATAGGGTTATCTTCTTAAAATTTCAGTTTGCATTAGTTAAGTGTTTTTCATTCCTTAGCTTGAATTGGGATTTGTAAAAAGTGCGTATGCTCTCTCCTCACACTTTCCAAAGTGATCTTGGAGATCAAAAGAACTTACACAAAATCTATTTTATATGTTAAAAACACTTGCTCTTTAAAGGATAAAGTAACATGTTTTATGTGCTTTTAGTAGGATTTCCACTTTGTGTATGCTCTTCCTTCGCGCCTTTGGGTGATCTTAGGAATCAAAAGCAAGTGTGAGTTCTCTTTTACCTCAATCGGTGAACCAAAAAGCTACTAACCAACTTATTGTCTACAGGACCTAACGTTGGTCAAAGAAAGGTGTTAAGAACGAAGCAAAAACTTCTAATACATGTGTGTTTGTAGATTGCCAAATGGTGTGCCACTTTTGAAACCACATTAAGATTAAAAAAGATTAAAAAACACCATATTCAACACACTGTATTGCAGGTTTCGGAAAAGGGTAAATCCCTCTCCACTTAACTAGAATGTAACCCCTTTGGCATAAACACCTTAAGCTATAACAATGGGGGGTGGTTCCAGGAACCCATAAGTAGTCCACCGCTGAGTTACCTTGTGGACAAAATGGGAAGCACCTCTCTTACCCACCTGACTAGTACACCTTGTGAGTTAGAGTTGCAAGTTATCGGTATCGCGACCTTGGTAAAAGTACATGATGGATGCATTCATTGCCCACTGTACTTAAAGGGGGACAAAGCTGAGATACTCACAAACTAGTCATTGCGACTTTTTGGGTAAATCGTGTCTCACTCTTAGACAACCTTATAACACCTACTTGAGAGAACTTATTAAGGAAAAAATTTTGTCTGGAGGATAACTTTACTAGTCCATTCGCATCATTTTCCATCACGAAGTGATAACTTGTTTGGATTCAGCATCATGTTTTTCGAACACGGTAACGAACTCATTCCAAGTTTGATCTGAGTGTATTTCATCACGAATTTGGACAAACGTAATTACTTAGCCTAGCTTCCTTCTCATTTTTCAAATGAGGTAAAGCTCTACCCAAAGTGAAACTAATTCTATTTTCACATGTTCTTGATCTACACCCATGCATTTTTAATTTCCACGTTGGAAGTCAAATAGAGGCAAACTTCACGTGTCGTGTCAGAGATAGTGCTAGATAATTTTTTGTACATTTACACTCATCCATGTTTGTGGCTTAGGGTGTTAAATGACTAAAGCAGGTGGGTACATTTTCAAATCTTTGGCAATCCTACAATTTTGAATTTAGGATCTTCGTCATTGTTATGGGCTGGTTGTGTCATTCTATCTCTCCCTAGTTTGTCAACTTTTTCTTGCATTTTATTCGTTTAGTATTGGCATTTACATTGCATCTCCCATTCCTTGGTCATGTAGTATAAATCCCTCTATTATGTAGTTACGCTACTCGCATCGTCGCAGACTTCTTGTTATAACCTTCTACATGGTTTTAGTTCTGATGTCATCTAGGTTTTTTGACGAGTGTTGATAACACATTATATATATCGTCATGGTGTTGTCTTGTTATCGATTCCTTGCTTTCTTGGTTGAGATATCCTGATAGTGTTGTTACGCTGTATCTAATTGTGACTTTCAATTTTCAAATACACTTGGCTTATTGTCAGTACTTAAGTTAGTTCTAGGTATACCTTGTTAGAGGACTTTGTCAGTATTGTGCTGATATTCAAGCCTTGTTAGATTTATAGCTTTGGCCCATATATCTAGTATAGCATTGTCATTCATCTTGGTCTTTTAAAGTATACATTTGGCATAACACAACTTAGGTAAATGATACATTTTCATCTGTCCATATCGGTATCCTTTGAAAACTAGTAAACATAGTGTTGCATCTGAGTGTCAGCTAGTAATGCCTAAACTTTTCAAAATGGAAACATAATCCAGTGAGCTTAATGCAGGAGCTAATCCTTTTGATGATTTCCCCTTTAGCAGGAACGATTTAGGATTTCTCTTCTCTCAAGTCAAAGATACAGAGACATTAATCTATCATAGTGGAGGGGAGTCGGACTCTTCAGGATAACAACAAAGGTTAGACCTAAACAGATTTGACGAGCTCTTATATTATAACAAATATCAAGTAATTGCAAGACTCTTGGTGTTAGGAGCTAAAATTCCACACAAGCGCGAAGAAGAACCAAAGTTCTTCAACCCTAACTTAGGAGGGCGAATATTCATTTTAAACACAGATAATCCTTTTGATGTAGGATATGCATCCAATTTTGGGAAACATAAGGCCATTTGTTGAAGGTGAAACGTCACGTAAACCTCACTTTAAGGCTTCACGTAAAGAAAAAACTGAGCAGAAGGCCTCCCGTCCTCCAAAATTCAATGAAGAAGATGATCCCCTGGTTGAGGAGGAGATCCTCCAAAAATAGATCTTGAAGTTGAGTCAGAAATTAGCAACCCTAGGCACGTCAAAAGGAAACATAGGAAAAAATAAAGACAAAAATAAACTTAACGAGTTTTCAATTTGATCCGCATATAGACTATACCTTTAAGGCAACTTAGGCTCAAAGGTCGATATCACCTACCAAGGAGCAACTCATTTAGGATGAATTGAAATATATGAAGGATATGATCACAACATTACAACAGGGAAATATAGGCCAAAACAAAAAAGTATCTCTATGAAGAACTATGTTCTTATCCCTTTGATAAAGACATGCTACTGCAGCCCCTTTCTTAAACATTTCACTATCCCAAATCTTGACAAGTACAAAGGTAAAAGTGATCCCCGTGATCACATCAAAGACTTTTACATGGCTTGTCAAGAGGTCGCTTACAATGATAATTTTCTAATACGAATCTTTCCTCATAGTTTTGGGAGCTTTGGCGATTGAATGGTTCTGTAGTATACCTAAAGGATCTATAACAACATGGTCGGAAATAGTATAAAAATTTGTGTGGCATTATTCTTTCAATATTGAAAATGATATCACAATGAATGACCTTTGCAATGCAAAGCAAAAACCTAATGAGACCTTCATGTGTTTCTTACAATGATGGAGAGCGTTGGCTAGTCGTTTCCCTTGTGCTTTACCTAAAAAACAATTAGTGCATTTTTGTTCCTAATTTAAACTCAGAGATATCCTTCAATCTTTAGATGCATTGTGGATCTAAGTTCGAGGAAGTTATAGAGAAAGGTAGCCAAATTGAAAAGGCTCTTATTACCAAAGGAACACTTAAACCCTTTGTCAAAGACAAACATGAGGCCAAATCTGTAGACAAACCTAAGTTCTTTAATAAGAACAAGCACGTCATTGGTGATGGAATTACTGACTCCAAAAGAGTCCAAGCTGTGTAGAAAGGTCCACTTTTGAAGCTTTCGCAAGGACCTCATCCCAAGGAACCTACAAAAACGTACGTTCACAACATTGAGCAAACCTCTGACTTCTATATTAAAACAATTAGATGATGTTAAAATGGTAGAGTATCCAAGTACCATAGTACCATTCCAAGAAAATGCTCCAAAACCTAGTTGGTACAAAGACCATGAATAATGTGACTTCCATCATGTCAAAGGACACAAAACAGATAGATTTCTACGGCTAAAACACTTCATACAAGACCTCGTTGAAGAGGGTAAGATTGCCGTAGAATCACCCATTGATTCAGGACAAGGTCCTAATGAAAAAATGGGCATATACAAAGAACCTTTTTCCCAATCACATGGATAAAAATAAAAGGAAACCAGATCACGAGTAGGCCTCTAATGACTATCACACTACTGTGTATGTTTACCCTAGTAATGACAGTCCATTCGACTCCCTTATAGGTTGCATCCATTCACCTAATGAACGAGTAAATACAATCCGAATTCTTGAAAAGAGTTTTGCAGTTGGAACGCGATGCGCTTGCTTAATCATACCTGATCCAATACCAACTACCCAAAGCCAATATAATTTACTAGAGTAGCTAGAGAAAACAAAAACTAAAATATCCATTTTAGATCTTCTTAAAATCTATATTTCTCATAAGGATATATTGTACAAAACATTATAGAATTCCAGAGTCTCTACTGAGGTAGATCCCGCGCACTTGCAAGCTATGGTCGCCCACCTTGAACCCAATGATCATATCAATTTTGATCGCAATGTTATCCCGCGTAACAACCATATGTATAATTTTCCTCTCTATTTAGAAGTGGTCATTACCTGTCATAAGATTAAAAGAGTGCTTGTGGATGAGGGATCTATTTTAAACATATGCACATTGAAGCTGGTCAGGCAGCTAGGCATTTCATAAATGGATCTGGGAGCTAAGGCCATCACCATCATATCGTATGATAATGAGGAGAGAGAATCCGCAGGTACTATTATAGTGCCCATAGAAGTATGTACAACCTATCATGATACGACCTTCCAGGTCCCAGATTTAGATCTCCCATATAACATGCCCTTGGGGCATCCATGGATTCATGCCATGCAGGCTATCCCTTTGATATTTCATCAGTGTATCAAGTTGTGCCATGAAGGGCATATAGTCACTATCTCAGTTGATCCTGAGTTGTTCACTCACTATCGAGCATTGCATAGTTTCTCTCGTGCAGCCTATGAGTGCCCTTTTGTGGATGTTTTCATCCCTCTTCAAATGGAAGCTATGAAGAATCGGGTGGACTCAAAATCGCTCACACCTTATAATCAGGACTTCCCTTCTTGGTCAATCCTTTTACATCTTGGGAGGCTACATCAACAAAATATGGCCCAGGAGACCCATTTACTCTTGAACAAGCATTATTAATTTCAGATTTATCAGTGTCACCTAGGACATAGGGTAAGCCCTATTATCAATTCAAAAGTACACGAAAACCATGTTCGGAACCATTGGATACTTTTTTTCATAGTGACCTCTTGTTTGAAGAAAAGATGTTGGAGGATCCCATTAGCAAGGTGCCAGAAGGAACCATGGCCTTATGCCATCAATCCCCTCAATATATTAAAGGACACCACATGATGTTTTTCATGGGTTATAAAGAATACAGATGTGGAGCCAATGTACAAGGCTATCTGGAACCTATTCCTACTCGTCGTTTCAAATCTGACAAGTACGGTCTTCGGTTAAAATCTCAGAATGCTCAACCCGTCAAGGTTGATGCTAACTTTTCTAAATGCAAGGACATTTTGTATAATGCAGATAGCGATACAAGTTCCCAATGTAGCCTCTATGAAGATTTGGCTTCCACAAACCTATTACCAGATTCAGCCATCCTTACCCTATCTGAATCCATCCCTTCAACTGATTATCAAGTCACCCTAGTTTATCCTGAACTTGTAGATTGGGACCAACAACTTTACACACCACTTGATATCTTTGAGAATGATGAAGCATTCACAGAATTCATGGGACTCAGGGATTTTCTTCCTTCTAGGGACCATAAGAAAGGATGATAAATTTAGTTAAACACATGTGCATACTTCAGAGAAGAGGCAAAGATGTGTGGCCACTTGGGTAAGAATGTTGTGAATAAAAGTAAAAATACTTCAGAGCAGCCTAGTACAACGAATAAACTGAAATCTCACAGTGACAAACTCTTTGAAACACTTATAGAAGAACAAAATGAAAAGAACATGGATAAAATAGCTTATCTATTTGAAGATGATAAAGAGCTACCTCAGGATGCATCTAAGATGCTCATTGAGGAAACCATTAGTTTTAAACATTGGGTCAGATGATTTACCCTGGATGATCAAGTTGGGGGATTCAGTCTCAGCTCAGGAACAAAAAACCTTTGTGGAACTCTTAAGAGAATATGTTGATATTTTCGCTTGGACATATTCAGATATGCCCAACTTGGATCCAGCACTATTTTTGCACAACCTTATTTTGCACCCAGATGCTAAGCCCATTAAACAGAAACTGAGGAAGATGCATCCTACAGTTGCACTTCTTGTCAAAGAAGAATTGGAGAAAATCTTGGCTTCAGATTTTATCAAACCTATTGATTACTCAGATTGTATCTCCAATATAATCCCAGTTCAAAAGAAAAAAATTGGCATTAGGATCTGTACTGACTTCTGTGACATCAATAAAGCATGTCCTAAAGATGATTTTCCTTTTCCCAACATAGATATGATTGTAGAATCTATTGTTGGCTATGAGATGCTATGCTTAATGGATGGCTTCTCGGGGCATAATTAGATAAGGATAGAAGAAGAGGATCAACAAAAAATTGCCTTCATCACTCCATGGGGAACCTTTTGTTACAAATTCATGCCGTTCAGACCCAAAAATGTCAGGGCTACTTATCAGTATGCTATGACTGTCATTTTTCATGATATGATGAAAGATATTATGGAGGACTATGTGGATAACATATTAGCTAAATGAAAGAGCAAATAAGAGCACCTAGAAGTTCTTAGACGTATCTTTCAGCGCCTCAGGGACTACAAGGTTCATCTTAATCCTAAGAAGTGTGTCTTCGGTGTATTATTAGAAAAACTCTTGGGATTTAGAGTATCACAGAGAGGGATAGAAGTGGATCCTGCCAAGGTCACTACTATTGCGGACATGCCTCCACCCACCACTCTTAAACAACTCAGAAGTCTGCAAGGAAAGATCTAGGCTATTCGCCATTTTATTTCTCAACTTGTGGATAAATGTCATCCATTCACACCTTTTGAAGAAGGATGTTGCTTTCAAGTGGGGGCCCGAATGTTAGAAGGAATTTGCCCTACTCAAGCAGTACCTTGTTAATCCACTTGTGTTGATGCCCCATACTCCTAGAGAGCCACTCCTTTTATATATTTCTACTACCCAATTCACTATTGGTGCATTGCTCACCCAATATGACCTTGGCCATAAGGAGAGATTTGTTTATTACATTAGTTGTACATTGATTTCCTATGAATTGAACTATCCATAGATTTAAAAGGCCTGTTTGGTAGTCGTCTTTACATTTCAGAAACTCCGTCATTACCTCCTTAACAATAAAAGTAAACTTATTTCCAAGGTTGACCCTCTTAAGTACCTCTTATTTAAACCCACCTTAACAGGCCGAATGGCTAATTGGATCATTCTTTTGAGTGAATTTGAGATAGAGTTTGTAAATCAGGAGTCCTTAAAAGGGAAAGTATTGGAAAATTAGTTGGCAGAAGCACCTTTACCAGGAGCAGAGCCTTTGTGTCTAGATCTCCCTGATGCATCTATGATGTATATCGAAGAATCCATGGAATGGCAGGTCCATTTCGATGAATCATTTAATTTTCATGGATCAGGGGCACGAGTGGTGCTTATTACTCCCACAAGAGATATTATACCAAGGGAATTCTGGTTGGGGTTTCCTTATACCAATAACATTACAGGGTATAAGGCACTCATTGTTGGCCTCAAGCTAGCTATCAATTGGAATATCAAATAGCTGAGAGATGTTGGAGATTCTCAACTCATCATTAAGTAGGTCAATGATGAATACAAGGTTAAAGATGAAAAACTTATTCCCTATAAGAATATGGTTGAAACCCTGAAGGAATATTTTTCACATGTCATACTAGAACAAAAACCTAGATCTCATAATAGATCTTTGGATGCCATGGCTACCATCAGCTCTCTCTTACGCATCCCTCCTGAAGAGAATAAGATGCCTTTCTTTGTGGAACGCTTACAGAGGTCGGCATATGATATGCCTGAATCATATTTAGCATGTGAGGTTGTTGGTCCCCTATCCCTGTGGTATGACCCTATTTACCAATACTAACAAGATGGAACCTTCCCACCTGACATTACCCATTTAGAGAAAAAACCCCTTATCCATTGTATTTCCCGTTATACCCTCCTAGGAGGCTTCCTTTATCATCGTGGTTTATGACGGGAAATTGCTTCACTATCTAAATGCTATTGATTCAGTTCACGTGATTAAAGAGGTAAATAGTGGTATCTGTGGGGCACACACTAGTGGCATGGTGCTAGCTAAGAAACTGTTAAGAGTAGGGTACTATTGGCCTACCATGGAATCTGATTACCACAAATTTGTGAAGAAATGTGAACTTTGTCAAAAGTATGGTAATCTCATACATGCATTAGCACATGCTTTATAGCCTATTACAACGCCTTGGCCTTTTTCAAAGTGGGCTTTAGATCTCATAGGGAAGCTCCACCCTTCTTCATCAAATGGTCATACACACATCATAACTGCCACCGAGTATTTCACTAAATGGGTGGACGTTGTTCCTCTTACCTATGTCACTGATGTGAAAATATCCAAGTTTATCATGAACCATCTTATATGTTGTTATGGTATCCCCTCAGCCATTATCACTGAAAATGGTAAATCTTTAAAAAAATAAGACGGTAAAAGACTTGTGTCAACGCTTTCATATCCAACTTAAATGTTCCACCCCCTATTACCCTCATGGTAATGGGAAAGCAGAGGCTACAAACAAAACTCTTGTGCATTATGGAGAAAAATGGTCTGTAAAACTAGTCGTAATTGGCACTTGCAAATCCATCCCGCCCTCTGGGCTTATCAAACCTCCATCCGCACCCTACTGATGCGACCCCGTATTCACTTGTCTATGGCACTGAAGCCATCATACCTTTGGAAGTGGAGCTTCCCTCCCTGAGAATATCTCTCAGGGACTACCTGAATAAAGACGAAGACTACAGATTTTCTCGCCTATTAGAGTTGGAACTGTTAGATGAACGACTTATCAGAGCGCTTAATCACCTTAAAGTATATCAAAATAGAGTATCTAGAGGATACAACAAACACGTCATTCATAGGTAATTCGATGTAGGTGATCTCGTACCGAAAGAAAATCAGAATAATACCACCAAATATAGGGAAAAGAAAGGTAAATTTGAGGCCAATTGACTCAGCCCCTATGTGGTGACCACTAAATATGGATCAGGGGCATATAGACTTTCCTATTCAGATGGTGAAGAGCTTCCAAAGCCCGAATGCCATTCACCTCAAGTGATTCTATGCTTAGGCGTGGCTAGAATATTGAGATAAGAAACTAAAAAGTAGAAAAAAAAAGAAAAAACAAGCAAAATTTTGAAAAATTGAGAAAAAATTAAAGAAAAAACAGGTCATCCTCATGTGAAAACCACACAATTGTGGCGCAATGGGCATGTCCTTTTGTGAAAACTAGTTTCCGGCGCTCAAGCGGAGTTTCTCCTACACACATCACTCTTGCGACAAGATGGGTAACTCTTTCCACTTGCTAAATTCTACAGTACCTTGGCTAGGTCTAGGGATCCAACCTCAAGCTCCCTTGTAAGACCTATGATCTGGTTTACTTGCACTATATCTGTGTGAAGGATGTGGCCTATTTGTATATTCTCACATCGTGCTGGGGGCACATTCACATTCCACTTCATTGTATGCTAACACGTGGCATTTGACCCTTTATATATTCCTACGTCACGTTGGGGGCATTCCACGTTTCTTTAAAGCTTGTACATTGCTTTCGAAACATGAACTTCAAAAATTAAAAAAACATTTCAAAAATGATACACAAAAAGTTAAACATCCAGAAAATTTTCCTTTGTAGGGATACAACTACATTCATCTCACAATGTCAACTTAGAGAAACCTAGACAACAATGATGAACGCGTCTATGAAAACTTGTCTTTTAGATAAACCCAAAAACATTAGAAAATATGTCAATGTTGTCCTGCAAACACAAAGTGGTAGTTAGATTGCTTTTAGTTGTTGGTTTTTTATAGTTTTGGTGTACTTAGCTTGTTGTGTTGATTCATTGTTTGAATGATTCTTTGCTTACATTATATTAAATCTTGTTAGGTTTAAGTGTGTGTTGCGTTGCATTGATTGTTAGGATTGTTATGCTTGTAAAGTTTTTGTTGTATATTTCTTTGATTGTCATGTGCATCTGTTGGAACTCATTTTTACTTGCTTGGATTAAAGTGTTAGATTAATCTTCGTTTTTTGCATTGTGTTGCATGTGTGTGTTGGTTTAGTTTTGTTAACTTTTTCTTGAGTGTTTGTTTAGCATAGTTGTCTGTTATCACATCTATCATATATCATTTCATCACATTTATCACATCATTTACTACATCATATATACAAAAATGCTAAAATATTACATCATGTATGTATGCTACGCTAATCATCACATATCGTATCATCAATGGGGGCAAGAGGGGTTGCACATGATCACTAATCTATCCCCCCACACCAATATCATCTAGTATCATCCCAAAATACTAGCCATATGGAATAAAACATCTCAGAAAGTGAAAACACATGATATCAAATACACGAGTATATCATCACTATGAAATAAAAAAATGTACATCTCTACATTTGAATGTATGTCACATACATGAAAAGGAAAAGATATAACATGAACATAAATGAAACATAATTACCATGAAAATATGTCAATGCATGACAAGATATACAAGAAAGTGTCCATCTGGTACATGCATGATAAAAATATTTGTGTCAAAGTCCGATATATCCAAAAGGCTTTGTCCATATGCCATATAAAAGGGGAAAGGATCAGATACTAAGCCTACATATAGAAACATGGTGGTACATAATAAATGTACCTACATCGATCAAAATAGGGCCTTCATCAAAAGGCATCCACAATAGAATATAAAGAATCTATACATAGTCAAAACCCACCTTCATAAGAGGCATATCCATTCAATACATACATATATATCAAGGCCTGAGTAGGAGAATCAGCCACAACTCTCGCCATCACCAGGGCTACTGGGACCATGTCCTAGAGGATAGAATAATGATGTGATGGGCCTACCCCTGAAGAACCTGCCAACTGTGAGGGATGACCCTGTGTACCACTCTGTTGTGTACTCAGCTGTGTGGCTGGCTGCTGTACTGACCTGGCTGATCTCCATAATCTAGAGCTTGTGTGGCTCACATCAAGATGGGTAAAAGGCATCACTTGCTCTACTGCTGGAACTACCTGAAATTAGGTTGTCCTGTGATAAAGAGCCTCACCTGTGGCCCTGATAGTGTCGTGTATCAAATCATCATCTCATGTAGCTAAGGATGCCTATAGGGTGGCATCACGCTCGCCTATCAATCGACCTCTATCAGCATCAGCCTTCCTAGCAGCAATAGCCTCTCAATCCCTCTCTAGTGTGACACTCTATAACTCGACACATGCCTAGTCTCTCTCTATCAAATAGGTATGTCCCTCCGCCTACACCTAATCATGCTGAACCATGAAACTATGTAAACTGGCTCTATACCTGGCCTAAGTCACCCACTAACTGAGCACCTTGCACTGCCAATTGTTTAATCTGACCCTGCCATATGGGCCCTACCACTGTCCTATAACTGAGACCTAGCCTCGTCTCTCTTGACAGTCAAAACCTGAACCTATGCTCTGGCCTGATCTATTTCTGTGAGCCACCTGAAGTTGTACCACTATCACGGCATGTAACTATTGTTGTAGTGTAGCAAGCTGTCCATCACCACCCACTGGGGCCTGAGGAGGTGGACCCTACTGTGGTAGAACCTACTTTTAATGGGACATATATGCCCACTGAAATGCCTATTAGAGGTAAAAAACTAGCTAGGGCCTAGTGTTCCCTATCTAGGTATAGGCCTAGGACCCTGTACCTGCGGTTGTGGGGCCCTACCTCTAACCCGATGTTATGCATCGCGGCCACCCTCATCATTTGAATCGTCATCATCAGTACCACTCTCTGGCACCATCATCATCACTAGGGTGGCCCCACTAGGGGAGGCCACACACCTGCCTCATATGCTATACTCAGAATATTCAGCCTATGTGGAATCACACCATGATACCAAGGTGAGTACTCTCCTGTGCTCCCTGGATCTCACACCTACCTCAAAGGTACCCATGCGATGGGTACCACATGTGTAAAACTGGCCCAGGCTCTGTCAAAGGCTATCTACGGCCCCATGTCAAAATACTCACACGCCCTCTGTGCATACCACATATCAGGCCCCAGAACACCCTGTGTGGTGCCAAATTGTCACTTGCATTTGTCAACCCTGTAAAAATCCCACATATAGCTATGGCTACCCATGATAAAGTGCTCTACTCTGGCTATGGATAGCTCTAAGGCATCCTCTGGCCACTGGAAATGTTTGATACGGTCTCTATACCATCGGCTTCCTGCCTATAGGTCATCGAGCTCTTGACGATAGGGATAAGGATCGTCCCCTGTAGGGCCAAACATCATCCCCGACTGGGACCCAACCCATGGTAGATGACTCCTCTAGAGCCCAAACTCTCAGAATGCCTGAGGGGCACTCGATAGAAATGTGATCCCAAGCCCATATCATAAGGATCCTGGCCGAGCCTACCGTATTTTGACGGTAGTAGGTGATAAGATGCAGATCCCAGTAAAGATGTGTCAGAATGTACTGGCCCCAACAATAAGTCTCTCCCTGTATCAATCTAAGAATAACCCCAAGTAGTCCAAGTGGGAATAAGAAACTGGTCTTGTCAGGGAGTAAAACTCCACTGACAAAGGCCATCATGTATACCACGAACCGATCTAGAGAAAGGTCCTCGATGCACCATGATAAACACACCATCATCCCGCGATGAGGTAGCGTCGATACCCTAAACAGATGTGCTATGCATCCATCCAATGCTGCTCTATCACTCACATACTAAATGTGCTGGCCAATGATAGGAACGTGCATGATGCACCAGAGATCCTCAAACATAATGGTAATCTCCCATGTAGGCAGCTGGAAGCACTGGCTTTCACTGTGTCATCTCTCTGCTATGGCAGTAAGAAGGCCGTGGTCTAATGTAATATAGGGCATGTCAGCCACGTAGGCTAACCCTGTGACATAAAGGAGGATATCTAATATCCTCCTATCTCCATCCTTGAACTACACCTTTATTTTCTCAAGGCGGCCATATCTTTCCCGCGTCTAAAGTGCAGGTAATCTATGTTGTAAGATCAAAACAAGTGTTAGGAACTTATCTAACTTCTATTTATCTTTCTAAGAGAAAATGGTTCGCTGAGTCCTTGAACTTACTAGTTTCACTTTTTCTTCTAAATTCTTCTAATTATTCTCCTCTGCACTTTGTTATTTTATTACTATAAGTGTGTTTCATTTTCTTCCAGACGCATGCACACCCCTTTCAATGCATGCACGTCCTCCTCGATGCCTACGCACCCTAACCAACACGTATGTGCCCCCTACCTTTTCAATTTTTCTTGTGTATGCCAGATAAGATGATATCATGCCCAATGTGATGCCTACATGTCCCTCCTAGTGCGCACACGTGCACGTATCTGTTCCTGCTAAAATTCAAAAAAAATCCCCCTAGCACCTACGCGCTTGGTTTGACGCGCACACGCACGTCCCTGTTTCCCCCCTTTCAACAGACACGCGTGCACGTACCCATTTTCAACACATACACCCACACGTACCCAATTTTTTGACGCATATGCGTATGTGTCCCCATATTTTCAACACCTACATGCACGCGCATGTGTCTTTTTCCCACTTACCTACCCTAGAATGACCTATAAATCATTAAATGCGTAATTTAAAAGAGAAATGATAGACCACTCATGAAGGGTCCATCCACGGGGTCGTGTTGGTACTCTTGGATCCGGTCTGCTCACCTCTGCCTCATCGGTAACCTCAACATCGCACTCCAGGCTCGGTTACTAACACCTCGCAGTAAAAATTTGTAAGGGCTCTGGTGTAAATGAATTGGTCGTGATTGTTTTTACCCCCCCCCTCGGGTGGGTATATTAACTTGTCACGATGCCCCTGGGGCATGTTTTCTCTGCCATCATCGTTCTAATCTTCTTCTACCCACTGTGATAATTATTTTATTAGTAAAATAATTATTTTTATCAATTTTCACATGCTGGGACACTTTGTGCTACGCTGCGGGCACTTCCTCTTAACCCTGGAATTGTTTACGAACCTTATAGTTTCTTTCCTCTGTTTTGATTCCTCTTTTTCATCTATCTACCTCCCGTCGTGAACAATAATTCTCTACAATAATTATTATCACCCTGTCTCTCTTTCCATGGGGATACCCTTTTGGCTCTTTTTTTTCCTTGCCTCCCCCGTTCGCCTCCGCACATAATTTTTAGAAGATCTTTGATCTTTTGAATTCTTCTGACTGATCAAAAATTTTTAAAAATTGTAAAATTGATTTAGAAATATCAAAAACAGTATAAAACTTTGAAAACAACCTAAAATTGGTACCAGCTCATTTTTCGGCTGAAATCTGTGTCTTTTACATGGCGCTCATCCTATATCCTGTTGGCATTTTCACATGTTTTGAAACAATGACTTGCGAATCACCCTGATCTACAATCATTTACAAAATACCGTTGTTTACTTCATCTATACTCTGGGGCACTATTAGTTTCCTGGTACTGTTTCGTCATGCACGTTGCTTTTTCATTGGACCCCAAGTTTCCTCCGCCATTTCCTTTGCTTGTACATATTGCTTGGGGAATCGTTCTTACCCTTGTCATTTATCAAAACATTTGGGACTTCAGATTGATAAAAAAATATTTGTGTAACCTTCTTTAACGTTGTTGGTTTAAATGTGTGTGACTATACTTATTTCCCTGTTACATGAGTTCCTTTACTTGTCATTTTACGTTACATGTTTGTATGTTGTGTGGAGTTGGCATTTTAGCAATAGACAATTGTTTTGTATCTTGGCTTTTCATGTCACTATACGCTTCTGTTGTATGCTCACATTTTTAATAAGGACCAATGAGGAGGTCTCTAAGAAAAATGATGATTTAAATAGTGGATACAATTGATTTGTAGATAGCTCAATATCTCTTTTCTTATTTCTCATCCTCTTCTCTAAACACTTCCCTTTTACCCCTAATCTTCCCTCTCATTGGGGCATCTTGCCCCTTCCCCATTATTTTATCTATGTCTCACCATTTTCAAGCATTGATCGACTTCTTTCATCACCCCATCGAGACTCGAGGGGGCATCCTTCATCCTATTAATTTTTCTTCTATCCCTTCAAAAAATTTCTTCTCTTTTATATTTTTCTACTTTCTTCGAAGTGATGTAACTTACATCACCTCAAAGAGGGGAAAATGTAGACACCTGTAGTTTGGCCAATGCACTATTATGACTAATATTACACTAGTTGTGCTTCTCCCTGCAAACCGACGATACACCACCGGTTCGACCTATCTAACTTTCTTCCTACGACATGCCTTTTGTTGTTTTTTTCTCTTGTAAACCATTTAAACAAGCTATAATAGCTCCATTATAACTACATTATCTTCTTACTTTCTTCTAGTCCGTTTCTACCACCTTCTTGGCCTATCAATACATTCCATTGGATTGATTTGACCCTTCAAAACTCTCTCCAAACCCTAATCACCTCCTAAACATTATTAACTAAGCTTAAACATGGTTTGTCACTCCCTAAACCTAGTCAAAATAAGCTTTGACTTGCTAAAAGTATTTTTTGGAATTTAGTGTTTGTCCCACATGCACTCAAGTTTCCCTTTTTCCCAAATGGAAAAATATATATAGGGTTAGACCCCCTCTCTCATTTTCAAGAATTCCTCCTTTCTTCCTAAGCATAGATTATGGAATTTTGCATCTAGGTTCTAGATTTCATTTCTAGATTTCACTTCTAGTTTAGATATTGAGCTATTTACTTCATTTTTTTGTATTGCTAATCCAATTTATAGGGTAAAAGGGAAGAACCATTGGCTCAAAAGCCTATAATGGGGAGATCTCTTTCTCTTAATCACTAAAACTGATTTCTTAGGGCTTACTAGGTTCATTATTTTAAGCTTTCAAAGAATAAAGGTAGTTTTAATTAGCTTAAATTTGAGTTTTTACTTCATCATGTATGCTAGTTAGAAAATCTTTCTCATTTCTTATTGGATTGTCGACTGATTTGTTGCTTGAAGGCCTTTGGGGATTCTTTAGGAATTCTTATCCCAAAATTCATGGCTTTCACAACTTTTCTTTGAACACAACAGTGATAGGATCTCTAAATACTTGGTCATTCTTTAATTTACTAAGGTGATGAAACACCAAGGTTAAATATATACAATAAAGATCAATGTTTCATATGGAGCACAAATATAGTAACCAAAATATCATTAAAGGGATGAATATGGTGGGAGACTTGAAGAAGAATAAAATGAAAGGAAAGAACATCCATGTGTATGCATAACCTAATTCCTATGTTTTATATTTGTACCAGTGATTTTTTTGTTATGTTTTTCTCATTTAAAAAAAAAGGGATGTTTTTGTGAACAAAAACTGTGAAGGGAGAAGAGAATGACGATGAATGATTTAGAAGTTGGGGCGAGCAATTTTATTCCACATGATAGGATCCAACAATATTGTTTGTGATTTATTTAATGAGGGAGACTAGGAGTTTTTTCTTATTAAGAGTGATATTATCTCCATTCTAGATTACTGTGGTGAGATAATAGTCGATAAGTGAGTATGAATTATCTTTCAACATGGATTTTTTATGTGGGATCCTGATTTCCCTATCAATAGTTTTGTACTCTTTTTTCCATGGAAGGAATTTTTGTTTGTGTGCATTATTGAATCACGTTTGTTTTTAATATTTGTGAGCATTGGATTTTCTTAGATATTTAGAAATCTTGATATTTTTAATCTTATCTTGATGAAGAAAGTGTTGGTGTTTCCTATAAGATAATGTGTGGATTTTTTTGATCCCACAAAGTGGGAGAAGAAAATGGTTGTTTGAGATTGATGATAGGAATGCTAGGAATGATGGTGGGGCTTACCAATGTTATTGATAGAAGGATGATAATATGGGAGAAGAATATATGGTCCAAAAATTTAAGAGGATGGGAAATCGAGAGGTGAGCCATAGATAGAAGATGAATGGATACTAGGATGTGGCCCCAAGATGGAAGAAAATGGTATACCAGGAGGAAAGCCATAGATAAAAGATGAAGGGCTACTAGGATGTGGCCCAATTATAGAAGAAAATAGGCTACCAAGAGGTTTCCCATAGATGAAAGATGATCGGCTACCTATAGGTGTCCCATAAATAAAAGATGGAGGGATACTAGGACGTGGTCCAAGTATAGATTATGAAGGGATACTAAGATGTGTCCCAAGAATAGATGATAATGGGATACTAGGAAGTGGATCAAGTAAAGAAGATAGTGTACTACCAGGAGGTGAGCCACATATAGAAGATAATGGGACACTAGGGACGTGACCGAAGGGAAAATGAAGATGGGATACTAGGAGGTGGCGCACACATAGAAGAAGATGAAGGGCTACCAGGAGGTTACCCAAGGAGAGATTGTAATTAAGAAATTTTGATATGTAAGAAATGATTGGGTGATTAGAAGATACGCCAAGGATCACTGATAGATCCATGCATTTATCTGTGTAATTTTGAATGTGAAAATAGAAGAACAAGAAGAGGATAAAGTTTTATGATCTTAGGATCTTCCTCCATTCTCTGACGAAAGGAATCAACTTCTTATCCACAATACGCAAATTCATCGAGGTCAAAAGAGAATCCTTGTTCATGATCCTCTAGAGGAATGTCATCGTGTAGCCCTATGAATTATCTGATTGCTTCTTTATTCTAAAATAAATCAATTGGTATGGTTTGTTTTTGGTTGATGATATTGGGTTTATTGGAAGAAAGAGGTCCAATAAGTGTGGAAGATTTAGAATAATTTTGATGATGTAGATGAGGGGAAGGTTTCACCTTATTTCTGCATCAAAAAAATTCAATAGTGCTTCAAAAATATATCTTAGCACCTTGTTTCTTTTTTCATGTTCTGTGTGAACATAAAACTTGGTATTTAAAAGATTGATAAGGATGATAATGTAAAACATTGTTGAAATGGCTCAAGGGCCAAAGCGGGGATCAATTTTTTATTGATACAAGTAAATGACTCAAGAGAAGAAGTAGATTTGGATTTAGATGTCTCACGAGTGGACGAAGATGGGGATTTTGAATGGTTTGGTACTGGTTTTCCTAAAATATGGCATAGTATAGGTAGAAAAAGAGGATTGTGTAGCAAGTCAGTGGATTACGATGTAGGGGTTTGTTGGTGTAGGTGGTATTTTTCTTCACTTATTTAGTGTTATTCCACCTTACCGAGTGAGTCACCTCACTTAGGTGGACATGGATCTAGGTGTCACCTTAGTTATGATAGATTCTCTTACAGAATCTGTCATATGTGTAAGTGTGTCATAGGAGTTACATTCCCATTTGGGAAAGTAACTCCTCTTCTCCATTATGGAGGAATATTCTCTTACATGGGATTTACACATTCAGTCTCCTATTTTTACTCACCTCCTTTGATCTACGACAAGCCTAAGCCAAGCCAACCATTCCATTCTCATTCATTTTTGAATCTTGAGCCCTCATATGCATGCACATTGCTTTACAAAGCTTGCTTTCTTTAATCTCACAACTCCTACACTTTGGTGAAGTGCAACTATTTGATGCACGTGAATTCCTTTTAGGTATTCATCCTTCCCCTCCTTTATGGTATCATATCTTGGGGATTGGAATCACGTTGCTCATCATTGTTTCTCCACCGTGTAGTTGCTTGTGCAAGCTCTCACTTTTGCATGTGTTGTACTTGCATATTTCAAGATTCTAGTGGTTTTTTTGGGTTGTTTTGTGCTCCTTGCTGGTTTTTTATGTGTTCAGAATAGGGAAAGATTATATGTTGAAGGTGTAGAAGTTATGGTGAATTAAAGGTTTGATGGTTACTTTTCAAAGGACCAAGTTGTCCCACAGCTCGTCACACACTGCCTTGGTTGAGAACTCACCAACATGATCATTCGTTGCATTGCACAAGTCACCACTTGTAGTTGTTAGTGACTCGTTGATTTCATTGTGAATGGATATAAATCTCTTGCATTTATCTTTGTATTCATGACCTACACTGGTTTGGGTTCGTGCATTGCTTGACAACTCGTTTTTTATAACTCAGCACCCAACACCAGTTTGTATGTGCACATTCTGGCAGTGGTCACCATTTGCAACAGGCTCAGATTAAACATTTTGGCAGTGGCGTAGCTTTTTTATTGGGACTGTTGTTTTGGCTTCTTCTCAAACATAACCCTGGTTTAGCTAGATTTCGTTCTACTCCACCCATCCCCCAGCATGTATCCCCAAAATCTCATCAACGTGGCTTTGAAATCCTTGGACGTTTTTTGCACACAGCGGCCATTTCAAACTCATGCTCGGGCTTAGACGTATTTGGTTTCACCCCAACATGGATGACTGTGTAACTCAGCTCCATGCTTCGAGGCTCCCACAGCTCCCCTGGTGCATCATGACCCCATCTCTGTTAAAACCAATCTACCGTTTCAACTCTACTGTCAACAGTGAATGGATTTCACTTGCGCTCACAACCTACACTTTCTTTGCTTGGTGTCAGTTACACTGTAAGGATCTCAATGGTTACAGTCAACACGTGGATTACTTGGGGATATACATCTCCACCACATGTGGCTCAGCTTGGGTGGACGTCCTAACTTGCTGTAGACCTTAGCATTGGATCGTGAACACATCTATGGCTTGATACCTTAGCTGGGCCCTCCCTTTTAGACATTATTTAGAGGTTAAAAAAATCCCTTGTTTTAATTTTTTTAGGCAAAAAATTCACTTTTAGCACTGTAATAATTTTAAAGCTCTAATTTTGCTTGTATTAATGCCCTTCCTATGCATGTCGAACACGGAGGGCAAGGTCCGAGGTTGGCAGGAGGCTAATCCCCCCTCGCAAGAAAAATAAACCCTACCTAAAATTTGATGCCATTTCCAAAAAGTACCCACACGACACCCTTTGCAACCATTTTGGGAACTTTTTTTCATCAGTTTGCAAAGCTCATTGGCATTTTCCATCGGTTGTGGGAATTGTATTTTTGCTATAACTTTTGACTCGTTGTTCATTTTTTAGTGCTTCTTTAGTAAAAGTTGCATGATTTTTTGCACATTACGTGATGACATTGTAAGTTTTTGTAAATGCACTATTTTATAAAGTGCCACATTCTAGGGGGTTCACTAGTACTCTTGGGTTTTTACTCGCAGGCACATTATCGACTGATTCCGACATCTTGCTTTTGTGCATCTTGCACTTTTTTCTTCCACATCACGGAGGGGGATCTTTTCTAGACTTGAGTGTCATAGGATCTCTTTACAGCCTATGCCATTTCTCAAAGGGAGAGGGAACTATTCAACATGGCGTGCTTCCATGGAACATTATTTTGCTCACGAGGGTCTTTCACCCTTCTTACTTGGGCCAGTTCCTACACCCACTGATCATCATCATCTGGAGGAATTCCTTGACACTTGTAACCATGTTTTTGGTCACATGATGATGCATGTCTCTAGATCTCTCTAGTTTCACGTCGCAGACTCAGATCCTCCCCACCGTGTCTGGAGCATTCTTCATTCCCTCTATGGAGACCCTTCACATACTTCCGCCATTGCTGCTACTACTGATTCAGTTGTCACCTCTATTTCTTCATGTGATGACAGTTCCACTAACACAGACTCGCTTGGTTCTACTTCTAATGACAAGGATTGTGCACCCAGTTCTGTCGTCGAGAGTACTACAGAGGACTCTTTTCCTCCTTCTCTCACTATTCTAGAGAGTGTTGAAACTTCCCACATCTCATCAGGTATCAAGCCATATCCTACTCAGTTTCATACAATCATCACACCAGTATCTTTTCCACTTCCATCATGTGAGGCTCCTTCCACTCCTTTACCTTCATTGGATGACTTATACATGTCCGACATCACTCTTCTATTTGTCAAGCCCCCTCATTGGAATAAGTATCTTCCTGACCTTTGTCATCTTTTTGTAGATTCCATTTGTGATGTACTATAGGTTCCTCATCCATTTACAGGTATTTTAGAGAAGTTCATTATCTCCGTTGTTGGGAGTGCCCCTTTTGGGACTCTTACCACTTCCACTTTTCCGAAGACATTCATTGATCTGCCCTTTCTTGTGGATTCCTTTTCTGTTGTGGGGGGTTCTATTACCTTCACATCACTTGGACATCCTTTCTACGGGTGTTCACTCTTCACACTCTGATAATTCTACACTCATGACCTTCGGTTCCTTTGTACTCAGTTGCTAGACCTATGCCACACTTTCATGGACCAGACTTAGATTTCATTGTGTTACTGCCTTTAGTTTCCTTCATGGAGTGGGTGGACTTCTAGCATGTCATTTCTGTCCTTCCTAAGGTCAGGCATATAGTTTGGTGTAGGTGGTTCTTCTTCAGTCTAGACGCAGAGGATATCATCATCGACATTCTTCTGAGAGACTTCCTAGAGCTGTAGATTTAATATCTATCCATGACATCTTCTGCATTCCTCTCGTCTCCCTCTTCTTCTCTCTTCTTCTTCTTTTTGAGATATTTCCTCTCTGTACATGGGTACCTTTATAGGCTCATCTCTGGCTGGGACCCATCCTTGGCATCTTTCTTAGATTAGAGAGTGGACTTTTCTCTCTTTTGGGGGGGATTTTTTCCCACTAGGTTTTCTCCTTTTACTCCACTTGTTGAGAGTTTCTTGTACCTGGGTACCTCATCAGGGTTTATGCCAGGACCCATTTCTCCTTTTTGACTTTCCACCTCATCCTAAGTTACAATGAAGGGGAGGTGTTGGTGTAGGTGGTATTTTTCTTCACTTATTTAGTGTTATTCCACCTCATCGAGTGAGTCATCTCACCTAGGTGGACATGGATCTAGGTTTCATCTTAGTTATGAAAGATTCTCTTACAGAATCTGTCATATGTGTAAGTGTGTCATAGGAGTTACATTCCCATTTGGGAAAGTAACTCCTCTTATCCATTATGGAGGAATATTCTATTACATGGGAGTTACACATTCACTCCCCTATTTTTACTCACCTCCTTTGATCTATGACAAGCCTAAGCGAAGCCAACCATTCCATTCTACTCCATTTTTGAATCTTGAACCCTGTTATACATGCACATTGCTTTACAAATCTTTCTTTCTTTAATCTCACAACTCCTACACTTTGGTGAAGTGCAACTATTCAATGCACGTGACTTCCTTCCTAGTATTCATCCTTCACTCCTTCAGGGTTGACTTATATGATTGATTAGAGGAATTTCAATTCACATGGATCTTCAATAGAGGAAGATGTAATTGATGTGACTTATAAAGGGGGTCCTATGAGGAAATGGAGTTCTGTAACTCAGGAGTTGAATTAGAGGAATGATGGGCAGAATTTGTGGTGACACAGATCCTTAGAGGAGGAAAACATCATTTAGGTGACTAGTTATTTCTTAGAATACATTCGATTGGATGAGCCTCATGAGACTAAGAGGAATCTTAATAATAATAGGGATAAGAATAATTAGGAGACTAATGGGAAGCAGAATAATAACATGGGTTATAATCATCATAAAACTGAGGGGAATCAAAATAATAACACATTATAATCATTAGAAGCACACCACCAACTATGAGATGAAGGTGTGAAAAGGGATAGATGAATGCATTCTCTAGCATGAAGAACCAATGGAGGTTTAGTAGTGATGGGCATATTTCAATGTGAATTCCTAAAACTAGGTTTCCTATTTTCATAACTGTGAGGAACCATGTCAAAGTTAGTCATGGTTTTCATTGTTGTTCCCAAATTCCTAGACCTATATTGTATGATTGAATTCCTTCAAATGTAAGGAAGTTCCATGTCGATTCAGGCAGTGTAATGATGACCAAGTAGACATTTTGCAAACACATCGAGGATTATTGTGTGATTTTCAGAAGGGTATCTAAGGAAAACAAACATATTGATGACACATTTTCAAAAATCTAACAAGGTTTGGACAACAAGTTTCAAATTTAAATGTAAACATGGTTGATCAAAATTTACTTACATAATCACTATAAAGTAAAATTTTCCAATGTTCAGATTGTTTGAAAATTTTTTTGATAGGAAATGTTTTTCCTAAGGCTTGAAATATGTGTACAAGCACTAAAATGAACCTAGGAAAAAATCAAGTACTGTGATATCTGTAAAAGTCACAATGAATGTCCTTTTGTGGAGAAAACCATAACCAATTGACTTTTTCTGTTTAGTTGCTGCTCCTTCGCTGTTTCGTTGTTGTTTCCTGGCTGTTCCTTTGCTGGTTTTTTCCGTTTCTGTGCTCTTTTTGTTTTGGCAGTTATGGGCTGGGCCCATTTGGTGTTCATCTTTTCTATGCTGGTTTTTGGCTCCTTTTGTGCTGACTACTTTCCATCTGGCTTTTTGAAGCCTTTTTGTTCGAGGGTATAGGCCCCTCTCAAAAAACTATTTACCATTAATAAAAAAAAAGTCACAATGAATGTCAAAGAAGGAATGACAAAGAATTGACAAAGAATGACAAAGACAATACTAGAAGGTTCCAAACCAAAGACCAATCAAAGATGAAACTAACTCCCTAATGTTTGTACGTTTGTCTCAAAGATTTTTTTTTGTATATGACAACACAATTACAACACTTAAAACAAGTTTTAGGAAAACAATATTTAAGTATTAAAAATGGGTTGAGGTGAATTTCAACTTACGGTATACTAAAACAAGTTTAGATATAAACAATGCCTAAATATCCAAAATAGGGAAGTTACAAATGTGATCAGTACAATAATACCACTTGGATATGTTAGTCAAGATTTGCAAAATATCAAGAAATTAGTATCAAAATAATATTGATACAATGCCAAAAATCATAACAAAAAAACTTTTCAAAGCCCAAGGAAATGTTTTAATGAAAAAAAGGTCGAAGTATAACAAGGATTTTCCAATATGTGAGAAGTGTAACAATACAATTTAGAAACTTATATCAAGTTTTATAAAAACAACATGTAGGTGTAAAAATTGTATTGATATAATGTACACAACGTAATGACTCAAGGGAAGCTCAATGATGAGTTAGTCTAGCTAGAATGAGATATCTGGATTTAGGTGTCAAGACAAGGTTACCCAAAATATGAAGACGTACCAACACACTTTCAACACTTACTATCTCAGTTACATTAAGGAAGGATGTAAGTAGGTAAAAAAGTGGTGGACACAATTTTGAGTAACACTTCATATGTTGATCCTATTTTCATCAAAAATATCACCAAGATAATAAAGGAGATAGAATAAGTGGTGATGAAATAAACCTAGCTTCACTTTGGCAAAGTTTCACCGTGTTTAAAGTACAAGGTAGAAACTAGGACAAAGTAAAGCATAAATCTTTTCGTGATGAATAACAAGTAGTTTAAAATGTGATGGACTCTCCCCTTTTTCGAATAAAAAGGTTTTGACTTTGAGAGATTTGTCACTTTGTGAGAGCTCTTGAAAATATGATGGATAAAGTCAAGTTGGCCCCAATGCCAAATGGTTTCCTAGGATTTTATTTTCAACACTCGCTAATTTTTACCTAAGAGAGGTACACAGTTCTAGGATTTCTCCTAGAGAAGTGTACTATTTCCTCACAATTAAATTAATGAGTGGAGCCTTATATAGGGAACATGAATATTTTCTCATAAGGGTTTTACTAGAAAAGTAGGAACCTTATTGTTTCATCCACTAGTTCCCTCAAGGTGTGGACTACTTTGGGGTTCCTGTGGTAATCATCATAATGATTTTTGTGGCTTATGCCAATTTACTTCCTATAGTTTAAAGCAAATGATACGTAGCTCTTATCCAAACCTACAAATACAATTTTTTGAATAAATTTTATCTATTGATCTTAATGTAGTTTTGCACACCGTTGGCAACCTGCAACAAATTGTATTTATTATTGGTTTAGATCCTTCTTTCTTTGACAAGTATATATGGTCCTTCACTCAAATATTAGTAGTTTTACGAGAATATCACAATATTTTAAATAGGATCAACGGTTTATTTTCATTCAGAATATCCTCCAAGGATGTAAGAGAAAATCATACACAACAGTTAACCCAACCAAATAGTAAACGAAAAATTCAAAATCGAAGAACCACATAAATGTTTTGTAAATAGTTCATTACCTTAATAAAAAATGAAAGATTAAGTTTCTAAATTAACCAAATGTTATAAAATGAAGACTAAAGTTTCTTTTGTTTCTTAAGATCACCAAAAGGTGTAAGAGAAGAGCACCCACAAAATTTAGCCCAACTAGTTAGAAATGAAAAAATTGAAATCAAAAGATCCTAAAAATTCTTTGTAAAAGGTTCATTCCATTAAGAAAAATGAATAATGAAATTTCCAGGTTAATTCAAATGTTAAAAATATAGATATCAAATATGTTTTTGATTCTCAAAATCACCAAAAGGTGTAAGTGATCCGTAAAATGGGTTAAACATTTTTACACAATGGATACTGAAGTTCTCAATTCTTGTAAAAAACATAGAATCGGAATTAGATTCTAAACTTTCCTTTAGTATTGAATAGAAAATTGTATTCTTTTACTGTTCTAGGAATGTTAAAAAAATCTCACTTAGAAACCTCTAATGAATTCATTCCTACTTGAATCTTTCATGTGTCATTTTGATAATCTTCACAAGTTTGTTAACTCATGCATTCAAATCCATTTGCAACTGCATTTAACTGAACAATGAACAAACTGAAAATGAAAGACATAGAAGTTGATAATAGAGTTCATCCCATTTTGGACTACATCTCTGGGTTTGGAATAATGAACAATTTCAAATAAAAAACCAATGAAAAACTTTCTTTTACAATTTCCATCAGCATGGATATTTAAAATTGAAATAGTACTTCACTGAGTGTGGGATTCATTGATCTCAAGATCAAGTTTCCATTCCCAAAAACTCCAAGTACCTGTAACTTTCTCCACCTTATGGGTATTCAAAAACTCCCTGACTTTGGGTATGCAAATCAACTTGTAAATTTCATAGAAACCCATTAGAGTAATAATTCAAATCTGTAGAGGCCCTTGAATCATTCTTGTAAACTGTAATTTTACTTCCATAGCTACTTAGCTTCATACAAAAGAAGATTACAGATGTACATAAAGGATAAACTGATCAATATATTTCTCTAACTATGTTGCAATAATAATTAAATTATGTAAATACAACATAAAATAGATGAACCTACAAATAGTACTAAAAATAAACATTAAGAACCTCTGAAACCATTCAGAGAAGCATCTCCACAAGTTCGTAGCACTAGTTCATCATCTCTCTACTCCTTCCCTTGAGTTCTCCATAAAAAACCCTCACATTTTGCTTCCAAAAATAGAACATACACGAACTCAAAATGGGAAAATAATCATATCACTTGAATCTGCTCTAAATTCCTAACAAAATTCTAGAAGACATCAAGTCTCCATTCGGCCTCCAAGACCCTCAAATATGGCCTTGAATCAAAAATGTTGAAGACAGTCAAATAATAATACACTTGTGTGTATTCTTCTTCTTCCTCTTCTAACCTTACAAATACCCATATATATATACACACTTAAGTGTATATTTAGTAAATTTAATCCCATTTAAATCTCCCAATAATCCTCCCAAAGCCCATGATTTTCTCTTATCCATATGAGTGGATTTTAACATCAAAAATGAAGGAATAATCCCATGTATAATGGGATATTACCAATTTTAGACCTTATCAAAGCCTTCAAATCCTCCATTTACTGTGTTCCACATAATGCTAACCACCATCCTCCTTATCTCATGGAGAATTTATCTTTATGGAAAAATGGCTTGCCTTGAAAAATGCGGCAAAACTTGGAAGAGAAGATTTGGTCAAAAATTGAGAAATTTAAGGTTCTTAATTAGGATTAATCAAACAGATATCTTAGGATTAATTTATGAATTAATAAAATATGTTAACTAAGGGTATATTGTAGTTGGAATATTGGCCAGATGTTTCACCTACATAATATCACTAGTTAGCATAAATAACTCGAAAATTTGAAGATTTAAAATAATTACACGCGGTCCAGAATCAACTTCCGAAATGCATAACTTTTGCATACGAACTCAGATTTGGTCTGTTCAAAATGCGTCAGAAAGATCTTGTGATGAGCTCTATACCATGGAATTGATTTTGAAACATTACAAGACCATAAATTTTTCCTTGTTGCCAACTGCCACGTGTCACCTTGCCATTGGTCCACTTGTTGACCTGTTGACCAGGGTTGACCCGTTTACGACCTTAACTTTGACCGGTGATAGAATTTGCATACGAAATATGATTTATGAAGTTCAACATACCATCGGAAATAGGTCTTAGAATCCCTTCAACATGGTCTAAGGTTTAGGGAAGTTTAGGGAATATCTGCATAGTGAAAAATCCTCTGGATCACTCCTCCCTAGTAAGACCATTTTGACCTCAAAATGGAAATTCACTCTACTGAACTGTACACATACTCTCTACATAATAAAAATATAGAACCCATATTTATAGCATGGTACTTTTTCCAAAATATTGCAATATTCAAATGCCAATAATAGTAACATAACCCAATGGCCTGAACTACAACTGATATGACACTGTAACTGCCATATTTATGTACATCCTGATCCTGCAACTAATCCAACATATACAGGAGAAAAATCATATCAAGGTGTTATGAAGTCAATTCTATCAACTGATGTAAAAAATCCATTTCACAAAACACCAATTCTATTAGCAAAATAAGACAAGATATATAAATACTTCCCTTCAAGAAATCAACCATCTCAATGAAATTTTATATGAACTGCAAAGAGTAAATACCAACTTTGCATATCACAATCTTCCAAAAATGACCTATTACCCAAAAATAGTCACTAAGCTAACGGATTCTCTTAACCTCTACACTGCATAATGGTTAAGGTGTTCTCCTTGTTTTATCAATATCTGCCAAGGAAAAACAAGGTGCTGCAACCATGATGTTAAAACCATATGTGTCAATAATGCATTATAGGCCTTTATAAATCACTGTAACAAAATGTATACTTGTATGAACCAACATGTCATGTTGTGGGTCTTTGAAAAGTACATACAATCATTTCCCAATATAGACTTAAATGTATAATCAAAGTATCAAGTAGCAGTTATATTGCCTAATACAATTGCATCCACATTTTTCCACCTTATAAATGACAACACTTAAACTAAGCTACAAGACATGTTGATCATGCCCAAAAGTAATCATGTGTACCCTGCTATCAAATTCCACCAATGAAGTTCACAAATGAAGTTTTCCATAACCATAACTGTGAGAGTAATCTGAGTATGATGACCTATCCCTCAGACTTTATCTACATGGGTCACTTCAATGAACTGGATAATCTCCAAGTTAAAATATGAGTTAAATCCATTACCACATTTGATGAGGAACTCAAAAAATTAGTAGGAGATATATATAAAATATAGAGCTTGCAATACCATTAACTGTGAGAAGAAAACTAAGTGTGTTAAACCTGCCTCTAAGTTTTCCCACTGTAGGTAGCTCAAAATTGTATTGAACAATCTATTAGTGATTCCTTTCAACATTACTATGGAATCAAAAGTATAGTCAACTGTATATATATGAAAGGATAATCTAAGGGAAAAAAAGATGACAAATCCATCCTATAATCAACATTCACTTTTTTATCCCTACAACTGATTATCAAAACCCTTTCACTACATCTGTCAAACCCTAATATCAACTTAGATAGCTTTTCACCAATAAAATAAGAGTCTCTTTACAACTTACAACCTGTAAGTAACTGTAAGAAAATATCATAAATATGAGAAGTATACCAAGATTTTTAAACCTATCTTGAGGTGTCCTCACTGATGACTACTCTCTATCTCATATCCCCCTCCTTATCCATCTGAGTTAGTTTTCCAAAATATATGAAAATAGAAAAATACAAAATAGGAGATAGCAAATATCCATCCACAACACTAAACATGTCAATTTCTTCCCGGATCCCATACTCTAAAAATTCCTTGATTAAGTGTCTAAATGAAAACTGAGCATACTATTCATATCATAGTAATGCCTATAAAAACTATTCATTAAACCATTTTATCAACATATGTACTTCTTCATGGTTTCAATAACATGAATAGGAAGTTATATCATCACCCTTTATTCAACTGACTTAGTGATAAAAATCCTCTTTTAAAGTTTTGAACAATCTCAACAAGGTATATTCCCTTCAGTAGATTAGCCACACAAAGGTCATCCCATCTGGTTATTTTAAACCAATACACTATGTTCAAAAAGCCATTAAAAATCTAGAAGATTCAGAATAGTTTTACCTTCCTTTGAGAAACTATGAAATCTATGAAACTCTATCTCAGAAAGAGTTAGATGACCCGTTATTGTTGAATTTGTTAAACCAATTCATTAACCATTATCAATACAAGGGACTTCTTCCTCTTTTTTGGTTATACAACTGAACTGGAAATTCCAAAAAGGTTTATAAAAAATTCCGTATCAAGGTATATTTTTTACTTTCAAGTGCAACACACACGAAGGAATCAAATCCATAACCCGTGTCACATAGCTATACTGAAAAACAATTATTACCTTCTTTAAGAACTATGAAGTATGCATACTGATTTGAGAAAGGTTGGCACTTTATTCGGAGCTTCTAAACAAATCATCCTGCTTTCTTCTGCAATACTTACAAGCTATGAAGACAAATCGACTGAACAACCAATATAAATCTCAATGTCTTAAAAATGCAACTTAGTAAATCCAAATAACCTTATTATCATTTCCATGTCTCATAATGGAATCTGGTCTTTTCACTTATAACTGGTAAGGCAATAGAATTTCCATAGTATGATTAGTTATCCAAAAATGTCTTACCAAGTGTCATTATGCTCGTTTCTTAACTGGATTGATCTTACAGGACTAGTGTTACAAACTCTTAGTTGTTAGAAGCTTGTCTTCCTTCAACGGATTAGAACGTCTTCCAAGAATCCTTTGCACTAGTTCCCTACAAAAATAATCAAACCAAAAGAACACATAATAATATCTAATATAAAACTCCAAAAGAAGTAGATCAGCAACTAAAGAAAATCCCTGAAAATGAACTTTTCTCTGATACCAAAATTGATCCGTAAACCGGGTTAAATAATTTTACACAATAGATACTAAAGTTCTCAATTCCTTTAAAAACATAGAATTGGAAGCGATATTCTCAACTTTCCTTTAGTATTGAATAGAAAATTGGATTCTTTTACTTGTTCTAGGAATGTAAAAAAAATTCATCACTTAGAAACCTCTGATGAATTCATTCCTGCTTAACTCTTTCATGTGTCATTTTGAGAATCTTCACAAGTTTTTTAACTGATGCATTCAAATCCATTTAAAACTGCATTTAAGTGAAAAATGAACAAACTGAAAATGAAAGACACAGAAGTTGATAATGGAGTTCATCCCATTTGGGACTACATCTCTAGGTTCGGAATAACAACCATTTCTAATTAAAAAACCAATGTAAAAAATTCTTTTACAATTTACATCAGTATGGATATTTAAAAAAAACTGAAAATAGTACTTCACTGAGTGTGGGATTCATTGATCTCAAGATCAAGTTTCCATGTTCCCAAAAACTCCAAGTACCTGTAACTTTCTCCACCTTGTGGGTATTCAAAAAATCCCTGATCTGGGTATGCAAATCAACTGTAAACTTACATAGAAACCCATTAGAGTAATAATTCAAATCTATAGAGGCCCTAGATCATTCCTGTAAACTGTAATTTTACTTCCATAGCTTCTTAGCTTCATACAACAGAAGATTACATATGTACATACAGGATAAATTGATCAATATATCTCTCTAACTATGTTGCAATAATAATTAAATTATGTAAATACAACATAAAATAGATGAACCTACAAATAGTACTGAAACATGAAATTTAAGAACCTCTAAAACCATTCAGAGAAGCATCTCCACAAGTTCGTAGCACCAGTTCATCATCTCTTTGCTCCTTCCCTCGAGTTCTCCATAAAAACCCTCACATTTTGCTTCCAAAAATAGGTCAAATGAACTCAAAACTGGGAAAAGAATCACATCACTGGAATCTGCTCTATGAATTCCTGACAAAATTCAAGAAGACATCAAGTCTCCATTCGGCCTCTAAGACCCTCAAATATGGCCTTGAATAAAAAGCCTGCCGAAGACAGTCAAATAATAATACACTTGTGTGTATTCTTCTTCTTCTTCTAACCTTACAAATACCCGTATATATATACACACTTAAGTGTATATTTAGTAAATTTAATCCCATTTAAATCTCCCAATAATCCTCCCAAAGCCCATGATTTTCTCTTATCCATATGAGTGGATTTTAGCATCAAAAATGGAGGAATAATCCCACGTATAATGGGATATTACCAATTTTAGACCTTATCAAAGACTTCAAATCCTCCATTTAATGTGAATAATAAGTCCACATAATGCTAACCACCTCTCCTCCTTATCTCATGGATATTTTCTTTGTATGGAAAAATGGCTTGTCTGGAAAAATGGCTTGCCTTGAAAAATGTGCCAAAACTTGGGAGAGAAGATTTGGTCAAAAATTGAGAAATTTAAGGTGCTTAATTAGGATTAATCAAACGGATATCTTAGAATTAATTTATGAATTAATAAAATATGTTAACTAAGGGTATATTGTAGTTGGAATATTGACCAGATGTTACACCTACATAATATCACTAGTTAGCATAAATAATTCAAAAATTTGAAGATTTAAAATAATTACGGTGGTCCAGAATCAACTTCCGAAATGCATAACTTTTGCATACGAACTCAGATTTGGTCCGTTCAAAATGCGTCAGAAAGATTGTGATGAGATCTATGACCATGGAAATGATTTTGAAACATTACAAGACCATAAATTTTTCCTTTTCCAATTGACTGCACGTGTCACCTTGCCATTGGTCCACTTGTTGACTTGTTGACCAGGTTGACCCATTTACGACCTTAACTTTGACCGATGATAGAATTTGCATACGAAATCTGATTCTGAAGTTCAACATACCTATCAAAAATGTCTCGAGAATTCCTTCAGCATGTTCTAGGTTTAGGGTATGTTTAGGGAATATCTGATATAGATGAAAAATCCTCTGGATCAACAAGAGAATAACATACACAATATTTGGTCTAAATCGAGTAAAACATGGAAATAGAACATTTATCAAAGCATTTAAAAATTTTATAAAATGAGTAATTTTATGATAAATGAAACCATAAATTTTCCACACTTATTCGACCTATTTCTTCCAATCAACCTACTATCATCAACCAACAACAACCCATACTGATCAATTTATTATAGAATGAAGAAGCAATAACAAAATTCATGGGGCTACATAATGAAATTCCTCTATAGGATCACATGAATGGATTCAAAATTGTCCTCGATGCATCTATATATTTTGAGGAAGAGGTTGATTCCTTTCATCAGAAAACAACGGAATATCTTAAGATCATCAAACTCAATCATCCTTTTATTCTTCTATCTTCACATTACCCATTACATGGAGAAAATCTTGGGTCTTTCATTGATCCTTGTCATATCTTCTCATCACACCATCATTCTTTATATATCACAATTCCAAAATCAAAACCTTTCCTTGGGTCAAATCCAAGTATCCTATCATCTTCAATTATCGGGTTTCCTCCTTGTAACACATTTCCATCATTTTCTTCTATATATGGGCCACCTCCTATTAGCCCTCATCTTCTATTTCTAGGTTACCTATGGGTATCCCTTTGTCTTATATTCTTGGGTGACGTCTTGGTAGCCCTCAATCTACTATTTTTGGTTGACCTCCTACTATCCCTTCATCCTCTATTCTTGGTACGCCTATTGGTGTCCCATAATATTCTATACTTCAGCCACACCCTAGTATTCCTTCATCTTCTATCTATGGGACACCTCTTGGTAGCCCAATATATTCTATACTTGAGGCAGGTCCTAACATCCCCTCATCTTCTATCTATGGGACACCTCCTGGTAGCCTAATATCTTCTATACTTGGGACACATCCTATTATCCCATCATATTCAATATATGGCTCACCTATTAGTATCATAGTCTCTTCCATCCTTGGGCCATGTCCTAGTATCCCATCATCTTTTGTCTATGGATCATGTATCGGTAGCCCATCCTCTTCAAATATTGGACTGTGTCCTCTTCATCCATCATATCATCTTACTATCAATAGTGCTGGCATGACCACCATCATCCCAATCATTCGTCTCATTAATCCTAAACATTCACTTTCTTCTCCCACTTCTTGAGATCATACATATCACACATTATCTTATATGAAACCTAAAAAAAAATCATCAAGCTAAGATAAAAAATATGAAGATCTCCAAATAACCCAACAAGTCAAAAAACCATAAAGTTAAAAATCAAATGTGATTCAAGAATGCACACCAATTCAACCATCAAGTATGGTGCAAAGTAAATAAACCTATGGATAGGGAACTCAATCTCCCACATATAAAATCCATGTTTCAAGATAAGTGGCAGTCATTTTTTGAGTGTGAGCTCACCACAATAATTGACATTGGAGATAATATGACTCTTGATAAGAAAACCTTCCTAGTCTCCCTTAATAAAGAAATCACAACATTATTGTTAGATATTATCATGTTGATTGACATTATTTGTCCCAAATTCAAAAATACCAAAAAACAAGAAAACATTAGAACATTAAAGAAAGGTACAAATATCAAACATTGTAATTAGGTATTTCATACACATGGATGTTCTTTCTTCCCTTTATTTTTATTCCTCTGCAATTCTTCCATCATGTTCATCTCTTCTATGATCTTTTAATTAGTCTATTCATGCTCATTGTGTGGAATTTATCTCTATGGTATCTCTTTGACGTTGGTCTTTCATCACCTTGGTAAATCAAATAATCTATGACCTATTAAATATCCTATCACTATCAAACATATAATAAATTGTCGCAAAGAAATTTTAGACGTATTTGTTGACACTAGCCAATGTCATCATTGTAATCACTTCCACATATTTCTATCAATCCATCTATGGTTATTAACCCCTTATCAAAAGATAGAGAGAGAGGAAATACTATTTAGAAATCAAAACATCAATCAAAATTCGTAAAAATCAAAAGCAAAAAAATATATAAATCAGTCTTGGGGTATTTCCAATATCTCTACTTGGGCTATGGGTGCCTGGATAACAGTAGAGAAATGTTGTGACTTGAATGAAATACATCTCTTTCGGGGCTATAGACACATGGCTGGAAATGGAGCAATGTATGGCTCTCCTTCCACCATCGATTCAGAAATCACATATCAAAATAAATCATTCCTACACATTGGCTAGTGTGCCTTAAATTTTTGTCTATTAAATCATCCCTTCAACAAGTAAATAATTTGCACATTCACACACTGATTCTCTATGAGAAAACATGAATAATATTTTACCAAGTGTCGTTTGGTTCTTGTTCAAACTCTTAATTTAGTCCTTATTTTGACTCATGATTTGTCATTTTAGCTAATCACCTTTTCATTGTAAGGCTTCTAATTACATTTTCCATATCATTCCATAGCATTTTCACTATTCTTATAGTTTGTTTAGAACATCCATGGGTAAAAGATTGTATTTTCACCATGTTTACTGGAACCTTTGTCCCTTTTTAATAAAACAATCTTCTACTTCTTTTCTATCCTATGTTTCTTAGCTAGATTCGATTAGGGGCATGCTCATTCCTTCTGAGAACTTCATTGGTTTGATTTCATCATCATGTTGAACTTATCCTTTTTGTCCTTGATCAAACATATCTTCTTCTTATATATATTCACAAAGCGTTTCCCTTATAAATTCTCACCTCTCGTTGGGGGTATCCTTGCATCTTTGTTTTCCTATACATAGCTTCAAAAACATTCAAAAAATCCAAAACATTGGTAAAAAATTCAAAACTCCAAACCATTAGTAAAACATTCTAAAATCCAAAACATTGGTAAAACATTCAAAAATCTAAAACATTGGTAAAACATTGAAAAATCTAAAAAATTAGTAAAAAATAAAAAAATAAAAAAATTAGTGAAAATAGAAAAATCCAAAAAAAATGAAAATTATAAAATTTTCAAAAATTGGTAAAAAAACATGCATGCAGCTGAAGGTTTTATCAAATGGATTGTCCTTAAACATCAAAAAAATTCCTGCAAAAACATCTTTGTTTAGTCCTCAATTTTTCTCACATACGACTCGTGAATCATCCGGATCTACCTCCATTAACAAAGTTGGTATTCTTACTATGTATAAACTCCCTTGCACAATGAGTTTCTTGGTATTGTTTCATAGTGCACGATTGCATTTTAATAGGAACCATATATCCTTTGTATATTCACCTCACATGTATCCTTGCTTAGGGTTCCATTTTCAACCCTTTTTGTTAAATCAGACATTTGGGAGATGAAGATTTATAACATAAACATTGGTGTAACTATCTTAGACATTGTTTGTTGGAGTATGTATGTTTGTAATTGTTTCCCTGTCAGGTTAGCTTGTATACTTTCTCATATTGTATTTCATTATGTATGTTTGTATTGAGTTAGTGTTTTAGTAATGAAAAAATGTTGGTATTGTTATCCATTTTCGCCCCCTCAGGAAAAATGGATAACGGGGGTGAATTGCACCTTGGGACTGAAAAACTTTCTTCATGAAGAGTTTGAGGTTATAAAGAACAATTTCAAACTTTGAAAGCATTTACATTGTTCTATGAAGTTTCTGGATCATTTTGGACTTTTCTTTTCTTTTCCGGGTTTTGAAGGCTGTTGGTTTGCTCAAAAAAAGAACATTAGTCTCGGAAGGCCACTACTAATCACCACAGATTAAAGTTGATCAAAATTACTAAAACAATTTTATTGGACCTTATTGCGGTTTCATGATTCTTTGGTGCTAATAAGATCCCAAGAAAGTCAGTTTTGGGAGCTAGATTAACTTTCAAAAGCATACTAGCACTAAGCCAAAATAGCTCAGCGAGCTGGTTAATATACTAAGAGTGAGTTAGCTAAGGTTTTTTGTTTATTGGCTCGAGTGAGCTATGTTTCTAAATGGTACGAGTTACTCGAAAAGGTGGTATTCCATCTTGAGACTCAATCAAACTTGGTAGTAGATGACAAGGAGAATGAGCCAGGGAATGACTCGAACGGTGGTAGCTTTTAATGTGTTAGTTTGGTTTGTGGATGGAGAGCTTGGAAAATAGGTTTAAAATAATTGGATGACTCATTAAAGTGACATATGAAATGCTAGAGGTAAAGCATTAGCTTTGTTGCGATAAGTCAATGAGACATGCAAAGGGAGAGCTCATCACAACTGAGCTTGATGACGAGTCACAGGGCCGAGTTAAAACATGACTCGTAGGACATTAAAACCTTTCAATGATGGATTCAAGTGAGCTAGTTGAGTAGCTCGAGAGCAGTACCTAATGGGAAAGACCTCACTGGAAGGTGCAAAATACAAAGGATCGAACCAAGGTCTTGATCTTGCCGAGGGAAATTGGCTCATTTTCTTGTGCCATGAAATGGCACAACATTAGAAGGAGGCTTGAACATGGTGTAGTGCCAATGAGGGCACAAATTTTGAGCTCGGATGTGGAAGTGAAATGATTTGGCAGTGATACCAAGGGGGAAGTCAGCCTACTTCATGGTGGAGTGCCGTATGCAGACTAAACATGGAAATCTTGAGCTTGAAGGTAGTGATGGCATGAATTGGAAATAGGAGAATATAGATGAGCTCATGGCTGAGGTTCTTGGCCCATGTGGAATATCGGCGAGCTCATGGCCAAGGTACGGGGGACATTTGTTTGCAGTATCAAGCTCGGGTTTGATAAGGACATAGGGAAAAGGTAGACCGAGTTGTGCAGGATCATCGTGGAATGACACAAGCGAATGTTTCGAAGGCCGAGTTACATCAAATAGGAAGAAGGGGAGGAATCTTAGAGCTCGTGCAACGAGAAAATGTAAGTGGAAATTTCAAGCTTCAGGAGATGTATGAGTTTAGACCTTCGGGTGAGTCATTGCAATGGGATGAAAAATCCCTCCTTCCGAAATCTAAAATTTGGGACTTTGGAGTAGGAATGTTTGGAGGTTAGAGGGACCGAGTTGGCAAGTTGGGGAAAAATAATCTAAATTTCTGAAACCCCGAAGTTTGAATTTCAAACTTCGGGTTTTAGGATTCTCTGTCATGTCAGGAGGAGTTAGAGATCAATGGATTTATTAATGCACTCGATAGTTTTTGGAGTGGATTTCAAGGGAGCCATTAATGCACTTTCAGGAGAAGTTAGAGATCAATGCGGAAAATGACCCATTCAATAAAAAAAAATTGTTGGAATTAGTGAAGATTTAATGAAAAACAGAATAGGGGAGAAGGGCCAGTATGCGAACACCCTAAGTTCGCAAGCCCATGGAGCCAATTCCTTGCCACGTAGGATCACCAATTTGACAACTAGTTATAAATAAACATTTTTTTATCCTAAGCCTTTAATTTTGAAACATATTGTAATATTATTTGCTTACATACGATCGATCAAATAAAATATCTCAAGAAAAACACATTTACTGGTGGAGACCCGAAGTGGTTCACTCAACGGGACATGTGTTGTGCATTTAATTTGAAATAAAAGAGGGAAACAGTATCTGTCCTCCTCATCTAGACGCATGTAATAGATAAGCCCCAATTAAATGCTCAACCACCCTTTACCAGCGGTTGTTTTACCTACCTTCCAAACTGGTTTGCTCAACCACCATTTAACAGACTGTTCCATGGCACGTTTTGGAGTCGTTTCAAACTGTTTTGCTAAACCGCCATTTACCATACTGTTCCATGGCACGTTTTGGAGTCATTCCAGACTGTTTTTCTCAGACGCATTACACACTGTCTCCTCCTCTGGACGCATTACCTACTGTCTCCCTTGGATGCGTTACACACTGTCTCCCTTGGACACATTACACATCATCTCCTTTGCAAATGGTGGTTGTTTATGAGTGGGCTTACAGCCTATGTGACGTTTGCGTGAAGGGTGGCTTCTTAGTGCCTTGCTCGAGGTGTTCATATTGCCCACATCATTTTACAGTGAACAATACGACCTTATAGGTACGCATTTTTTTCTTTCTTTTTCTCTGTAGTTTGGAAACTCTTTATCTTATCCAACTCGTTTTCTCGTTTTTTTTAAAAATAATCCAACTCGTTTTTTTAGCCATTTTTTTCTTTCATTTTCTCTGAAGCTCTGACTGCATTTTGTTACCCATTTTTTTCTTTCATTTTCTCTGAAGGTATGACTGCATTTTGTTTTCCATTTTGTTAGCTCAGACGTACTAGCAGCTGCACATCCAGGACCGAAGTGCTTGGACCCGAGAGCTGAATCTCAGACCCTTTTCAGACAGGTTTTGAGTCAAATTTTCTAAGCCTTTCTACATGTGCCATTTTTTTTTATCTATTTGATCCTTATTCTTTTTTCATTCTCTGTGTTCAAACAAATTCAGTTTTTTAATAAATGGCTAAAAATGCATGTGCAGATTGCATGGAAAACTTTGGAACGACAGTTTTATGTGTCAAGATCGGTTGAAGCAGGCTGGAAACAGTGTGTATTCACACTACTAATACTGAAGGAAAATGTTACCTACAATTCTATGTTTTTAAGCCATATAGAGGTGAGGTTTCTACCTCACCAAGATTCAAATAAATCCTTGTCTTTCAGTTTTTATTTCACGGTGTTCATATTAAGTTGCAACAATTTAACGTAAACCTTTAACAAATTTTGAGCTGATTTGGTTTCCACATCTGAAACAACGATTACATTTCGAGAAAAATGTATTAATATAAAATGCATGTCTTTATATTTCTTACATTTGGAGCAAAACATATAAACTTATACTGTATGTGTCCATATTCATTACATTCGGAGCAAAACATATAAACTTATACTGTATGCGTCCATATTCATTACATTCGGAGCAAAATATACCAACTATAAACTATAAACTATAAACTACATACCAACTATAAACTATTACTATAAGTTTGTTATTCAATTTCCATGTCACACCTTCAAAAAGGCCCTGAGTTTGGACTATCAGGAACGATTGTATCATTGACAGATATTGTTGGAGTCATTAAGAGGTTCACTGGATGAACCCATGGTGGAATAGGAAAACCAGATATGGTATGAAAGGTTGTATGTGAAGTAGGAGGTTGTGGGATAATGGGGTGTGTAGTTGGAGTTGAAGTTATTTGCATTCTATTGGTGTCAAGGAAGTAAGGGTGGTAATCTGGGATAGGAACTTTCAACATATCTTGTAACATGGAGTTCTGTATGGGCATGCAATGATGCATGGGAAACAAAACCTGTGGATTGTTGAACTTGTTATCTCTTTCTTGTTTCTCTTTCTCCCTTTGATGCCGAGTGGCTTCCTTCTGTTGTAATTCCAATTCCTTTTCTTGGCGAGCTACTTCCCGTTGTTTCTCGCGCTCCTGTCTTTCAAAAAACTTTTGTAGATCCCTTTCTTGCCTCTCTTTAATGCGTTGCAATCTCTCTTCCTTTTTTTGCTCCTTTTCTGCCAACCTTTCTTGCTTTTTTGCCTCAATATGCTCCTTTTTAGGTTGTTTCCCTTCACATATTTCTTGTTTTTTTTGTTGTGTATCTTTTAACATCTGAACATAAACATCAGATGTTAACAATTGTGAATCACAACATATCCAGAGTGCAGCATCACTCTTACCTTTGGAAGGATCCCGTACAAATTGTGTTGGCAACCTTAAAAATTTACCCAATTTCTTCTCATTTGCAGTAACACCATCATTTGATATACCACTTTCAACATCATGGCTAGTTGTCTCTTCCTCATTTTTATATTTATCAATGACCTCAATTTCCTCTGTGTCAGCATAATAATGAGTAAAGTTTTCTACTTCAAAGTTTGCTGGCTCAAGGTTGGTTGGCATCGAAGGTAAAGATATACTTTCATCCTCAATGTTTCCAATCTGATCAAGTCCCAACTCTGCAATATGCTCTTGCAGCCAAGTAGGTTGTTCTGGTGCACTTGGCAATGAGAGATCATCCTCTCCAAATCCTTGGGCCTCAGTGTTGCAGCTGGATGTGCCTTGGTCACGAGTATTCACAATGTGGTTCACTTCATAATCTTTGGTCTGCATTATACTTGGTCTTTCTCCCTGTACACTTGGTTCCTTCGTCTCTGTATTAGCAACAACCATTGTTTCAATAGTTGGATGGAATTCTTTTGCTGTTGACAGATTCTCAACTGATTCCATCAAGTAATTTTCTCCTATTTTGTCACCAACTGGTGGAGCTACATCTCTTGACAAACTTAGGATGTTTTTAGCAGCATCAACATTCACAATGTTTTCAGTAGTATCATCATCTGTGACATTTTCAGCAGCTTCTTCGTTGGCATCTTCTTCAATGATATATAGTTTACTACATTCCATGTCATTCTGTAATGCATTTGGATCAAGTGGCCATATACCTGTGCGTCTAAAACCAGCACGAATATTTACAGGTGTCAAGGCCTTGGTGAGAGCTCTACTACCTATTTCTACCAAGTCTGAACATTTGACTTCTTGGTACTTATTATTACACATCCACTTCATCCTCTCAGATCTGAAATATGCTTTAAAAGGACCAAAGACACTAACATCCAGTGGTTGCAACCTATGTGTAGTATGTGCTGGCAATGTCAATAAATCAATCCCCAATCGCCTGGCCTCTTCTATAGTTGAAAATGCCACATGGCTTCCATGAGCATCAAATATAAGTAAATGCCTATTTTTAGGGCACACCCCTCCAGGTATAGACTTACTGAAATGATACAACCAGCTTATAAAGATATCTCTAGTCATCCAAGCACTTGGATGAGCAGCCATGCAAGCACCTGGTTCACATCCCTTGATGTAATTTTGTGAAACTTTATGACCTTTAAATAAGTAAAAGTTAGGGATACATTGCCTTGCAGCATTTACACAACATAGAATTGTCATCCATTCTCTGCTACGAGGAATGATTTTGGGAACATTCCTACAACCCCTGGTGGCAAGCACCCTCATGCCATAATTTCTCCCTCCTTGGATTCCTGTCTCATCACAATTCCATATTTTTCCTACACCATAGGAATTGATATAAATGTTAGCTAGTTTTTCATAAAACTTGCTAACCACCTCTGGACGTAAACCAATTACACGATCTCTTTCTAGACCTTCAACAGTCCAAAGGAATATGTCTGGGTGTATTTTTCTAAATCCTTCACACCAAGATTTTCCAGGTAATCCTTCTCGAAATGGAGTCTCTCTAGTTTCACAAATTTGTGCAACACATGCCCTCAGTTGCATAAATCCCACTCCATGCCCTAAATCTACCATTTTATTACACCATTAAACTATCTCTTTCTCCTCTCCTTCACTCAAAACAGGTGCAGGGCCCTTCCTTTTTGTATGGGTCAGACCATTCAGACAATAATGAACAAATGTAGGAGGTAAATTATATTTCACTGCAGCAGCTCTAATAGAATAATTGTTGAATTCAATATCATCTATGGCCTTTAACATATCTTCTTTTGACCAACTAGACAAAATTCTAACCTTCTTGGTCGAAGTGTTGCCTCTAACAACCACAGTCTCCTGTAGTTCATGCCTATTTAGTTCACATCTAGCAGGTTCTGGCTGATGATCATTTTTTGTGTTTGTATCTCCTTGATTTGTTGTTGCACCATCCTCTTAACTTATTATTGTAGCATCATGTTCATCTGTTTCATCATTAGATGGTTCAATTTCAAATTGTACACCTCGTTTTTTGGGCATATGTTGTGCTCGATGTAAACTCCTCTTTCTCTTCATCTTCTCTAAACGCTGCAGTATGAAACAATATAAAATTAGTAAAATATGTATTAATATATCAATAAGATCATCTATAATGGGAAAATTTTAGCAACCTTATGATACATGACAGTATGAATTATGAACTTGTAGGTGAACTTGTGATTACCTCGTTGGGTGCCATTAACGATGATCGAATACATGTTTTATTAATTTTATATTATTTGATAAAGATAGAACTTATAAGCTGGGTTGTTGATTACATAGGGGAGAAGGGCCAATATGTGAACACGTCCCAATACTTGAACACTATTTTTCATTTAAATTATTCAATACCTGATGGAATAAAAACCCAAATTTTGATTATTGAAGTTCAAAAATTTGTTTTTTATAAACCACATGTGAATAGGGTCAACATCTCGAGCAAGGCACTGAGAAAGACCCCTTCACGCAAACCTCGCATAGGCTGTAAGCCCACTCAAAAACAACCAGCATTTGCATTACAACTCGGCATGAGGAAATGCAACGCGTCCAAAGGAAACAATGTGTAACGCGTCCAGAGGAAACAGTGTGTAACGCGTCCAAAAAAAGCCATGGTAAATGGTGGTTGAGCATTTATTTGTGTCTTATCTATCAAGCTTAGGATAAAAAAATGCTTATTTATAAATAGCTGTCAAATTGGCGCTCCTACATGGCAAGGAATTGGCTCCATGGACCTGCTAACTTAGGGTGTTCGCATACTGGCCCTATATAAATTTCAATAATCAAAATTTTGGTTTTTTTTCCATCAAGTATTGGATATTTTAAATGCAAAATAGTGTTCAAGTGAAATATCATGTCACGGATGACATGATATTTCAGTGCAGTAGCTCTAATTGAATAATGCAAGTAACTCAATATCATCTATGGCCTTTAACATATCTTCTTTTGACCAACTAGACAAAATTCTAACCTTCTTGGTCGAAGTGTTGCCTCTAACAACCACAATCTCCTGTAGTTCATGCCTATTTAGTTCACATCCAGCAGGTTCTCGCTGATGATCATCAGTTGTGTTTGTATCTCCTTGATTTGTTGTTGCACCATCCTCTTCGCTTATTATTGTAGCATCATGTTCATCTGTTTCATGGTTAGATGGTTCAATTTCAAATTGTACACCTCGTTTTTTGGGCATACGTTGTGTTCGATGTAAACTCCTCTTTCTCTTCATCTTCTCTAAATGCTGCAGTATGAAACAATATAAAATTAGTAAAATATGTATTAATATATCAATAAGATCATCTATAAACACTTTTAAAGATGAGGTGTTATCAAATAACACTACATTCATCAGCTTGTTTGTAATTGATCAATATTAATTAGAATGTTTCACTTGAACATGCAGTCGCCCCTTTCGACATTGTAATTCATATCGATCAATTAACGCAGGTCTTGTTAATGTAATGTTTTCTGACATCAAATCATCTTCAGAAGTGAATGCATGTAAGAATCGTAATTGTAATAGCTTGACTACATATGTTGTTACGGTGGCAGTAAATCTGTTGTACTACTGTAGGTCTTGGTATGGACCACTTCGGATCTCCACCAGTAAATGTGTTTTTTTTTTAGATATTTTACTTGATCGATCAGATGGAAGCAAATAATATTAATATATGATTTGAAATTAAAGATATAGGATTAAAAAATGTTTATTTATACCTAGCTGGCATACTGTCACTCCTACGTGGCAAGGATTTGATTCACTTAACCTGCGAACTTAGGGTGTTCGCATACTGGCCCTTCTCCCCTAAACTCTTCTAAATAAATGGCGGTTGAGCAAAACAGTCTGAAACAACTCCAAAACGTGCCATGGAATAGTCTGGTAAATGGTGGTTAAGCAAACCAGTTTGGAACGCGTCTTAAACAAGCGCTGGTAAATGGTTGTTGAGCATTTCATTATGGATTATCTATTACGCGTGTCAAGATGAGGAGGACAGATACTGTTTCCCTCTTTTATTTTGAATTAAATGCTCAACACCTGTCCCGTTGTGTGAACCACTTCGGGTCTCCACCAGTAAATGAGTTTTTTTTGAGAGATTTTATTTGATCGATCATATGTAAGAAAATAATATTACAATTGGTGATCCTACGTGTCAAGGAATTGGCTCCATGGGCCTACGAACTTAGGGTGTTCGCATACTGGCCCTTCTCCCCTATAAATAAACATTTTTCTTTCCTATATCTTTAATTTCTGGGAGTAGTGCCATTATGTCAACACCCTGAGTTCACGGTTCCATCGGGCCAATTCCTTGTCATGTAGGTTTATCAATTTTACAGCTAGCTATAAATAAACATTTCTTTATCTTATCCATGTAGTTTGGAAACTCTTTATCTTATCTCTTTAGTATTGGGCAGTGTTCACATAGAGTTACAAATTTTTGTTTTGTATTAAATGGTACATATTTTATATCTTACAGAGTTAGCGAGAGATATATAAAGAATGTGTTGGACATATGTTTGAGCTGTTGCATTCTTTACCTACACTGTACTAAGATTTATATTCACTACCATTAATCGTTTTGGATATTGATAATGGTTTGAATTTCAGTTTTTAAATTTTATAGGATGCAGTGGATGTTGTTTGTGAGAAAATTCAGTTCTCTATATTTTGTAGATGTCTAATTGATATGTCCAGCACATTCTTCATATATCTGTAGATGAATTATTTTTAGATAACAAGAAACTTCAGCCATATGATCGCGGGCCCATGGAGCCAATTCCTTGCCATGTAGGATCACCAATTTGACAACTAGTTATAATTAAACAATTTTTTATCCTAAGCCTTTAATTTCGAATCATATTGTAATATTATTTGCTTACATATGATCGATCAAATAAAATATCTCAAAATAAACTCATTTACATTCCAAAGTTACTAATTCTATTGTGGAGTTAATATTATTTGCTTTTAAGGTACTTTAAGGGAGAAAACATAAAGCCATTATCTAATAGATGTTAACAGAATTAATTAGCAGGATGCTATGATCAAGAATCACTCAATTCCAATCTTAATATTTTTTTAATGTGCTCTACTGTATGGGCCAATTTTTGATAAATTAAATAGAAATCAGTCCATAAACTTGCAGTTCTGCTCAACAATCTGTTATGTCTAATTCTAACTTAATCGAACAGATCTTTGGTCAAACAAAAAGTAGATCACAACATGCTTTCAGCAGAAGTGCAAGGTATATGTTAGCTTATATCAGAGAAAACAGGCAGTTGAGGTTATATATGAATACATTCCAGTGGAAAAGGGCCTTAAGTAATAAATTTGACTATTTTTTACATATTTAAGTGTCCTCTTGAAGCAGTAGGTATGAAAACTAACCTGCAATTTTTGCTTTGCTGGACCTTTCCTTTCAAAAATTGATAGAAGTAACCTCTTCTTATAAAATCCACTGTAATCAGGCACCCTACAGAAGTTAAAAAGCAATAAACAAGACTAGGAAAGTGAATATATAATGCGAACATTGATTTGAGAGTATCCAAACAAAATGTAAGACATGGATCAAGGTGTAGGGTCTTTTTAATCAAAGGTTGAAATTGATTTTGAGATGATCTTGTGGCTGAAATTATTTGATTTGATATTCATATTTATTTTTTACCTTCAAGTGTACATTTTTGTTTGTATTTTTAATGGATGAATTTGAATCTTGAGAAGAAGGTTCCCTCTTTTTTGTAGGTATGTATTAATGTCTGGATATGAAAGATTTGGTGATTGAACAACCCAACTTGGAATATGGAAAGAGATGAATTGAAAAGACAAATATTCAACCCTTTAAATAGATATGATGGGTTTGTCAACTGATATGTTGTTTTTATATTTTGAAAAAATGAGTCTTTTATTGTAGAAAATGAAAGTACCAATCAGTATTTATTGTGTACTAAGTAATACTGAGATGTTGACCCTATGCACATATGATTTATAAAAAAACAATTTTTTGAACTTCAATAATCAAAATTTTGGTTTTTATTCCATCAAGTATTGGATATTTTAAATGCAAAATAGTGTTAAAGTATTGGGACGTGTTCACATACTGGCCCTTCTCCCCTACCGATGTGAAGTGTCGGGGTATAATGTTTTGGGGCAGTTAAGGGGTCCAACGTGGTGATGAGTTAAATTTGGGACTCATTAATCAATATAATTTAGGAGGACGGGATTATAAACGGCTGGCCAACTACACAATGCCCTTTAATACAAAATGTAGAAACAGGGCATCCATCAAATGCAGGTCCGACATGGAGTATGAGGCTGATCCCAATCAGTGAACAAATTTGAAGGGCTAGTCTGAATTTTATTGTGAAGGGTAAATATTGGACCAACCCCTCAATGATGAAAAGTAATATGATTATTTCACACTTCGTATGACATTCTTAAATAATGAATACACATCATTAAAATTGAGAACATTTTTTAATGAGATTTTTTTTCCTAAATAAGTGATAATAACAACTAAGAACATTAATTTAAGTGTTGAATAGACTAGTTTACATCAATCACGTCTAATCCTACTTAAAATGTAACATAACCTATTTCATAGAATTATGCAATGAACAAGTTAAACATAAATACACATTCACTCACTGGTGGAGCTACAAAATTTTTAAAAATTAAATCCCCTTATCAATTTTAGGGTAGCCAAAATTATTTACAATGAAAATAAATTTGGCTAGAAAATGACAAAATACATACTCCAGCAAACGAACCATGATTCATGAGCAAGAAGTAACACAACATGTAGGTGAAGAAGCATAGAACCAAGTGGAGAAAAAGCACCCGCACCATGGCAAAGAGATCCAGACCACGAAGTAGCGAGGAGAAGGTGTCGAAGACCTGATGGCCACCAGCGATGAGGGAAGGGTCAAAGACCCGAAGCACCAACAAAGGGACGGGTGCAAGAAGCACCGCGTGTAGGGGAGATTGAAGGAAAAGCCTTGCGCAAATATATTTCGATAGAAATTATTAGGAAGATTTTAAGGGATTTTTTGAAATCGTAGTATTTTTTAGCATCATGCTAAATATAGGATCTATGTCAACTTTGTGTTTATTTGAGGACAAGTATTATGAACGTTTTGCAAACATTCATGTGAAGATTGCCAAAGCAAAGTCACTTTTAAGTTTTAAGGTTGAAGATTACTTGAAGTCTAGCAATTAAGACATTCAAGGTAGAGTCCACCAGCCACAGGTTTTGTTATAATTTCAGATTTGTGACAGAGGGGGCGCACATGAATGGCCAATGCCAATGCCATGCCAAATGTATTTTACAGGAGAATTATTTTAAAAACCATAGACAATAACAGGCTTAAAATTTTGAAAACCATCAATTTTTTTAAGAGTTTTATTTAAAAACATAATACCTATTTATATATATTTATATGAACAAATTATACATATATCTATAAAAAATTCTAGAAATTACAGCCACGTGAAAGTTCTAGAATGTCAACAAATTTTGCTTTGACACGTGTAATTTGAAATTCCAGACCTGCTCCCAACTTTGTGAGAATGAGCCAGAAGTTGATTGGAGTCAAATTGCAACTGCCATGTAAACCCAAAACCTGACACGATTTCCCAACTCAATCTGACAAGCCTACAAATAGGATTAACTACGGGAGCACTTCGAGGAAACTGGATACAACATAGTCTCACTTAGACTATTGCAGGAAACCGCGTATTAATATGTATAAATAACAAGATTTTTCATTTTCGAATAGCATTATTGAAAAATCGGTCACCTGAAAAATTGTCGAAAGTGTGCTTAAGAAAAGTGTTCTTCTTTTTCATTGTAGACACCCAAAAACCACACCTCACATGAACCCTTCTACAGATCTTCAAATTTAAAAGCTTTGCATTGCCCAAGGAGTGGCCATAGGCGTGACTGGATACTGCAGTGAGCACCGCGAGCACGGAGGAGGTGTCCGGGAGTCGAGACGTGAAACCAGAGGCGCCACGTGGGAACTCGAAACGACAGCACCAGGACATAGCCGCGGCCAACAAGGAAAATCTCGAGCCGGAACCCCAAATTGGCGACCAGAGGAGGCACGAGCCCAGGAAAGAGGGCCGAAGTAAATCCAACCATGCCGAAGGAGAGTAGAATAGGCACAAGCCGCTGCCACCAAAAAACATGTCGCTGTAAAATGAGGTCTAACACCAATACTACTACAAACCAGTAACCACTGTATTTTGTTTCGGAGTAGAAGACTGGAGTGTGGGAGACTGTTACCCGTGTTTGAATTAACTTTGAAGTATTGAGTATTTACTTCACACGGTGGATTGGGGTTTAGAAAATGCAGAGAAATCCGTTATGTTACAAACTTACAGGCCATGCGTAATGGGTGAATCGAGAGAAATGCCGGAGGCGCAAAGACAAGTGAATGAGGCATCAAGCGAGGTGCATAAAATATATATTGTTGAGAATTTTTAACAAGGTGAGCCATCACCATGGCTACGTGAGTGTACTGTGTGACCGTTTTTAATAAGACTTGCAGTATTAAATACTCACACAGCCAGTGCCACTATTACTGATGTATTAATACTGTAGTCATTTGAGACCCACAAAGCACCATCTTTAATTGTTAACCACGTTTTTTAATTAAAAGTTTTTCTCTTTCCTCAGCAACTTGCAGCCTGCAGGCTGCTGCAGTAACGCAGTGTCCACTGTCCAGTCCTCAAAATTTGTGAATGAATAAAGTAAATTAAATGATCAGCTGCAAACAGTACATGCTGAATTGACTGACAGGAAATTTTAAAGGTTGCCCTTCTAATGACAATTTAAATAAAAATCTAAACTTCCTTATTGTCAAATAGTTTCTAGATTTTGCTTTTTTTTTTACTGCCAAATTTTCTTTGGCACTTTTCTAACGGGTCAAAAGCCCTTTGACGGGTTGTGATGGGTTCAATTTTGAACACTGATCCCAATGGCAAGAGAGAAATGATTAAGCACAAATCGGTAAGCAGAAATAGGGACAATCTATGGAGCCCGGTGAACATGCAAATTTACACGGTGTCAGTTTTCTACTAGGCTCAATGAGCTTATTAAGGAGTTTGGTATAATTATAGAAAATATCAGATGGATTAGAGAGCTCGCCAGCGATCTCAACGAGCTAACTGAGGAGCCATTAACCAAGTCATCTCACAAACCCCGCCTAACGCAAGAATGAAACCCTATTGGCCCTAAAGCACATCAACGTGCTTCTAAAAATTGTTTATATATTATTTTCAATTAAATGGAGAAAAATTCAAAAAAATTAATTTATGAACCATGTTGGGAAGAATTTTTAAGGTACATTTTTGATGATGCAAGAAAACATAGATTGCCCTTGGGTAAACATGGGCATTTACAAGGAGACCATTTTTGCTATAATTTTTCCTAAATGTTAGGGACTCTCCTTTTTTCTCTCACATAGATCAGATCAGCTATAAAATGCAAATGGAATGCAAAATTCATGGATTAGACAATTTTTCCAAGTCCCCCTCTTCTTTAAAGTTGAGCTGTTGTGAATTTAGAGGCTTTTAAACATTCCTTCCAAATATTGTAATGGAATTTTTTTCCTCTTCATATTCTAATGATGTACTGTGTATGTGCTTGGAGTAATGAAATGGTGTTTTGTGATCAATTATATGTCCTTCCATTATTTTTATAGCTTCTATTTTCCTCTCTTCATGTTTGCAGGTATATTGTGCAATCCATGTTTTCTTTGCAAGTTTTAGAAGTTATTGTGCTTATTTTGGAATGAAGTAGCGTATGTAATTGGGTTATTGAGGCATGTTCATCCTTCCCATGTTCATCCATCTTCATTGGAATATAAGAAATTTTTATAAAAAATCCTTTTATTGGTGCATCACCACATCTAGTATAGGTTTTGTTTCATCCAATCTCTTTCCCTAATCCCTAGGAAATGTTAGTATAGGTCTAGTTAGCTATTTTTTTTACATTATGAGTAGTATAGTGCTTAGTTTAGGAAGAGGAAGATGGTATTCTCTAGAGGTTTACCTCAAGCCCGCAAGTCCCATAGTTCGAGAGGTGATCCTATGTTACCCAATCACACTGAATGTCCCATTCACACTCACGCCATTCAAGGGGGGTGCAGTGATTTGGTGATAACAAGTATTATAGGTTTTCATGGTATTTTACACTTTTTTTGTATGCTTATATTATAGTAAAGGGTTCATGAGGTAGATAATAAAGCAAAATGTTGAAACAAAGTGTGTCTTGAGCTAAGCTGGATGAAAACTATTCCCATTCTCTTCATCTTCATTCTTCTTCATTATCATTTTCTTCAAAAACACGTGGGGCAATAGGGATTGTAGTTATCCCCCTTCCCATCCTTATTTATTTTATCCATTTCATTCATCTTTTCGAGCGTCTATCGACCTCTTCCCTCACCTCGTCAACACTCAAGAGGGCATCCTTCATTCTACTAATTTTTATTCTATCCCTTCAAAAATTTTACTTGTATGTAATTTTCTAATATCTTTGAAGTGGCTTCGCTTAAGCCAACCCTAAGATGGTCAAATCTAGACACCTAAAATATGCTCATGCAGTTTTAATACTAAAATTACACTAATTACCCACATTCCGCTCATTTCTATTATAATTAGTGATTTTATGCTAATTAATTATCATTCCACTCCATTTAAGTCAATTAAAAACCTTTCGTTAATAAAATAGCTTTTACCTATTCGGGATGCCAATTAATGACGCTTCATTAGTTATAATCTTCTTCTATTCTTTAATTATCTATTTATTGGTTAATTAGCCCTATCTAATCCTCTATTTAATTAATAAACCTTCTTATTGGTTAAATCCACTTTTTAAATAATGATTTACGACATTTTGTTCGTTTTAATCCCCCTTTAATAAATTAATTAACTATTATTACTTAATTAATCCTTTTTAACCTTGTATTTAATTAATAAACACTCTTATTAATTAAATCTCCCCTTTAAATCCTTATAAATTTTACCCATTTTCCTCTAAATCATCTCTAAATATCTTTCTAAGCTTATTCTATCCTCTTAATTTATCCTAGTTGATTAATTAAATCATCTCTAGCTCCCATGAGTTTCTAATCACTTGTTAATTCTTTAAAAAAAACTTATTTATTCTAAATGCACTTTATCATTTGTCCCACATTCACTAATTTACAAGTTTGTCCCAACGTGGAAAGCTATTTAGAGGACCAAGCTCCTTCCCCTCAAACATACACCACACTTAAATTAGTGAAAACTATAGGCATTTTGATTTGATCCATTTTCCATTGTTTTAGAATAGCTTCTCCATCTCTTGCACCCATTCTCTCAAATTGAGTAGCATGGAAATATCCAAATATGTCTTTGTAGTCATTTATTGGTGAGATATAATCCTCATTATGGAGATAAAAATAATAATTTGATTTCTTAATGATCGAATTAGGTTCATATTTTTAATATGAATCACACAAGAGTAGGAATGACTTAGCATTAGGTGATTATTTTCATTTTTATTAGATTAGGTAAAAAGTAGGGATGGGATCCCAAAGGCTTTACATAAGACAATACATCGTGATAACACACAAAAAGATGCAAAAAAAGAGATAGGACAAAAAGAGTTAAAAAAGTTTAACTCCACATACGGGAGGTCCAGAAAACTAACCATAGACAGAGACAAAACAAAACAGTCTGCTACCAGACCAGTACGGTTTGTCAAAAAACATTACAAATTTCAAACACAGAAACAAAGAAAACTAATTTATCTTTTAACATTTGCAGGGATTTCCTAAAGTGCTACAATGTTCCTCTTCATTGTGCTCATGCTCCATCTCCTTATGAGTCTTCCCTCCATCATCTTCATCCTCGGAGCTACTAATGAAGAGTTGGAATCTCCTTTTCTTCAAGCCCTCTTCCACAACTTCAAACCTAACCTACAAATAATTCACCATCTTTTCCAACTCTATGACCTCCCCACTTATGTTCCTTTGAGACATACATATCTTCTTCATGACCTCAGTATTATCTATCATCCCTTAGCTCATGTTAGAATCTCCTTCTTCCATAACTTGCATGACCACCTCCAACTGTAATATCATTTTCTTCAGGTCCTCATAGTTCTGACCCTCATCCAAAATACTTTTACCTTTCCCTTTGGAAGGACCATCATGACCCTTATTGTACGTGACCCTATTTAGAGGTTCATCCTCTTCCCATATATGTTGTTGGGCTCTTTTCCCACACGTAATTTGGTAAAGAACTTGTCCATGGTGATATTGTCATAGTCCTCATTTTGGGCCACTACCTCGGCTGGAACAGGTTTACTATTCTAATACAAATGGAGTATGAGACCTTTGTGAATGGGGTATTCCACCTTCCCTCCCTGGAAACCCCTCACAGATCTTGAAAGAGACATATATAAAAACAAGGGGATAATAAACATAATTTTGTGCTTGAATATGTTCAAAAGGGATAATTGGTGAGTATATATCTTGCGGTACTTTCCTTAAAGAGTAATATACTTTAGAATGTGAAAATAGACCTCTCTCCAAAATCCTAATATACATGACCTGGTAATGCCATCCGTGAAATAATAGACTTTTTCCTTGCTAATGAAGAAGGTTTGATTTCATGGTCCTTGCAATTCCTATCATTGAAAATATTAAGACCCTTCATCTCCATTTTGATGAATTGGGAAATGGACTAATCTGAAACCTCCAGCTCCATACCCTGAACCAAAAACTTACCTTCAACCCACGTGGTTCCAAAATCCTTGGTGAGAGAGAGGTCATCTCCATGTATCTTGGTAATGTACTTTCCAAACCCCCCAATTCTAAGTATATGCCACATAGAGGGATTGTTGACAATTCTCATGTGGCTGGAAAGATTGAATCTAACTCTATTACCACGCATGATGTCTCTTCTACACCTCCAAAGCCAAAATAATCGATCTCTAAACTTGTTACACCTCTAAGAACAAACTAGATGCACTCTACAATTGTTAAAATCAAATTAGACAATATTTTAAATGAAACCACAATACTTGAATTTTAGGCCTTCAAAATCATGACAAATAATGTCACCCATGTGAGTATAAAGAAAATCATTGAGATTTGTCATATTGGATGGTATCATTAATCGAAGAGGGAATAACATCACCTTTTATCCAAACATTGAAATCATGACTATACACCCCTAATTTTGTGATATTTTCAACACCTTTATTTCTAAAATGGGGGGTATGATTGATATGAAACTTTTCAAAAGATTTAAGATGTTCCTTAGCATCATGAAAAATATTACCCAAGGTTCAATTTTGAATACAATTCCTATTAAGAGAATTAATAATGAGAAGGGAGTCACCCTCAATTTGAATGTGTTTCATCCCCTTTTCCCTATCTAATTTGAACCCCATAACAAGGCTCTAACCTCTACCACATTATTACTTTGAATTCCCAAAGGGCCGCCATAAAAAAGGAGCCAGTCCTCATCATGGCTTCTGATGATGACCTCCAAACACGACTGAGCTAGATTACCTTTTGACTTACCATCAAAGTTTAATTTGAAACTCTTCCCATCCATTTTGGACCATTTAATCATTGATCAAGACAATTTAACTTGGGGAGGATGAAGGGTGAAATGTTTGAGGACTTTATCTTCCTCCCTAGGACATACAACTTTGATTTTTCCTTTGAAAAGTTTTGTGTTTTATTTAATGGAAGAGACTAGTCGATAACTGACCTTTTTTATATTTTCATTCTATTTTATGAAGATGAGGGAATTCTTTTCCATCCATAAGCACCATATAAAATGAGGAAGTTTCATCCTTAAAGCTTCCACAATGACCAAATATCATGAATAACACTCCCATTACAAGATGAAGTCCTCTATGGTTTTGGGTTACAACTAGTGAACCTTGAACAAATCCATCACCACCGAGAAAAGTTTCTTGAGAGAAAGGGAAAAGTAAAAAAATGTGCTTAACACTTTCCTCCTCCCTACGATAGAGAGAACAATTTTTTGGAATGACCACATGTCATGCTTTTTCAAATTTTCCACTGTGAGAATCTTATTTTCTCCACTAACAAGTAAAATATATTCACCTTGGGTAGTAGATCCTTCACGCAGAGTCTACTCCAATACTCCTTTTGAACATAATATTTTAAATTGAGGGAGTAGACCAATTTAACCGAATACTCTCCATATTCCTCTTCTTTCTAAATAATTTATTCCTTTTGGTGTTTGAATCTAGTAATGCCAAAGTTTCTTAATTTAAACTTGTGATCAGAGAAGAGGAAATGAATACCATTGAATTTGGGAGGTGGGCTTAGCACAATAAATTTGGGTCCTTCATTGGTAGCCTTCTAATAGTGTAGGATCCTAAATTTTCAATCTTCTTAATAGTGTTGCGAGATAGTTTTCCATGGCTTCTCCCTAGCAAGAGGTTGCTCCTCAAGCCAGTATTCCTACCAAAACCTAATACTATTTTTCCTGCCAATTTTCAACTTAATTCCCTTACTCGGGATTTCATTCGAGGAAACAAAGGATATCCAGAAAATGGGCCCACTTGGGAAATCATCTTGCATAAAAAAAGTATCCATTCTACTAACATTTCTTAAGTATTTCATTATGATGATGTCCACCCAAATGCCCTCCTCTCTAGTCACTCTCCAACCAGCTTTGGCCACCAAAGCTTCATTTATTAATTTTATATTCATCAACCCCAGACCGTCAAAAATCTTGGTTCTGGTAAGTTTATCCCAATCCACAAGGGGAAATTTGAGTTTTACCTCTGATCCATCCTAAAATAACCTTTTCTAGATCCTTTCCAAATAATTGATCATTTTTTAGGCAATTTAAAGAGGGACATAACATAAATATAAATACCTTGGATCAAACTTTAGAGAAGTTGTATTTTTCCATCCTGGGTGAGGATGGTCCCCTTCAAAGTTGTGAGCTTCGTATTAAATCTCTCCAAAATATTATTGTAGATAGAGAAATCCAGTCTCATGTGGATAAGAGGTGTCCCCAAGTAGGAATCAGGGAAATTTTTATTCCTAGAACCAAGTATGTGAGCTAATCTGACTTTAAACTGTTCCTCGACATTTATGAAAAAAATAACACTTTTATAGAATTTAACAAGCTATCCAAAATCAATATTATAATCATTTAGAAACATATTTTAATTAGAATCTTCCTTGATAGATTATTTCCCCAAAAAAAATTATCATCCAAAAATCAGTTAAGACATATAGGAGGTAAACCATTAGAGACTTTAATACCCTGAAAATGGTTGAGAGTTAAAGCCTGATTGAAAATTTCGCTCAAAGATTTAACAACCATAATGTAAAGAAATGGGGAGAGGGGATCCCCTTATCTCAGGACTTGGCTAGCATGACATAAACCTTCAGGTTTCACATTAACAATAACATAGAAGCTGTTAAAGGAAATAAAAAGTGTAATCATATTGATAAAGAAATCACTGAAGCCTACCTTGACCATGATAGCACAGAAGAAGGAACATGAAATCTTGTCATAGGCTTTGTGCATATATAACTTGACTAACATGATAAATTTAAAATAATTTTCAATAGAATGGATGGCCTCCTGGATTATAATGATAATATCTAGAATTTCTCTGAGATAGATAAAATCCGCTTGATTAGGCGAGATGAAATTTGCAATCACCTTCCTGATCCTGAAAGAAAGGATTTTAGTAATTGTATTATAGATGGCATTACATAAGATGATTGGTATAAAATATTTTATATCCTTTTCTCCTATAATTTTTGGAATGAGAACCAGAAAGGTGTTATCAGTTTGTTTAAGGAGGTGCCCATTTCTAAACAAATTTTGTACCATTTCAACAATTTCTTTCTTAATTACCTCCCATAATTGTTGGAAGAACAAAACAGGGAAACCATCGGGGCTCATTGATTTTTCGAGATCCATATTGAAGACAAAAAATATGATTTATTACTCACTGGGTATGAGTGTAAGATCTCTATTCTCTTGCTAAGATATGACATTCTAGAGCATCCCAAAAACCCTATCCCAAATAGTCACCTTCAGTTCCGGTCCAGGGAGGAAAGGATATTTGAAATAATTAATAACTATATTATTGATTTCAGTTTCATCAACAATTAGTTCACCATCAACTCGCCTAATTTCATTTATTTAAAGAAGGTTGGCCTTGGTAGTGGATGTAAAGTGGAAAAACCTAGTGTTTATGTCCACCTCTTTTAACTGTTTCACCTTGGATTTTTGTCTCTAGTATACTTCTTCTTTGGATAGGATGTCATGGCATTCAACTAGTAGGTTCTAGTATCTATTATTGAGGGCATGATTAAGTCCATCTTCCTTCATCAGTTATTCAATAGTTTTCAGATCCTTAGAAATCCTTCTTTTCTACTAGAATATATTCACAAAGGTTTCCTTATTCCAAAATTTAAGAATTTTTTTAACATACTTCATCTTGAAACTCAATCAAAACATTTATACCCCATGAATTTCCACCTCAAATACTCCTAGATTCTGTAGTGAATATCTGGATGCTCAAGCCACATCTTTTCAAATCTAAAAGGCCTAGCTTTCTTAGCCACATTCATACCCAAGTTCAAAGGATAAGGTTGTGATTTGATCTGATTCTTGGAAGAGTGGATAAAAAATATAATTGATTAATCATAAAAAAATGACTCACCACAAACCTGTCCAATCTTATTTGGATAAGATCCTTCCATGTTCTTCTATTAGCCCATTTAAATTTTGACCCTCCCAACTCCTGATCAAACATATCATTTCTCATCAAAAACTCAGCTAAATACTTGATGCTATCATCATAGGAGAAAGATCCCCCTTTTTTGTCCATGGTAGATAGAGAAGTATTGAAATATCCCCCGTTAATCAAATCACCATCTTCGAAAAAATTCCTGAAAATGGAAAGTTCCACCGAAGTATTTTTCCAACCACTAACCATGTTCAAGGCATAAATGTTAGAAACAATCCAAGTTTTTTTTAATCCATCTCATTGAAACTAATAACAACATAACAAGGTGAGGAAGCAACAAAGTCACCTTTCACCATCTTTCTATTCTAAAGTATAGAAATACCCCTTGAGGCACCAGCCAAATGTGCACCTTTCCAATGATCATCTTTCCATATATTCCTAATAACCTGTTTAAATATATCAAGGATCATCTTGGTTTCTTATATCATCATGATGTCGGGATTATATTTGATACTTAGATCTTTCACTATTCTATGTTTACTAGGGTTTTTCAACCCTCTTATGTTCCAAGATCGAAAAATCATTTAACCTTATTTGCTTGGGAGAAAGACACCCCTAATGAGCTATGCAAACCCTTATCCACTTCCTTCTTTACATAGGTTTCCCTTTTTTCCTTATTATTTTTCATCTGCTTAGAAGAAAACTCTTTTCTAACATCTTCTCATGTCTTTCTCTAGATGTTTCATTTAGATCTATTTACCAGCGTTATTGGTGATGACATAACATCAAGAGTATCTAGAATCATCCCTCTCATCAAGATATAAAATGAATTATAGGTTGTGATGATATCCTCTTATATTTTCCCAAAATAACTTTTTCCAACAGATGAGACCTCCTCCAAAGAAGGTTCCAGGCAACAATTCAAGGCATAGTTTCCTTTATATTAAGAGATAAACTCTATTTCATATTTTTTGATTTAGGTGAATGAATATCCTCTACATCCCCGTTATCTGGCTCGGTCTTATTTTGTTCTTTATTTCTTCTAGAAACCTCTCCCTAAGACTCATATGCCTTTGGGGAAGATGTTTTAGTTTCCTTAGGAACTTCTTGCTCTGGTATCTTACTAAGATTAATAACTTTTCAAATTTTTCCCACTTGCCTCCATTCTTGATTGTCCTTGTTGTTGGTCTGTTGAGAAGGTTTAGGATTCAATTCTTGATTTTTCTTGGATAGAGTGAATCCTCTGAAATCATGCCTTATTATCTTACATTTGGTACAATAAAATGAAGTTGGTTTGTATTCAAATCTTTGCACCCAATCCCCAAATTTGGACAGCAATTTGATATTTCCCTTAAGAGTTGTCTCTTAATGCATATTAACACAAAATAGAGCATGGGTTATCTTTGTCATAGCTTTGGTAACAAGATAAATCACTATAGGAGATCCCAAACTCTTTCATACTCCTATAAGGACATCTGGTTCCCAAACCCAAGATGAAATCCTGATAGCCTCACCTAGATAGAAAACTCAAATACATATTATTCAAATAGATTAAAAGTCGGTTCCCATTTCTAGACCACCAAATGAGACTTTCCAATAAACCAAGTTACCTCAGATAATATTTTATCCACATGATCTTTACTTAGAAGGGAAACCAAAAAATGTACATTAGCATAAGAAATTACCTCAATGAATCTATTCGGTGCCCATATTCTCCTGGCCCAACCGTGAAATATATTAATCTTGGGTCGTGAACCCATACCTTTTGCAAAAAGTGCACTTTCTATGGTCTCCTTGGCTCTGTCCAAAATAATCTTAGGTATTTTAACATAAATATTACCCTTCTCTTTAAAAGGCTCCAACCCTTGCAAAGCCTTTTTGTCCAATATTTTTTTGACTAGCCTTTTAGCCCATGTGGTCTTAACTATGGGCTCATCATTTTTGTCCTTACCTGGAGAGATCACATGCTTATGATATTATCTCATTACTTTCTCTAGATCTGTAGAGTCCACAAAGATTTCTCTTCCATCTCCCTCGTTCTAAAATGACATTCCTACTTCTCCCACATTAAAAATCACTCCTCCTGATTCCATAATTCCAATAAAAATCTAGATTGTAAACACTTTTATTATACTAGAGATATGCACTGGAGTGGTGGGGGATCGATTTGTTTAAGTGGGACATGGGGGTGGGCTTGGGTTCTTAATGTCTACCGAGTGATCCACATTCGAAGAAACCTATTATGTTCCACATGGTCCATATGGAGAAGTTTTACCCCTACCTTAAGGTGTCCCCATCGCCAGTTATTAAAAGAATCCAATAAAATCAATGGGAATGGAATTTGCATTAATGATTACAAACTACTTATAACTCACTAATAGCCAAATACCTTGAGTTCATGAAGATATTTATTTTCATATTTATGGATTAGGATATTTATTTCTTTTAAACTCTTATCATGATGTTAATGGTAGATTAATTTTTCTTTCAAGCTACTAGGTGTTAGTTTCATTTCACTTAGCATAGTTAGTTTTACATGTACATAAGAATATAAATGGAAGGGGAATATTCTTCTACTATATCAATAAATTGAATTGGGAGGGACCTAGTTTCATTTTTACACTAATAATCCAGTGGTCCTAAAGTAATGGTGGTGGTTAAGAAAAATCCAGAGGTGATATACACGGTATGATCTATATCCATATTATCATGGGATGGAGAAGATGGAGGATTGATGTCTATGAGAGCTAAATATGGTGGAAGATGGTTTTCATATTATTCTTTATATCCCAACCCAAATTTTTCATCAGGTTTATGAGATTTATCGATGATGAGGTAATGCATGCCTTGTTCATAAGGCACAATTCCAAATCCTTTTCAGGCACAACGATGAAGATAGATGTAGAAAAATTATTTCTTCTAAATAACATCAAACATGTTGGTGCATAATTTTTTATATGGTTGTGTGTCAATAACTGAGGAATGGATATTGGTGTTACCATAGATGAAATTTCAGTGAAGATGAGGTGGACCAAACATAACTATATATTTGTAGGAATGGTAGTAAGTGTGAGAATATGATATTCCCTTAGCATGATTTGATCCATCACTTTATCTAAAGATTCGTCATTAGGAATATTGGATGCAGAGAAAGATGAGCTAATGGATGCCTCAAAATAATCATGTGTGGGAATGAGCATGTTGTTAAGATGATAAGTCACATTACATGCCCTGAATGAAGGGGTGTCTATGGGGAGAGATAATATTTTTCCCTCATGTTCATACTTGATGTATCGATGAAGAGTGGAAGGAACTCAATACATGGCATGAAACCATTTTCATCCAAAAAGGATGCTGTAATAAAACTCCCCTTATATGATATATAATAATTTATGGAGGTAGTTTTCACCAACGTGGATGGGAAGGATAACCGTGTCCAAAGCTAGGGAAAAAACATCATTGAATGCATAAAGGACCATATTTTATTGAGAAATAATGGAGTTAGGGAGCTTAAGATGATCGTTGGATGAAAGTGTCATTGATACGCGCAGTGATGAAAAGAGGAAGGTCATGCTCTTTAGGTGTGATGTTGGGGATTTTTTTTTCATCAAAGGATATGGTAGAAGAAGGAGTGAGTGCTCCTATAAGTAATACAAAATAATGATCCTCATCACTAGTAGTGGGGATACACTTAAGATATTAAATAAGAGCTTGTTTATGGTCTAGAGAGCTTTGTATAAGATCATATAGTGACATCTTAATTAGGGCCTGATGAAGTTGTTTCATAATTCTTTATTCAATAGTAGTAGGCAAAGGGTAAACTAAGATAGACACATTGGGTTTTTATGAAGAAGTGGGTGGAGTAGAATCACTAGGATGAGTAGTTATAACCACTTTATATTTGTATTGAGTGGGTTGTTGGAACTGGTGGGGATGTGAACAAGTTGTGACCTAAAAAACATTAATGAATATAGGAGGACATTCTATGGGAGAGGTTGAAGCTGGATGAGGGATGGAAACATAAGTCTTAAATGAATGAGGATATTTATATGTCTTGGTGGATGAGGATCAAGGGGAGAGATAGGTCAATGGAGGAGTGTGGTTCCCTTCAATAATAAGGTCATCCTCATCGATAAGATTATGAATGATAGTTTGAGGGGATCTACAATTTTTTGTTTCATGACGTGATGCATGGTGGTATGCAAAAATAAGATTGGAATCAAACCTTGAAGTTGAAAGAGGGTTTAAAACCCACAAGCGAGGATCATGAGGGACGATGTGCACATCAACAAACATGTGAACGATAGTGTGAAGAGATATCAGGAGGAGCGAGCATCAACCGAATGTACATTAAAAGATTTGAAACACAGGAAGAACCTGGTTAAGCCATAAAACTCTCCTCTATCTCATAGATCAAATGGGGTGTACATATAGGAGGTGATGAGTAACCCCAAGTGCTACAATCATGACAACTCAAGTAGAGAAGGGGAGTTACATTCCCAGAATAAAAGTGTAACTCCCAATTATGCATATGACGCACTGACACACTGACACGTAAGATAATATCATAATGAACCCTAAATGACACATGGACCTATGATCTCACCTAAGTGAGATGACTCACCTAATGATGTGAAAAATATAACACACCAACACCCTCCATTCATTGTAACTCAGGATGAGGTGGCAAGTCAGAAACGAGAAATGGGTCCCAGCACAAAGCCTGATGAGGTACCCATGCACAAGAAAAAGGTCCCAAGTAGTGAAGGAAAACCCATTGGGAAAAAAATGCACCACAAGAGAACAAAACACTCTCTAATCTAATAAAGATGCCAAATATGGGTCCCAACTCTAGACGAGCCTGAAATGGTACCCATGTACAAAGAGGTAATCTCTTGGAAAGAAGAAGAAGAGAGAAGAAGAGGGAGACGAGAGGAATGCAAAAGATGCCATGGATGGATCTGAACCCTGCAGCTCTAGGAGGTCTCCTAGAAGAATGTCGATGATGAGATCCTCTGCCTCTAGACTAAAGAAGAGCCACCCACAACGAACTATGTGCCTGCCCTTAGGAAGGAAATAAATGATGTGTTGGAAGTCCTCCCACTCCACAAAGAAAACTAAAGGTAGAAACATGAAGAACTCTAAGTCTGGTGCATGGAAGTGTGACATAGGCCTAGCGAGTGAGTGCCAAGGAATCGAAGGTAATGCCACGTGTGCAGAACTATTAGAGTGTGAAGAGTGAACACCTGTAGAAAGGATGTCCATGTGATGTGAAGGGAATAAAACATCCTCCACAACAGAGAAGGGATCCACAGCTGAGGGTGGATCAATGATGTTCTCTAAAAATGTGGAAGTGACATGATTCTCGGAAGTGGCACTCCCAACAATAGAGATGATGAACTCCTCTAAAACACCTATAGATGGATGCGGAATCTGTAGTGCATCACAAGTAGACTCTATGAAAATACGACTAAGGTCAGGTAGATACTCATCCCAATGAGGGGACTCAACAAACAAAAGAGCAATGTCAGATAGGTATGAGTCATCTAATGAAGGTAGAGGAGTGAAAGGTGCCTCACACATAGGAAGTGGAAAAGAGGTGGGTGTGATGATTTTATGAGACTGATAAGGATACTGCTCGATATCTGATGAGATGTGGGAAGTGTCAACACTCTCTGGAATAGTGAGAGAAAGAGGAGAAGAGTCATCTGTAGTACTCTTGACATTAGAACAGGGTGCATAATCCTTGTTATCAGAAGTATAATCAAGTGAGTCTATGTCAGTGGAAATGCCATCACATGAAGAAAAAGAGACAACTGAATCAGCAACAACAACAAAGGCAACAGTATGTGAAGGGTCTCTATAGAAGGACTGAAGAATGCTCTGGACACGGTGGGGTGGATCTGAGTCTGCCACGTGAAACCAGAGATATCTGGAGACATGCATCATCATGTGACCAAAGATGTGGTCGTAAGTGTCGATAAAGTCCTCTAGATGATGATAATTAATGGGTGTAGGAACTGGCCCAAGTAAGAAGGGTGAAAGACCCTCGTGAGTAAAGTAACATTCCATGGAAGCACGCCAGGCTGAATAGTTCTCTCTCCCAGTGAGAAGTGGTGGTGGCTGTAAGGTGATCCTATGATGCTCAAGTTTGGAAAGAGCACTCTCCATGATGTGGAATAAAAAGTGCAAGGTGCACAAAAGCAAGATGTCAGACTCAGCCGATAATGCATCTACGTGTGAAAGCCCAAGAGTACAATCAACCCCCCAGAATGTGGCACTTTATAAAGTAGTGTGTTTACAAAAATAACAATGTCATCATGTAATGTGTGAAAAATCATGTAACTTTGACTAAAGAAGTGCTAAAAAATGAGCAACGAGTCAAAAGTTATAGCATTAAAACGATTCTCGCAACTGATGGAAAATGCCAATAATTGTTGCAAACGCATTAAAAAATACCTGAAATTGGTGCGAAGGGTATCGTGTGGGTACCCATTGGAAACGACATCAAATTTTAGGCATGTTTTTTTTTCTTGCAAGGGGGGATTAGCCTCCTGCCAACCCTAGACCTCACCCTCCGTCTTTGACGCTCGTAGGAAGGGCATTAAATACAAGCAAAAAATAGGCCAAAATAATACAATGCCAAAATACAAATGTTTTTCCTCAATACATTAAAAAGGAGGGATTTTTTTGACCTCCAAACAATTCTAAAAGGAAGAAAGGAGGTGGGCTGACGTTTGGAGTAGTCAAGCCATGTGGAACGGTTGAGCAGTAGTTCTTGGTTGAAGCTACATGGAGTAGACTTGAGCATGTAACCGTTGGAGTGGTTAGCTATGTAGATTAATTGTTTGACCGAGAAGAGGTTCATGGAGCCATTGGAAAGAGGACTGTAATGTGTAGTGCCAAGTAGAAATCAAAACGTAGGGTCTGAGTGGAGTTTTCTAACACGCAAGATGAGGAAAAAAGTGCAGGTCACTATGTAGAGAAACGGTGAAGCATGCCATGAGCCAAGGTATTAGGAAGCAATGGATGCAAACCGCCAACGTACACAGAAGAAGGAGCCTCAATGCATGCAAAGTGCAAAGGTGCAGCCTTCTCCGAGCCAAAGGGAAACCAAAAAATTTACAGAAGCAAATACTCAAGCTAAAAATTAGTGTAAGGTCAGAAAAAGAGTGACCCAAGTTGGAGCTGCCGAGCTAAAACAAGGAGGTTGGCTAAAAAAAAACGTAACCCGAGTGTTGCTGTTAGATCACGAAAACATACGATGAGATTGAAGGATGCCTTGAGTTGTGCCCAAGTTGTCCATTTTTGTTAAACTTTAACACTCCAAGAAAAACATTAGCACGTTGGAACCTGCAATTTGTTGAAAACTCAACACACATAAGCCAAGCCAAGGCATGCAAAATTTGGAAAACCTTGAACACCCCCAAAAATACTCAAAAAACAAGCTGCAAAATCACAAACAACCTGAAAACTAAATAGAGGTATAAAATCCCGAATCAATGCAAGAAGAGCACAATCAAAATTTCCATTACGACACATGCAATGATATTTGGATATCATGCTAGAAGCCGGAAAACATGCAAAAAAATGACAAGGAGTTCATAGATCCACAAGATCCACTCTGATACCATGAAAGGGGGTTTAAAACCTACAAGCGAGGATCATGAGGGACGACATGAACATCAATGGACATGCGAATGATGTCGTCAAGAGATCTCAGGAGGAGCGAGCATCAACCAAATGTGCATGAAAATATTTGAAACACGGGCAGAACCTCATTAAGAAATAAAACTCTCCCTTATCTCATAGATCAAAATGGGGTCTACATATAGGAGGTGTTGAGTAACCCCTAGTGCTACAATCATGAAAAATCGAGTAGAGAAGGGGAGTTATATTCCTAGAATAGAAGTGTAAACCGTTAGTGCAAATCAGCAGCACGCTCTAGATGTTCTATCATATTTATAGTTGACACTTTATCATCCAGTGTGATTGCACAACATTGGATCTTTTCACACAAGTGTGGGAATTGTAGGGACTAGAAAAGATCCTCCAGATTAGAGGCCGGTCCCTCAACTCCTCTAATCAAGTGTACAGAACATTTTGCAGAGGGTTTACCTATATTTTAATCAAACTTTTCCAAGGAGACAGGGTTGAGAAGATACAAAGAATAAACCTAGTCTAATTAAGGTGATGCACCAAAGGAGTAGTAGACACCTGCTGCTACAAAAACACACACAATCCATAAGAAAATAAAGCACAAAACATACACAAATTTCCAAAATGTAATGAAATATCAGGAGACAATGATAAACATATGAAAGGATTGAGAAAACTTTAATCACAGAGCATACATTATCATTCTAAGTCTAATATAGTGCATTACAAATGACCAAGAGGTAAAAAGAGATGTTGTATTTGCATGAAAAGGTAAAAATTCCACAAACCTGCCTGATGAGGAAGAAAAGGTAAGTTGCAGAGCCAGAAGATTGTCTAACTTTTTGAAAAATGAGCCCATTCTGGATTTTACAATGCCCATTCGAACTCAAGAGAGAGAAATGTAGGAAAACATGAAAGATGCTTCAACCACTGACCAAATGGTATTAAAACAGCATGGTCACCCTCAAAAGTCCATTCCCTAAAGTTTTTAACCATTCTGGGGGAGAATACGTGCCATACTTCATTAAAAATGGTGGTTGAAATGTTAGTTTTGTTGATTTCCACGTGCTAGAGGAGTTTTGCAATTTTCTCCCTCCAAACTCAACAAAAACAAAAAAAATATCCTGAAATCATGTATATAATTTCACTATCTTTCCAATGATATAAATAACGCAAAAAACTGAGCTCTGGATCGAAAGTTATGCCCCTCTGAAGATTTATGGAAAAACAGGGCCAAAATGGGTTGGCGGGCCGAAAATTTGAAATTTTCCCACTTTTTGCATTTTGGAAAATTTCCCCAAAAATCTCCATGCCCTGCCATCCTGGTGCCATGTGGCATGATTTGATTGGTTGTGGCCCCTTCCTGCTTCATTTTCCATCATTTCAGCCTTTGGAAAATTCTCTAAAAATTCTCCGCCGGCTGAATGACCCGAGGACACGTGTCATGTTGTGATTCACCACAGGTGTTTTCTCTCAACTTTTTTATCACAATTGACCATCTTCCCTGGGCTGAACACATGGCAGAACCCTATTAGATGTGGGCCTTTCATGTTCATTTTTTGTTCTGTGGGCTTGCCTTGTGTTTTTTACCACCATGTGGACACGTGGCATAATCCTATTCACTCGGGTTCTTGGGGGGTGGGCTTTCTCTTTCAAATTTTCCAAATTTGGGAAAAAAGGAAAAATTCATCTCACACCTTTGACCCTTGACACCCCAGTGACACATGGCACCATGCTATTGGATGCAATCCTTGGGGTCGAAAAACTTGTTTGTGCCAACCCCTGGGAAATTTTCCCAAATTTTCCCCGCCTGGACACATGGCTGAACCCTATTCGCCGGTAGGCCCTTGGGCTGAAAATTTCCTCTTAGACCCCACCAAACACTTGGTAAAAATTTCAATTTTACCTCCACCTCCACCCTTCCAAGGACACGTGGCCTCCTCTCATTAGCTCCGGTTTTGCATGGGAAATTTTCCCACAAAAACTCCGTCGAGCCATAACTTCAAAAATACGAGGAGTTAGGAAGAAAAATTTAGCTTTCTGGAAAGCTGAGAAAGAGCTCTATCTAATGGTTCCATTTATAGAACATTATGAGGGCCTAAAAAGTGAAAAATCCATGACTAAGGCACACAGGAGGGAGGAATGAAGGGAGTTAGCCAAAAAATAAGCAATGAGCTTATTTTGGATAATAGTTTTGGCGACTCAGAGGGGTCATCTTCTTATTGGATGAGTTACCAGTTGCCTGAAGCAATCCATTGGGCATGGAGTCATTAAATGCTCTACTTGGTACCCCCCAACTAATTAGAACAATGCAAGGAGGAAGATGGAGGGCAGAACACCACCTGATTTGGAACAAGGCTTGCAAAATGCATCTTTTGGAACATCAAGCTTTTGCCAAAGCACTTAGGGAAAACAAAGATAAACTACAACAAAAAAATGTGCATAAGAACTTGGAGGAATGAAAACCTAAGCTAATATGTACACGGTGGAGTGTTTTCCTTTCGTAGCAATGCTTCAGATGGATTCCATTGACTGGAATCTACAATTCTTCACCGTCCAATGTAGACAATTGGAAGGCATTACTGCCCTTAAACTTTGTGACCATGTAGGGGCCACTCCAAATGACATCAAATTTTGAATGCCTCCTCAATTTTTCTCTGTCTCTATTCCATTTTAACACTAGATCCCCAACTTGGAAAGATCTATCCTTGGCCTTTCTATCAAATGTCTTCTTGATCAAAGCTTGATCTTTCTCCACTACTTGGGATGCCTGATTTTTGATCTCTTGGAGTTCCATCAATTCTGCATACCTAACCTCCATAGGCCCAAACTCCAACAACTCCAACTGTTTCATGAGTTCCAACGTTGGCAACTCAAGTGTCATGGGAAAAATTGCCTCTCTTCCATAAACAAGCTTGAATGGAGAATTACCTGTAGATCGCTTGGGGGTTATCCTATCAGCCCACAAGTATGATTTCAATTTAGTATGCCAAGACCTCTAATTTTCATCAAGAGTCCTCTTGATGATCCTTAACAAGTTCTTTTTTGTAGATTTAGCTTGGCCATTACCCTGAGGATAATAATTTGATGAAGTGATTAGGTAGATCCCATTCCTGACAGCCCATTCAATTACCTTGGATCTAATGAATTCCAATGCATTATCTGATATTATTGTAGTAGGTATGCCAAATCTGGTTACTATCCCTTCATATAAGTCTAGGATGCTAGAATCATTTGCTTCCTTGAGTGCCACCCGCCTCAGTCCACTTGGTGAAGTAATCTTTTGCTGTTAGAATCCACTTGTGTCCTTGGCTTGAATTTTGGTTAATGACTCTAATGAATTCCAAACCCCATTGCATGAATGGCTGGTTAGCTGAAATTGGATGCAATGGAAGGGCGGATAGTCTCTCCTTACCTATGAAGAATGCACAATTCTTGCACCTCTTGATCCATGCATAACAGTCACTGAAAATCTTGGGCCAATAATAACCAGCCCTCATGATCTTGAGAGCTGTCACTCTTGGTGAAAAATGACCCCTATCTGATCCACCATGGAACTCTTCCAACACTATGTGAATCTGATTTGTACTAATGCATCTCAACAGCACTCCATTCACATCTCTTTTGAATAAAACACCATCAACAGGGGCATATGGGACAGCCTGCAATCTGAAGTGTCTCCTTTTGGTTTTATTCATCTCTAGAGGGCATAGGCCTATGTTTAGGAAGTGTATTATGTCTTGGGTCCAGCAAGGAGTGAGGACACCATCATTTTATTCTTGAGTGCTTCCTTGTTCATGGTTGTCTTGCAATGCCAAAACAACCTATTTCTCATTGAATGCCTCCGTTTTCTTGCTCAATACCAGCTTCTCACACAACCCTTTTCCTCTGACTAGCTTGGTGACTTTGATCTCAATTTCATATTCCATGACATGAGTAATCCACCCTAATCTCTTTTCATTCAAGTCTTTGTTGAGGAGGAAGTCTTTAACTCCCACGTGAGAAACCAACAATTGAACCTTGTTGTTTGAAACTAGATGCTTAAATTTCTTCAAGCTCCTAATCACTGCAAGAACATGCTTCTCAATGAAATAATATCTCACCTCGTATTTCTCCAGGATTTGGCTGAAGAAAGCAATTGGCTGCTCATCATTATCTTTGTTCTGGTGTACCAAAATTGTAGAAATAGTATCATCACCTCCAAATGCATAAAGGATGAAATCCTTGGAGAAATCTGGGTTAATGGGAGTTGGGGCTTGTGAGATGGCCTCTTTGATTGCTTTAAAACTTTCCTTGCCTTCTTCTATCCATTTGAAAGCTATGCCTTTCTTTAACATCTTGGTGATAGGCTTGACTAGGGCTGCAAAATTTGGGACAAACCTCCGAACAAAGTTTATCCTTCCCAAGAAACTTTGAAGGGATTTCTTATGGGTTGGTAATGGTAGTGCTCTTATGGCTTCCACTCTTTCTGGATCAATTGCTAATCCTTGTCTGGAGACAATGTGGTCAAGGAGCTTTCCTGCATGAGCTAGAAAAATACACTTTTTGGGATTCAAAGATACCCCAAATCTTCTGCACCTTTGGAACACTTGTCTCAAACGAAGGAGATGGTCTGCTGCATTTTTTGAAAAAATAGTGATATCATCCAGATATATCAGCACCATTTTTTTAATCAAATCCTTGAACGCCATGTCCATTGCCCTTTGGAATGTAGCTCCAACATTGGACAACCCAAATGACATTTTTCTATATGCATAAGTCCCCCATTTGGTTGTGAAGGTTGTGTTGAACTGATCCTCTTCCTTCACCATAATATGATTGTACCCTGAATAGCCATCAAGAAATAGAAACCTTTCAGAGCTAGAAACAACTTGTAGAATCTGCTCCATAGAAGGAAGTGGGAAATGATCCTTGAGAGATGCTCTATTCAAATCTCTAAAGTCAACACACAATCTGATTTCTCCACTCTTCTTTCTAACTGCAACCAAGTTGGCTACCCAACTAGAATGCTTGATTTGAAATATGATACTTGCCTCTATCAATTTATTCAATTCTTTTCTCATGAGAGGCTCTAGGTGTGGATTGACTGGCCTTTGTTTTTGCTTGATGGGTTTAGCACTTGGGTGCAATTCGATAGTGTGTTGAGCTAACTTGGGATTGAAACCTTTCAAATCTTCATAGCTCCAAGCAAACACATTAGGGAATTCTTGAAAAATTTATATGAACTCATACCTTTCTTTCTCAGTTGTCACTTTACTAGTTTGTAGTGACTTGCCTTCTTCCACCAAGATGGGCATTGAATCTTCTTCCTTGACTTGGATGTTTGCTTTCTCTTTCCTAAACTGATCATTAGGATTGAAAATGGACTCCAAAGTGACAAGTCCCTTTAGTAGTTTGTTGGTTCTCAGCTTTACCACTTGATCACCATACTGCTATTCCAGTTTTTCCTAATTTTTAGTTGATAACTCAGCCTCTTCTTGCAAGAAATGGATGATTTGTTGATCATTTTCAAACACTTGCCAACTTACATTGCTGTCCAACACTGAAGGCCTTACAATCACATGAATGTTTGGTTGTACTTTGTATTTCTTGATGCTTTCAACAACATCAAAGGCTGCTCCAACTACTGCAAGTCTGTCATCAACTTGGTTCTCTTTTCTAGGGATGGATTTGATGCTAAAACCCTTAAAACATTCAATGAGGTGCCATACCCTATTTTTGTAGCACTTGAGCAGATCATTCTTGGAAGCATGATTCCCCTTAACTTGGTTGACAATCATCTCACTATCACCAAATACTTGCAAGTTCTTTATTGCTCTCTTGGTTGACCAATGCAATCCTTATATCAAAGCTTCATATTCAGCAGTGTTATTAGAACATGCAAACTGAAATCTAAAAGCTGAATAATACTTAACTCCTTGAGGTGAAACAAGCATAGCTCCCCCTCCTACGCCTTGTGTACTTCTTGACCCATCAAAGAATAGTTTCCATACCTTGTTGTCATCCTTGTGGTCTAGCTTGGTGATGCTAGGAATAGACTAATTTTATTCATGCGTGCAGTAGAATCCTAGCTCAGATTCTTCTATTTCTTGATAAGGATCAAAAGCATGCACCTTGCTCTCCCATTCATCAAGAGTCAAATCTGGGATTCTTCCAACCTTGGTGTTAGCTTCATGAGTGCTTGGATAATCCTCTTGATCAAACGTTGAATAGTTGGTATTGATTTGGCTTAGAGTGTGAGGCTCAATGTGAAAGTTTGCAATAGCCTCATATCTGATTGTGGCCTTGGTTCCATATCTTGTTATTAACAACATGTGTGACCAATCAACAGATAAGTAACCTCCAATCTTAGCTGTGAAATCCCTTGACAACCATAGGGTAAAGAGTGGTGGAAGGTCTATCACTGAGATATCTTACAAAACAACAACGTTGGGGCATGCATGTAAAACAAGAATTAAGTTTTTTATCACTCCCACTGTTGTCACTGCTGTCCCATCCAATTGCACTACCCCTTTGGATATGACTTCATATTGAAGCCCCAACTGATACGCTATTTGTTTGGGCATTACTGAACTACTTGCCCCAGAATCAATCATGTAATTGTGCACTAATTGGTCCCTAATGATCAATGAAACATAGAATGGGGAGGATTCAAAATTTTACCTTGCTATCCTCCATGATTCCCTTCAGGCTAGGCAGCATTTGTGAGTACCTTCTCTTGCATTTGGGCCTATTGATTTGAAGTTGACCAGTCCTTCATGGCAGCTTGTAGCAAATCTCTTTGGCCTGGGATGGATAGTGATTCCCACATTGATATGTTTACATTTGTATTCTTCATTTGATCAATGATGTTGAATGGAGATGAAGCATCTCTCTACTACCCTTTGGCCTGTCCATTCATTCCTTGCACATGGGTAGCAACAACTAGCATCTGAGTTTTTCTAAGAGCTGGTTTGGGTAGTCCTTGCATGTTTGGAACTGCATTTTTTTTGCCAACAGTTTGTGGAGTGGTGAAAGGTTGTGGATTACTTGGAGCCAATGTCTTTCCTTCACCCAAATTTCTCCTTTTTGACCTTGTGCTGGCTACAAAACTTTGAGAGATGGTTTGATTCATGCCACAAAAGTCTTCTACCTACCAGTTTACAAGTGTCGTATCATTTGGAGATGATTATTGCTTGGGTGTTTCTTTTGTTGGTTATTTCCTTGACTCCCTTCACCCTCCACACCAGTTGTTGTTACCATTAATTCTTGATTTAGGGCACCATTAAATCACATAGACTAGTTGTGAGGTTCATTGCATGGGAAACACCAATCATACTCTTGAGCTATGTTGTTTTGTACTGGCATGAGTGCTTTAGAGGAATGCAGCATGGGGATTATAGGGCTGGAATGGTCTGTTGGCAGGAGGCCTTACTTGGTTTTGATTTATAGATGGATTGGGTGGTCTTTGAGGCTAATATAGCTGCCTGCCAGGCTAATCTTAAGGTTATTAAGAAGGTCTAAAACCTTGGGCTTGTTGCCTCTTGAGTGTAACCAGCTCATTACCTGTAATTTCTTCATGACTTCTTGAAGTTAATTTGAGGCACTAGAAGATGAAGTAGAAGATTCACTTGAATTGTGATTTCTAGGAGTGGGAATAGGAGCTAAAATAGGTGCTTGACTAGTGCTTGGACTCTCTAAATTTGGATACAATGGCATTGGAGGCCTAGGAGCTAGCTTAGCAACTTGAATCAGACAATTTTCAGCTCTAATGGAAATGTTATAAGCAACAGGGATAGTTGTGCCTCCCATGGATTGAATTAACATAGAAATATCAGATTTTAAAGCTTTAAGGTAATATAGAAAAGCACCTTCTATTGTTTGCCTTACTACCATTAGAATTCTCTCCTAAGTCCTTTGAAATCTGAAGTTGAAATCAGTCAGCTGCTCATTAGGAGCTCTCTTGATAGTTGTCAATTGTTCCAAAAGGGACAAGTTATCTCCCTTTTCTCTGAACTGCTCATGTAGGGCTATACATAAATGGTTCCAATTTTGGATAGATCCTGAAGCAAGGCTCATGAACCATTGTAAATATTTCCCTTTGAATCAAGATGCCAACAGTTTGACAATAACTTGCATCTCATCAATCTCATGGATTGCACAAATATTAGCAATATCCTTGACATGATCACCAGGACTGGTCTGATTCTCTCCAGTAAAGTATGGAATGTTCTTCAATGCTGCAACTGGGATTGGATTTTGTGCATTGAGAGCAAGTGGGTTGCTGTCAGTGAAATTTAAATATGGGTTGTGTTGTGCTATTCTGATTGGCCTTAAAACCCTTGTTGATTGGATGAAAGGTCTACCAGGTGGAGGGGTTGATAGAGTTTTGTTTGGTGGAGATGGAGACCTTTGAATTCTCCTCCCTCTTTGTCTTCTTCTTGGAGATAACTGCAGATAATCAAACAATACCTCTTCTTCTCCAACTCTTGACCTTGTGTAGATTCTTCTCATGAGTTTTTTAGGTCTGGACTACTAAAAACAGCTGATTCTTCTTCCTTGGAGTCACCAGATGTGCAATTGAGGGATATTTTAAGTAAGAAACTTGCAAAACTACACATCTATTTTTTTGTAATGAAGGTGAAGACCTCTAAGGTCCCACCGGGCATGCCAAAACTGTTAGTGCAAATCAGCAGCACCCTCTAGATGTTCTATCTAATTTCTAGTTGACACTTTAGCATCCAGTGTGATTGCACAACATTGGATCTTTTCACACAAGCGTGGGAATTGTAGGGACTAGAAAAGATCCTCTAGATTAGAGGCTGGTTCCTCAACTCCTCTGATCAAGTGTGCATAACATTCTGCAGAGGGTTTACCTATATTTTAATAGAAATTTTCCAAGGAGACAGGGTTGAGAAGATACAAAGAATAAACCTAGTCTAATTAAGGTGATGCACCAAAGGAGTAGTAGAAACCTACTACTGCAAAACATACACAATCCACAAGAAAATATAGCACAAAACATGCAAAAATTGCCAAAATGTAATGAAAGATTAGGAAACAATGATAAACATATGAAATGATTGAGAAAATTTTAATCACAAAGCATACATTATCATTCCAGGTCCAATATAGTGTATTACAATGACCAAGAGTAAAAAAGAGATGTTGTATTTACATGAAAAGGTAAAAATTCCACAAATCTACTTGATGAGGAAGAAAAGGGAAGTTGTAAAGCCAGAAGATTGTCTAACCTTTTTAAAAATGAGCCCATTCTGGCTTTTACAATGCCCATTCGAACTCAGGAGAGAGAAACATGGGAAAACATAAAAGATACTTCAAAAACTGATTAAATGGTATTAACATAGCATGGGCACCCTCAAAAGTCCATTCCCTGACATTTTTAACCATGCTGGGGGAGAATGCGTGCCATACTTCATTAAAAATGGTGGTTGAGATGTCAGTTTTGTTGATTTCCACATGCTATAAGAATTTTTCCAATTTTCTCCCTCAAAACTCCACTAGAAAACAAAATTGATCCCAGAATCATGTAGATAATTTCACCATCTTTCCAATGATATAAAGAACGTAAAATAACGAGCTCTAGATCGAAAGTTACGCCCCTCTTAAGATTTAGGGAAAAACAGGGCGAAAATGGGTTGGCGGGCCAAAAATTTGAAATTTTCCCACTTTTTGTGTTTTGGAAAATTTCCCCAAAAATATCCATGCCCCACCATCCTAGTGCCACGTGGCATGATCTGATTAGTTGCAGGGTCTTCCTGCTTCATTTTCCATCGTTTCGTCCTTTGGAAAATTCTCTAAAAATTCTCTGCCGGCTGAATGACCCGAGGACACGTGTCATGCTGTGATTCACCGCGGGCATTTTCTCTCAACTTCTCCATCACTTTTGACCATGTTACCTAGGTAGGACACATGGAAGAACCCTATTGGATGCGGGCCTTTCATGTTCATTTTTTTTTCTGCGGGCTTGCCTTGTGTTTTTTGCCGCTACGTGGACATGTGGCATAATCCTATTCACTCAGGTTCTTGGGGGGTGGGCTTTCTCTTTCAAATTTTCCAAATTTGGGCAAAAAGGAAAAATTCCTCTCGCACCTCCAAACCCTAATGCCCCAGTGACACGTGGCACCATGCTATTGGATGTGGGCCTTGGGGTTGAAAAAAATTGTTTGTGCCAACCCCTGGGAAATTTTCCCAACTTTTCCCCGCCTGTCCACACGTGGCCGAACCCTATTTGCGGATGGGCCCTCGGGCCAAAAATTTCCTCTTGAACCCTACCAAACACTTGGTAAAAATTTCAATTTTACCTCTGCCTCCGTCCTTCTGAGGACACGTGGCCTCCTCCCATTGGCTCGGGTTTTGCATGGGGAAAATTTCCCACAAAAACTCCGCCAAGCCATAACTTCAAAAATATGTGGAGTTAGGAAGAAAAATTTACCTTTCTAGAAAGCTGAGAAAGATCTCTATCCAATGGTTCCTTTTCCAGAACATTGTGAGGGCCTGAAAAGTGAAAAATCCATGACTAAGGCACACAGGAGGGAGGAATGAAGGGAGTTAGCCAAAAAATAAGCAAGGAACTTATTTTGGATAACAGTAACTCCCAATGATGCATATGATGCATTGACGCACTGATGCATTGATGCATAAGAGAATCTCATGATGACCCCTAAATGACACATGGACCTACGATCTCACCTAAGTAAGATGACTCACCTAATGGTGTGGAAAATAACACACACCAACAAAAGTTCATGGACCATGTGGATTGAATGACTCTATTTTTGGGAGAGTGATTACAAATGCTTGGACTAAAGGTAAGAATATTTATGTGTAGGGCCCAATGGTAGCTTTTGAGGTAGAGTCCATAGGTGAAGTGGATGAGGATGGTCGATGAAGGTAGAGAGGATGATTTGTTTTGATGAATATTTTTAGTGAAATTTAATTCTATCTTGGGAATTAAATAAGAATATGGTGACCATATCTTAGTCTTAGTTTTGATGATTTATGACTTAGATGGTTTAGATTCTGATTTGATAATTGAGGGCGTAGATGATTTGGAAGGAAGGTCATATTTGGAAGAAAAATTAGATTGATTTGAAATAGATTTTTTTATAATGGGAGTCTTGGATGAAGGGTCTCGGCCTAAAATGGATGATGATGCTCCTAAGAGTGATGATGTGCCACTATATTTCTTAGGAGGGTTAGTCTTGGGAGAGGTGAGATCCAATATTTTATGTGGATTTGTGAGAGAATTTTGGATGTGCATGAAATTTTTCTTAGTCTTCAGTTGTGAGGATTTTCCTTTGGCATGGATGATGACTATTTCTAATGGAGAATCCATCAAAACATAAGCTGATGATTTAGATTTTATCATAGATGAGTATATTATAGGTGAAAGTTGTTTTTTAGTGATGCACTTAACAATATGTAAAGGGGTTGTAGATTGTGTAGCTGTAGGATTGGTGGATGGGGGTGATTGGAGTTGCAGATGTACTGATAATATCATTTTTAGATGTGGTGTTCATATGGTCATAGATTCAGAGGTCGGTGTGGGTATAGTCACAATAGTAGATGTGTTTGTTGTGGTAGTGAGTGTAGATATGTGAGATGAAGGTATCTAGGTAGCTATAGATTAAGATCTATATATAAAAAATGAGGGTGTACATGATATGGATGGAGAGGTATATGTGATTAGAGTTGATGGGGATGTAACGGTTGTACTAATATTTTATGTTAATATGCTAGGTGTAGATATTGATGAAGTTGTGATCGTGGGGGAAGAGTTGGAAATAAGGGTGGATGGAATAGATGACAAGGTGATGGGTGTAGGTGATGGTGTTGGATTTTGATCTATGATGTTAATTGTATGGTCATTAGGTGCCTGTGATGTGGAGGGTGGATTTTGATTGTTGGGTGCATGATTAAGAAATAATTTTTTGAAGACATTAAGGGATTGATCAGGTGGTGTATTAGGATTGTTTATTTGGAGATCACAAGAGTATATGCATTTTTGGATGACATATTTGATAGAGCGACACTTCATAATGTCATGGCTGCAAACTTTCTGATATTTGTAATAATGTTCCTCAGAATACCATGTTGGCTTAGGTCATGATTTATCAAAAGGTTGAATGGGAGCAATAAGGATGAGATTTACCACCATTAAATTTTCAAATATTGAACTATAAAATTCTCTAAGATGGTTATAGTTAAGTTGTGGTCTAGGAGCTCTTTGTGGAGGCTTCATATGAGAAGTGGTTGTACATGATGATTTAACCACGATGGCATTAGTGGCAATCTTATGTCTGTCACCATGTGTGGAGGATTTTATCAAAATGAAAATGAAGTTTTGGACCCCTAGGTAGCAGCTTTAATATTTTCCATTCAACTCCATAATTCTTGGATGATATCATTTGATGGGTGCGGTTATGAAGTTGAAGGATGAGATTTTTTATTCATAAGAGGTGGATAGCTTGTGTTGTTGATAATTTTGATAAGATTGAGGATGTGTGGGTTTTTTTGAAAGAGATTGATAAGGGGGAATGCAATTAAGGGGTTTTCATTAGATGGGTTGTGATAAAGGTTATTATTATGAAATGAGGATGTCATAATATTAGTTAGATTGAATGGGGTGTTGAGAAATTGGAACATTTGATTGATTTTCTATGGGATGAGTTGGGATGTAAGTAATGGGTGGTTGAGATACTTGAGTTGGTTAAGTGGGAAGTATGTAATGATAATCACCTTAAAGAGGTGGTTGGTGACATTACATTGATTCAAATTGGTGAGGTTGTGAGGTGATCACATTGGTATGAACATGGGAAGTGGAGATAAGAGGCAATTTTGAATTATGTTGTTTAGATATGAGAGGAAGAAAGTGCAATTCTTGATATGATTAAAAGAGAGCACAAGTGACTGTAGTGGAGGATGAGGTGATGGGGATAAAAGAAACCATAGTGGTATGGACATGAGGAAAATTTAGAGGGATGGGAACCACCAATTGAGGGGTTTATTGATTGTGAGGGATGTAAGAAGAAGGTTTATTGGGATCAAACTCAAATTGAGACATAGTATGCTCATTCATAGCATTAGGAAAGAAAATAACAAGTTGTGTTCACGATTGGAATGGTATGGGTAGATTTATTGCAAAGATGGTACATAAATGTCAAGGTTTTTGGTTTTATGAAGGAGATAGAATAGAAGAGAAAATGTATTAGCATCTAGGATATCTTAGAACTGCACAAAACCATAAGGGATGATAAGAGGCCCAAAAGAATTGATGGAGGTTGTAGAAGGGGGTGTTGCTAGTATAAATGGAATGGAGTGATGAGAAAGAAAATAATTTTCTTCAACATGGGTTTTAGGTTGGATCAATTGAACCTTTTGAAGATGAGGAAAGGAAATTATGGGTTGAGTAACCATGGAAAAAGTGATCAAAGGAATGGTGGTAAGGATGGAATGTGCTGAAATTTGTTTAAAGGAAGTGGTAGTGGACATAGGAATGTTGGTAGACAATATGTTTTCTTCCATTTATCTTTCTCGGGATCATATGTTAACTGGCATGAAATAAACAATAAGCAAAACAATGAAAATTTTTATTTAAAACAAACAAGTCAAGAAACAAAGTTTTGATTACCTTTATTATTAGAGATGTGAAAAGAAATGAAAAATTAGCTTGAAGGGTGCCTAGGAAACGGAAATTTATGGATGGTTTTGGGTAGTTTTTGTTGGATTCCTTGATATACTCGAATTTACATGACGAATGAATCTATTATGTATACTTGCACATTGATTGGTATTGGGGCCTAACCCCTCACTTCACAGTCTCACAATGATAAGGAAGTTGGGCTCTTAGCCAATATACCAGTATAGTAAAAATTTTTAACGTGGTAAGAACACCATGGAAAATTTTGTATTTGGTGATGAAATCCTAATAGTTCCACCTAGGAAGAAGTGTTTGGGAATTTGTAAATTGATTCATGTGTTTTAGGATGTGTTTGATAAAGTGTGCATGAAAAGTGTTAACCACGTTAGTTAAAATATATTTCCAAGTAAGAATAAAACTTTTATTTTTACATATAATATGAATTATGTAGATTCTATGAGAGAAGAAGATAAGTGATGCAATATGATAAAAGAAAGAGATGGGGAATAAAAACAAGGAATACCTAGATAATGCTTTTAATTTTTATATGAATTTTTTATTTTAAGAATGCAAGAAAAATCCAATCTAAGAACATGATCCAACACACACAAGAAAGCAAACAATATGATCCAATGCATGTTGAAAAGCAAGCAACATGATCCAACACGTGCTCCTTAGTACAAGGTTAGTAGAAGATAGATAGAAGAAAATGGAAATGAAAGAAAAAAATAAGACTCACCAAATAAGGGTAATTCCCATCAGGTGTACAAAAATGTTGACCAAAATCCCTTGTTCCTTCTTAGTGTAGTGAACTATTACTAAAGAGAATGAGTAACTCCAAATATATAAGGGTTTAGGGTACTGTGAGATGGGATGCTAATGAATATGGGAACACATGATAGATCCTTCCCTGTAGTGAGCTAAGTGACCTAAAAATCAAGTGAACTCAACATAAAAATATTGGATTAGTACATAGGATGGGAGGGGTGCCTAACAATGTCAGTCCCAAGAAGTGAAAACTTCCTAGGATGGATGTTAACCCTCATTTTGATTAAGATAAATAGGATCATATATTGCTAAATTTGATGTAGTTTACTCTAATCCAAAAACAAAACTGAAATGATAGATGTGAGATAAAGATGCAAATCATATCTAAATGAATAAAAAATAAATCAAACATGGGTGGGTTGATGATGACCTAAGACTATAGAGGGCCTGTTGACGGTGACCAAGGAAGGATGAGAAGACAATTTAGAAAACAATCCTACAAAACCTCATGTAGTTAGATCTGAAGTTTTTTTTTTTTATTAAGGGCAAATAGTTTTGAAGGGACTATACCCTGTATAGAAAAGGGCTCAAAAGCCAGATAGTAAAGGTGAGAAGAACATCCCAGAGAAGGGAAAAACTGCCAACCAAAGAGGGCTCAACAGCCAAATATGACAATATAAGTGAAAAAAGGATCCAAACTTACAATGATCCAAAAAGAAGCAGAAAAGAGAAACAAGAAACCAAAAGAGAAACAACATATCGATCTTCGCCAAAAAACAGTGCCAGAACCGCCAGATAACAGCATAGTTAGATCTAAAGTTGATTTGGATATGTAAGTAGATTTGAGATAAGGGAAGAACCATGTAAAACAAGTTAGAAACAAAAGGGATGCAAGAAAATTAAGAAATATGATGATGAATTCAATAAATATCGATGCAGTCAATAGTGACCTGGCCAAGTCGACAGTGAATGGGGATGGATAGAAAAAAATTAAGATAACAAAAAGGTAGAATGAAAAGATATAGATAACGGATTAATGCAAGATCAAAAAAATGACGAGAAAGGATCTCGATGATAGAAAAACTCATAGGATGAAGGACGGGTCGATAGTGACTATATAGGGTCAAGAGAAACTAGGGCTTATCTAAGCTTGGATGAAAAAATGGAAGGGTTGAAACAAAGGTCTGCAGATAAGAGCTATTGATCAAAGAAAACACTTAGTTGAACTTGCACACAGATTCCACATGGAAGAATAGCATAGGAGCTAAAGCACGAAGGTATAGGAAGGTGTCACGCATGGAGGTTTAGAGTCAGACTCTCAAGGACTTAACTGATTTTGGGGGTTAGGTCTATTCTTAGATATTGGCATGCGGAGCACACAAAGTAATTCCAAGATTTGTGCACCACTCTTCGTGGAGATTTTTGAAGGACATGTCAACTCACTCTTGTATGGGCCTAAGTTAAGACTAGATCCATTACTTCAGTTAACTATCAACAATATATAGATAGCATACTTGCATGTATGGCTATAATTGTAAGAAAGTGCACTGCTATTATTAGCATGCGACCTATTTCTGGTAGAGTTAAGTGGTGAAGGGCTAGTTCCCCACCCTATATATATGTAATTAATTATTTAGAAAATATATGGACACATATATATATATGGATGAAAACATATGCTTTGAAGAATGGGAGAACATGAGTACATGCGACTGGATAGTTGTAACAGATCCATGCGCGCATGCCTGGTATTGTATGAAACTTCTGTATTGTTGGTACGATGAATAGATAAAGGAAATTGGCCCAAAAAAAAGTGTTTGATGTGTTTTACAAATGCATGTTATTATTTTCATGATGATATACCATTAAGCGCTTATAGATCTGGTTAAATATAATGATGAATAGATGGATTAGTTCCTAAAATATATGTTTATAGCTTTATCATATCACCATTCTACTACTGCAACTCTTAAGAGGGACCCTTTACCTTTGCATGCTTCGGGTGAGCGCTCAGCCTAGACTGAGTGATGTGCCAGCGTGACAAGGTGTTAACTAACAATTCTAGGTTGCATCATTGGTTCCACTGCCGGGACCTCTTTTTTAGTTGTTTCAAAATGGTTCACGATGAAGACATACTGGTTAATGTTGGCGAGCATTGAATAATGGATTCATGACCTAGAGGAAGAATACACACGGAGGTTTGACACTAGATCCTGATTTACTGCACGTACTTGGGTAGAGCAGAATCTATATGACAGTTTATACGAAAGATTATTTGTTATCTTTCTAGTAGAATTATATGAATGATTGATTACATATGCTTCTAAGAAGAATTGGAGGTATCAAACACTTGTTTGGACATAGGAGAAATTTCAAACACTATATGATGTTGACTTAAGCTAGACTCACACGGTAGATACTTGGTTTTGCGGTGTCCTAAACAACTATATTTTGGATTATTCAATTTTGACTTATTTGTTCTTGGAAGTAGTGGAGTTCTAGTTTCTACAGTATCCTAGAGGGACGTATTTGCAAGGTATTCCACTTGAAATCAAAATACTAATGGTAACATTGAACTTAGAAGCTAAACCCATGGAAAGCTAAAAGAATCCCTACACACGAGGGCAGGAACATGATTGGTGAAAGATGGTAGACCTAGTAGAAGCACAGAAAAGGGAAGAGAGGCAGCTGAAGTATGATGAGGCGTGTGAGAGGAAATTATACAAGAGAAAAGAAATTACATAATGGATGGTGTTGTGGAGAGAGATGGCTTGTGAAGGATTTGAGGCTCATGGGGAGGAAGAAGAGCAAGAGCATCAGAAACTCCCCCATCTAGGAAATCATGATAGAGAACCCTCTTCGGCCTCGCATGGAAGCACGTTAGTAGATATGACCTAGGCCACGCAGGCGTGCATCTAAGCCAAGCTATTGACCTAGCCCTTGCGTTTGGTTTTCCAGTATCTAGTATAGTAGGTAAAAATAATTTTAATTTAGGAAGTGAAAGCACAGAAATAGGTCAGATAGCAAGTACATAAATGGCAGCATAGACAGCTTCGTTATTCTTTGGAGGTATGTTTTCAGGCTCATCATCTGCACAGAATATGAGTGTGCCTAGTGTTGGAATCACCTCTGGAGCTGGGACCACTTCCCAGACTATAGGGGTCCAATATAGTACCACTGTTGGGGCACAAGGGAGTGCTTCCATGGGCCATATTCAAAATTCTGGAGGAGGATCAAGTGGTATGGGTAGTTCTAGTTTCAGTGGTTCGGGCGGTATTGGAGGAAGAGGAAACCAAGGAGATCCTGAGTCAGGTTGTCAAGGCCCACAACAACCCCAAAACATTTATATGGAGATGTCCCTTCATCTCCCAGAATACAGAGGTATCAAAGATGCTTCTGAACATGTTCATATGTGTGAAATATTTTGGCGCATGAAAGGTATTATGGCCTCTGAGCATAAGGCAAGTCAGTTTGCTACTACATTGCAGGTGCATGCACACAGTTGGTATAGGAAGTTTGATCCCAATCAAACTTGTATTGACTATTCACCATTGAAAGATGCTTTCTTAAAAGAATTCCACATCCCTGAGTTTGAGCAGAAGATCATAAGCGCACTCAAGGATATAAAGCAAGGCACTACTGAAAGTGTACATGAGTATGATGTGCATTTTAAAACACTTCTATCCAAACTCTCTTATGACATTCATGCAAGTCAACATGCACAATCGTTTTTTGGGGGATTGATTACCCCATTTTGAAGAGAACTGTCGCATAAGACTTATACCGATCTACACGAAGCATTGGAAGCCGCTTTATGCGCTGAAGCAGTTGGGAGTATTAACACTGGGGTTAGTCCATTTTTGGAAGCTTAGATAGTACCTATGGAAAAATAGTTAGAGAAATTATCGAGAAACTCATCTCATGAAACGTGATCAGGAATCTGGTGTACAGATTGTGAAGTGGAAGTTCACACTAAGGATATTAGACTATGATATTTTTCATTTGAATGATGATGCTAGTCAGTGCCCCTTACTACAATGTGCGATCAAGAAGAATGTGTCCTCCTTTTTTCAAATTTGTATGTCCACGACCCATGATAATGAGGACTGTAGATTGATTGGCTAGATACATGATGCCATTGATATTTGGGTCAGACATGTGAGTGTGGCTGATAATTCTAAAGGGATGAATGAGCATCAGGATAGGGATTATAATAAAACACGCTATGACAAGAATGACGGAAGGTTTGAAGGGGTTCGTGAAAGGGGACAAGGATATCGAGGTGGATATGGAGGATGAGGCTGAGGTGGAGGAAGGAGTGAATTCCCTCGAGGAACTTGCTATACATGCGATTCACCTGACCATCATAGGTGCAAATACCCGTAGAATATTTCCTATTCATTTTGTGGAAAGGGGCATAGTTATGAAGAGTGTCCAGACTTGTATGAGCATCTCAGTAAGTAGCACAAGCAAGAAAACAAGGGTGAAAGGATGGTTAGAATCCAACGTGCTGTAGAGAACCAGTGGATACCAAAGTTAACATCAGAACCTGAGGTGGTAACATTCAAGATAACCACATGAGATGAGGTGGCGCGCACAAGAGAGATGTTGCAACAGAAGCTGAAAATCACTAGGGAGGAGGTTTTGCATGCTAGATATCCACATCAAACTCATCGGAAATAAGTCTATTAGGACACAATGGAGGTCCTTAGGAGCCTTCAAGGTGAGATACAAGGTTTAAAAGAGTAGTCTCAGAAATTGGAGCACAAGGATATAGAACAGGTCCTGTCGGATATTGATGACATCAGAGAGGTATGTAGAATGTTGTGCTAGGAGAATATTATTCCTTTATTAGGAAATTGGTTAAAAGGGAATACTCTGCATGCGGGAACTGAAAATAAGAGACAAATACTTCATGTGAATCTCCCCCCGATAGCATTGACTATGAAAAGGAGATCACTTTGAATGTTGTTGTGGATGGATGACTGTTGAGAAATATCTTGATTGAAACAGGTGCGGAAGTAAATGTACTTACATTAGATGCGTGGGAAAAAATGGGGAGACCCCCATTGCATCCCTTATCTAATGTATTGTTCATGGTGAAAATAATGAAAGCTACTCCTATAGGAGTTTTGAAGGATGCACCTATCACTATATAAGGGGCCAAGTTCACAGGAGACTTTGAAGTGCTAGTGCTCGCGGAAGCAGATAGTTTCCCATATTTTCTTGGGTGCCCTTGGTGTTATGCAAACAATGCTGATTTGAGGTTTAACAAAGGGTATATCAGCTTTGAGAACAAGGAGGAAAGGTTCATAATACCCATGGGGGGTTCATTAGCTAGGCAATATCCTAACACGTGAGTTCATATTGAGGTAATTATAATTAATAAAATTAAATTCAATATACCGGTAGACATAAGGGGGTGAAAAGGTTTAATTTATTAATATTTTGAATAAGGTATTGGGGTAGGTTAGAGAGGTGGGCCAAAGGAAAGGGAGGTTTAATTTTAATATTAAAATATAACATTTGAACCATGGTTTTTAAAACTAAATACCTTTAAATTGCAATTTAAGAAGTGTGATCATAAATTTAAATTATAATCTCTTTTTAAATAAAGAGACCTCAATTAAGAGATTCTTAACCAAGTAATAATAAGATGGTATAAAACTAGGATTGAGTATGCTTTTCAACACAAGTGATATTATTTCACCATCTTAATTATTTGAAGAACTATTGATAAATGATTAAACCTTAACATTTATAAGGTAATTGGTAATAGTTCTTGAATGGATTTAAACTATATTTTGAGATAAAATGCATACTAAAAAAATTGAGTGAGAAATATCATATATTTTTTGTTTAATATATTAGGGTAGAAATAAAAAGGGGTAAATAAATTTGTCATGGAAAAATGGATAAGTAAGGTACATGGAAAAAATAGGGGGTATTTTCATTCTAATAATATAATGGGAGGGGGTATTATCAATTGAATAATTAGAGGTAAAAACTAGAATTAAGGGTATTATTTAATACCCTTTAAACGAATGTGCTATAGCATACTTTTAATAAGTGAACCCCCTGTGATAATACCATTGATAGATGGAAAATCCGTGCCATATGTGGAACCTTTAAGCAAGGAGGATTTGAACAGAATCTATGTACGTGCTATTCGGGACCCAGAGGTCAATGATCCATCTAAGGAAGGAATCCTTCATTGGCAAGATTCTAGGTCAATCAGTGATACTACTAGTATTGCTTGTGATAATTGGGCTCATGGCACTTATGAACTAGTGGGGCGTGAAGTTAAGTGTGTGGTTACTTGCAAGATGAGTTTTCGCTATGTTCGATGTATAGGTCGCACAATACCCTGCTATACTGGATCTGAAGATTTGGCTGGATTTTTACAGGCCATGGAAATAAACTGGGTTGACTAGCTTAAATGATGAGATATGCTATCGTATACTTTAGGTGGGATGGCCACGTGCTGGTGGGTAGTACACATGGATAATCTCTCAGGATGAGGAGTCATTGGGACCGCCTTATCAACCAAGTTTTCAAGAAGTAATGCACCTACAAACATAAGCCCTTATCATGGTGATCAACCTGCTCAATATCATATCCAACAGTGTGAGGGACTCTGAACAATAGGACATGAAGCATTACCTCCCTCACTTTGGGTGCATCAGTTTTATTCTACTCTACGAGGTTACGCGCATGCTTGGTATGTCTATGCTGAATTTCACTGTGACACTGGTAGTTGGCAAACTTTGACTGCCGGGATGATCCAAACTTTTGACTTCTCTTCATCTACGCAACCAGTAAACACAGCTTTAAGCTTTATCAAGTGCTTAACCATGGGAGACAGTGGGAAAGTAGAAGAACTTGTTCAGGAATTGTTTGGTGAGACCAAGTCAAGGGTGCGTTTTACGGATGAAGAAGATGATATCGTATTACTTGAGCACAATTCTCTGGAAAAAGATAAGGGGAAGATGGTTTACATAATTGATGAGGAGGAAGTTGAGCACTTGGACGGGGATCATTCACATGGAACACATGAAGTGTTATCTAGTGTGGATGTAGATGCACACACATATCAAAAACCTATAAAGACAAAACAAATCAATATAGGCACAGAAGCTAAACCTAAGGAGGTGATAATTGGGGATTACTGGTCAGAATCAGAGGTAGCAAAGATCATAGAGTTACTTCGAGACTATGGGGACTTATTCCCAAGAGGATACCATGAAATTAAAGGTATGCATATATCACTCAGAGAAATGAAGATTAAGCTCAAGGAAGGTGCATGCCCTGTTAGGAAGCGACCATATCAGATGAATCCCAATTTGTGTGAGAAAGTAAAGGAGGAGATTAACAAGATGTTGAAATCCAAGATCATTCGACCATTGGATGCATCAGAATGGGTCAGTCCTATGGTGATAAGCATAAAAAAGGATGGTAGGATTTGAATTTGTGTTGATTATAGGGAGTCGAATGAAGCATGTGTTACAGATCCCTTTCCTACGCCATTCACGGAGGAAATTTTAGAAGGAGTGGCTGGATGCAAAATATATTCATTTACAGATAGGTTTTTAGGGTATCATCAGGTTCGAATTTCCCCAGAGGATCAAGAGAAGACCACCTTCACTACTGAATGGGGAAGATTTTCCTATACTGTGATGCCCTTTGGATTGAAGAATGCACCTGCTGTATTTTCAAGGATAGTGGTACAAGCCTTCAAGGATTTTATTCATAACTTCTTACAGGTCTATCTTGATGATTGGACCGTCTATGGGCTAATTAAGGATTATTTTGAGAATCTACGCTTAATGTTTGAAATATGTTGATAGTTGAGTATCTCATTGAACATCAAGAAGTACATCTTTGCTACTCCCTTTGGCACACTTTTAGGACATATAATCTGTAAGGATGGGTTGTTGGTTGATCTAATTAAAGTTACATTCATCATAGGACTGAAAGCACCAGCCAGTTAGCATGAGGTTCATGGATTTTTGGGTCATACAAGGTATTATATGAAGTTTATAAAAGGGTATGCAAAATTTTCTGCACCCTTGGAAGAATTTCTCCAAGGAAATGGTAAATTATACTGGGGGGAGTCACAATAGTGCACCTTTGAAATATTGAAGGAGAAACTTACTACCACACCTATCTTACATTTCCCTTCATGGGATAAACCTTTTCATGTTCTTGTGGATGCCTCTCACATAGCCATTGGTGTTGTCTTAGCTCAACTAGGCAAAGGTATCGTTGATCATCCCATTTTCTTTGCTAGTAGGAAGTTAACACCTGCAAAATAGAATTATACCACTACAGAGTGTGAGGCCTTGTCCATGATCTATGCGTTACACAAATTTCATCAGTATTTGTTGGCTACACCCTTTTTGTTTTATATAAATCACATGGCATTAAAATATTTGGTAAACAAGCCCATTTTACAGGGGCGCATATGCCGATGGATACTCTTATTTCAAGAGTTTGACTTTACGATTGTGGTAAAACCAGGAAAAAGCAATTCTGGACCGGATCACTTGTCTAGAACTCAATCAAGGGAAGAGGCACAAATAATAGAAGAGACCATGCCTGATGCATAGCTGTATAGGTTATAATGCATGCCATCAAAATTAGAGGATATTGTTGTCTTTCTAAAAACTGGTATGGTGCCCGAAGGTATGAAAGCTTTAGAGAAGAAGCAACTTACTATTCGCGCAGCACCATTTATGTTGATTAGTAGTGATTTGTACAAGTTAGGTAGAGATGAGGTGTTACGCCATTGTGTCTTGGAGCATGAACGGAAGGACATAATGGAAGAAGCACATGGTGGTATTGCAGGTGGCCACTATGTAGGTGATGCCACAACGCGCAAGATCCTACTTGTTGGGTTGTGGTGGGAAACAATATACAAGGATTGTAAAGAGTATTGTAAGACATGTGACCATTATCAATGTCTCGATTGACCAGGACAAAGGGATGAGATGCCCCTATGACCAATAAAAAGTGCTGAACCCTTTGTTAGGCCTATTTCACTAGTCGCGCGTAGGATTGGATCGCATTATATCATCACTTGTGCGGATTATCTTACCCACTGGGTAGAAGCAACACCTAAAAAGGATTGTATAATAGTTACAATAGCATGGTTCTTATGGGAGAATGTTCTTAAAAGGTATGGTTGTCCTTTAAGTTTAACAAGTGATAGGGGCACACATTATTTAAATGAGACAATAAGAATTATTTTAGATGAGTTTATGGTTGCCCACCATAAAACTACACCCTATCACCCTTAGGAAAATGGGACTGCTGAGGCTTTTAACAAGATTTTGTGCCACACATTGACCAAGATTTTTGATGTTGGAATGAAAGATTGGGATATAAAGTATCTGATGTTCTTTGGGCTTATAGGACAACATACAAAAGATTGAAATAAGCCACACCTTTTTAATTAGTGTTTGGCGCGAAAGATGTCTTTCCTCTAGAAATTATGTTACTTTATTTGTGCATTGCACATGCTAGAGGTCTAGCTGATGAGAAAGCCTTGGAAGAACAGATTGTGAAGATGGTTCAACTAGATGAGTGCCGAGCCATCGTACGCTGGAGTCAGAAATAGGAGAAAGTGCACTAAAAGGCATGACACAACTGACACATCAGGGATAAGAAAATTGTGGTGGGCCAAATGGTACTTTATATGACTCCAATTTTCTATGCCATCCAGGAAATCTCAAGGTGCATTGGTTAGGGCCATATTTTATCACTCATATACTTGAGTTAGGTGATTTCCAGTTGGAAACAATTGATGGCACGGGTTGCCCAGTTTCTTTAACAGGAGTAGGCTGAATCCCTACTATAAATAAGTCTTCTTGGTGTTTGTAATAGGGTAGTATTGCAAGATACATTAGGTTTTCCTTTATGCCTTTCCTTCATGTATTTCTTTCATCGTCACTATGCTTTGTTAATTTCAGCTCTTGTTTGTGTAATAAGTGCGCTTGTGCGCATAAAACTAACTGTAATATGAAGCATGTTGATGTGAAAAGGACTACACATCCTTTTTATGTGGGGTGGATTATTGGTGACTCTCAGGTATATGCTATGAAGATGTCATGTTGTGGGTGTTGAGAAAGAAGGTTGTTAAGGGTAACTGACAAAAAATTACTTCTCAAGATAAGAAAGGATGAATATGGATAAGGGAAAGTATAACGCGAGGTAAGTGGTGGCCATGGTAATTACCAGGAGAGGGTGCAGTGATGAGGTACTCAGGTGCTAGAGTGCGCGCTGAAGAGAAGTCTATGACAGAGGGTAAAAGGGTGTGCTAGAAGGTTATAGATTTGGTGCGAGAATATATGACGTGGAAATGATAAAAACGGGTCATAAATGAGGAGAATTTAGTAGGTGGAGGATAAATTAATGCAGCGAAAAGTAGAAATCTATATAAGGATGGGATGTGATTTCATTTTTACCCTTGCGAATACGATAATTTGATAAAGATCCTATACGCGAAGAGCATAAAGCTAATTGATTCAAGGTACAAACCAAGCGAACTAGGCATGGAGAAGATATTTTTTTATTAGAAGGAAAAGGGTTTGATGAAGTAGATTAATAAAACAGATCTAGGGTGTGCAAGTTCGTGATTACAAATTAGGGAACGGAGGAATCAGGTTAGGGTTCGAAGCAATTACTCAAAACAAACAGCACCTGGTCTACAAAACAAAAACCTAAAAGAAGAATGGCACCAAAGAAGAAAGCAACACTGATAAAAGAAAAGAAGAAGGTGGGGGTGGAAGAAGAGGAGGAGATGGCCCCAGAGAGAAATTTCTCTAAAATGTAGTACCCTGAGGAAGTTATTGTGGGGTAGGAGTGGAATACCCACATAAGACAGAGTAAGATAAGTGAATACAATCACTGAACTAGTGAAAACCAGAAAAAGTTATATGACCTCCTCACTTCTCAAACCAACATGCGCACTGAGGATGGCATGTTGATATATGATGATGTTGGGGAAAAGATACTCAAAGGAAATGGTGTCTACCAGCTTTATGAGCTTCCATACATTGGAAAGTATGCACCCTTGTATAGATGGCTGATGAGCCAAGTCCATACGGACTTCTTTTACTTCGCAGGACAGAGGGTAAGACTGACACCCATCCTTGTTGCCACAGTTACTAGTTTATGGGAAATGGGTGAAGACGATAAGAATGACTTAGTTGATAAAAGCACCATTTTGGAGACACAGAAGGTGCTGGGCTATCAGAAAGGACTGTGTGGGATGGACATTTACAAATAGTAGTACATGCAGCAGCGCATCTAACCACAAAATTAACTGACCAATAATGTTCATCACAAGTTAATTCTATGTGGTTGCATGTGGCCAAACACATATCAGAAGGAACCACTTATAACATCTCCAGTTTCATTACAGAGTGGATAATAGAGGAAGCACATGAAGGGAGTAAGATAATTTTTGGCTGTGTCCTACTAAGTCTGGTCTTCATGAAGATTGGGGTACCAGACGGCCCAAAAGAGAACATGTGAGAATACCCCATGAATCATAAGTCTCCAGCTAAGTGATTTAGCAAGTAGCTTTGCAAGGGGTCGATGACAGAGAAGGTGAAGGAGCACGCTGAGATGTGGTATGATAGGCTTCGTGCGACGTTTGGAGAATAATGGTGCATACCCACGGATTTACCCTCATTCCTTGGAAAATAGGTATAATTTTCAGTCTACCAGCACTTCTGTATTGTGTGCTTTCCAATGATAGATGGGTCATGGAGCCCTTGGTGCAAGCTTTCATACACATTTCCCACACATTACTTCCAAGCTACAGTTCATCGTTTCACCAACACATGGAGGTTGGTATTTAACATGGATAAGGTGGACTGTGAGTATCAAAATCTGAGGAAGACTTATGTATATCCAAGGAGGAATGCATACAATGAGAATAACATCTCAGAAATCTTGAGTATTAAGCCAGAGATAGTGGCCATCGCGGATATCAGGGCCGCACTAATATACCTCCAACTGAAGCCTAAACTGGAGAATAACAAGTATGTCGATAACAAATTCGTGCTTCCAGGGCCACTGAAGGGAATAAATACTATGGAAAACATTTTGGCACCTAGGCCCTCTGCACCCACATAAGATGATGAGGAAGAAGATGAAGAACATGGAGATAGTGGCAGCCTGGTTTAAAGGAGGAAGTAGCCATCTGGCTAGGAGGGGGAGTTTGTGACAACTTCCTAGGGAGAAGGAGTTATAGGGGAGGAGTAGGGTGAGAAAATATTCAAAAAGGTGTTTAAGTGCACAAGGGTGCAAGGAGGAACCCCGCAGGTGAAGAAGCCAGAGGAGAAGAAATGGAGAAAACTTAGGCTGAGCAAGGAAACAGAATAATTTGATGAGAAAGTGCCTTCATATCCAACTGAAGAAGAGCCTCAACACGAGGAGGAGAATATGTAATGAGAGGAAGGGGGTTAATCAGAGGCTACATAGGACAAGGGTGGGGATACATCTGGTATTTCCAACCTTGATGCAACCATTCCTAGAGGATCTTGATCCCGTCAAATAGGGGAGGACGCCAAGGCACATACCATGGGGTATGTAGAAGACCCAAAGCTGATCATTTGCACTGGGTTCTAGAGAACCATTGAGTAGAAGGATTTATTTGGATGGGTTCTCATGGATGAGGACAAGGTGACTCTACACACAAGGAAGCAAATTTCATGGTCTATGCACACACACATGGACGAACCCAACTTTGATGTCAGTGAAGAATCATGTGCGTCAAGGTGGTTGAAGAAGGCACCTGAAATGTGCCATATGACAATCAAACCAACAATGATGTCTGATGAGTAGGTGAGCAATTCTCTAGTAAAACTATCCTCCGAAGTAGCAAGAAGAAACATAGATAAATCTGCTACCATCAAGGCATTGACATAGAATTTAAAAGCCAAGGATGTGGAGATAGCACGCCTAGTATAGGAAAAGGACTTAATCAAAAGAAAATATGACACTTTTTTCAGTATGGTAGAGGAAATTGGAGATGATGTTCTAAAGGTTTTCCCACATCTGAAATCCTAGGTACTAAAATAATTTCCTTCTGTAATGCATTCTGTAAAGACAATAATAACAATAGTGTTGGAAGATGAGAAAGTGTGCGTATCCTCACAGCCCAAGGATTCCAAGGAAAAGACAGAGAAGGAACAGGATGTAGTATCTAGGAAGATTTCTAATTATGAAGGCTTACTGCAAGGCACCCACGACGAACTGAAGAAGGCTGATCATGTGCTAACAATATACACAGCCCCAGATGTGCTTATCACAGTGAGAACATTGGAGGAGGAGAATGAGGTTCACAAGGCAATGAAGGATGCTTCCCTAGGCCACACTGAATGCTTAGTCCTAGTAAAGAAAAAGAGTGAGGTAGTAGCTGTGGCATAGGCACTGTATAAGGAGAGGTTGGAGGAGCTAGGAAAGCTCATTGCTCAGAAAATGGATGTACTGGAAGGGGTGTAAACCTATATGTCAAGCGTAATTCTTGTGTTACAAAATGAGAAAGGGAAACTCTCCATGGAAGAGTTGCAGTCTATCATTTCCGACATGCCTAAAACAACAGGAGCAGCGCTAGCGGCGTGGGAGAACCTCGAAGCAGATATCAAAGAAGAATATCTAGAGTTTCTGCTTAAGGATGAGATAGAGGGGCCTGAGGCTTAAATAGTTTTGATTAGTTGTGTATATCTTCTTCAAAATTCTTATTCAAGATTCTTATTCAAAATTATTTATTCAACTATTTTTTATTTATCCATTCTTTGTATAAACTTTGGGCATCACCATTGTCGGGGTGACAATGAGATTAGTGTGGGGTAATGTTGATAAGAGAAAAGACTTAGTTGAACTTGCACACATAGTCTGCATGGAAGAATAGCACAGGAGAAAAAGTGCGAAGGTATAGGAAGGCATCACGCGCAGAGGTGTAGAGTTAGACTCTCAAGGACTTAGCCAATTTTGGGGATCAAGTCTATTCTTAGATATTGGCATGCATAGTACACAAAGCAATGCCGAGATTTGTGCACCACTCTTCATGGAGATTTTTGAAGGACATGTCAACTCACTCTTGCATGGGCATAAGTTAAGAATAGATCCATCACTTCAGTTAACTATCAGCAATCTATAGATAGCATACTTGCATGTATGGCTATAATTGTAAGAAAGTGCGTGGCTATTATTAGCATGCAACCTATTTCTGGTAGAGTTAAGTGGTGAAGGGCTAGTTCCCCACCCTATATATATATGTAATGAATTATTTAGAAAATATATGGAAACATATAGAGATACAGATGAAAACATATGCTTTGAAGAATGGTAGAACATGAGTACATGTGACTGGATAGTTGTAACAGATCCATATGCGCATGCTTAATATTGTATGAAACTTATGTATTGTTGGTATGATGAATAAATAAAGTAAATTGGCCGAACAAACAGTGTTTGATGTGTTTTACCAATGCATGTTATTATTTTCATGATGATTTACCTTTAAGCACTTATAGATCTGGTTAAATATAATGAGGAATAGATGGATTAGTTCCTAAAACATATGTGTACTACTTTATCGTATCACCATTCTGCTACTGCAACTCTTAAGAGGGATCTGGTACCTTTGTGTGCTTCAGGTGAGCACTCATCCTAGGCTGAGTGATGGGCCAGCACGACTAGGTGTTAACTAACAATTCTAGGCTGCATCAAGTGCAGAAGGTTGAGAGGGCTGAGGTAGAGCTTTTGGAGATAGTTGAACCTGCAAAATATTTTAGTGATGAATATATATGATAAAATTTCAATAGGGAAGAAATTCATCCAAAGGTGAAAGAGATATCCTTAAATATGTAAAGATAAAGCACAAGATCTCGAAGAGGAATCCAAGATGGTTGTGGTAGCTGCAAAAAAACTCAGTGACAAAATCAAGATCAGAAGAAATATTGAATACTTCAAAATTATATCATAAGAGAAGTAAGGGTAAGGGATGCTTTATAAGGTCAATGGTGACTTGGATGGGCCGTCGCTGATCTCAGTGACCCATTTTTTTGGGTGACAAGAAGGTGGTGAACTGAAGATAAGGATTCTAATTGATGCGAAAGTAGGGTTTATAATATATAGGAAAAATTAAGATTGCATGGGATGAGTAAATGAGAAGGTGGAAGGTGAAAATTAGTAAATAAAGGCCAGGAAGAGATGAAAACATTAAATGGGGTTGATTGAGAGAATCAAAAGGATCAAATGGGAGATTTAAGGAGGGTAAAATAAGTAAACGAGTGTTTATAATTAACTAAACATGATTATTGATGAATAATATATGATGAGAAATAATGATAGGTGGGTTAAATTGAATTTAAGAAGGAGAAAGGAAAATTTAAAGGGGAAGAAGGGTATACATGAAGAAGATGATGGAGAGAAAATGCAGGGTGAGGGTTAATGATACCAAAAATTTGTGTCTACAACAATGAGGTCTAATAAATGATATCATGAAATGGGTAGGCCAAGGAACTAAATTAAATGCGGGACCTTACTAGTCATATGTTCTAAAAATAAAATCTCCTTGGTCCATAGGGACACAACAAGAAGGGAAATTTGTACATACAACATTAATTATTTTTACAAGGTCATGGTGGCATTAAGGTGGTCACAAAATGTAAAAGGAAGAACCCCTTAGTCATATTCTAGACTGAAGCTCATTTTAACCTAGGATCTTTACATACCTCTAAAGTAATTCCTACCAAAAAAAGAACCTATTATGAAAAATTATCCAAGCCATTAACAAGTTGTGATATATTCCCCAAAAATTAAGAAAACATTATGGGAAGTATTGTTACCTTATGGAATACATTTACCAACAAATTCATTGATTGATCCTATAGAAGCACCATCATAATCCATCACAGTTTTAGTTAGTGGAGTCTGTGAGTAGGAGACCATTGTAAAAGGGTTTCCCAAAGGTGAGGTTACTTAAAAATCCATGATAAATGAAAAATGCATACGAAATGAATTTCGTAGAGGCTGGCATGATGAGCTTCAAACATATCACGATGAAAAAGACATAAAATAATAAAGACCCTAGTAGAGTTCATTTGTATAATTATTAAAAAATATTCAATGAGAGTAATGGCATAAAATATTCTACAAAATCATGTCGTCAATGCAATAAATGGCTAGTATATTGTTATGTCATTTTATGTTTTCATATCATTGTTTAAGACCATATTATTTGAAGTTAAAGAACCAATTAGTGATATGGAAAAATAGATCCATGCTTCACATAAGTAATATATAATCCTTCTTACTGTCACTAGAATGGAGCATACTTTTATGACCCACTTCATTCCTCCACCTTTATTTTTTAACTAAACATATGGTAGACTAGACTAAACACATGAATATTCCTAAACTTGTATTTGAATGTACATCAATACCCAATGTATCATTTAATTTATCCCAATCACCAATAATAATCCTCCTGCACCACCAAGGATTACAATATAAGTAGAAAACAATTAGATTCTTGTATGTACGAACTATAATATACTCAAGCCAAAGTTTCTATTATGTAATTATTAAATAAATTCATAGTCTAGAAATTCATATTTTACACAAAACTATGTGATAATATACCCTATTAAGTAACATTGAATGAGTATTCTTTCCATCCCTTGTGAATACAAACTACACTATCATTACAATGTCAAAAACAAGAATAAGAATACATCTTGAAGAACCTGCACTACAAATTTGGACTTTTATAATCATCAATAAGAAGTTTTGTGTGCTTCAGTCTATTTCAAACTTGATGTGATCTAGTGATGCATTTTTGTTCTCTAATATTATAAAAATTTATAAACTATCCCAAATCATATTGTAAAAACTTGATTTTTTATGAGTTTTTACCGTTGTCTACCTATCTTTTGAATCACATATGAACATGATGTTATATCATCTATCACCTTATATAGGTAAGTTTATTCCATTTTCATTCACTAACTAATATTTTAGTATTCATATGGTGATATATAACATTGAAATCAGGGCATTTACTTTATTCAAATTGTATTAGGAAATTACATTATTATTATTGTGAATTCATACACCCATAACATGGGTTTTATGATTTATTTGGTGTACTTTTATGCATATTTTATTTATGAACATAATCATTAGTTTCAAGATATACATTACCTTTGGTTTACTTCAACCACTAGGGTACATCACATATTTACTAATAATTAAAGACCTTAGAATTTCATTAAAAACATAACCTTAATTCCTATTTACATTACATGTGATCCTCAAGTGATTTCATACTTTATCTTATTCTAGTTAGATTATATACATCCCATACACCCATTATGTGAGGTGTTAATCACATCACTTACACATATTACAATTGTTTCTTGGTTTCCATTCACTTCATTTCCATGACTCTTAAAACTCTTAAATACAAATATCTTTGATGAAAAATACATATAACATGAATAGCTTTACAAATAAGTGAATTTAAAATATTTAAAAAATTCATAACATCAAGACAAAAAATAGCCAATTTACATTCCTATGTCATATTAATTTTTTCGTATCAGTCTAATGCGATAGTATTATAATTTAAATAACTCAGTTATAATGTACCAAAATTGATCCAAGGTTCACATATAAAATTTGAAATGATTTCTTTTACCACTTAAAATTAGATGGCTCTTATGGTCCCATTTAACTAAAGAATGGTAAATCAAAATTAAAATAGGATGACCCTAAACTTGTATTTCAAGGTGAAATAACATGCATGTAATACCCATGTTATACTTCAAAAAACTAAGCATAATTTATTTTTACATAACCCTTAATAACCTTGTTATGCCTTCAATGATTTTCAGCATGCAACATATAAAATATAACATAATTAATTACAATGAATATGATTATTAATTAGCTCACTACAAAGTAATCGAGCATTAAAAGTATTCTAGAACCCATCAATGTACAACCTACATTAACCATGTGCAAATGTATGGGTCCTATATACTTCCTAATCGTCCTTAATCACTGTATATGAGAATCTATACAATGTATACGTATGGTTAAAAAAATTATATAGGTTCTGAAAAATTGCGCATCTTCTTAGTGTCTACCGAAAATCCATTGAAGCAACCTCCATCCGAATCTAGACATCATTAATAAGAGATTCAATTTAAATTGAATTAAATATAATTATTGTAGAGTAATTGATGTATAAATGATGAAATATAGAAATGATAGAAGCCAAGTAAGATTTGAAATATGAAACCTTGAGTAAGAGAGGGAGATAGAATAACTTCTCTGATTTTGTGCAATGTGGAACTAATCTCGGAAGGGATAAGTGATGAAAAAATGAAAGCAACATCGTTATTGATCCCTATAGATTTTGTAACTCATAAACAAGGCCAACGAAGGGCACTCATATTAGGATAGGGGATCCTAGGCACTGATGACCGAATCTAGGCACCTATGACTGCATAGAATCTCTAGATATGATTTGTTTTATGTTGTAAGAGTGTCACAATTTGTCTCTATTGATTGCATGTTTTTCACTCTTGGATAGCCAAAGGTACATGTAACCTGAAAAAGATAATTTTACCTACACAATCCCAAAAACCAAATCCAACCTAAAAATAAAAATCCAAAATGGGGAGTCAATCTGACCTCAGATGTCACCCTGAGAGTGAACTTACGATGGAGAGCTGCAGTACATGTCATACTCCATGTAGTTCTTGTGAGTGTGTGTAGAAATTGTGCCTTAACATGCCCTTGTGCAAGTTGCACTTGATAGCAAGTGGTAGCTACAATGTAGTAGAATGTGTGGATGGAATAGAATGAACTTCCCTTTCTTATGTTATGTATGCAGAGTTTATGCATCCCTTGTCCTTTAAATGGATGTTAAATTGATGCTAAATGGATGATTTTGAGTGCTTTAGGTTCCTTTTGAATGCAATATTAAGTGATGATAGTAATGCTTAGTGTTTGGTCCTTGATTTTGATCACATATCCTTGTATTTATATGATTCCCTTGTTTAAATTTCATAATTGACTACTAGAAGGCTGAACCATAAGTGAAAAAGATGCCGAAAAGATAGAATAGACCCAAAAAGAGCGAGTGAGGTAGAAAAGGGTTAGGGTGCCTATAGCAGAGAGGATAACCTAGGCACTACTTTCTTGGAAGGGAATTGGTTTCTGAAGCGATAAAATATAAATCAGTAAAATCTTTACTAGGATGTAGGGTGTGTAAGACCAAATAGAAAACAAGAAACAAAGAAAAAAGGAAAAAGATAGTTATCAATCACTAGTTTTCTTGTTTAGCTTCATATGAATTCTAGTATGCTTTTAGGACCTAGAAATGTACCCAAGTGCATGATTTATTTTCTAAATTTTCCCCCCAATTTATGTCATTGAGTGAATACTCGATAACATAAAGTAAATAAGATATGAATATCTTATGATCTTATAGATCCTACGGAGAAATGTGTACCGAGTGGACAAGTGAAGTATGGAATGATGTAGAGTGAAGTGTAAAGACTAGGAAAAGAAACTTACCCTAGGGGAGAAGTGTATGCATTGTAGCATGTTGTTATAGCTTGTTATTGTTTCTTCTTATAAGGATGAACTTGAAAAAGAAGAGAAAAAAAGTAGTCAAAGTTCTGTATATGAAAAATGTGAGAAAGTTATGCAAAAGTATGTAAAATTAAAAGTAAAGGAAAGTATGCACCTAATGTAAAAGAGTGTAAAGGAGAGAATGTGTCCTAAAATGTAGTGAAGAGAGATTTTTTGGGAAATATCACACTGATTGTGAGTTTTTAGGGTGATCTCACACTAAGGGTGATTTTTTTTGGAGATCTCATGCCAACGCAATTTTTTTGGGGAGAGAGGTCTAGTTTTACTCTCCATCCATGCCTCTACTCAATAAGCACCACTATAGATGGTAAAACCATGATTTTTTCCTACTTTATTGAATTAGTTCTGATTGTATTAATTATTTTGATTGAAATGGATTGTAGGAGATTGCATACATCCTTTAATTAGAGGACTTTGTCTGTATTTATAGAATTTATTTAAAGGATTCTATGAACTGTTTTGATGTGATAAGCTAACTGTATGTGCCCCTTGGAAATTAACACCTAGGGGAGGACATATGTACCCAGATGCTACTTTTTGATGTTGGGCACTTGTGTCTGAGTTGTGCTGAGATCTCAAGTCCTATTTTGGGTCCTTCTATGATTGTTTTCATGTGCCTTTCCTGTAATTTAATGATATGTGTTGTAGCTCTGATATTTTGTAGGGTTGACTTGTTCACCTAATGTATATCACCTCTCATTTAGGGTTTATGTGATGATGATAGGGGAATGTGGCCCAAAATTGAGAACCTAATGCATATATGAAACTGATACTAAGAGGGGGTAGGGGATGTGCATGCTAATAACATGTGTTAGTATAAAAGTAACAAACATGTAATTGAATAATAATGTAACAAGCAACTGTCCATAAAAAGTGGACTGCGAAAAGTAGGTTTCAAACATAGGACATCGCTAATAATGTCATAAGACAATCAAGGATGAAGAGGCTAAAAGCATATAACTGATTATAAAAAAATACATAGGGCATAACCCACTAACTATGACATACAATGGAAAACAATATAAAGGAAAATTTCAGATATCCATGGTGGCATATAGTCCCATAAATAAAATTCTACACATGAAGCACTCGTTATCAAGTTAGAAATATAAATAGTATGTCAAGCCATGTATGTATCAATGGAAAGCAATGTTGTAGATATTAGAAATAGTAAATGATGAAATAATAACACATGTAATGTGTGAGAGTAGTAAAGGTAGATTCCCCCAGGAGCCTCATTGGAATTAGTGAAGGATATAGTGCCGAGTATCATTGCAGTGTGTGAAAATTTGTAAGATATCTGCATTCACTTCCAAAATACCAAGTGAATGCACATGGGTGTATATATAAAAATAATTACATACTATGTATCTGAATAGCATAGTAAGAAAAGTGCATCATGTAAGTAGTATAAGAAAGCAAGAATAACTGCAAAAAATATATGGAAATGTAATGTATGAGTGTAATGGAATGGTATAAAATTTGTGAATGAGATAGTAGTAGCGTGTCCCCTAGTGTATGTGTATGATATGAGGTTCATTTATAATATACCCCTTATCAGTTAATAATGAACCATACAACAAGAGCATGTCATCAGGAAATGGTGTTAAAAATGTGTGCTAGAGAAATGGATCATGAAGTGTGAATGATGCGAGGTTCATTTCAGATTTAGATCCTGAGTAGTCAAGTATGAACTATGGAACTAGAGTGCATCATAGGGTAATGAGTGTGCTCACACATAATAGCATTTGAGATGCATCACATTGAGTGGGTTCTTAAGTGGCTTGCTGAGGAGAGTGGAAAGGTTCTAGATGCCACCCCCAAGCTTGCAACTGATGACATAGGGTCTAAACCAATTAGGTTTAAATTTTACTTTTAGGTGATCCTTGGATGTTGTATTCTTATAATTTTCTTGTAATATAAGGTCACCAATATTGAATTCATGTGGGTGGATTTTGTTATTGTAATCTTGTGCAACGTGAGATTGATATACGTGGAGATGTTCTAGATATTAAAAATGGTGAGAATCAAGCATCTCAAGCCCATGGATCTAATTTTCACTATATTCATTCTCTTTGAGAATGCCTTTAATAGATACCTGAAAAGAGGGTATTTCCATATCTAAGGGTATTGTTATCCAACCTCGCACACTTTACAAAGTTGGATAATGAATATTTATCGACCCCTAGGACTAAGAAAATTCTTCATGATAATTTCGGGCCATTTTAATTATATTTTGAGTTGTGGGAAGATTTAAAGTGTCCTAGGAAGGTTCAAAATCATTTTGTTTTATTTTCCCTCATTTTCAGGAGGCTCATGGGTTGTTCAAAGTAATTTTGGTCAAAATTCATAAGTTAATCTTAGGAGTCCTTATTAGAATTACATGATCCTCACAGTTCAAGTGAATGGTATAAATATATAAATATTTAATCCAAGTATGAAAATGCCTAAGAATGAGGGATTCAAGGTTAAAATAGCTCGCCAAGTAGCTCAATGCACTTCTCAGAGAGATGACATGGTGTAAAAGGGATCAAACTCGGTTGTAGCTTGTGCAAGTTGGAGAAGTCCTTTATCTAAGTGTTTTGCGTTGGATGGATTCACTGAAGAAAGGTGCGAAGCAAGAACTTAGATTTAACATGAGGGTAGAATAGCTCAAGATTGAGCTAAAGAGTGAAGTGTCGATGAAGGTACTCATGCAGTTAGGTAGATGAGATCTGGGGTACTCATGGAAACTACAAGCTCAAATGATCAGACATGATAGGAGATTGTGTGGTCAAGAAAAATTTGAGGCTACATATACCGAGTTGATTCAAAACTAATGATGATCCACCAAATGAGCTCAGATCATGTTCAAGAGAAGACGCTAAACCATGAGCTGGCTCCAGAAATTCAAAACTCAAAACCAAATTGCTCAGGAATTGTATAATGAATTCCACTTCGTCATGGTATAGGTGAGTGGATTCAATATAGGAAATGAGCGATGGGATTTTTCTAGGGCTTGATGAATAAATCTAAACAACATAGTGAGGCTTAGGTTTAGAGTTCACTTGACCAAGCTAAGTCGAGTTGAGAGTCATCGAGCTTGAGAAGCTTGGACAAGTCATCAAAAGTAAGTAAGGATTTGGAAAGATGTAACTTGGCTCAATTAGAGTTCAGAAGAGCACGTGTGTAAGATCGAACTGTAGTATTATCATGGAGGATAATATCGGTGGAGTTCCATGAATAAAAAAAGGCCTAGTTTGATGAGGTATCGACTTTAAACACTAGTATAAGCTCACTCGGCATAAGACACATTCGTAATAAGTTTAGGATCAAGCTCAACACCAAGTTGGAGTCGAGTCACTACATGATTCGATTGGAATCAAGTTCAAATATTGTGTGAGCCGATGCGTTGAGGGCACCAAGTCAATGGAAGAGATCAATGCATAGAATTAAGGGGACAACTTGGTGGTATTGTCCTTAATGTTGAAATACGAAATGAGATGATGGACTAGTTGATCTTTTGTATAGCTCGATCAAGCTAAGTGGTTATGAAAATCAAGTTATCTCGCTTGTTTTTTTGTATGTGAGACATCAAGGAGTTTTATGATCTTATCTCACTCGACTGAGCTAAAAAGCGTCAATCAGGAACAAAGAGATGAGTCATCAGAGGAGCATGTGCCTTGGTCTAAATTGTTAATGAATCACATTACAAGCCTTAGACGAGTTCATGATCCAGAAAGGTAAGCTTGATAGGTGAGTTTGGATTGTCATATAGGAATCCTAATAAGAGAAGTGACCATGGCTTGGCCAAGGGAAATTTGGGTAAATTTTTAGCCTAGTCATAGTGAAGTGGGCGGAAAGGATGTGTCAACTTGCGCTAAGGCATGAAAAGGGAAATCTAGGAAAAAAATTCCATGTGGAAACATTGGGATAGAAAACCAATAAAAATTTTCCACTTCACGGGGATCATGAAAAGCATCACCAAGTGGGAATAATTACTTGGAAATCTAGGGGATAAGTTCCACGAAAAAAACATGCTAATGTAGAGCTCGATTCTAGGGCCAAGATTCAGGAAATTTGTCTAGTTACCTTTCACATGATGAGATGGTTGGTAGGGCGAGCGATTCATAGGGGAACTACCCTTTTTAGAGGACCTAGTTTTGGGACCGTGAATATGAAGCATGGAAGAGTCAGATCACCGTGTAAAGGAGAGAAATGTTTGCAAAGGAAGGGCAGATTTTAGTTTTTGGAGGCTTGATCCCACGAGAACTATCATTAGAATAAGCCACTAAATAAAATAAAAGCTCAAGGAATTGAACTAGTGTTGGATTTCATAACTGAAGAGCATAGTTCCATCGTTGCCGAAGAATGGAACTTTACCATTGAAGGTTAAATGCAAGGTTGATGCCAAGTAAATTTCTTGTAGCCATAATGGCTTGAGGGAATCTATTGTGAGGATCCTAGTCAACAAAGATCAATCATCGTATGACATTGTATAGGTGGGTGAATGTCAACACTGAATCAATGAGATATCACCATGCATAGTGATTCTAAACCTCTAGTAGCTTGGATGACCTATAATTTTTGTATGGAAGAACTCAGGGTCAGTTGATTGAGATTGTACGAGGAACTCGAATACATCAAAAAGGATGAATTCCAACCATGCACGAGTCATTAAATGTCAAGGTTACAAGATGGTGACCCCATGGTGTTTGAAGTGGAGCTTGGTGGTGGAAGCACTTCAGGATCGTAGACCCGAGTTGTGATTTTTCATAGGACTTGATGCTAGAACCAAGTTGACCATGAGAGTGGGATGCCAAGTCAGGTTAATCCTAGCTTGAATAATAAATCAAAAAGAACTTGTAAAATGCAACTCGAACAAGTAACTCATGATCAACACATCATGAGATGGAAACCTAGATTCATGCCAAGATGGTAAGTATGTAGAAGTGTAACTGCACCCACAAGTTGTAACCATATCAGTGTGGAGAAAGTTTGAAGGAGCTATCAATGTGCATTGCCAGGTATAAATGACATGGATTTTGTGAGATCGAGATATGCGGAGAGATCACCAGTGTCAATGAGTTAGGTAGTAGGAGGAGTAGCTTAGTTTGATACACAAGAAAGCTCAGAACCACAGCCCAAGTGAGAGATTAGGGCCTATTTTAGTGATGCTAATAGACGTGAGAAGTGGTGAAAGTGGCAATGGGCATAATTTTCAGGTTGGTCTGAGTCATAGGGATTTAAGTTAACAATTGCATCGACATATTTAAGTATGACTAAGTTACTTTGAAGTGAGTGGCTAAGCTTGACAAGGATATTTACAGCAAGCTCATGCCGAACTCAGATGATGCATGTAATGAGCTCATGAAATCACACAAGGAGATCGAGATCAAGTTCAACACCAAGTTTCTGAATGACACTCCAAAGAGGAACAGGCGACTCAACTTTATGATCAAGGTGAGCTTGACAATGTTTGGGGGGCGAGCTCGACATTCATTAGAAGGTGACACAAATTACAGGTGCTTGATAAATGGGAAGATTGGTCAAAGATCACGGGATAATTTACCATTGAACGCACTAGGCAATAATGATAAAATGAAGGAGCTTGTAGCCATGTTGAAACTCGGTCATGCATTGAAAACGACTAGCTCATAAAACTCATTAAGAGGGATTCAATCACCAAGATGATGATTTCGGTTTGGAGCTCAAATTGGATCTCAGTTTAGAGCTTGGTGGAGAGCTCATTTTTGGAGGTCGATGTGGGGAGCTCAGTTTCTGTGGAGGGTGGAGAAGCTCGACACCAACTCGATGAGTTAGCTAAATGAGGCAACAACTGAGTTAGTATTTTTTTGACCATTTCTCATAAACCCCCACTTCAGTGCCAACCGTTTTTTTTAGCGAGGCCGACCTAATAGTTATTAAATTAATATTTTAATTTAAATATTTTAATAATAAATATTTGTTATTATAATTGTGATATTTTATTTAAATATTCCTTTAATTAATTGATAATATTAGGTCAACTAGGCATTAATTACACATCATGGAAGCTTCTCAAGAGGTTCAAACAACAATAATAAATGATTCATCATGTACCTTCAATTTAGGAAGGGGATTTATGACATCTTCTCTCCTCTCTCACAAATTCTTCTATAAATATGAGTTGGAAGCTCATTCCAATAGGTTGGACAAGTTAGACTTCTGAGACAAGTGTATAGTTTTCAAGAAACATACTTCTTCTGCAAGTTGTTCTTATATGTTGAGGAAAATTTCAAGCTTCCTTTCAAGACTATAATGGAAAATATTTCCTCTTCTGAATGTATGATGCATTGTGCATGTTGTTGAAGTAATAAAAATGTGTGTTTTGTGACTAATCTTGGTCCTTTCATCCTTATATACTTCTTGTTTCCTTTGTCATGCTTACAGGTACATTGTGCAGGTTTAAGTTTCTATTGCAAGTTCTTGGAGTTCTGTGCTTATCATGTGGTGAAGTATTACATGCATTTGAGTTGTGGTGCTTTTTCAACCTTCTCAAGTTCATACTTCTTCATTGGAAAAGGAATATGCCATTATCTGATTGAATTTTAACAAAGGGAACACATCCTTCTTAGTATGTGGTCTAACGTTTACCCTCTCTAAGTTGCACTAGGTGAAGTTATCTTGTGGTGAAAAAACCCTCTTCAAATAACCCTTCCTAAGTCTGGGATCACCCTTTAATTGGTGCATCACCATCGCTAGTATAGTTTCATTTCTTGCAAATTTCTTTCCCTAAAACCCATGAAAATTTTAGCATAGGACTAGATAACCATTTTATTACACTAAGAATAGTACAAAACTTAGTTTAGGAAGAGGAATCTAGAATTCTCTAGAGGTTCACCTTGAGCCCAAGTCCCATAGCTTGAGATGTGATCCCATGTTTACTAGTCACACAAAACTTTCTGTTCACATTATGGCCATTTGGAGCGTGGAGTGATTTGGAGAAAAAAAACATTGGCACGCCTAGTGGGACAAATATTTTGGTACTTCTCTTATCACTTGCAAAAATCAAAGTCCCTAGTGACTCTATATCTCTGGATTCCAAATCTCAGTGTGTTAACTTATGCGAAGAATTCAAATAAGATATTCTTCAAAGAAAGGAAATTTTCATCATATCAAACTATCGTTGTCACCTCCAAAGAGAAGGATAAGAGGGATTTAATCATCACCGGTTGTAGCTTTACCTTATAGGGGTCATTCATCTCCCTCTTACGGAATTTTTCCTCCACCCAAGAATAATCAACCTTTCATTGTTATGGAAAGGAACCAATTTTTCCCTCCCTTAAATGAAAGTAGTCCTGTTGTGGTACTCAAAATTTTACCCTTCTAAACAAGGGAAACTCACGTTACTCTAGTGGAACATATTCTTGATGTAGCCAAAATTTTTATAGTACATAATATCATGGAGGAAAACGTTGCAATTATAATTCTTGCTACTTATTTCAAGGGAAAAGCACTTCAATGGTTTCGAGGGTTAAGTGTTTTTACTATAACCACTTGGGATGATTCAGGAGAAAAGGTTTGTAAACAATTGAAGATAAGAGTGATCACTTGTCACTCTTAGAATAGCTCACTACCATATAGAGAGCTCCCAAATAATCCGTGAGTGATTTTAACTTCCAATTCCAGAGGACCTGAAATAGGATTCTGACACTCATAAAATATTCTTCAAATAATGCATTCTTGTACTATTTATGAGCCTTGAATAACGATGTAGCAGTTATGATCCAATCCATGGGAGGGAATACACTACTTGATGCCTGTGAAATATCCATAAGAGCAGAGAATTCCTTGATTTAGGCTGGGAAGATAGCTCTATGAACGTCAATGTCATTGTCTCTAGATCTTCCAAACAATCAGCCTACCATTACTCATATTCAAGCAGCCTCCAAGTAACAAACTCAATTTTCCCCTACCTCTTTAAATGATCTATTTGAAATCAAGTCACTACTGCAAAATTTTTGGGATGAACTTGTTGCACTCAAGAGACAAAAATTTCAATATAATCATCCATACCACCCAAAAAATCAGCAGTATTAGGATAAATCTCCTCCATTTCAAGGGAATAATCAACCTCAAAATCAAGCTACAAATCAAGTTACGAATGTCAAGCCTTTGAAATTTTAGAACCCTCTTGCTTCTAGCTCATCCAAAGCCTTAGTACCTGTCTAGAATAATCTAGTTCAAGACTACAAATGGTGTTATCCTTGTTCTCAACCGTAGAATAATTTTTTTTTTCCCAATGGAGTTCTTAGCCAGGAAGCTATGGTTCAAATCATATATGCCCCATCAGAGCCAACAAAAAATTCATCTACGTAGTAAATAACAGATCAACCATAGGCACTTGAAGAAACCACCTTGCTAAATTGGCAAGCAAAAGCTTTTTTCGGGTTGAAGACAGATTCCTCATCACTAGTGGAAAAAACTCATTTCAAAAAAAGATCCCTGGAATCTCAAGCTTCCAAAGTTGAGAAAGTGTCACATTTTCAACCTCATCCACAAGAGGCAGTTGATAAATATGTGGGAGAGAAGTCACCAGAAACACCTGCTAGCAAAGATGCAAGGAAAGAAGGTTCTTTAGGAATCACGGTACCCAACAAACACTTTCCAAAAGAGGATTCTAACACCCAAACGAATGTCAGCAAAGTAGGAGAAATTTCCTTTAGTATTGTGGAATGAATAAAGAAGACCAACTTGAGCATTACTATGTGGGATGCACTCTCAATTCCTTCTCAAAGAAATTTGTTGCGAGAGGCTCTAAACAGTTTTGGTACGACCGATGGATCATTAGGTCATGGAACAACAACTACTACAACTTTGTGTCAACCAGAAGGGGAAAGTATTCCTAAGGAAAAAAATAACCACCATTCTATATTTCCCTAATAATTGATGACCACTTGGATCATATTTGCATGATTAATTCAGGTTCCATAAGCTTGGTCATCCCTAAGCAAAGTATAGACGTGTTAGGCATATAATATACACCCGTATCTAGAGGATTTGTTCAGTTAGATGGTACAATAGTTCAAACCATCATATTCATCAAAGGAATCCATCTTACTCTCCAAGAATGTCTTAGTTTTTCATTCACCCAAAACATATCAGTCATTGATATCCTTCCTCTCTTTTTCATTTTCATATCACGACATTTCATTGCCAACATGGGCAGTTATCTATCAACCGATTGGTCACATATGGTTCTTAGGACTCGATACAGAACTAAAGTGATTATAAGGGAAGAACCAATATTCTAAAATCATGTAGAACCCTACACCACTAGTTGAATAAATGGGAATTATACCATCGGTGATCAAGAAGAAGAATAAGATGTTGATCATTAATCGACTACACTTGTTGAAGAAGTCCCTGATACTATACTGGATGAAGTAAGTGGAGATCATCAGTACAATCCCTATGCTGATGTGTTGGAAGAGGAAGAATTTTTTTTCTACCATTGGAAGAGATGGGAATTGGTACATACTGCATTCATGAAGAAGGTACGATCATACCAAAACTTTTCAAAACACAAAAAAATTCTGAAGGACTATGGAAATTATTATTTTATGGTTTGAGGAGTAAGAATGGATTCAGTGATGGTGTCATGCTAATTTTTCTAGAGGGAGATAAGTAATTTTCATATTTCCAATTGAAATTCAGTTGCACTAACAATCTTACTAAATACAAGGCCCTTGTGTAAGGAACTAAACTAGCTCAAAAGAAGGGAATCAAATCCCTGACTATTTTTGGAGATAGTGAATTAGTTATTCCTTAAGTGACGACACAGTGCATCTAAAAATTATCTTTTAAGATCATACAAGAACCAAATCTGGGACTTGATTTAAGATTTTGAAGTTATGGGATCCATGCGGTTCCTAGAAATAGAAACCAAGATGCTAACATGATTTCTATAATTACCTCATAATATGACATACTAATTGATATCATAAAATAAGGGCAATTTTTTTTCAAAAATGGTGGTTTGACCTAAAGTTTTGTTAGTGCAGAAGCAGAGCACCCCCAAATGGGACTAATTGTGAAACAGTTAAAATGGGGGATTTGGTGTGATTGCATAACATTGCATTATCTCTCAAGTTGCGCGAATTTCAAACCTAAGATGATCCTCCAGAGAAAGTTGGTTCTTGTTCCTAAACTACCTGCCAAAAGATACTCTAATGTAGGAAAAGATAAACTACCCTAACCTAACCATTCCAAGGAACCAGAGAGAAAGAGAGAGTGAAAGAAATCCTACACTAAAGCGGTGATACACTAGAGAAGGAAAGGGGTGAGATACTCTGTTTGGGGAGGATGAAACAAAGGAAAAGGAAGATGGGAAGGGAAGACAAAAGTGAGACAAACCCAAATCTGAATCCATGATCAAAACTCCATGAAACACGACACCCTACACCTGTAAATGTGAAATACATGCACAAGGAACAAATTTGAAAGGGAGAGACACAGAGAAACAAAAAACAATGCAAATGGTTGAATAACACCACAAAAACATGTTCTATTACATTCTTTCTCAGAGGCACAAATCCACTTACCAGGCATAGAAGATGGTTTTTACTCAAATGGAGTCAGGAAATAAATTTTGACAGAGTTTCCCTATGCCCAGAATGTCTCTCCTTCTCAAATGAGAAGTGTTACAATATATAGAAGTTTAGAACGATGAGAAAATAGAGACGAAGGAGCAAAATGGACCCTGTTTTTAGAATTCAACCACCCACCATTAATGCCCTTGAAATCCACATATAATTTGTCAAATCTTCCTCTCCATGTATACTTTAGTGTGTTGGAGAAGGAAGAATAGTGAATCCAATCAACCCTGGGTTGTTGAAACAATCAGATCCCATATTGATGGCTTGAAATATGTTTTCCCATTTTCACCCACCAACACCTGTTAAAAATTACATTTTATGCTTCCATGGCATAGAGGAGGTCAAGATCTTTCCAATGGTGCCTAATGTTTTGGGTTTCAGGCACTGGGTCGAAAGATATGTCTATTTGAATGTTTCGAGTTGGGTTTGTACAAAAATGGCGAAAACTAGTCAGCAGAACGGGTCTGCGGGCCCAAAACTCACTTTGTGCCTTTTGGAACCAAAATAAAAAATGCAAAAAATTGCCCCATAGCCCCAAAATTCACGATTTGGAAAAAAAATCATCTTTGGGCCCATCGGCCCGCATTTTCCATTTGGGCAAAAAAATCACTCCAAGGTTTTCTGACCCACATGCAATTGAGGGTAGACACGTGGCTCCCCTAGGTGTCAGCAGATGTGTGGCTCATTTTTTCACTTTATGCCTTCTCAAGGCCAAAATTTCAAATTACCTCTGATGACCCACCTCCCCACTTTGAATTTTCTACGAGGACATGTGTCCCTTTATGGGTTTTCAGCATTTTTTTTCGTTTGGCTTTAAGATCTCCCGTGGGCTTGTGGGCCTGAAATTCACTTTGCACCATTTTGCAAAAAGTTCAAAAGTTCCAAAACTCCTCGCAAACCCACCAGACAAATTTTTCCATTTCGGAAAATTTATCTCTTTGGGTGTGCAGGCCCGCATTTTCCATTTGGTGAAAAGTTTTCCCTAGGTCCGCTGGCCCGCCCTTGGGTGAAAAATCCTTCCAAGGCCTGTCATCCCATAACTTGCAAAATATGAGGAGTTAGAAGGAATTCTTTATATTTTTGGAAAGGGGAAGAAATTTCCCACCTTATGAAGATGATTTCAGGAAGCCTTAAGTGCTTAGAATATCTAAAAAATTGATTGAATCAATAAAAGAGGAAAAATGGGTGCATTTAACCAAAAATAAGCATGAGCTTATTTTGGATAACAATTTGGTGACTCATAGGGGGACATATTCCTTATAAATGAAAAGATCAGTGGCCTTGAAGAATCCATTGGGCATGGAGTCTTCTTGGTAAGCAAAAATATGATCTAAACTTTAAAAATATGATCCATGAGCCACATAAAAACCATTGAAATTGCAGTTGATCTCTCCAAATACCATTTTCAATGTACTACACAAGAGAAACAAAACAAAACAACATACTATGTACAAAATTGGAAATCATACACACCCCAAGTGGGGTATGAAGAGTGTGCACAAGAACTTCTTCTGCTGAAACAAAACCTACCTACTCTATCTTAACGAGAGAGAAAGAGAGCTCAAACAAATCCTGCAACTGGCAGGTAGATATAGCTTCCCTTTCTCAAAAGGAGCAGCCATGCAAATGATTTGACACTGAATATGGTTGCTTTCATGAGTGAAAAATTTACTGTAATATTTTCCTCCACCCAAATCATCAAGGTGTTAACTAGAAACAAGAAAAATACCTCTTTTAGTTGCTCTGTATTTAGATTGAAGAGGTATTGCAGCCAATCCTTGGTACTTTGAAATTCATCCTCATTTTCAAAAGTAATCATGACTGGTTTTGGCTTCTTCCTTTGCTCCAATGAAGCCAATTACCTGATTGGGAAAGGTACGATCCTTTGAACTTTCCCACTGCTATAATATTTAACTCTATGAATGGAGTCTTCTGGTAGATCTTCTTGGATGGATGGTGTGGAAGAGATGATGACATCCTCTTGGTCTTTTCCTTCCTTATCTTGTGAAGAAAATGGAAGATTCCAATCTTCCAACCTTGGTTCCAGAGGGCTGTTGTGAAATACAGGATGTTGTCCTTGAATGCTCTCCTTTATGGTAGTAGGCTCATGTACTTGGAAGGTGGATGAATGAGAAGAAAATGATGTGATATCCATGGGTTATTCTCCATAAAATAAATCCTCCAAGTCAGATAGATAATCTACCTCCTTGTTGTCCTTGTTGCATGTGCTTAACCTTCTATATGGTGTCCTCCTGATTTGGAAACTTGCTCACCTTGGTTCCCCTCATCTTCAAACATAAATTTTGAAAGCTCAAATTCTTCTTCAACATTAGGGTTTGAAGGGGATGAAGTGGGAGGAAGAACTGAAGGTTCTTCTATGGAATTCTCTGTACTTGAAGCCTCTTGAACTGTATGGTTCTCCTCTATTATGGATTCATCAATCAAATCAGGCCATTCAAATGAAAGCAAAAAAGTCTTCAATGATGCTTTCTTTGTCAAGTGGCCTTAACTCTAATTTGATCTCTTTCAGTTGTTTCTTTTTGATAGGAATTGGAGCTGATTGTTCCTCTTCCTTAATGGATGGATCTGTACATCTTGGGTTGGATCAACATTTTATTCAAATAAACTACCATCATGGGCACTGCATTCAAGGAAAAATGATTACTGATCATCTCCTTCTTGTTTTTGTTCTTGTTCTGCTGCAAACTCAGCCTTGGCCACCACTGGCTCTTCAACTTTGACCTCCTCTATTGGACTTAACCATCAAGGGGATCTTTGTAATCACTAAATTTGAGAGCCCAAATATTCAAGATTTTGTATCATATCTTCTCTGTTGGGTTCCTCTTCTTACTGCCCCGGGCTGGTTGTTTGGATTTTTATCTCCCCAATATGGATTTGGGGAGGCAAGAGGAGTGGTAGGTTGGGATTCAACCAATTTTTTTGTTGTTTGTGGTGGAGAGGGAAGTGGAACTTCTTGTTTTTTTGGAGGGAATGACTTCTTGGAAGGAAAAAGCGCAGAAGCATTAAGATGAGATGGAAGACTAGGAGATGAAGAAGGGAAATCAACACTTGGGGCAGCAGAGTGAGGAAGCTTAGACTCTTGTACACTTGGGTTGAGATGGTGTTGCTTGAGAAAGAGAAAAAGAAAAGCTATGAGATGGTGGACTTAGCCTATTGACCATGGTTTTCTTGTATCCAACTCATAAGCCTCAATCTCCTCAACTCCATTGTGTCAAGTTGAGGCAAGCATTTAAACCATGAAGTCAAGCTTCTCTTGAGGGATGTAATGTCTTGGAAAAGGGCCTCCCCATGGACATGGTTCCCTGAATACTGATCCTAAATGCCTTCATTTGTGTTATAGCCGTAGAATTGAACCATGTTAGCCTCCATTTTTTGAATCTTCTCCAACAGATTAACTTATTTAGGTGTGGAACTACCTCCAAAATGCTATATATCCATGCTTTGTAATAGTTGTATAATTTGGCAAATGACCAAATTGATTTAAATCTGGGTCACCTGGATATTGATAGTGCTAATTTTCATTGTGAAACCTTTTTGGAGGTGTATTGAAGCAACTTGGAGATGGATCTGAATAGCACTATTACTGCAAGTGTGAATTCAAAGATGGAAATGAAGTCATGATTGACACAACCTCATGGAATGGAAGAAAATGAAAGATGTGGAAGAAAATGAATGAAAATGGATGGAAAAAAGGTATACAACTTTAGAGACTGGATTATTGACCAGATGGAGTGACCAGATGTGCTTTGCATGTTCCTCCAAAGGCTGAATATCACCAAGAACACATCAACTTGATGAAATGAAGTGGTAAGGTGCTTCAAACCTATCCCACCAGAGTGTGCCAAAACTATTAGTGTGGTCGCACGGTGGCTTATGATTTTCTGCTATTGATAATGAGACACCTTGGAAAGATGAGAAAAATCTAACCTCAGTGTCCCACCGGGTGCATGCCAAAACTGTTAGTGACAAAATCATAGCACCCTTGAATGGCCTGATTGTGAAATGGTTAAAGTGGGGCATTCAGTTTCATTGCATAACATTGAATCATCTCTTAAGCTAGTGGGAATTACAAACTTGAGATGATCCTCTAGAGAAAGTTGGTTCTTTTTCCTAAACTACCTGCCATAAGGTACTCTAATGTAGGTAGAGCTAAAATATCCTAATCTAAACATTCCAAGAAACCATCTGGAGAGAAAGAGAGAGTAAAATAAATCCTACATTGAAGTGTTGATACATGAGAGAAGGAAAGGGGTGAGATAATCTATTGAGGGAGGATGAAACAAAGGAAAAAGGAAGATGGGAAGGTCAGACAGAAGTGACACAAACCCAAATACAAATCCATGACCAAAAATCCATGAAACTACAACAACCTACACTTAGCAAATGCTAAATACATGCACTAGAAAAGAGATTTGAAAGGGAGATGTAGAGGGAAACAACAAAACAATACAAAGGGTTGAAGAAACACCATGAAAACATACGTTCTATTCCTCTATATGGGTGCACAGACCATTACATTCTTGTCTCAGAGGCACAAATTCACTTTCTAGGTGTAGTAGAAGGTTTTTTAACTCGAATGGAGCTGGGAATTTTTTTTTGACAGATTTTCCCTACACCCAAAATGTCTCCCCTTCTGAAATGAGAAATTTTACAATATATGGAAGTTTAGAATGATGAAAAAATAGAGAGAAAGGAGGAAAACAGACCCTATTTTGAGAATTCAACCACCCACCATTAATGCTCTTCAAATGTGCCTATAATCTTTCAAATTTGCCTCTCCATGTCTACTTTAGCGTGTTGGAGAAGGAAGAATAGCGAATTAAATCAAATCTAGGTTGTTGAAGCAATTAGATCCCATATTGATGGCTTGAAAGAGGTTTTCCTATTTTTTACCCACCAACACCTGCTAAAAATGATATTTTATGCTTCTATGGCATAGAGGAGGTTAAGATCTTTCCAACGGTGCCAAATTTGTTGGGTTTCAGGAACTGAGATCAAAATATATGTCTATTTGAATGTTTCGAGTCGGGTCCTATACAAAAATGGTGAAAACCAGTTAACAGAACTGGGTCCGCGGGCCCGAAACTCACTTTGTGCCTTTTGGCACCAAAATACAAAATGCAAAAAATTTTCCCATAGCTCCGCAATTCACTTTTTGGAAAAAAAAATCATCTTCGGGCCCATCGGCCCGCATTTTCCATTTGGGCAAAATGTCACTTCAAGGCTCACTAGCCCCCATGCGATTGAGGCTTGACATGTGGCTCCCTTAGGTGTTGGTGGAGGTGTGGCTCATTTTATTACTTTACGCCTTCTTGGGACAAAAATTTCAAATTTCCTCTGAAGAACTGCCTTCCCGCTTTGACATTTCAATGTGGACACGTGTCCCTTTGCGGGCCTTAGGCATTTTTCTTCGTTTGGCTTTAAGATCTCCCTCGGGCTTGCGGGCCTGAAATGCACTTTGCGTATTATTGCAAAAAGTATAAATGTTCCAAAACTCCCTGTAGCCCTCTGGCGGCCGGCATTTTCCATTTGGGCAAAAAGTCTCTCCCAGGACCACAACTGCAATTTTCACTTGGTGAAAAGTCTAAATATCTCCCACTACCCCACCTCTCTGCATTGGCAAAAATCGTTAAAAACTCCCACCGGTCCACTTTTGGGCGAAAAATACCTTCCAAGGCTCACCGAGCCCGTAACTTTTGCAAAATATGAGGAGTTACAAGGAATTCTTTATATTTTTTGAAAGGAAAAGAAATTTCCCACCTGATGGAATATTTTTTTAGGAAATATTGAGTGCTTAGAATATCTGAATTTTTTGGATTGAAGCACTAAAGGAGGGAAAATGGGTGTAGTTAACCAAAAATAAGCATGAGCTTATTTTGGACAACAAGTCGTTGATAATGTGAGTAGCTAGAAAGTGTTCGATAGTGAAAAAAAAATTTGTCCTTTTACTACAAGAAGAGGTGGAGCTTTCTGTGAAAGATCAAGATAAGTTACACGAATCATATGGTGAACAAATCATACATTTGAAAATAAAAAAGCTACCAAAAGGTTTAGTTACTCTAGAATCCATCTTCAATTCATATGATCAAGCCAAAATACAAAGCTCTAACATGGTGGTCAAAGAAGAAGATTTTGAGGAAGTTGAGGTTGCAAATGAAAAGGTTCTGTACATCAAAAAACTATGTACTTCCAAAGAGAAAGAAGATTTCATTAAACTCTATCAATAGTATCATGAATTTTTTCTGTGGAGCTACGATGACCTTTGTGGTTTTGATCCATGTCTTGCACAACATACTATGGAAATGGATCCTAATGCCAAGCCATTCTTTCATAAATAGATGCCAATTAATCCCAAAATTGATCCACTAATGATAAAGGATCTAACCATACTCATGGAGGCCTATATAACATTTCCCATCAAACATTCCTCTTGGGTATCTAATCTGGTGCTTGTAAGGAACAACAACAAATAAATTTGGTTGTACGTGGATTTCAGGGGATTTGAATCATGCCTCATTGAAAGATCATTATCCTCTTGTGTCAATGGAGAAAATCATTTAAATGGTTGAAGGAGCTCAAATATTTTCTTTGATCAATGGATATTTGGATTACAATCAAATTCTAGAACAAGAATCCGATCAATTAAAAATTCCTTTCACTACCAAGTCGGGCACGAATGCTTACAACAAAATGCCATTCGGATTGTCCAATATAGGGGATACTTTCCAAAGAGCCATGGACATGGAATTTAAGGGACTAATCAATGATATCATTTTTATTTACCTTGATGATATAACTATATAATGTAAGCATGCAAAAGACCAAATCACACATCTAAGGAAGTTTTTCCAAAGATGAAGGGAATTTGGGGTTTCAATGAATCCCAAAAATGTAATTTTGCAGTGCGCAAAAGAAAATTTTTGGGGCATGTAATTTAAGTAGAAGGAATTTCTATTGATCCAGCCAGGATCCGTTCAATTATGTCCTTATCTCTCCCAAGTCATAGGAAGGGTCTCCAAATTTTTCTAGGAGCCATAAATTATGTCCTCAATTCACGACATTGGCTAAACCCCTGATAGACATGGTGAAAAAAATTATTCCATTCTCATGGAAAAAGGAAGGAAGGGAGATATTCAAAGCCATCAAAAATTCCATTTCTCAAGCTCCCACACTAGTGAACTCCATGTTTGATAAAGAATTTATCTTTTATGCTTTTTCAGGTCAAGAGAGCATTTTAGGTATCCTCACCCAACAAAATGAAGACATGATGGAGCAATAAATTAATTTCTTCAGGAAATCCCTCAAAGACTATGAGCTTAAATATTCATTTGTTGAAAAAAAATTCTTTGCGGTTATTCAAGCTTTGAATAAATGCAAGCACGTGTTATCTAACAATAAAATTCATCTGATGGTGTCTCATCGAGGTGTAAAGGATTTTTTGCTAAAGAAAGATATGAACAAAAAGCATGTTATATGGATCATGAAGGTGATAGAGTATGGTGTACATATCAAAGTTACCAAACTTGTCAGAGGTAAAGGTTTGTGTAAATAACTTGCTGTAAACATGGAATCAAAAGGTGATGAGAATGTGATGCTCCTAAATGACGATGAAGATGATGATCAGGTTGACTTGTTATCCAAAATGAAGATTTTAATTTTCTTAGGATTATATCCTATGAACATGGATAAAAATAAAATATTGAACTTCCATTTTCATTATATTCCATATGTTCTAGTAGATAATTTTCTCTTTTGAAAGGATCTGAATGTTGTTCTTAATCAGTGCGTGGGACTGGAATAGGTAAGTAAGATACTAGAAGAGTCTCGCAATGGCCTATCTGGAGGAAATTATTCTGCATGAACTACTACTACCAAGATCATGTGGGTCAGTTTGTACTGGACGAATTTTCTCAAAAATGCCAATCTCTGGGTAAGGAAGTAAAAGGAATATGCCTTTTTCAAAGGTAAGAAGAAGTTGGCAGCTCTCCCACTGCATCCAATTCAAGTGGATCAACCCTTTATTCAATGGGCTTTAGATTTGATCGGAATGATTAATCCTCCATCCAGTGATGGACATAAATGGGTTCTTACTGCAACAGACTATTTTACTCATTGGACAAAGGTAGTAGCATTGAAGGAAAAGAATGATAAGGCAATTCCTTATTTTTTTGAAGGTTTAATGATAAGGTTCGGTGTTCTGTTTACAGTCATTTTAGACAATGCATTGGATTTTTTGGGTATGAAGCTGAGTGAATGGGCTGTTAAAAATGGGGTCTACTTCAAGACTTTGTCTAATTACTATCTTCAAGGAAACGGACTGGATGAGTATAGCAACAAAAATATCACAAGGATTATCAAGTACATAATGTAGACTAATAAGAGAACTTGGAATACATGGATTGTGACTGCCCTATGGGTAGATCAGATCACACCTAAAAGGGCCATTAGGAATTCTCATTTCATGCTTGTATATGTGAGGAAAGAAAAACTACCACTCTCCTTAGAGTTACCTTCTTTGGAGTTAGCTCATCATCTTGAAGTTATGTAGAGTGATCCTTTAATAGTCAAGTTTTCTAAGCTCATGGAGTTAGAAGAAATATGAAATAAGGCCATGAATACTTTGGAGAAACATCGGGCTCAAGTTAAGAAATATTTTGACAAGAAGGCGTTCAACAAGAATTTTTAAGAGGGAGATTTATTTCTCAAATGGGATGAAGATAGAGCCAAACTAGGCAAACACACCAAGTTTGACGCTCTCTGGAGCGAGCCACGGATCATCACGAGTTGTAAAGAGGTGAATTCATTTCACATATCCTAGATTAATGGAAAAAAATTCCCATTCACGTGAATGGGATACATCTCAAAGATTTCCTTTGAGATCATTCCACCCCCTGTACAATTTAGTTAGGTGTTTTCCTCCATTTGCTTATGCACATTGTTGTGTGTTGTTGTTATTTTTATTTCCTTATTGTGTTTTTGTGTTTTCCTTGCACATTGTATCATCATTAGAGGTGTGAAGGAGAAAATAGGTTCAAAGTTTCCATAAGAGTTTCATAATGTTTCTTCAGTCAAAATTCCATAGATGTCAAGTTTTCATCAAATTCAGTATACTTCATGCATAACATTCCAGGGAGGTCCAGGATTAGGAATGCTCTAGGGGATTCCAAGATCCATTTCAAGGAACCAAATTAGTTTTGGGATTCAAATATTGAATCCATGCCCAATGGATACCTTAAGACTACTAGAATCACGATTAGTAGGAAATCATCCCCGAGCAGTCACCAAATTGTTTTATCCAACCTCACACACTTTGTAAAATTAGATAATGAAGACCTATTCACCCCTGGGGACTGAGAAAGTTCTTCATGATCATTCTGGGCCATTTCAAGTAAAATTTGAGTTGTGCGAACATTTAGAGTGTCCCATGAAGGTTTGAAATAATTTTGTTTTATTTTCCCTAATTTTCATGTTTTTGAGGCTCGTGGGTTGTTTAAAGTAATTTTAATCAAAATTAATAAGTTAATCTTAGGAGACCTTATTGACATTTCATGATCCTCACAGTTCAAGTGAATGGTCAAAATTTAGAAATATTTGAGGCCAAGTATGAAAATTCCTAAGAAGGAGGGCATTGATCTACTCGATGAGATAACATGGTGTAAAAGGGATCAAGCTTAGTTATAGCTCATGCAAGTTGGAGAATTACTTTAGGTCGGTGTTATGGGCTGGATGGGTTCACTAAACAAATATGTGAAGTAGGAACTTAGATTTTAAATGAGGGTAGAATAGCTCGAGATCGAGCTAAAGAGTGAAGAGGGTAGATTGGATGTGTCAACCCGCGCTAAGGCATGAACAGGGAAATATAGGCTACAATCACCACGTGTAAACGTTTGGATAGCAAACCAATACAACTTTTTCACTTCGCGGGGATCATAAAAAGCATCAACAAGTGAGAATAATTACTTGGAAATCTAGAGGAGAATTTCCATGAACTGAAAATGTTAACGTAGAGTCCGAGTCTAGGGCTGAGATTAAGGAAGTTTTTCGAGTTACCTTTCAGGTTGACCAAAGAGTTTGTATGGCAAGCGAGTTGTAGGGGAACTGCCCCTTTTAGAGGAGCTAGTTCTTGGCCCATGAATACAAAGCATGACAGATTAAGAATGCCATGTAAAGGGAAATAATTTTTATAGAGGTAGGGAAGATTTTATTCATTGGAGGATTGAGGTCACGACAACTATCATTCAAAAAATTCACCAAATCAAAGAAAATATCGAGGGATTGAGCTAGAGTTGGAGTTCAAAACCAATGAGCATAGGTCCATCATTGACGAAACATGGAACTTGACCATTCAAGGTTGAATTCAATGTTAATGCCAAGTAAATTTAGTGGAGTCAAGATGGCTCGATGGAATCAATTGCAACGATCTTGGTTTGCAAAGATCGATCATCGTAGGGCATGTCATAGATAGGTGAACATCAAAACCATCTCAACAAGCTATCACCATGCATACAGAGTCTAAACCTCTACTAAATTAGATGAGATATAATTTGTGTATGGAGGAACTTAGGGTCACTTGATTGAGTTGGTACAAGGAACTCAAATACATCAAAAAGGATAAATGCCAACCATGCATGAGTCATTCAACGTCAAGGTTATAAGACGGCGAGTCCAAGGTGTTTGAAGTAGAGCTCGGAAGTGGAAAAACTTCAAGCTCATAGACCTAAGTCGCGAGTTGTCATAGGACTTGATGTTTGAACAAAGTTGATCATGAGAATAGGATGTCAAGTCGAGTTAATTATATCTCGAATAACAACTCATAAAGGACTCGGTGAATGTAACTCAAACAAGTAACTCATGCTCAACACATAAGAATAGTCAAACTTGGATCTTTGTGAAGATGGTAACAATGCAGAAATATAAGTGCACCCACAAGTTGTCCCTGTATCAGTGTGGAGAAATACTTGATAGATCTATCAATATGCATTTCCAGGTAGAAATGACATGGAGTTCGTGAGATTCAGCTATGCGGAGAGATTTCTTGTGTCAACGAGTTAGGCAGTAGAAGGAGTAGCTTGGTTTGATACATAGGAAAGCTCAGAACCATGACGCACGTGAGTGAATCAGGCCTATTTCAGTGACACTGATAGATGATAGATATGTGGAAATTTCATGGGAAGAGTCTTCAAGTTTGTCTGAGTCATAGGGATTAAAGTTAACAATTGCATCGAAACATTTAAGTACAATTGAGTTATTTTGAAGTGAGTGACTGACCTTGATAAGGACATTTGCAGTGAGCTCATGCCGACATTAGGTGATGCATGTAATGATCTCATACATGCACATAAGGAGCTTGGGATCAAGTTCAACAACGAGTTTTTGAATGGAACTCCGAAGAGTAATAGGAAACTTGACTTTAGCATGATCAATTTGAGCTTGACAGTGTTTGGGACAAGCTCGACATTCATTAGAATGTGGCGTAACTCGCAAGTGCTCATCAAAGAAGAATATTGGCCAAAGAGCTCAGTAGATTCACAAGGGATAACTTACCACTGAACTCACTATGGAAGAATGATAAAATGAAGGAGCTTGTAGCCATGTTGAAACTCGGTCACACATTGAAAATGACTAGCTTGAAAGGGTCATGAAGAGGGATTATGTCACCAAGATGATGAGATCGGTTTGGAGTTTAGTTTAGAGATCGATGGAGTGGTGATTTTGGGTGGTGAATACGGGGAGCTCAATTGCGATTGAGGCTGGAGGAGCTCAACACCAACTCAGTTAGTTAGCTAGGAAAGCCAACCACCAAGTTGGTCTTTTTTTTACCATTTCTCATAAACCCCCTCTTAACTACAAACCAGTTTTTTAGGGGGCCCCACCTAATATTAATTAAATTAATATTTTTATTTAAATATTTTAATAATAAATATTTATTATTATTATTAAAATATTTTATTTCAATATTCCTTTAATTAATTGAGAATATTAGGTAAATTGGGAATTAATGAAAGATGATGGAAGCTTCTCAAGAGGTTCAACCAACTGTAATAAATGAATCATCATGTGCCTTCAATTTGCAAAGAGAATTTATGAATTATTCTCTCCTCTCTCACAACTTCTTTTGTAAATTTAAGTTGGAATCTCATTCCAACGGGTTGGACATTTTATAATTATGAGAAAAGTGTATAGTTTTCAAGAAACCTCCTTCTTCTGCAAGTTGTTCTTTTATGTTGAGGAAACTTTCAAGCCTCATTTCAAGACTATAATGGCAACTATTTCCTCTTCTAAATGTATGATGCATTGTGTATGTTTTTTAATTAATAAAAGTGTGTGTTTTGTGACTAATCTTGGTCCTTTTATCCTTATATACTTATTTGTGCCTTTCTCATGCTTGCAGGTACATTGTGTAATTTTGAGTTTCTATTGTAGGCTATTTGATTTATGTGTTTATCAAGTGTTGGAGTATTGCATGCAGTTGAGTTGTGGTGCTTGTTCACCCTCCTCAAGTTCATCCTTCTTCACTAGAAGACTAATATGCCATTATTTGATTGAAATTTAACAAAGGAGACGTATGCTTCTTAGTCTATAGTCTTCAATTTACCCTCTCTAAGTTACAGTAGGTGAAATTGTCTTGTGGTGTACACACCCTCTTCAAATCAACCCTTCCTGAGTATGGTAACACCCTTTATTTTGTGCTTCACCTTCACTAGTATATTTTCATTTCTTGAAAATCTCTTTCCCTAAAACCCATTAAAATTTTAGAATAGGACTAGATAACCATTATATTGCACTAGGAGTAGTACAACACTTAGTTTAGGAAGAGGAAGCCGACCCTTTTTGGAGGTTCACCTCGAGCCCAAGTCCCACAACTTAAGAGGTGATCCCATGTTTCCTAGTCACACCAAATGTCCTGTTCACATTCTTGCCATTCAAAGGGTATAATTATTTGGTGAAAACAGGTATTACCGCCTCAGTGTCATAAAATAGTGAAAAGGGTGTATAGTATTTGTGGGGGTGTGCACACTAGTGTAGTAATCACAAGGAGTGTATAGAATTTGATTATGACAATCATCTCCACTAGTATCAACAATATTTCGTAATGTTTTGCAAATTTTTTATTAGTGTCCTCTTCTTGGCCATTTCCCTATGGATAATAAGGAGTGGAAAACATTTGTTTGATCTTGAATTTTACACAGAGCCTCTTAATGTCCCTATTTTTGAAAGGAGATCCATTATAAGTGATAATGGTGGAGGGAATACAAAAGTTTGTAATAATGTGATAAATATTGAGACCAATGGTGTTTTACAAATGTGTTTCTTTGACCCATTTAGTAAAGTATTCCGTAGTAGTAATGATGAACTTATGACCATTAGCTAAATTGAGATTAATTTTTTCCAATGACATCAAGGTAAGGGCCATGATGGGGAAATGGGCTAATAGTCATATGTAGGTGCATGATGGATATTGCTATGTTTTTTACATTTATAAGATTTTTTGGCATATTCTAAGCAATATTTTTCCATCATAGGCCAGTACTGGCCTTGGCGTAGAAGTTTGTGAGACATGGCTTTACCTGAGAAGTGACCACCAAATATACTATCATGAACTTTAGATATAGTTTTGGGGATGTCATTAAGTCCTAATCATCACAAAAATTGGACATCAAATGATCATTTAAATAATGAAGTGTCATTTCTTACATATCAAATGGCCTCTTTTTCATAGGCAACAAGCTATGAGGTTGAGAACAATCAAGTTTTTTGATAGATAAAGTTATAGATTTGAGTGAAACATTGGGATGATCATTACTACATGTGATGACATGTTTTGAAATGTGTAGTATCAGTAGAAGGTTATCATAAGTTTCAAATGATGAAGTTGGCCTACTCATCAGTGATATCTTGAGGAATGAGCGACGTGGCACTAGTCATAACAAGTGGATGATGATTGTCTTTTCAAAGGATGGTAGTGAGAGAATGGGAATTAAATGTATCTAATATTTATTTGATGAGGTTATTATCCAGAATGATACATTCACCTTTGGTTTGATACATGTCATTAACCTAGTTAATAATGAGTTGTGAGTTGCCATATATTCAGATATTTCAAATAAGAAGTTTGCAGGTGATCGTGAAACTAAGACTAATGGCTTCATATTGAGCAATGTTTTTAGAACATAATAAACCTAAATGAGACAAAAATGGGAGATGATAACCATGTGGAGTGATAAACATGATACCAACGCAAGCACTTGAGAGGAAATGAGACCCATTAAAATTCCTAGTCTAAGTATCAGTGACAATGTTATAAGTGGTAAATTCATCTAAGAAAGTATCACAGACAGGTGATGCATCAGAAAGAAGGATGTTGGCTAGTTGATTGGTGATAAATTGGCCCTTGATGTATTTTGTGGGATGAATTTGAAACCATAATTTTTGAGTAACATGACCCATCGTTCAAGGTGTCCTAAGAGATGAGTGCAAGATAAGATATATCGTAGAGGATCTACTTTGGTATTTATGTGAACCTCATTGTTGATTAGGTAATGTCACAACTTATCTGCAACAAAGATGAGACTGAGATAAATCTTTTTAATGTATCTGTAATTACATTCATAAGATAGAAATGTGTGACTACTGTAATAGATGACCCTTTCACATTGAGATTCATCATGTTGAGAAAGAAGGGCCCTTAATGCATTTAATGTAGCTGAAATGTACAAGAGGAATGGTCGATTAGCCATGGGAGGTAATAGAATAAGTGGATTTAATAACCTAAAATTCACATTGGCAATGGTTGTTCCAATTAAACTTAGTGTCCTTTTTCTTTATATGTAGGAATGGTTGGATTTTTTCAGTGAGTTGTGCAATGAAATGAAAGATGGCCTCTATTTCACCTTATAGTGAGCATAAATGATGCAAATTATGAGGAAGAGGCATATCAAGAATAGCATGGATCTTTTTGGGATCAATTTCAATGTCATTTTGGGAGATGATATAACTAAGTAGATTCCTAGTTATGACACCAAAAACAAACTTCTTTCAATTTATATGTACTTTATATTGTCACAAAAATTCGAAGAGTTTTTCAGAGATCTTGATCATGGGTGGAATGATGCTGTGATTTTACAAGTATGTCATCAACATAATATTCAATAATTTTATGAATATAATCATGGAAAATATAGGTCATTACACATTGGTAATTGGTCCACACATTTTTAAGGTCAAAGGGCATAACAGTGTAGAAAAATATACCCCATGGAGTAGTAAATGAAGTCTCTTCATGATATGTGGGGCTGATTTGAATATATTATAATTAGAAAATCCATCCATGAAGGAAAGAGTGTCATATACAACATTGAAATCAATGATTATTTCAATATGTTGCAATGGGAAACTATCTTTAGCGAAAGACTTATTGAGGTCGCAAAACTTGCTGCAAAAATGAACTTTGCGGTCTAGTTTCATAACAGGTACAATGTTAGAAACCTATTTAGGATATTCCACAACACAAATAATGCTATCATCCAAGAGTCATTGTATTTCTTCCTTAACTAATAGTGTTAGTATTAGATGCATTTTGTGATTCTTTTCTTAGACTGGTTTAGCATTAGGATTGAGGAAAATATTATGCATGGCTCTGAAATAATCTATACTAGGAATATCTCTATGACCTACTGCAAATATGTTAGATAATTCATGAAGCACCTGTTTATCATCATATTTTTAGATAGACATAAGTGAAGTGGCCAATAAAACTATCCTATGTTTATCGGCAATGATGAGGATGCAGTTAATAGTTTCTTTCTTTAAAAGAGTGGACCGGTCTTCTATGTACGGATCGATAGGAATGGAATCAAAAGTATGAGCATTGATTTTAGGTGATTGAGATTCACAAAAGTATGTAATAGAGGAAATAATAAAAGGGAATATTTTTGTGGTGAAAATAAGTGATATGATCATAGGTCCCCCTGTGTTCTAATAAAGAATCATTTGTAGTAAAAGTATCCAAATTAGTCCAATTAGTGGAAGTAAGTTTTATCACCAATTTACAACACACTTTGAATTAATTACAAGTGAGTTGTCTGGGTAATCATAGTAACTAGGTAACATGAAATTGTGTCAAAGTTTGGGACCTTGCAATTTGAGATAACTCTCTAGAGTAGGCTGGTTTCTCTTCCGAATCCAATGCAACAAATACTCCTAAAGAAGGGAAGTATACTATCTAATATTATCCTATCAATTCCAATGGACCACGGAGAAGAAAAAAACATAAAAATGAAGAAAACCTACACAAGAGGAGGTGATAGAACCAAGAGAAGGGTAGTTTCAACACTCTCCAAACTGAAAATGGAGTAAGAATGGGGATAAAGATGACATATGTAACATCACAGTCTATAGAAATCATCATAACACCATTTCAGAGAAACACAACTCTTTTAGAGTATATAAGAACAATTTAATTTCATAGAATACCTTAAGATGAAATGCAGTGGTCAGATGCAAGAAAATACAAGGAAAGGGTTGCAAAATAACCACAAATCCTAATTTTATTTCTTCAATAAATGACATAGTTCATTACAGTGAGACATAAAGGCATGAAATCCTTGAAAAATATTCAAAATAGAATGTGTAAGGCTCACAACACCTGTAGTAACCTATGAATAAGGAGAGGAGTTGAATGGAGATTTCTAACTCTCTAAAAAAATGAGCTCCATTTGCAAAAATGAGAGAAAGAGATGAGGAGCAAAAAATTATTATTCTAGCACCAACAAAATTCATTAATTGGCCTAAAATAATGATGGGGGGGATTGTAAAACCCATTCCTTTATGTACTGTAGCTTGCTATAGAACAAAATGTCTCCACATGCCTCATTTAATGCATTTTCAACCATTTGGAAGTGATCATTTAAATATGGGTTCTTTTTCTACATTTTTTCCCCACCTATCATTACCAAATTTTGTATTTCTTGATTTAAGAGTGTAGAGGATAAAATTAAGAATCCAAAAACTCGAATTATGTCCAATTTGGCTGAGTATTGAGGAAGATATGGCCATTTTGTGCAGGTCACTCCTTGTCCCATTTCAACATTGTCAGGCCTGTGCAATTAATTCTAGTGGGTGGAAATGATTATTTCACATATTTCCACTTTCACATGTGATTTTACATTTTAAATATTTCGAGGAGTGATGAAATTAAATTTTTGAGGGGACCACAAGGTTAGTTTTCATTAAAAATTGGGTTGGTGTGGTGTTTCCCCTTATACCTCTCAACCCACAATGCATTGGTTCTCTAGCCAACTCCCCTCCTTCCACCACTCCATCATCTTGTAGCTCGTCATCCATTATTCCCACCAACTTGGCATTCCCTTGTTTGCATTACAGGCCTCATCCCACAATATGGAAGAATGTTCCCTGTAACCCATCTTATTCTGCATCAGGATTTGATGACCCACCTTTCCCAATTCCTTGTAGGCTTTAAGTTCATGCATTTGCTGATTCAGTACAACCTAGCCCACCTTGCCTTGATTCCTCATGCTGACCTCTACACTCTATTCTTCATGAGATGTTTACGACCGGATTAGCTCGTGTCGTCTTGCTTCCTGGGACCCACATTATATTGACTTGGCATGTTATGTAGTGATTTTGGGGTTTGGAGGAACAAATGACCCACATTCCTCACAGACTTCTCATGCCCAGAATCACTACTTCATCCATACAATGAAGGGCCTGGAACCCATTTTCCCTTGGGCTTACTCCTCAGCTTGCCGACTTTCTCGATGAGCTATCTTATGCATCGATCGGTCCTCGCCCAGTGGGAAATTTCCCTCGAACTGAGTCATTTGGTGATTTAACTCCTTACCCCATCATTCTAGATTCCTATCTCAACTCAATGACTTGTGCAAGGTTCTAACCAGCCCGATATTCTCCCATGTTTAACTCATCCTCCTTATAGCTCATCAAGCTAACTTTTCCTCATTAAAAATCTTGGTGAGTTGTCCTACAACTCCTTAGCCATTATAGCACTTTCTAAAAAAATTCTTATAATTTTCCATATTTTCTCTAAATTTCTTGTATCAGAGAGCCATGGAGATGTAACAGGGCATCCTAAGGCTAAATTTGTAAAAAGTTTCGATTTTATCCATTTTTGGTTGAGTGTGGACTCTAGGGGATTGCTCTTCACCATAGTCAAGCTATGGAACCCTTTTGAAATCCAGAAGAGGAAAAAATTCTTCAAGTGATCCGAGACTTCCCAAAAACACTATAAATTTGCAAAACATGAATTTTTACTTGAGAAATCCAAATTCTTCCACGAAGCCCCTGTTAGCTACTTGATTTTGATCTTCTCTAGTTGTTCATTTTACCATGGGGCTAAATATGGGTAACATTAAGATCGCTAATGAGTTCTGAGTGTAAGGGTGGAAGTGTAGAAGTATGTGAAATATCATAGACCTCAAGAGAGGATGTGAATCGAAAATGATAACCAAGGACATGTTTGGTAGATTAAGTGGGAATAGACAATGGTTATGTGACTACTTAACCATGTCGGCCTAAAACAATACTAAATATTTCGTAACGAAGCGGATACTGGTAATCAAGACCATATTAAGAGAAATTAGGATTATATATAGAGGAAATGGGAGATTCTGTTGAATGTTAAATAGTATTACAAAAGTAAAACAAAAAGGGATCTGTCAGGGCATCATAAACAACACCTTGATAAAGAAATTTTATACACACAAAAAGAGTTGAAGGAACCACATGTATGACATGGATCTAAGGCTTCCCAAGAATAATTTTATAATTAATATTATTGGGCATCACATGGCATTGGATAAGTAGAGTACATGGCCAAAAAGTGAAGGGAAGTGTAATAGTACACAATACACATTTAGGAATTTTATTAAAGCCATTGATAGAAATAGATGAAGGAACCAAGGAGTCATCAGAAAGGATGATTTGATGAAGGAGCACTAGATTGTAGATATTAAGCCCAAATCAATTATTGAATAAATCACATTTAACGCCAACATTATTGATACAAACATGAATATAAAAGGGGGATCATTATCTAAAATAGTTTAAGAAGGAAGTTCAACAGATGTAAAAGTAATATGTTCTTCATTGCAAAATAAATAAGTAGTAAAATTATGATATACATATTAAGGAGAAGTATGAGAATAAATTCAAGCATTACCTAAAAAAGATATAACTTTATTCTCTCAATCTGAATTATCCTACAAGAAGGTTGGGATGGAAACACTTGTGGTGGGATAATCCTGAGGTATTGAAGCTAGACATGAAGGAAATATCAGAGAGTGTTCAATTTCGAGTTCACCAAATTATTTAATTTAAATTGAATCAAACCTAAGTACTGTAGAGAAATTATGTGTAAATGATGAAATATAGAAATGAAACAGGAAAAGTAATATTTAAAATATGAAACTGTTGTATATATCTCCCTCCCGGGTAAATATAGACAAATAGAAGAATATGGAAATAAAAGAAACTCAAAGCCCAATATTTATTACGTCAACACAAAGTGTCGAGATGCCAAAATTCACACCCAAGGAATAGGTTGGAGGTGCACAACACAAAGTGTCGACATGAAAAAATTCGCGCCCAAGGCACAGGTTGGAGGCGCACAACACAAAGTGTCGACATGACAAAATTCGTGCCTAAGGCGTAGGTTGGAGGCGCAGAGCAAGAAATGTCGACATGGAATTTTTAGCACCTATGGTGCACATAAGAGTATGTTGACATGAGGATGGATGTGTCAAGGTGAACCTTTAAGAGGCGCATCTTCAGGAGGCACAACATTTTGAGCGATGACACCCCGACAGAAAGAAAACCCTGACGCAGATATTCAAATGGCCATAAATTTTCACAGGAAGCTTGGATTTACACAAGGTTGGACTTTTTGGAAATATTATGAGGTCCCTTGTCCAACTACAACTGGATATTGTTAATTGGGTGGGAAAAATTTTTTTCAATAATGCAAAATATAATTCACCATTTTTTGGGTTTGCTAGGGTTCTCACCTACCCACATAATGTAAAAAATTAAATGCAACCTAGAGGTGGTTGGGGTAGATTTGGATTTCCTCTCTCTTCCCTCTCTCATTCTTCCTATAAATTTTAAGGAGGGGCTTCTTTCTAAAGGTTGGACATTCTTGTTTTGCCCCTCCCTTCTTCTCTTTGGCAAGTGAATTTGTGGAGTTCAAACCTCCCATCTAAAACTGTAATGCAACTTTTCCTCTTAGAATTTTGTAGTGTATCGTGTCAATATTTGGAGAAAATAATGCATGTTTGTGGATGATTCTCAAGCCTCTCTATGTTCATTTGCATCCTCTTGATCTTTCACTACAAATCTGGTTATCTGTGCATGATCTTGCATTGAATTCTAATGGTTTGTGTTCATTGGCAAGACAGGTGTTCTTCATTCCTCGGTACATCACCTTTGTTAGTTTAAGTTTATTTTATGCATCTTGTTACCCTATTTACTTGGAAAGTTAGATTAGGTTTTTGAGTAAACCCTCTGCATTTTTTACATGTGCATATGAACAGAGGAATAGGAACTGGCCTTCATCCAGAGAGCTTTTCTAATTTCGCAAGGTCCCACACTGGGGAAAATCTCCATGTTATGTAATCGCACTGAGATTCTCAACCCATCGAGTTACAGACATTCAAGGGTGTTGTGATAGAAGACCTTAGTTGATTTCCACACAATATAGAACTAATCTAGGGAGGTAGAAGGGATGAACATGATAAAAGTAGTATCATTATTGATCCCTGTAAATTTTGTAATTCATGAACAATTACACCCAAGGGGATCTGTAATAGGAAAAATGGGGATTGGGCATAGATGACCATATTTAGGCACCCATGACTGTGCAGAAGTTTTGGATCTGGTTTATGTTGTGTCACAAGGGTGTCACAGTTACTCCCTATTGATCACCTGTTGTTTTCTCTTGGATCACCAAAGGTTCTTTTAACCTAGAAATGACATGTTCACTTACACAAGCCTATAAACCACATCAAACGTAAAAAGGAAAATGTAGAACTAGAATTCAAATTGACCTTGAAAGTCATCCTGAGAGTGAACATACAATTGAAGGCTGCACTACATCTAAGACTCCACATAATTCTTGTGAGAGTGTGTAGAATTTATTCCCTAAGATTCCTTTATGCAAGTTACACTTAATTAGGGGTCATATCTAGAAAGCAACAATGTATTAGAATGTGTGGATGGACTAGAATAAAGTTCCCCTTCCTATGTTGTGTATGAAAATTTCATTCAACCCTTGTAGCTTGAATGGATGCTAAATGGATGCTTTTTGAGTGCTTTAGGTTTCTTTTGAATGCAATATTAGGTGAATATATTCATTCTTAGTACTTGCTCCTTTATTTTGAACAAATAATTATGTATTTATATGATTCTCTTGTTTGAATTTCTAATTGACATCTGGAAAGCCAACCCATAAGTGAAAAATATTCCCACAAGATATAAGAGACCCAAAAAGAGAAAGTAAGGAAGAAAGAGAAAGTAAGGAAGAATAGGGTCAAGGGCACCTAGAGGGCACAAGAGCACAGTGAGAGCTGATGTCTGAAGCCATAAAAGATAAAATTATTAAAATCCCAATAGGGCTATAAGGTGTATAAAATCAAATAGAAAACAAAGAAACAAAAGAAAAGAGGTGAAAGATATTTTTCAATCACTATTTTTCTTTCTTATGAATCATACGAATACTATTATGCTTTTAGGACCTAGAAAATTTACACAAGTGCATGATTTTTTGTCTATAGTCAAAATAAATGTTGAACAGAAAATGTAATCATGAATTTTCACTACTATGGCCATAGTTATCCGGCAATTCCACTAGCAAGCCAATTTTGAGACTTCACACTAGCCTACAAAACATGTATTAACTTCACCACACAATCATCTCAATATATTCATTAGGATTCTATTTTTTTGACTAGAAATTACACTTTCATTTTTGAAGATGCAGTGATCATGACTTGACATTTGGGTCACCTAGATCATGTTAGTCCCATCTTAGGATCACTATGGGAAAAACTTACACTCACATAATGACTTATGTCATTACATGTTCATTACCCTCACCATAGCCATATTGAGATAGCATAATAAAAGTTCACACAAAACAAATTTATTTTCATAATACCCACCCTTCATTCTTATTTGATTATGCTTTCATACTAGGGATAAATTATACTAAATTTCACTACATTATCCATTTTACTATTGGAACTACACATTATATTAATGATAATATGAGTTACATTAGTAGGGTCAAGCAAAAAACTCATGATCACACAAAGCCCACAAAGGAAGAACAAAATTCCCAAAGGGAACAACAAAAAATAGACACCACAAAGAAAAAAGAAGAAATGCCATGAAGGAAAAGATAAAAAGGCTCGAGCCTAGAAACATCTGCATAGAAAAAATATAAAGTAGATACCGATGTCATAGCTGACCAAATAATAGGAGGCTCAAAGCACCCTTTCTACTACTTAGACCTTGTGACAACTATTCACTTCTTAGAATAGAAAGTCAAATTCAATGAATAATCAAAGTGAGAATGATCCTTCTGTGGGTCTAAGTCAGAAGATTCAGAAACATGAGATATTTTAACACAAGTTCCAACATGGGAAATATCATCACTCAAAGTATTTAAACTTATAGGGAGAGTATTTTCTTTAGTTCCATGCACTGTTAATAGTTTCTAACCTTTAGGCTTCGATGAAACTAATTTTTAATTTTTAAAGTCTTATTGAGGAAGAAATCCTTATGAAGGTGGCCATTTTGATGACATAACCTACACTGGAAGGCCATATTATCATAATAAAAAACATGTATCAACTTAAAACCATCATGAATTAACTCCTACTTATCCGAAATACCTATTGCAAAGATTCACCTCAATGTAAATACAATCATATGTGAGCATCCTTTGTTTAGACCATGCATCATCCATATTGATTAAACAACTAACAGAATTACCAATAGCCACACAAGCCACAGTGTGTCAAAAGGTGAAAGGAAGATTTCAGAGGTGAAATTAGACAAATACTTGGGATACCACCATAGTAGAAGGATCAAAATACAAATATTAGGGAGTAAGAAAAATACTAGCCCTACCACAAAACCACATACCCCCAGTAAGAGTTCATTGATAATCTATAGAAGAATGGAAACGAACAATGAAAATACCCTTTGCACAGAGCTCAATATCATAGGAAATGGACCAAGTGGAGTGAATCCATTTATGTATATCTTCTGTATGATGGAAAAATCAATTAAATCTACAAAAAATAACAATTTTTTTAGGGAAGAAATAGAACTAGATACCTATGACATAGAAAGCGTAAACAATTGAGTTTCCTCTTTTTTTCCACAATGTATGGCATTACTGAAGTATTTGGAACCCTTGTAGAACCTTATCCCCGATTTCCTATAGCATCCACCTGAAACGATTTCCCCTGGGAAAACTGATGTGTTGGTTTATCCAGCATGGAAAAATTTGGAGGTGTAGGTGTGGGAGAAGAGCAATCGAAAATAACCATGAGGCTTGGTAGGCCTACATTGGCCCTCTCGTTTTCACGATAGAGGTGTAGAGTAACTCATCGAGTCATTGACTAGTATAAGTACCTTGTACCACACTATTGTAAGGTAAACTATGTCAACTTACGATGATTCTATAAGTTTGGTTAGACATAAAATAATCTAAATCATAATAATAAGATAATTAGTACTTATGATCATTCATTGTCATTTAATCATATTGGTATACTTAAGATAATTAAATACATTTTTTTACTATGTCTCTTAATGATTGTAATGGATGTTTTGTGTTTTATTTTTGAATGAAATATTTGTCTTTCAGCAAAGGTACAATACATATACATATGGTTTTCATAATGTATTAATATTATAACAATCATATATGTTTTCAACTATTTAAAGGGAAACACCTAGCCTATTTTGGTTTATAACTTATAATGGTTACATGTTATATTACTCATACATGATAACTTATAAAAAAAGATAATTTATATAGTCATAATAATGCACTCATTTATGAAAGTATCATAATATAATACATCATCTTGTGTTGCATATTTAATTGTCATTCAATAAATATCCAATACACGTATTTGTTCATTAATATTGAAATCATGAAAACATAGTAATTATCGTAAACAACAATACTCAATGATATTTATACAATACTATAGAATAGCTTTTATATAATTTAGTGTAGTACAACAAAATAATAAAAACAACATGTGTTATATTTAATAATCATATGAAATAATTTCACGCTCATTCTAAATAATGAACAACTTAATCAAGAATAATACATAAGGAAAAATGCCTTTTTTATAAATTCTGTGAACTAATACATTTACATTTTAAGACAATATTCCAAATTATATAAATAACAATAATCATTGCATGAAGAAAACATTAGTAAAAATCAAATCAGTCACTTCTTAATGAATACTTCAGCCCACATGTTGTACGAGAGAAAAATTACTTTGCATGATTAGTTCAACAAACTGGCATGAATTATCAACTCAAAATCATGTTGTAATATTATGAAATAAAGAATATAAATTTGTTATCTATCCTTTAATGTAATGAAATCAACAAGATAACAACACAATCTCTGATTTTTTAACAACCAATAATAAACTAAATTTAATAATGATACAACCTTATCAAAGTGAAGATGGTAATAAAGAAAAGTTTCTAAACAAAATATCAAGGATCAAGTCTTAACACAATAACCAGTTTGTGAAAAATTCTCAAACCATATATTTTATAATATATTATGCATGATTTAGACAAAAGAAAAAAAAAATCATTGCATGACATCATAATCCAGTTCTTCACTTTAATATGCAAGGGTCTATATCTTCCCATCAAGACATTAATATTCCAAAACATAAATATCCATAATAATTACCCACTAAAAGAGAAGTATCCCATATCAAGAAAAATATTCAATACTCTAAGCCATAGTGAACAAGTAAATATATACATATTCCTTTACTAGGATAGACTTTCCTTGCATCTTGTATGAGCTATCAGATAGAAAATACTTGATTGACAAGCTCGAGAAAGATCTACAAATTTCACAGTTCCAAGGAAAATTTGAGTGGAAAATATTCGTAATTTCATGAATATTGCATATTTGGAAAATTTGAAAGGGATAATTTTTAAAAGTAGGATAGTGTATTGTTCCCATAAATTTTAAAGTATAAACTTTTATACGAATCTGCTTCACCTACTATTGAAAACTACTCCTATATAAATATAGGTAATTTGCCAAGTATTATACTAGTAAGGTATCACCTAAAGTATAATCAAGTACCATGTGAACTTACAAAGTACCATCACATGCAAACTGTAAAACCAAAATCAAATGAAAATTTTGGTTACAAAAAAGGAAACAAGATGATTGAGATATTCCTAAAAAACTTGGTCGCAAAACTAAAAATTTGAAATAAAACAAGAAGATGTGGATAATTGGTAAGACATATAAGTTTGAGTGGGCTAAAAAATTTCCTTTTATCGAACGTATAGATCTAGATAAGTCTAAATATATCCCAACTAAATGTGCATGTATAATATGTACCTAGAAACTGGGAAAGAAACACAAACTTTAACTGAAGTTAGACACAATTGAAAATAATTATGGAAAATAATATGTGACTATTTATTAGGAGGATAGCCATATGATAAAAACACACAGATGGAAAAGTGAAAATGAATGTATACATATAAAATATGCAGTAGAGTATGAAGTTAAGAAGAAAACATGGAGACATCTCGTGCAAAAGGGTGGAAAAATCACATCACAAGTTGATATGGTGATTCAATCAAATTTACATGCTAAAAGCATATAATTATGTACCATATTCCACATCCTTAAGTAGGGAAGACCTATTTGTGATTTCATTGATTTCAAATTTTTTTTCAATATAATGGAATGCACGATGTTTGTGAATCTCCCTAGTTAGACAACAACATGGGAAATTGTTAAATGCCTTATAATGATGGAAAAGGAAGATTTGAAAGAGTGTAAAAAATGCAAAGTTTATATCTCTATAAATTGATGAAGTAACAAAAGTTGAAAACACCTCATGGGTATGTATCCATCTTTATACCTTTGAAAATCATATAAGGAAACCACATATGTTGTTTGTATAAAAAATGTTTGAAATTTTTAATGCTGAAAACCTATATAAAATAGTTGTTTCCAATTTGAAAGATATTACTGGCATGAATGAATATGAAATTGCTATGAATTTGGTATGTTTTGGTGTAGATGGTGCATTAGTTATATAGGGTCATCGAATCAGATTGTTCAATTGCAAAAAATAGTATCCCCTTATATGCTTGTAATTCATTGTATGGCTCACAAAATGAATCTAAAATATAAAATAGTTAGCAACTTTGAAAATGTTGCAAGATTAGAAGACCTTATCAGAGAACGACATTCTTATATTTCAAGTAGTACAAAGAAATTTCTTGAGTTTCAAAAATTTACAATTAGAATTATAGATGGTAAAAATCTTCTAAAAAATGTTTATACAAGGTTCATTTCCTTGTATAAGCATGCATGCATGAATTTGTGAGTATCCATCTATGGATAGTTTCATGCACAAATATCATAATGAAGTTGAAAAATCTAAGGATTTGTTGTTCCATTTAATGGATCTGGAAATATTTTTTACATTCATTGGCATTTTACTAATGTTGAAGGAGATCGATACATTTTTGAACCATGCATGAGAGAGATCAATCTATATTGTTGATTTATATGGCTGAGAAAGTGGGTATGTTAATCTCTTCATATCTTGTACTTGTCATAAAAAAAATTTGATACACCTATTTTTCAATAGATGGAAATTTTTAGTGGATGTTAAGAATCCCATTAATTATTTGAGATTTAATATCCATGATCACCTCTGCATCAATGTTAATTGGATGGAGATATCAATACACAGTTTGCAAAAATGATAAGATATTCTAGGATTGGAAAGAGAAGTTCCTATGAATCATGTTCTTTTTTATTCTATTATACGTGATACGCAAATAAAGATTAAATGTTTTAGAATCCTTAGCTTTTGAAATTAGAGAGCATTTCAATAAAAATAACATTCTCAAAGATGTAGGAGTGATGAATCCAATTTTTTTGGAATACTACAAGTGATTGTGTAGGTCTTTTTAGTAAGCTATTTCACAAATCTATGGGAACTATAATTGATTATTTCAGAAAGACATCAAAGGTCAATGGTGTTGAAATCAAAGGTATTCTAAATAAGGACTTAATAAAGTTTTAATCATCTTATTTTGCAATTAAAATGGTTAACCAATGTCATTATTTAAATCAACCTCGAGAGAATGGTGCAATTACAAGGCTTTGGTGAAAAACATACAAAAGTAAATTGTTATAGGAAGACATCAGTGAATATTAACATTTATATGAGTTTTGCAAAAAAAAAAAAATTTGGATCTGTCGAGGACAAAAGGGTTTTTAGTGTTTTATGTTTTGTAAAATCAAATCTAAAAAATGTTTCATAAAAAATATAGAAAGTTGTATGAGGTTTTATGTTTCACACTACTCCCTGGACACGTTTCCTTTTGACAAAGAAATTACACATTAGAATTCCGTTGCCAAAAGAAGAGGTTTTAATAGTAAAACTTCAAATGCAAATGATATCAATGATGAGACTGAGCTTGGTGCATCCTTTAACTCTGTAGATGTAAATATCAACTATGAACAGGCTATTGAAAATATATTTTTTCATCTCTACTTATCATTTAAAATGTTAATGGTATACACTTACATTTATTCAAATATAATTATTTATAATAATCATGTTTTATTTAAATAGTATTTGTGTATTTTTTTGTTAAATTATCTTATGTCATGTTACTATTATTAATATAATATAATATATAATTCATAAAAACCTACTTTGATATTTTGTTTGTGGCATGACTTTTAGGAACATAATTTTTCAAATATCTTAATTAGATGTAAGTTAATAAAAAATAATGTGTAATGAATTAAACAAAGTTTGAGTTATCCATCTTACATATTTCACATTTTACATACTTAAACACACTTTAGGCTATCCATCTTACATATTTTTCATTTAAATAATTAAAATTTCAACATTAAAGCAAATACATTCCATACATATTTTGATATCATTACAATTCACAATCATTAATTTCTATATATAACAAAATATAAATTCTGGATTGCAAGAAAATACGTGTAAAAAAATGAGATTCCATGAAAACCATTGCAATGTGCAAGCATATCTTGTTAAAAAAATTATTTGAAATTATTATGGACAATAGAAGTAGACAATGACAATATTGTTTAATTTAAATAAAGATTCAACTTTTAAGTTTCAATCTTCAACATTTTTCAAGTTTAATGTTTTGTAAATATTTTTCAAACAATAAAATTACACATGTAGTATAGAATTAAACCTTTTCCCCACTCCTAGTTTCCTTTTCCGTTTCTTTTGTGACTTTTGTGTTACGTTTTCCAATCACTTCTCTATTCCCTACTTTGAAAAATCTAGAATATTTTACAGGATCCCTTGCAACAATATTTAAGTTCTTAACCATTGGTTCATCTTACTTTGAGTCATCTCCAGTGGATAAAAAAGAAGGATATCCAGCTTCCTTTATCTTGAACAAAATATCTGCATCCATGACATTCTCTTTGATAATCCGTTGTAGAGTATTGTTTTTCTTGCTAAGAAAAACAATAATATGCTTAAGATGAATTACCATGGATAAATTTTTCCTAGTTGTTTCCAAGATAACTTGGAGCACCTTTAATTGAATTTTTAAATTTTCATATTTCAAATGTAACAAAAATAATTGAGCTCAATTAAAATATATTATAAAAATTGAAAGTAATAAAAAATATGATTTAAAATAAAATGTTGTAACTTGTAATTCATAATACTTACAAGAGCATTATCTCTTTCAGCATTGGAAATTTCTACCAAATCTTCATCCTTTCACCATTTATTGTAATATGAATGGGCTTCAACATTCAAATTCTCTAATTGATTTAAAATTTTATCTAAAACATTGTCTTGATAACTATTACTATATGTTATAGTCTTGCCTTGTGCTTGGTTCAATAAATTATCTATCTTAGTTGGATGATTTTGAACTGCTGCATATAAAATATACGTCTAGCTATGATTATCAAAACAATTATTTATCTCCTTAATGAAAAATTTAGCACTTATCTTCCACTATTTGAGATGAATTATATTAGGCATAACAGATTCTTGGACATGACCTTCACAGTCATTAGAATTAAGCTATCAAAATAAACACTAGTCAAATGGCCACTTTTTGGAGAGGATGGATAGGATGGGGGTTAAAAGATCAACATTTGAGGATTTTTGTATCTGTGTCACCTCTTGTTGTCACTATGTGCCTTAATCCTATTTATGTGTTAAAATCAATTTAAATATTAAAATTGTAAGTGATTTCAAAATTAAAAATTGATAAGAAATTGACATGTATTAATGATTAAATAAATACATTAAAACAGAAACATACTTGTGTTCCCTAAATCATATCATGTGTATTAAAAATCCCTTTTGGGTCATTTTTATCAATGCCCAAATAATATTCATCCAAATTAATTTCATTTAAAACTGATTTTCCCTTTGGGCTACGCACACCACCGATAGAGAGATTGTGAAATTTGGAAGCAATTTTTAGTGTCCCGTTGGGCACCAGAAATGTCATGTATTTACCAGTTCCTTTTCTTCCTCATATTGGAAATCTGATTTGGAATGGTTATACGAATGGAGTAGGGGGAATCGTTTCAATAGATGGTGATGAACGAACTATAAAGAACAAAAACATTATTAACTTATATTAAAATTGTTAAAAATTACAAAAAAGCAAAAATTTAATACCTTGTTAAATGGGAACATGTAGCAGTGACATGTGAAATGATTGTGTGGGTGATTAGAGTGGTGGTGCAAGAGGTTGCACTTGTAGTGATTAGATACATTGATGGGATTAAAGTGATTGATTTGGTGATGATTGTATCAGTAAATGTAAAGGGTAGTCCAAAGTATCTGCAAAAGGTTAAATGAAAAATGGTAAATGGTACATGGTAAAATGTAAAAAACTAATAGTGAACATTAGGGGTATCACGTATTTGTCATTTTACTGATTGAAACACTTGAGGATGAGGTGATGAGTGAGCATCCATGTTGAATTGTGAATCTCACGACGCCTCAGCATGTTATTGAATTCTTCCTTTTAATGCTACTTTTTTCATGGAATGGTGACTAAAATGTTTTTCTTCATAATATAAATAAGCAAATAGATGTGAATAATATTATTAACATCAAAATTTAATTTATCAGAGAATTGAATAATCTTACTAAAACAAAAATATAATTTACTAACATGTTGTTCTTCAATTTAAACAGACAATTGATTCATCTAGTTGTTCATGCAAGTAGGAGTAGGTTCACCTTGTAAATTATGAAATTTCTTGAAATACAGAGCAGTGATATAGTTTTTGGAAAAAATAGTTAGTTTTTAAGGAACTCGAATATTGGCAATATCAAATTTTATGCTATTTAATAAGTATGTGCACCAATCAATTTTTTTCTTTCAGATCATCATGACAATGTAGGAAATATCCCAATGGGGAATATCTACCTACCTACCCTGGAAAACAAATCTCAATTATTATTTTTTACAATGGCTTGAATAAAAATGTGTGTAACTCCTTACACATCGACTCATCATCTTGATTTTTTGAGATTTTTTACAAAAGTTCATTAAATAAGAATGAAGCACAATTTATATCAAAATTAAAATGTTAAATAATAATGAAATTAGAAAAATTAAAACATGTACCATCAACATCGAAATTGTAATATGATTCGAGGAATTTTTTATCTTCTATCAAAGTGTCTTTGGTTGTGACAATGCTACAATTTTTGAAAGGAAATCCTATCAATCAATGAATATACAAAGGATCAACATTAAATTTGAATGTGCGTTCATCTGATGAAGTAATAGTGAATCATTCATCTACTAGATTAAATGATGAAAGGATATCATTCATAATGGAGACATCTATCTCAAACTATAGTATGTTGACTAGTCCTTCAAACCCACAATCTTGTACCCATTCCTTGTTTCATTTAATTGTAAGACTACATTAATTTATGGGCACATTAATTTTTTGCATTGGATCTTGGGTACGAAAGTGGTCTTGATAGTTTAAGATTCCACGACGTAGTTATAAAGACTCCATGTGAGAATCGACACCTGAATCAAAACTTAGTTTTTGTTTTAAATAGTTTAGAAAGGAAATATGTATGATGTGACCTGTGACCACTAATTTTTGAAAAGGAAAATTGTAGGGCATTGTGAGAACTAAGTAACTGAGTTAAATAGGAAACCTACAAGCCCCAAGTTTAAAATGTAACATGTGAGTACTGATTTAAAAATTAGATCTAAGCACTGAATTGAAAAAGAGACCTGTAAGCACTATGAGCATGGAGTAATAATTTATGAGAAGTGTTAGAAACAAGGGCTAGAGGGGGAATTTATAGGGTAGTATTAGGGTTTTGGTTTTGGGATGTGTGACTAGAATAGGTAGAGACGTGCGACAATAATGATTTAGAGATGCATGACAACAAAATTTATTATCGCACAACATAAAATATTGTGGATGCGTGACTTTAAATTTTGTTTTCACACGATAGAAAAATTTAATGTCACACATCAAAAAATTTACTATCATGTGACAACAAAATTGAATATTAGGCGCTAACAAAATTTGATGTGGTGCAATAGAAATATTTTTTATCGTACAATAGTAAGATTTGTTGTTATGCGATAAATTTTGTTGTCATTTGATAACAAAATTTATTATCGTACGATAGAAAACTTTTATATTGCATGACAGCCATATGAATTTAGTTGTCGTGTGATGCTTTAGATTTTACCAGGTAAAAGTTCTTGTCAGAAACCCCTGAATATTCTCTTGTTTCACGAAAGTAGTTCCAAGTATATTTTCTAGGGATATTTTACCTCCTATTTCATAAAGGCATATTAAAATGAACCCTGATTTCAAACCAAATGAACTAGAATAAAATACAAATCTAAATTATTTAACAACCTTATAACATAGTCGACTAAAATATATGTTTAATCAAAGTAAAATATGTTACTACCTGGCTCAAGATCGATGTCGAGTTTATTATCACTATCTTTGCATGCTTAAGGAGCCTTAAATAGTTCATAGAGTCACTTATAATAAATACAAGACATTAATAACATGTATTATATGTATCTCTCTCTCTGTGTGTGTGTGTGTGTGTGTGTGTGTGTGTGTGTGTGTGTATGTGTGTGTGTGTGTATTTGAAATCAAACAATTTGCTACTGACTACATAGGAATATTTGTGTATAAGTCTTAAAAATCCATGAATGGAATAAATCACAGAAAACATAGTACATGACTATCAACTAATCCATACCCTTTAATAACCCAAAAAGTGTATGAGACTATATAGGTTGATTTTGTATCCATACACATGCAAAAATAATCATTCACAAATAGAGCAAGGATAATAAGTTCCTGAAACCAAGACTCCAAAATAATTAGAGTACTACCTTATCCTTACCCTATATTATTTGGGTTATCATAAATTTATTTAAACAAAGATATAGTAAAAAGAACTTAGAACCGCTTAAGAATGGATTGTCTATATTAAACTTGGACAACTAAAATGAAAAATCACAGATATACCTAAATTTTCATACCCAATTAGATTATAACAAGAAGAAATAAAATAATGAAATAGCCACATGGTAACAATGTTCCCATGTTTATTATCATCAAAACTTAATGATTTAATTCATATATGTTTCTAAATTTAAACCATAGAATAAAAAGACCAAGTAATATTCTATATCTCATAATAAATCATCATAGTAGAGTTAAAATAATGCATTCCTATGATTGATTTATATTTTTCCAGAGATTTCATTATTTTATTTTTCTTTACAAGTTGAATAAGAACCAACAAAAACCAAACACAGTTTCCCTTTTAATTACTACTGATAAATTCTTGTTATAACATCCTTAAGATAAAAATAATTGTAAATCACTCAGTAATATGGAAAAAAATTTCATTGCAGTCAACCAAGTTACCAATAATAATATGTATATCAATATTAGATAATAAAAAATAGATTTTTTTTATTACTTTTGTACTTTCCTAGGACTCTAACTAGTTCCACCCCAACTAATTCTTGGGTCCTGAACCTGATACTTCAGTAGGTGCTACTTATATTTTAGACTATTTTTTTACCACTGCAATATGGATTCTTTGCTATGGGTTATTTTTCTTGTTCCTTTAGGGAGAATATATGGCATAGTGGTCATTATTACTGCAAAATTATAACACCCCTCGAATGTCGTAATTGTGACTGAGGCATTTGGTGTAAGCTACATAACACCAGACCATATCTCAAGTTGTGGGAATTACGAGCTTGATATGTTCCTTCGAAGAATGTTGGCTTCTTATTGCTAATCCTAATCCTACCACTACTCGTAATGTAAAAAAAGACACCAAACTAAACCTACCCTAACAATTCCAAGGAGACAAGGGGGGGGGGGAGAGAGAGAGAGAGAGAGTGCATGAAATTGGAAATCCTACACTAAGTGGGTGATAGCACCAAGAAAAAGGGTGAAATATTCTTCTGAGGGAGGAAGAAGAGGGGAAAAATATCTAGGAGAGGTCACGAGAATGTGACATCGACCCAAATCCTTATTCATCATCTGCACTGCATGGAACATAACCTCATGAACCTCCAATGAAAGAAGCATACACATAATACAGCAATACAATAGAGAGACAACAAAAACACAATAAAAATGAGATAGGGTTAAAGATACACCATTAAACTTAATTTTATTTCTTTAAAACATGTACATATGATTCACATATGATACACAGTGGCATAATTACATTACATGACCAAGATAAGGCTTGCAGCTCAAATGGAGTATAGGGAAAATTTTGCAAGAGTTTCCCTAGCTCCCAAAATATCTCTCCACAAATGAGAGGGTTCGATTACATTATATAGGATATTTTCTAACCTACCCTCAATAAAGAGGTATGACACCCATAAAACTTTACTTCCCAAGGGTACTTCTGTTAGATGAAGACATGAGCACCATACCACATTAAATATGGTTGTTGAGCTATCATTCACCCACCTACCTTTTCCTTTCCTAGTAATCATGAGTCATCTTACCATGTGGATCATCTAACCTCATCTTACCACTCCCAGGATGACCAACCTCACGACCCGTCTAAACTTGGGGGGTTGGACGTCATCTAACCTCTCCTTCATACATTCATGTGATCACCAACCAAACCTGATGGCCACCACCTTTTCACTATGGTCCATCCAAACTATGAGGTTAGATGACCATCTAACATGTCTGTACGCATCCAACCTGTGACGCGACCAACCCAAGCGTCTAACCCACTGACCATATGTTGCACCATCAACCAACCTCTACACTTTCCAACCCAGATGACAAACCGAACCGACCAACCCTGACCATCCAACTTGGCTAACCAACCACTGACCGACCCCTTGTACCTCTTGACAAGCTGACCAAATACCATCTAACCTATGTGTTATACCCCTAGGCCATCCAACCAAGCTGAACAACCACCAAGTAACCAACCCAATCGACCAACTAGCATACAACCCATCTATCCAACTTGGGTAGTTTTCTTACCTGCTCACCTCGGTTCCATAATAAAATCACCCATCTCACTCTATAGCTCGGTCATCATCCATATCGATTTAAACTCACTATACAAGAGTTCTCCATGGCAAGCCAACTTGCCATGCATGAAGATTAACTTGGTTGAGCCATCATGAGTTGTCTTTCTCTCTGATATTTGGGGCTGAATTTGACAATCGTCCACACGCCCCAAACTTTGAATGGCTAAGTCCATTTATATTGAATTATCTAAATTAACCTAGGGGTGAATTTTTTATAACAATCACCACCACACTAGAAAAACCCATCAAAATATATTTTTTTATCAAACTAATTGTTGTTACTAGTAACATTAACCTATCAATTTGATTTTACATTTTGTAGTAGGGTTTTATACTATTTCATTTTCACCATTATGGGCCTTATTTCTAACCTTTATCCACCAAGTATTTATAGGTGACAATGGATAAGGTGATCTATAACTCATCTTTCACTTGTCATTCCTATGAGAAGTTGTGACTTGAAGCTTCTACTCTTTCCTAATGGATTTCTCAAAATCAACCTCCATGGTAGAAGGACCATGGACATTAACTTCAGCCCCAATGATTGGGTTAAGTCCCATGATGAATTTACGTATCCAAAAAAAATCATCAGTTTAGTACTGTAGAACATATTTATAAAGGTAAGTGAATTTCTCCTAGTATTCAATTACAGTCATTTTACCTTATGCCAAGGTGTGAAAATCAAACAATTTCTAGTCATAATATAATTGTGGTAACCAACATTGTCTAAAGTAATGTTTAAATTGATGCTAAGTTATTTTATTTTATATACACCTAAATCAACCTTTCTGTTATCCCACCAAGAGGAATCCTCTTCATAGAACTGAAAGGCACCCCATATAACATTGGCTTCCTTTGAAAAGTCTCATATCAAAAAAATACTTCTCCATTTCACTCAACTAGTTCTCAGGTCCATCTCCCAATAATGTTTCCTCAAACTTGGGTAGGCTAATTCACTTAATGTCTTTTGATATCTCAACTACCAAGAGCGCTATTATGTCCACTAGTTGGTTTTTGGAATCATAATTTTTAGCATTCATGTTTCAAGAATTATGATCCACTACATTGTGATTCCTAGCATTAAGGTGTCTTTCGTTAGGTTTCCCATTTTATTGTACTATTATTGTCACTATCACAACTATTTTTTTTCATTCAATTTCTATTTTTCAAGAAAAATTATATGGTTAAGAGTTACATGCATGACAACTAGTATCTCATTAATTGTTTGGGTTTTTGTTGCTTCAACCCTTGTAATCCTATTGTTTGCATTATTACCTCTTGTTCTAAATTTTTTGTTATGTTAGATAAGAATAAAATATTTGTTATCGTAAGTGTTGTCACCAAATCACTGCACCCCCCGAATGGTCTGAGAATGAATCACGACATTCGGTGTGATTGGGACACATGGGATCACCTCTCAAGCTATGGGACTTGGGCTCGAGGTGAACCTCAAGAGAAGGCCAGATTCATCTTCCTAAACTAAGGTTTGTACTACTTCTAATGCAAGAAAAATGGGTAACTAGTCCTACACTAACATTTCATGGGATTAGGGAAAGAGATCTGTAAGGAAATAAAATTTAAACTAGAAGTGGTGATGCGACGAATTGAGGGATGTTTAACATATGGAAGTTTTAATGTGGGAGGGATTCTTTCATCACTAATCACCTTCACCTATTTCAACTAGAAAGGGCACAAGATACCACAAACTAGGGAAAATGTTCCTCTGTTAAACTCAGTCAGACAATAAACTACCATTCTCCCAGTGAGAAAGGATGAACTTGAGAAGGGTGAACAAGCACCACAACTCACTTGCATGTAATATTTCACCACTTGATAAGAAAAAACTTCATGAACCTGTAGTGGAAACCGGAACTTGCACTATGCACCTGAAAAAATGAGAGAGGCAAACACAAGTAACATAATCATGGAAGGACATTCATTTGATCACAAAACACAATTCAAATTACTTCAAGCACTTGAACAGTGCAACATTACATCAAGTGAAAAGGGCATAAGTTTCCATTATAATTTACGGAGAAAGGCTTGAGAGCCTGCAAATTCACAGATTGTGAAAAGAAGGGGAAGCTTGGAAAGTGTCTAATCCTCCACCTTGTGGGACCTATTGGAATCCACTTGTTGGAATGCTTTGGAATGAATATCCAACTTACATTTATATAAAACCTTGAGTTGTTGAGATAAAACGGGAAGATTCCTAGAATGTAGGCCAGAATGCAGGAAATAATTCATCATTGTTGTTGGCCATGTTTTCTCATTTATTGCACCTCCACCTTTCGAGGCACCATTCAAGGAACGAAAAAAACCTACAATTTCGGAAATAAAAACCTCCAAAAATTCATATTCTGATAGATCCATGGCATAACTCTCTTTCTCCTGGTTCCAACAACTATAATTTTGTAAAAAATGGACATTCCAAAAGAAATTTATAGTCTTCTAAGTAAACTTGCCTGTTCAAGAATTGTGGGACACTGTGCTCCATTAGCTCTCTAAAAATTTCTACGTAATGCTACATAAATTCAAAACCTGAATTCACCTCCATTTAATTAAAATAATATTTTAATAATTTGTTGACATATCCAAATGGTTCATAGTTGGACCGAGATCTTCATTTGTAAGGACTCTAGGCCTTGCAATGGTAACCAACTCGGTCAACAACTCGCTAGTGAGTCATCCACTTTCTTTGCCAATTATATTATCAAATTTTCATGTCATATCAGTATCCAACGAGATCTAAATTTGAAATAGTCACCAATTTATCATTGTAGTAGTGGCTTTGTATTTCTAACTCCCATAATTTCGACATTCGGGCCATTCGAATTTGCATGGCCACAACTCACATTGAATCGAGAAGCCCAACTCCTCCACCACCTCGGCATTATTATATTCTCAAGCCAACAAAAAATACTTCCGCTTGACTCATACCTACTTGGATCATTGGGAAAGCTCCACGATTCCATTGAATTATCATGTATACCTCCACATTATCTTCTACGCATTCAACTCATCTTTCACCTCGAACAGACAAGGCCTTAAAACATGGTGGGCTATCATTTATTGAATAAGCCACGTATGTGTGAGATATTATTTATAGCTCCTGCTAACCACACATTCCAAATGATGACTCATCGCCACCTGTCAACACTTTAAATGACAAGCCATTCATTTGCATTTATTCAATGAAGTGACCTTTGACCTAGTGGCTCAGCCCATGACTCGGCATTAGATTCTGCACTTCATCTCGACACATGCTCATGACAATCCCTGCACCATGCCCGGTTAAACCTATGACTCACCTTGCAAATCATGGGGGTGACTCAGTCAACCTGAGATTGCATGCATAATGACCCTAACCATTTTGCGGCTTCCAACTCCCGAAAACTTGAAACTTCAAAATTCAGAGTTTTGGGCTTTTGGGCTTCAAAAATATCCAATGTCTTGACACCTTAAGACCCAAAAACTCTGAAATTCTGAAAGGGAATCACCTAAAAAGGAAAACTCCGAAAAAACACTCATTGGTTCTCTTTCTGCGCTTGGATATCATCTTTCTTCAGCTCACTGTAGGCTACGCTCGGTGTGAACAACTCCTCCTGAGCCGCATCCATAATGATGAGCTGAGTCGTACCACGACTCGTGCACTCCTTTCCTTTTTGATATGTCTCTTTGTGGGATTCAATCTTGTAAGTGTCAAATTTTCTTGACCTGATCTTACACTTCTGTTCTAAATCGCCATGGCGAGAACCTCCGCAAACCATTCACTCACCCTTCGAAATGAGACTCATTTGACCGAGCATGTATTAAATCTATGCACCAAGTTCTTAATATGGTGGTTCATGAGATAAAAATGTGCTATAAGCTTATAGATACAGAGTGACTTCTTATTTACTACCGTGAGTAAGCTCGTTCTGTTTATGTAGAGCCTGCTTCTCGAATTATTCCTCCCACATTGGGTTGATACCCTCCATGCCGATTCTAGGATTGACGTTCCATGTACGTATTCCAAGCCACTATCATTTTGGATATAATAATCTTTTTTCTCAATGTGGAAAATCACCGAGCCCCTAATGAGTTGATGTTCTAGCCTGGCCTCAACATAAGCCAATACTTGAACTACGAACACCATTGTATATTTCATGTACCTTCAACTCGTGACTAAACTATCAACCTTGATGATGCCGACTAATTCCCTGGCTGAGAGCTTTAAACTCAGTTGGTGAAATTCCATCATTACAAGCCAAAATCTCAAGCCTATCCTGATGCATACCTCATCTTTTCAGATTGTGCAGAGTTAAGGACCACCTCATCACTATCTAACTCCAAATGACTATGATCCCAAGCTTCCTCTTTTACTCTGAGCCGACCCAACATGGATCCTAGCTCAAACCATTTATTTTCTCCTACGAGCTCACCATTACAATTCGATCTCCCGCCGACACTTGGTTCTTTTGAGTAAGAGCTTTTTATAAATTGGTTTTGTTAAATGCTACCTCCGAATTTTTTTCCAACTGGTTTCTCATCCATAATGACTTGTCGAGTAACTCAGATCTTAGAAGCCACTTTCTCTATCACCCAACCTTCAATTTACCCAAAACCTAAACAACAATTTCTCTGAATCCTGAACACTTGAAAATCCAAATTTCAGAGTTTCGGCCTTCGGAGAATTCCAACTCACTGCGTCTTCGAGCCCAAAACTCTCTGAAATTCCGAAATGGATTTTTCCGAAGCAAAATTCTGAAATCTTACTCCAAAATGCAAACTCCGAAACATATGTACTTCTCTTTACACCTCGGCTCTTCATTCATTTTCTCAAATAGAGTCCAATTCAAGCAGTTATTCTTTTCCATTCTCCTGCCAATCGTGAGATTTAATGGTTGAGGCTTCATTGTTGAATACGAATCACACTATCATTTACAAATAAAACTTGAGCTCTGTGTATTTGACATGGCTCAACTATTCCAAGATTAATCTCCACATTTTCTATGTGTAGGCCTACCTTTTCGTCTTCCTCTAAGTATCGAATCGTCCCTATCTAGGTCATGTTGATGAATTTTAACTGCGAGCTTGTGTTTGGCTCTTATTCTGAGTCAACACTCCTACAATGACCTGAGCTACTCTTCATCACAATTTAGATGAGCCATTCAACCAACCCCATAACGCCAGATTAGCCTCATCTTTTCTTATTTCCTCGACGAGCTCTACCCGAGTGGCTCCAATGTTTGCACATACCTGACTCTAATCGAGCTTCTTACTGAAGCATCTTCTATCACGAACCCTGAAGGCACTCCATCGAAAGTCGATTCCTATGAGTCGCTAAATTCAACATACGTGAGAGCTTGTTTAACTCAGCATATCATGGCCCGATCCTATTCACTCGACCATGTGGAATGATCAACTTGCTCTGCAATATTCTAAAACCTGGCATCAAATCTCAAACTGAACCTGCTTTATTCAATGTCGAGCCCCTCAACCCGTGTAAAGCTTTCATGGCTCAATCCTTGTGAATGATCTCTACTCATCAGCTCGACTCGGGATCATTTTCACATGAGCTCAATCTCCCTACTCAACTGTTCCTTGTGGATAATACTGATTCATTGGGTGATTTAGTATGTGATCTCCTCGCAACCCGCTTTTCGAATGCTTTCATTTTCCAACTGGATTCATTTGGATAAAAACCGTTCTCCCAAAATAGGCTTACACTTTTCCTCAACTTATATTGGCACGGTTTTGGCCATGGACTCGTGTCGTTTCTTCGTGACTGATTCGGCCATGATTTTCTTACTATGAGCTATGTTCTACACAATCTGATAAAATTGAAACTTGTTTCAAATATCCGCATGCTCTCTTTTTCTCGACATGATTTTCTAACCTCTATGTAGCTTGATTTTAATCTTTTCCCATTGTGTCAACTGTTGATCATATTCTGAGCCTATGGGAATAAGATCAGTTTTTGAGAATTTGATTCATTCATCGAGCCCAACTCATTTACCCAATAATGAACTCCATGTTACCTAGCTCGACAATGTCAATACCTGCAACCACCTCAGCTCACTATCTTCTTCCTTACATCTGCCTTGGATTTACCGAGCTCATACACATTTTAGGATTCCAACTTGTATTCCAAGTTACTTTAATTACATGCTCTCCTTCAATCGTAAAAAAGCTATGATCTTAGTGGAACGGCTTGACTTGCTTTGAGTTGCACACTCCAAATGTTACAATGAATGGCTCAAAATCACCATCTATGCTTGTCGAGCATTAGCACCCAAGCTATGATATTTGTTGAGCCTGTTAGCTCAGCCCTTTCTTTTCCCAAGTCAAGTTATACACTTCGAGCTTGATGATGCTCACTGCCTTCCCTGAGTCATCTCCTTCATGGATCCACTGAGCCACTCCATAGAATGTGAAATTTTCCTTGAGCTCTTAAACACCAATGAGCTCTCAGAGCTCGAGAACCATCCTTCCTCGCCTGGAATAGGCTCCCCGGTTATCCCCGAGTTGTTTACACTCAACACCAAGTTATGAGCTCCCAACTTCAACCAATTTAGTTGTTCTAGTAACTTGACCCTACAAACCCGAGATGCTTCCACCACTGAGCTCTTAAATTGAGTTTTCCACCTAGCTTATTGGAACTGAGCCAACCTCTACACCCTTCATTTCGAGTTTGAAATTAGCTCGATGTAGCTTGGCCTCTCACAAAATGACCTTATCCTCATTTTTGACCTTCTAGGGATCCTTTAGCTAACTGGAAGGTAGCAAAACCCAATATGACCCCTTAAGTCATGATTTATTAGTTCGATCATTTTTTATGCCTGTAACGACTAAAAAATGGCTTGTAGGGTATTGTCAAATTTTTGTCCAGGAGGGTAAAAATTGACAATAGTAAGGACACATTAAGTCTAACAGTTGTAAACCTTTAGCTCTGATACCAAAATGTATTCATGCATGTTATACTTCACCAAACTAGGGGGAAATTTTCAACATAACCCTTAATAGCCTCTTTATGCCTTCAATGATTTTCAACATGCAACAAAAAAAATCTAGCATAATTAATTGCAATGAATATCATTATTACTTAGCTCACTACAAAGTAATATAGAATTATTAGTATTCCAAAAACCATCTTGAAAACCTAAATTAACTATGTGCAACTGTAAGGATCCTAGATCTTTCTCGATCTCCCTTAATCACTCTATATGAGCACGTATACACTATATACATTTACTTAACCTTTTATAGGTTCAGGGAACCTATGCATCTTCTTAGTGTCAACCAAAAATTCACTAAAGAGACACTTATAATAAGAATAAATGGTGAAAAGACAATGCAATCATTCATTTGTAATACTATGGACATAGTTATCCATAATTGCACTAGTATGCCATTTTGGAGACTACACACTAGCCTACGAAACCTATATTCACTTCACTACACAACTGTCTCAATATAGTTATCAAGATTATTTTCTGTTGATTAGAAATAAAATTTCTTTTAAAGCTACAATGACCATGACTTGATATTTGGGTCACATAAATCCTATTGGTATCATATTAGGATTCCTGTGGGAAAGTTTATGGTCACATAATGAACTATGTCATTACGTGTTCATTACCCTCCACGTAGTAACCGTGAGCTAGCACGGGAAAGGTTGACATGACATGAATGTCATTTTATAATACTTACCCTTCCTTTTTTTTTATGTTTTCGTCTTAGGGATAGGTTGTGATAAATTTCATTATGTTATCCATTTTCACAATAGAGGTGTGCAATAACTCATTGATTCACCGAATAGTATAAGTAACTAGTACTGTATTGTTGTAAGTTAAACTATGTCAAGCCACGATGATTTAATTATCATAGTTAAGCATAAAATAATCTAATTCATAATGATAAGATAAATAATACTCATGAACATTCATTTTCAATTAATCATACTCAGGATAATTAAGTACATTTGTATTATGTCTATTATTGATTGTAATGCACCTTTTATTATTTGTTCTCTAATGACATATTTGTCTTTCAACAAAGGTATAATAATAAAAATAGTACTTATAATCATTCTTTGTCACTTAATCTTATTAGTATACTTAGGCTAATTAATTACATTTGTACTATGTCTCTTAATGATTGTAATGGACCTTTTGTGTGTTGTTATCTAACGACATATTTGTATTTCAAAAAAGGTACAATAGATATAGATTTTTTTTCTTCAGAAAGTAAGAACATTATTAGAATCATGTATGTTTTTCATTGTTTAAAGGGAAAGAACATGCCCATTTCAGTTTATAACTTAGAATGGTTACATGGTATATTACTAAATCATGGTATCTTATAAAAATAGATAAGTATGTGTTCTCATAATAATGCATTCATTTCTACAAGTATCATAATATAATACATAATATTGTCTTACATATTTCATCATCATTCAATAAATATTAAATACATATTTGTTCATTAATAATGAAATCATGAAAACATATTAAATATCGTAAACAACATTACTCAATTATATGTATACAATATTGTAGAACATATTTTATAAATTTTTCTATAGTAAAAAAAGATAATCAAATCAACATGTTTTATATTTAATAATCCTATGAAATACTTTCATTTTCATTTGAAATAATGAAAAACTTAATCAAGAATAATACATAAGGGAAAATACCTTTTTATTTAATCTGCAAAGTAATAATTTCACATTTCAATATAATATTCTGAATTGGATAAATAAAAATAATAATTAAATGAAAAAATCACATGTAATAATCAAATTAGTCACTTGATAATGAATACTCTATCCAACATCCTATAGGAGAAAGAATAGTTTGCATGATTATTTCAATGAACTGGCGTGACATATCAAACTTCAAATCATGGTGTAATATTACCAAATAAAGAAGATAAATTGGTTACATATCCCTTTGCTTCATATTATATAAATTAATGTAATGAAAATAAATAAAGTAATAATATAATCTCTATTTTTCTAACAACTAGCAACAAACAAAATTTCATAATCATACAACCTTATCAAAGTGAAATTCTAGCAACGAGACATTTCTAAATAAAACGTCTAGGATCAAGTCCTATAATAATAACCGGTTTGTGAACAAGTATCAAATCATATAGTCAATAATATAGGAAAATCAATAATTGCATGACATCATAAGTTAGAGTCTTCTCTTAAATATTCAAAGGTCTATAACTGTCCATCAAGACATGAATATTCCCAAACATAAATACCCATAATAGGTACCCACTAAAAGAGAAATATCTCGTATGAAGAAAAAGATTCAATAATCTAAGCCACAACCAAATATTAAATATATACATATTCCTGTAATAGGATTTTAGACACAATATCACGCACTTGGGTACATTTCTAGGTCTTAAAAGCATACTAGCATTTATATGATTCCTAAACAAGAAAACTAGTGGTTTACATCTATCTTTGGCCTCTTTTATTTGTTTCTTATTTTATTTTTTGTATTACACACCATAGATATTTGTCGATACTTTACTAATTTATCTTTTATGGTTTTAGACACCAACGCCTAGCCTGAGCAGAAGCACCCAGGTGCTCTTGTTCCCTTTGGGCTCCCTTGACCCTTTCTCACTATACTTTCTTTTTTTGGGTCTCTTTTAGCTTTTGAACATATTTTTCACTTATGGGTTGGAATTCCAATTTTCAATTACAAAATCCAAGCAAGGGAATCATATAAATACTTATCTATGCATTCAAAACAAGGGACCAAGCACTAAGTGTTATTACCATCACTTAATCTTATATTCAGAAGGCACCTAAAGCACTCAATGGAATTCATCTAACATCTATTCAAGGGACACTAGAATGCATACTTTAGCATGCACATCATAGGAAGGGGAATTTAATTCTATTTCATCAACTCATTTTACTACATTATTACATTATAGGTACACCCCAATATCATGTGTAACTTGCGCAAGGGAATCCTAGGGCATCATTATTAGACACAAAAACAAAAACATGGAGTCTAATATGTAGGGTAACACTCGGTCATAAGTTCACTCTTGTGGTGACCATCGATTCATTCTGACTCCCCATTTTGTATTTTCCTTTTTAGGTTTGGTGTGTTTTATGGGCTTGTGTAGGTGAACTTACCTTTTGTAGGGTATAAGTACCTTCGGTGATATTATTGTGAAAATAAGGAAATAAACAGGGAACAATTATGACACCCTTTTGACATAACAGAGACCACATTCAAATATTTTATACATTCATGGGCACCCTAATCAAGTCATCAACACCTAGGCACCCCTATCTTGCTATGTACACCCCTTCTCAACCTTGTTCGTGAGCTCCAAAATTTACAGAGGTAAGATCCGATTCTACATACATCTTGTTTAGCAGTTCTCCCTACTCGGATCATTTCTATATTTCACATATATCAACAAAGTCTTCTTATCTCATCTCTTTTCTTAGGGTTTTAATATTTTGCATGATTGTTTTATTGTGTCATTATTGTACTTTACCATTTGTACATTAGTTACTATGTAATTTGATTTAATTCAAATTAAATTAAATCATATGGTGAACCCCACTCATGATTATACACATGGATCCTCACTTTTCTTATTTTATCAAATCTTCTTCCACAGATCCTCAAATTCCTCAAATCTCTTCGCATGACCTACTTAAAATGAATCCACCTTTCAAGTTTGCTCTCTAAAAATCATTAGAAACTATGTATCTCCATCGCAATATGTCACCCACTCAAGTAAGATCCATTTTCAATCGTCTATATAGTGACTCTATTGGTCCTCATCTGTCATCCAATTAAAACATATTAGAGTCAATTCAAGATTTAAATTGTTTATTTTAAGATAAAATTAAATATTTGGAAAAGATGATTACATATCTTAAAGTTGAAATCAAACATCTTAAGGATGCTACTCAAGCCCATGCTATTTCATCTTCTACACCTCATCCCACTTCCATGTCTTATACATGTGCTCATATCAGTGAAACACGAGTCTTACCACTACCCACACCTCTCAAGTTTGATCTCAATAATAAGAAACACGATATTCTTCCTCAACTCCTCACTCACTAGTTGATGAAACTGTCGAATACTAATTTCAACCCTCCTTATCGGCTTGCTAAGTACACATGTATTTCATTTTAGAATTATCACATAATTAATGGCCATCATGAAAATGATTCTTATAATTTAAAATTAAGATTAAAACACCTTTATCATTAAGGTTTTATCTCATTTTTGCACAACATTCTTCTTTATGTTGATAATCAACTGAAAAATCCCAATGAGCTCCTAAATCCAGTCCTTTCATCTCTACTGAGAATCATTCCATAGTTACTAATGTTCCTCCTTAAGTACATCAAGAGCTACCTATCCAACCCATTCCAACTAAAAAACATCTTCTTAAAATTAGGTCATCCCCTCCCCCTATTAATCCTTCTACAGAATTACTAACTTAAACTAAGAAACCTCCTCTAAAAACCCGTTCATCCCCCTCCTTCTCTCAAGTCTTCTATATGTCTACCCATTCAAAAAAAGTAATCTCCTCTAAATATCTATCCGTCCCCTCCTCTAAAATATTCTTCTTAATTACAAATTCCAAATTAGGAACCACTCTCTAAGATAGACCAAAAAACTCTAGATAACCTCTTTAGGCCTTTTCCTATCAACATAAAGCCCCACCCTGGTCCCACTCTTGATCCTAACTACCATTGTGACATCCATATGATTTTTTGGGACACATTAAAAATTTGACACCTTGACAAGGTGTCTCCCACTTCATCACATAGATCCTCATTCCTCACACAATTAGGGGGCATTATATTCTCCCCGTTTAATAACTAAAAGTTGTATCTAGCACCTACTATCATACTTCATGCTCTATGCTTCATGTATAAATTTCTAAGAACTTTTGACCCGTTTGATACATGCAGTGTATTGTCATTACACTATGATGCACTTGTATTCCACGGTTCATACTCAAATGCTAAGGATATAACTCTGAAATGAACCTCATATAATTCAAATTTCACACTCTATGTTTCATGCTACATCCTTTTAGCATTTATCCGTACAACACCCATATTACCCGAAGGCACACTCTTATGATATGGTTCATTCTTGACTGTTGAGGGTTCCTACAAATGAAACTCATGTCATACACATATTTTGTGTTGCATGCTTCCCTATCAGCTTAAAATTTTACTTGCCACACCATCAAAATCATACACATCATTTGTATAGCTTGGTTACACGTAATCTTTCTTGTTTATTCTACTTACATGTTGCTCTTTTTTTCCATGCTAGATAGATTCTTAGTATGTCATTATCATTTTGTATAGACATGGACATTCACTTGGTATTTTATGGTGAATGAAAATATTATAAAAGTTCTTACATGCTGCAATGATGCTTGGCATTATACCTCTTACCAGTCCCAGTGAGGCTCTTGAGGGCATTCACCTTTACTACTCTCACACATTATAGGTGAAATTTTTTGATTGTTTTCTACAACTTGTTTCTAGCACATTACTTTCCATTAATACATCCGTGACTTAACATACTATTTATATTTATAACATGCTAATAAGTGCTTCATATGTAGCATTTTCCTTGTAGGTGCAAGGATTATATGCCACCATGGTTATCTAATACACTTTTCTTAACATTGTTTTTCGGCTATGCTCTATGTCTTGTATGCATTTACCCCCTTTAGATCTGATTATTTTGTGACATTGTGAGCAATGTCCCATGTTTGAAACTCGATTGTCGTAGTCCACTTTCTATGCACACTTGCTTGATACATTGTCTTTTATTGCATGTTAGCTACTTTTTCTACTAACACATGTTAATAACCACTTTGTTTGCATGTTCCTTGGTTTCTACCATGCACATCCCCTAACCCCTATAGGTATCCACTTGAAGACAACATCAAGTCCTCTCATTTGGGCCACATTATCCTACTGACATCACATACAACCCAAATGAGGGGGCACACATTGGGTGAAAAAAACCCATATAGCAACTCAGAGATACAACACAGATATACACAGTATACAAATTCAACATAAATACATTAAAAAAGTGTCCCATAATCAGAATTGGGTCCTTAACACATCACAAACACTAGCGCCTAACATTAGATAGTAGCTCCTTGGTGCCTATGTCCACCCATGGTGCTGATGTCCTAGGGTTGTATGAAATCAACTTATCAAATCAACATAATTCATAAAATTCTTTAGAGAAATTATACAGTTACATGAAAATACCTCCACTTACCAAATGTATGTAATCTCCTACAATCCATTTCAGTTATAACAATCAATACAATCAGAACTAATTCAAGAAAGAATGAACAAATCAAGACACGCCATTTGTAGTAGTGATTATTGGGAAGAGTCATGGATGGAGAGTAACACTAGACCTCTCTCCCCATCAGTTTCTCTTTGGCATGAGATCATCCAAAGATCTCGAACTTAACACGAGATCACCCAAAACACTCGCTCTTGGCATGATATCACCCAAAAAACTCTGTATTGGAAAAAGATCATCCAATAAACTCACTCTTGGCATGATATCTCCCCTAAAAATTGATCTTCATAACATTTTTTAGGACATATTTCTATCCTTTACACTCTTTGACATCAGGTGCACACTTTCCTTTACTACTACTTCTACACACTTTTGCATACTTAGATTAAATTTTTCATATACATGACTTTGATTACTCTTCTACTCTTCTTTTACACATTTTTCCTTAATACACAAAAAGAAGAAGATACAACGCAATGCATACACTTCACCCCTAGGTTCACTTTCCTTTCTTATTCTCCACACTCCACTTTACATCATTCTTTGCTTCAATTACTTACTGAGCACATGTTTTTTTATCATGCTCTATAATATCATAAAGTACATATAACTTATCTACTTTATGTTATCGAGTATTTAATCAACAAGATAAAGTGGGGGGAAATGTAAACAAAAAATCATGCAATTGGGTACATTTCTATATCCTAAAATCATACTAGCATTTATATGATTCCTAAGTAAGAAAAGTAGTTGTTAAAAACAATCTTTGGCATCTATTATTTGTTTCTTATTTTCTATTTGGTCTTACACACCCCACATCCAAGTCGGGAATTTACTAATTTATATTTTATGGTTTCAAAAACTAGTGTTCAACCAGGATTTAAGGGCCCACATGCTCCTATCCCCTCTAGGAAACCCATAACATTTCTAAATTTACTCTCTCTCTCTCTTCGGGTTTATTTTATCTTTTAGGAATATTTTTAATTTATGGGATGAAATTCAATTTGTCAATTATAAAATTAAATTAAGAGAATCAGATAAACATATAGCTATGTATTTGAAATGAGGGACCAAGAAATAAACATTATTATCATTTGTAATCTTTCATTCAAAAAACACATAAAGCACTTAATGACATTCATCTAACATCAATTCAAGTGAAAAGAGACCACATACTTCTATCGTTGATCAAATTTTCCTTTTCCTATTTCAGAGTAGTGGAATGGTGGCGAAGATAAAAAGTAACTCCAAATGATGAGAAAGTTTAAGGTTACCTCTTGATAAGATGATGATCGTGAATATACAGGAACGAAAGATCCTCCTCGTGATGAGCTCAACGAATTACAAAAAAAAGAGAAACTAAACATAAAAATGATTAGTGGATAGCATGGTAGGTTTATTGATAGTGTCAGTCCTGAGAAGTGATAACTTCCTAGGGATGGATGTCAACACACTTTGAAATTAATATTGATAAGTGATAATGATAAAATGGATGCACTAGACAAAAAGATAAAACATATATCTAAGATAAAAAAAAATCAGATAAAGTAAATGATCATGAAAAAGAAATAAATAGATTGAAACCTGGTCATGTCAATAATTAATTGAGACTTTCAAGCACAATTGATGGTGATTGTAGTTTATTAGATAATAAAATACAAAAAAATATATTTGGAATAGGATTTGAAAGACTAATAAGGTCCTGGATCTGATGTGGTAATGTTGGAGAGACAGAAAAGATGCACGAAAATTGGTAGATATGGATTCTTATAAATGTAGATAAGTTTGACGGTGATTAGGCTAGGTAAATGATGACTGGGGGTGAGATGCATATTTGAGTTGCTAAACAAATGGATTTTAGAGACAGAGAGTCTTCATTCCTGAAGGAAGTTGTAGTGAAGATGACAAATAGAGCGGGGGATAGAAATAGAGTAGATGTGGATGAGATCAATGGTGACTTGGAATAGTTAAATTCGACAATAAGGGTATATTTAGGGTTTTCTGGGGCTAGATGAATTGGAAAATTATTGTGAGAAAAGGGTCAATGAAGGCTTATAATGAAAAAATTGTAGGATAACTAGCATACATGTAAGGCTGATGAAAAAGGGGAATGAAGCTTCAAATATCCAAAGATGGCATGTAATATCTTCAAAGTATCTCAAATTTGATAGTTGTAGCTCTAAAGAGAAGAAAAAAACATAAAAAAATTCATATCAAGACCTGAATTCTAAAAATTGCATCCTAAGGAGAGGGGGTATGGGAATACTTATAGGGTTCATGGTGATTTGCATGGGTCACCGTCAACTTTTGTTGAACCTTGATTTGGGTGGTGGATATGGTGACTATTTAAATGTAAAGGGTGCAAAATTTGTATAATTAGGGTTTTGGGATATTTAGGTGAGTTAGGGTATCATAGGAGGATAAAACATAGTTGGAGGATAGGAATGAATTACATGAGGATAAATGGATGCCTAAGGATGGTAAATGGAGGGTTTAGTGAAGAGATTAGGAAAATGGATAGGTTTAGGGGTGATTAAATAGGATTAAGAATGAATTAGGGGGATTAAATAATAATGGGATCAAGATAATATTAAGACAGGAAAATGGGAATTAGAATGAAATAAATGGGGTTTAGGAGGGAAATAGAAAGAGAAGAATGTATGTATGCAAGACGATGATGAAGGGGATTGAATGTGGGATGGTGGAAAAGTGTAACAAAAATTGGTGTCTATATTTTCCCCTTTTTTGAGAGGTTTTTGTTGGGAAATCCGCAAGAAAAAAACAAGAAATAATAAAATATGATGGTTGAGGTGTTCCCCTTCAAACTAGGGATCGATGATATGAAGAAGAATCAATCTATGGGTTGAAATATATAGATAAATTATGGAAAGGATGATACAAATATTCCCCAAGAGGAAAGAGATGATAAAAATAAAAAAAAAATAAAAGCATAATGTGGCCTGTGAATTTTAGAATCACATCGATAGGGAAAAAAAGTATGACCTCAACGAAGACGATAGTAATGTCTTATGGACCTATGATTAAATGAAAATAATTGCAAGATGGAGGAAATCCAATGGTAATATAATTGGATGAATGTGTAAGCCATTGGACTAAAGGGTCAAAGGAAGACAAAAAATATGCATAAAAAATGTGAGGATGGTTAGGACAATGGTGTTATAAGATGCAGGGGCAAGAGTGGATGCCTTTAGAAATGAGAAATTGAGTAAATATGCATCCAAGTGAGATGAAGATAATAAATAACCATTATGGTGGACTTAAGATAAAGGATGGTTCCCTAAGAAGGAACACAAGGATGGCCATAGAGCATACCAATGGATGGGATGAAAGATACATGTTGAGATGGATAGGTAAGCCAAAAGATAGCCAAACTGAACCCAGTGGGGAGAATTAATATTTGTGATGGGTAACACATAAGAAATAACAGGAAAAGAGATAATTTGATTAAGACATTAGATGAGATTATAAAAAAGATGAAATATAGGGTTGGGTTAACAGTGACTTAGTAGAGTCGATGGGTGATTGAGCTTGGGCTAACAATGAATGGGGTTATTGATGAAAACTAGGTCAGTGTTCCTACCTAAGAGTTGGATTTGACTAACTAAGCTCATTTTTTCTAAATGATTTTTATGATTGAGATCTTTAAGAGGTATAAAATCTTGAGATTTGAGAAAAATGGAAGCTAGTAGAGGTCGAAGGAAGCATCAGAGGTCACAGAGAGTACCCTAAGTCTAAAAACCTATCTTAGTTTTAATTTTTGCTTGATATTTTATATTTTTAAAATTGATGGGTTCTAAGGGTCGATCAGCGGTGACTGGATACAGTTAGTGTTGAACGAGCTAAGTTAGGGTCAACTCGGGGAATTCGGTATCGACCTATTAGGGTTGTTATCGAATGGCTAATTTAGGGATTGTGTTGATTAAAAAGGATGATTTTTAGACGATTGAATGCTAATAGATGAGTGTTTATTTTATTTTTTTAGGCTCGAGACATGTTATACTTGAGAGATAGAGTCTCAAACTTATTAAGGATGCTGAGATCTGATCTTACTGATGCAGAGTGGGATCATTTAGATGTAATGGGATTGGGTGGACTTAACCAATACTAGAGGGGTACCTATGGATACAAGGTCTATTATTATATTGATTGATAGATAAGATCCTAGTACCAACACCTTCTGGTTAAGGACTAAAGAGATGACGATCACATTGGTGGACAAGTATCATATTTTAAGACTACCAATGTATGGGGCACTGATAATGCCAGTTATAATAGATGGTAAGATGGTTTCATTGACCTGAATATTTGGAGTATATGCCCCAAAAATTACATTTATATCAAGGGCATTCCTCATTGAGACACGTATTAGCCCACTTGAGACCCAAGAACAACCTAGTATTAGTTAGAAAAATTATGGAATATTTTTTTTTGCTTAAAAGAGTCTACAACCAGGTTACAAGGTAAAAAACTATAATTAACAACTTCCAGAAAAATTCTAATCCACAAGAGTAATTTTCCTATATTAACAATTATTATAGGTCATAAGGTCCAAAATTCAAGGTTAGAAGATTCAATTAGGTTCAGAGGGCAACTCCTCACCATACCTACTCTCTAATAAGGTTAAAGATTCAACCTGGTTTTTCTCAAACTTAACGCATAAAAAATTTCCCTAAATTATTCCATTGGAAAATAAATTTCCTCACCTTTCCATTAATATGAAGAAGTCATCCTAACTTCTCATATTTTTTGAGTTATGGGCCGATGGGCCTTAGGGTGAAAATTTTCCCCAAGAGTGGGCCTGCGGGCCCAAGGGTGAAAATTTTCCCCAATGGCGGGTCGGAAGACCACAGGGAGAATTTTAGAAATTTTCCCAGGTGGGGTAAAAAACTAAATTTGTGCCTACACCCCCGCGAGTCCATCAGGGACACGTGGCGCCTTCTATGCCAACGTGGGTAAAAACGGATTGGCGGGAACATTTCAGAAAAATTCCTGCATTACGCGAGAATCAAATTTGACGCCCATGCCCCCACAAGTCCGTAAGGGACATGTGACCTCTCCTAAGACCAACATGGGGGTGGCAGGGTGGTGTGGAAAAAAATGTTTCACAACTCGAAGGAAAAAGGGGATAAATTCACTTGCGCCTCCGCCGACGCCTTGTGATGCGATGTGGCAGCCTCTGATTGGTTGTGGGTTGGCGGGGGGAAAAATTTGGCAAATTTTTTGAAATATTTTTTGAAGCAAAAGGGGAAAAAGGGACCCACTCCTCTGCTGATTCCTTGTTTTTCCATGTGGCAGCCTCTGATTGGTTGCAAGCCGGCGGAGAAAATTTAGAAAATTTTCCCAAAATTTTCTAGGAGCGCTAAGTTTAAAAAGAGATCCGCCCCTCCACTGACACCTCATGGTTCCACATGGCAGCCTTTGATTGGCTATGGGATGGTGGGGGTGGAGGGGAAAATTTGGAAAATTTTCACAGGAGTGCCAAGGGAAAAATTCAGGCATGCAGGCTCGCCAAGGAAATTTTTCCCAATTTTGTTTTTTGACGCCAAGAGAAGAAAAACATCAGAAGGCCATAACGTTTGATAAAGAGCTCAATTTTGGGAAAATTATGACTTTCTTGAAATATCTGGATGTCCTCTTTACTCATGCATCTTAATTTTTTATTTTGATAAATTTTAAGGGGGTCAATTTCAAGAAAATGACCTGTAGGCTTTTACAGTGCAAACTAGTTAATTTCAACTTATAAGATTTGTTCAATTTGATCTTCTTCCTCTATCAACATGTAAAATAGACATGGATAATTGTTCTTAGATGGATTTAATAAGGATTTTAAGATTCAATTTTTCTAGTTGATTTGCAATTTGAACATTTACATTTCTTGACAGAAAAAAACGACTGTAAAAGTGTTGACCCTAATTTTGCAAGGTTTTGAAGGATTTCTATTTTAAGTTTTATAGTCCAATTGAATTCATTTAGAACACAGTATTTCAATTTAATCATTTAATCTATTATTTCATTGTTGCATGTTTGAATTGTGCATTTTAGGAATATTATTTTCCAGCTGCGAAACAAAATAGAGAACAAGTTTGAAAGGGTCTATTCATCATTTTTCATCATCAAATTCTGGGAATTCCTTCCAATTCCAATCTAATACTTTTATTTGATTCAATTCCAACCATTAAAAAAAATCAAAATACAATTCTGATTTCCAACTTTACACATTTCAAAGACGGAGTTCTACATTTTCCTTCATATGCATTTACTTCTATCAAACAGAGATTTCAATTCACATTTAGGTGTTCAATATTAAAACAACAACGAAAATTGAGAAAGGTAATGCAATCCTTTATTGATTCCAAAATCAAACTTCACAACCTTTCTTTCATTATTTGAATTCATCATACATAATAAAATTCTTTCACATTCTTTCAAAGGCTGAATATAGAGTTTATTTCTTTTACATTTCACTTTACAACTTTCATAAACAATACCACATATTTCTATTATAAAAACATTTACAAGTTCCTCCACTGCAAGTTGGAAAGGTTACAATAAAATTTATCTCAACAAGGGACTATCAAACTATCTTTATCACATCTCCAGAACAAAAACCTGTAGACTTCTCATTCTTCCAATTGATCACAACAAGAGTAGGGGAAAGGAAACATCTCCACCCAACCAAGACATCCAATGAAAATGAGAATCCATCCTTCTTAATTTGCCATTGAGCCCCAACCACAATGCAATGAAACATGTGACCCAATTCATGGCAACAACAGGCTTCCACAAACACACAAGCAACATTTTCACAATAAAAAACAATCCCAAAACAAAATGTAGTTTCCAACTACATTAAAATGACATGACAATAAATATGAAGGCTTCATCAAGTAAGCCAAAGGAGCAAGAAAACTATGGGGGATGTTGCTTATTCCTCCAAAAAGGGAAATGGGTATCACCACCTGAGAAAAAAACCACCAAAATATGTGTGTGTGTGGGTGTGTGTGTATCATTTCAAATCCCTGACATGCCCTTATGGCTCCCCTAATTACCCCTTATTCTTCACATTTCTTATGCCTCCCCAACTTCTTATGGCACCTCATAATGAGTAAAGAAATGCAAACTATTTATTTTTAAGGTGGAACCAAAATCCTGACTTCTTCCACTCTTAACCTCCCTAAAACACACTTGTGCCTCCCACAAAATAACCCCATAGTATTCTCTTACACCATTCCTAGGCCATCTACCCAACAACCCAAAAAACATGCCAAAACATTCATATACTAACACTTACATTCATAAAAGAAGAGCATTATCCCAATGCAAGCAATCCAAAACAGCCAAGCACAAGCATGTAACAATCTTCCCAAAACTTCTTCAAAGCAAGAGCTCTCAAAAAAGAAAGGAATTTTCCTAAGAAGAAAGTCTCCAAAGTGAAGAAACACTAAACAAGGCAAGGAGTTCAAATTTTATAGAAGAGAGAAGAGAAGAGGATGAGGTGGATGCATGTAGGATGCCACATCACACATCCTCAACCCCAACCTGAAAGTCAACTTCATTATCCAATGCACAATAAATAGGTGGGTGAATAAAATGATAGTTTACTTACACACTAAAATCCAACCCACACCCCAAAGGACTGAAATAAAATCATGTAAGAAAAGTGCAATTAAAACCAAAAAAATTACCTTCTCAAAAATCATTATAAAAGTAAAATTTCAACTCTAAAACCATAGGTATGGTTGGTAATTAAATTTAAGAGGTATGGTACAAGTTCAAATTTTCCCACAAGCCTCCAAAATCAGCCTCCAAGGAAAAATTAGAATTTTCAAGAAGGTGGAGTGTTTCACACTCAAAAGTTAACTTACACATCTCTTACAACACTTTAATTCAAGGCCAACAAATCAATTAATTACTTTCTCATAAATATTTTAATTAATTAATATTAACAACATGCTTACCCACAATATTAATACAACATTTAATAAATAAAGAAAAGGGGCAAATGCATCACAAAATAAACACATGCAATCAATAAACAAAAGGGTCAATTAAATAAATGGACATAACCCCTTGGTCACATTGAACGGTTATCCCCCCCATGCGAATCCCTAGCACACACAAACAAACACAAACAAATAGTAGTTGCCATGGTGACCTTTTTGAATTCATCTATAATTCTAATGTGGTTGGTCTCCAATCCCTCGATGTTTGTTGTGCTATTTTAAACTTGCAAAACAAAAATACCTCCTTCGGCCTTGTGGCCATATCAGAACATCCAAACTAATATAAATATAATTACCAAAATCATCTAGATATATTAATCAAAACAACATCAAAGCAATCTAGCAATGTCATTTTCAATTTTACTCAACACTTATATCATCATCCAACAATTTCCATTTCTAGGTCTACTCACAATATCCAAATATCACAAGTCTGCACAACATCCATAATATAATCATGTCAAAGAGTATACCATCATCAATATCCAAAGTGTCTCTAATAATCATCATAATAACTGAATCAAGTCAACAACAACCCATGATCTAGCATCTATCATCATACTATAATAAGGTCCATAATCATGTTTATAATATAATCAAAATTATCATGATTAGTAACAAAAGGTGTCAAAGGAAAGTTGGCACTATAGATTGTGTTTATTAAAAAGGATGATTTTTAGATGATTGAATGTTAATAGATGATTTTTTATTTTATTTTTTAGGCTCGAAACATGTTATACTTGAGAGATAAAGTCTTAGACTTGTTAAGGATGATGAGATCTGATTGTACTGATGTAGAGTGGGATCATTTAGATGTAATGGGATTGGGTGGATTTAGCCATTACTAGAGCGTACCTCAGGATACAAGGTCTATTATTATATTGATTGATAGATAGGATTCTAGTACCAACACCTTCTAGTTAAGGACCAGAGAGATGACAATCACATTAGTGGACATGTATCATATTTTAAGACTACCAATGTAGGGGGCACTGATAATGCCAATTATAACAGAGGGTAATATGGTTTCATTGACCTGAATATTTGGAGTAGATGCCCCACAAATTGCATTTATATCTAGGGCATTCCACATTGAGACACGTTATCAGCCAATGATTTTGGGGAGCTATTTTATTTCATTGATTATGATGATGATATCTTGTTATGCCTTACGAGAATTGGGTGGGTCCTAATTTCCATGGGCATTAGCATGGGTAGTGGAAGGTATAGTTGAGAAAAATAGAGTGTTCAGTTTTGGCTCAATGTTGCTAGCACATGTTTACTATGAAATATACATGTATGTATCTAGGAGGAGAACAAACATGGACTTGGGATTCTTGCTACACTATTTGGCCTATGATAACATAGCTCTAGTGAGGCCTCTAGGGCTGCCATAGATCACAGGGGACCACATAGATCTTTAAGTTGTATTTTTTAAATAGCAAACTGACCAAGCTCATGGAGACAGGGCTTATAGGGGTGATGATTATTACGAGGGGAGGTTATGGAGCAAAGAGGTAGATTATGTGAGATGGAAGCCTTATAGTGGATTCCTTACATGACCTAGGACATATACGGAGTTAGCAGGTATGAGGAGGGTCAGATGGGTACAGGGGTAAAGGTCTGAGATGATAGAGGAAATCCAGATTACATGGGTGATGAGAAAGTTAAAACTAGTACAAACGATGGTTAGAGAACCTATCAGATATAATCATGATGAGGTAAAGAGGGACTTACCCAGCCATGTGATGGTGGACCCATTGAAGGAGAAGGGAGAGCTATGGGATACTGGTGATGATGATGTTGTATTTGGGGAGGGATATGTGGCATAGTGGACACAGATGTGGGTGGCCAAGGCCACTAAGAAAACAACACAGAAAGGAAGAGAGGAAAAAATTCCCGCAAGAGGATAGGGTTAAGATGGAGGGGTATCTATAGAGGTAGGAATATTATAGGTGGACCAAGATTTTATTCATTTGGAGAGAGATATGGTAAGGCAGGAGCTAGTGGGGATGTGCTAGGAGAGAGATATGGCTATACAACAATGAATCAGGTACCAACAATAATGAGCAGCCTATCAGGCCACATATGGATATCTAGGTACCACATCTGAAGTGGAAAGGGGTGCGGCATAGGGGGCCTCATAGGGAGATGGTCAGATTGCTCTGCCTAACATTATATCAATGAAGTAGTACTTGTTGTTAGGTGAGGAGGTGTGGTACTATGATCACATTTTCACTGTAAGATTACTTAATTTTCTACTCTATACAGACTACTTAGCCAGAGAGAGGAGATTTTTAAGATTAGTGTGATAGGTAGCATCAGGGTTCATGTATAACATGAAAAAAATGAGGCACAATAAAATTCTAGATAATGGAGAGGGTGTTAGATAAGTCCCCATGTCAGGAGGACATCGTGATGAATCAGGACTAAGGGCGAAAGATCTCATGTTCATCAAGTAAGGTGAAAATTATATAGAGATTTTGATATCCGTTTTAATTTATAGATTTTTAGATAGAGCCTAGTTGAGGTATATCATGGATGTATAAAGTGATGATTTTGTTGTGATTTTCATGTGTTGTTATGATTAAGTTAGATGGATGTGATGATTTATATGCTTTTATGTTTGATTAGATTATGGATGTTTATTTTTATTTTATATGTGCTGTGACGCATATTAATGATGTGATTTATACATTGATTTAATGTAGATGAGATGTGATGGATTGGATATGATTAGATGCAATGATGATGTAGATATTTGATATGATTTATGGATGAGATGTTGATGATGTGTATACTGATTTGATAGATAATGGTTTAGATATTGATGAGATGAGCTTAGATGATACGATGATGTAACGACGTATGAATTCATATATTTGTAAAGATATTATGGACATAGATTAAATGTGATTATAATGGATATGATTAGATGTGATTATGATGGATTTGATTAGATATGATTGTGATGTGATGGATAGGATATAGATGTTAAATTAGTATTGATGATGTCATATATTTATATTAGTTGTGATTGGGGGTAGATTTAAAAATATGGAATGATTCCAATATGAATGTAATGAATTTAGATTATAAATTATCACGATAATTTATGGACACGAAGGATATAATGGGCAAGATATATATGTTATATTAGATTAGATATGTATGATTAGATGTGAACTTTATATAGACAATACCATAACCTAGGTATGGTGACCCAAATATAAGAATTACACTCGTAACATAAGAAAGAGAATATTTGTAATATATTCTTTTAGAATGGACTGGAGGTAAAGCATAAAAGGAAACACACACAAAGCGATGCACTTATAGGCTATAGCCGGGTGGTAACACATAACAAACGATAGTTATTCATATTTTAGATCATGAAGGGAAAGATGGAAGGTGTGCTTGCACACATACTGTTGACACAATGAGTTTTAGATGTATCTAATAAATGCGAAGTAGGTTCTCATTAGGTGGTTATCCTAGGTCTATTCCCCGACTTGAAAAACTATGGCGCAAACTGACCAATGTGGGAATTTTTTTATAGATGGAAAAATTTATTAATACGAGAAAGTTTTCTAGGATGCTTTATTTTAAATTTTTGTATTTATTTTAGATATTTAGAAGGCTGATCAATGTAGGAATACTTCATTGTCATGATATAATAAAGTATCCATCCTTCGAGAGAGTGGTCTAAGATTAGGATTCTTTCTTTGGATTTTTCTTTTTCTCTTTTTTAATGGAAAAATGAGATATGCATGATATAGTTATCCTTTGAGGGATAATTCTATACTTTTGACATTATTTTATTTATATGAACAACATTTGTTCAAGGGATCAGTCTATTTTTAGATAAGATAGTTGTTTATATGAGTATCCGGAATTTTAACTTTTTTGTGACAGAGCTGAGGATAGTCAACTAGACCAATTTGGGAGGTGAAATAATATGTACAAGTGGCACTTATGGAATCTTATCATGGTTTCAATAGGTAGATAATAAGGTGATGAATGTAATGATCATGGAGTTCCTACCTAAAAGAAGGAACTTGTCCATAAGGAATGTGCTATGAGAAGAGCCATGGTGCCCATATTCAAGGTAATAGATATGGTAGTGATGGTAGAACACATAATTCCAAATAGTTATGATTAGAGATGGAAAGGCTATTGATGGAAATGAGATCCTAGAACATGAGTAAGATCACATTGGTAGATTTGTTAATAGTAGAAATTCCATAAGTACAAGTCATTTAAAGGTTTTGTTTCCAATTTACCATCAAGGGAGGCTAAATGATAAGCTCTAAACCCATACTTATGCATGATAATATATGGTCCAGTCCGGTTGGGAGAAAACTTTCCATGTTGGATCCTTTCTAGATTATTTACGTTCTGATTTTATTTAGGGACAAGGCCATTGATGTTAAAATTGTTTTCCTTAATATTCTTATCATAGGCACGTTTGATGCACTCTTTATAGGCATCATGATGTTGAATATCGAATAAGTGACATTATTCTAATAATTCAAGATGTTCTAGATTATTTTGACAATAGTCCTTGTCAGAGATGAATTCATGAAGAGAGACGCATAAGGATGAGATTTCAAATTCAAGAGGAAGAATGAATTATCAAACGTAAATGAGAGAGAAAGGAGTAGCTCACATAAAGGTACAAAAGTTAGTTTGATAAGACCAAAGAGCAAAGAGGATATGGATATGCCAATTTAGACATGCTTTGTCAATTTTTTTGGAAAGGATATTGTGAAGAGTCTTATTAGTTTCTTCATCTTGAGGATAATAAGGAGATGAGAAGCTAAGATTGATGTTGAAAGAGTAGCAAATCTTATTAATATATTTGTTTTTAAAGGATTTTTCATTATTCGTTATGATTTTTTGAGGAATACCAAAGTAGAAGATGATATGATGATAGATGAAATCAAGGATTTTGTTATCTTTGGGGGATGCGAGTGGAATGAGTTACACCAAGTAGGTGAATTATTATGTAGCATTGATGATATAATGATGGTGATGAGAAGAAGGCAGATTGATGAGACCAATAAGGTCGAGGCTCCATTAACAGAAAGGTCGAAGATCTTAATAAGACTACAAGTATTGGCTAGGTGTATGGATCAAATTGGAATGTTACTGTCATTTAACATAATTTTTGACATATTCATAACCATCTTGACTGAGGGTGGGTTAATAACAACCTATATGAAGAACATGTTTGGTAAAGGTCAAACCGCTAAATTTTCCACCATATATGTCATCATGGACTTCTTGGATAGTGAAAATAGATTCGTGAGATTTAAGGAATCAAAGGAGAATACCATCATACCCATGTCTGTAAAGGATAATACCAAGCATAATGTAGTGGTTGGGATGCTAAAGAAAATACCTCCTACCATTTTTAAATAGGTTAGAGGGAATTTTGGATTGAGATAAATAGTCAAAGATCTACATGTACCAAACATTATATTAATTAGAGTTGAAAAGATTGACATGAGGAAGCTCATTAGTGTGAGATGGTTAATTTATATGATGGGAAAAAAGAATATTTTGAAATATTTTGTTGTATAAGAGATGAGATATCCGAGAGATGTCATAGTGTCTGTGAAGAGATTATATGAACAAGGAATAATTCGAAAGGTATATTGATCAAAGGTCTTGAGAATAAATTTGATGATGTCCTTATAATTTTGAAGAAATTAATTTATGCACTGATATATTCCCTTAATTTTATTAAGGATTAGTTAAGAATCACCATAGATATCAAGGATTTGAACGCCGATCATGATTTCAGTTTGAATACCTAAGATGAAGGCTTCATACTTAGCGATGTTATTAGTGCACTCAAAATTAAGCTAATAAATAATGGGGATAAGAGTTTCCTAATGAGGAATGATGATAACACCAACACCTCCCCCTTTTCAACATTTAGATCCATAAAAGAAAAGTTTCATTTTGAGGGGGTATTATTCATGATCAATAGTATGGAAAGATTTACCAAGGAATTTTTTATGAGGAAGATGATTTTGAGGAAGAGAGGCTTCAGTGAGTTTCTTAGACATAGCCTAGTCCTTGATAGATTTATGAGAGAGGAAATCTAGGTAAAAAAATTTCATGAGCATGAGCCATTGAGTGATATGATCATTTTGGTAAGGACTAGAATGCATGGTTTTCAGAGCAGTGAAGCTAGTGATGACAAAGTTTTTATGATTAAGAAAATAATGATGAAGCTTAGAAGTGGAGAAGAAAAGAGTGAAATATGGATTTCCATCTTCAGTTTAGCGGGTTTCATAGTCATGGATATTTTGGTTGATATAATAGACAAATTTATCCTTTCCTTGATCATCGCAGTGTTCAAACATGGCATGTAGGACATGATTAGTGGCAGAGATATAAATATAGAAAGACTCCCACTCGCATGGAGAGGTAATAAGAGATGGAGATAGAAGTTATTGCTTGAGTTAGTTGACTACTTCTTGGAAACTGGAATCCCACATGAAGTGAATGTCTTTGTGAAGAAGATGATAAAAAGGTTTATAACAGTTAGAAAGATACAAGATAAAATGGTAAACTAATTGAGGTCAGCATTGAAGACTGTGAAGCTGCATTAGAATGAAATGTGGAGGAATTTCAAGGATGGATTTGATTTTTGAGGGTTAAAATTCAATACCCTTAATATAAATGATGAATCCAAGGATTTTTATAGTTAGGACTCCAAATAAACAGTTGGCATGATTGAGACAAAAGAAGAAACGGATGAGATGTGCAAAGACAATTTTGAGGATAGAAATATGGTCTTGTCTACATTTATATTTACCTAAAATGTCATGAACATAATCCTCTATTATTTTATCGATGATATCTTGGAATATATAGGTCGTAGCGCGTTGATAGGTGGACCTTGCATTTTTATACCCAAAGGGCATGACACAATAGTAGAAGGTCCCCAAAGGGGTGATGAAAGATGTCTTATGTTGGTATTCTAGGGCAATGTGAATCTAGTTTTATCCAGAAAACCCATCTATAATAGAAAGTATCTTGTGGCCTACGGTGAGGTCAATGAGTTGATCGTTGTTGGAAAAGGTAAATTCACCTTTAGGGTAAGAGAGATTTACGTCTCAAAATTCAGTACAGATGTAGATATTTTTATAGGCTATGAAAAGGAGTACAATTTTAGAAACCCATTATAGATAGTTGATAGGTATGATGAAGTTTGCAGAAAGAAGGAATTGTAAATCCTCTTTGACAAGGATGGAAATTTTGGGATACATACGACATAGCTTATGCTTAATGACCTTAGCATTGGGGATGGTGACAATAATGTAGATAACAATTTTTTTATTGAGGCCTTTCATGTCGGCGTACGACCATGCAAAGGCCTTAATATGCTTAGAAAGGAAGATGGTGAAAAACTATAGCTCTTATAGATCAACAGATTAACCAAATTTGAGGATGTGTGGCTCTTGGGGAGTCCATATATTTATTGTTATTGTATATTCATTGAGAAGGGTGGATGTGTCATGAGGTAAGGACTTATGAATATGAGAATCTTCTTCTTTGATGTAGGAAAGAATGGATTCGTCATCCCTGCATTGAATAATATCGATGATAGGTGAATCCTTCTCTACCATGTTAGGGAATAAGAGAAGAATGGACCTATATTGACCTTTAGATTGATAAGTGAGTGTTTCCAAAGTGATTGTAGAGATTAAAAAAATCTAGAAGAAATGGATACAGTTTCATCCATATCCATGGGGTCATAGGATGGTGAATAATTAGCTAATGGATCAATGTGCATGGGTCATGTAGAAGAACATGATGTAAGAGGATTGATGGGTTGCTCTTTGAGCCCAAGTTCAAATTTCTCATCAGGCTTATAAGATAAGTTGATGATAAGATCGTGTATGCCTTATTTAGAACATCTAAGACGAAATCCCTTCCATGCACAATGATGAAGGTAGGTATAAGCGAAGGATATGTTATAGAGGAAATAAAATCCGTTGGTATATGGTTTAGTGTGAGGTTGACTATTGATATCAGAAGAAGGGAAATCAATTCCACCATAAATAAGATTGGTTTTGAGATGAGGTGGAGTGAAGTAAATGATATATCCAAATTTTGGATGATATATAGGAACTTTTTTAGGTCTACCAAGTTGATTGGGTGTGGGGAAGTAATTGAGGGAGAGGTATTGGTACTCCCCTAGTGAAATACGTTACATCATAGTGTCAAGAGATTCAGCATTAGGTAGCTTAGATGCAAATATAGATGAGCTGGTGAATGGTTCAGAAGATGATTCTAGTTTAGGGATGAGCACATCATTTGAATAGTAAGTAATATCGTATGTTTTGAATGGAGGAATATCTACATGGAGTGCATGGATCTTTGCCTCATGTTCACATTTAATGCAATAATGGAGTGTAGAAGGGATGTATCACATGGCATGGATCTATAGAAGTCCAAGAAAGACATTGTATTGGAACTCCCCCTCAACAATGTAAAATATCTCTTGGACAAGTTTTTCACCAACATAGATGGGAAGGATAAATATTCCCAAATTGGGGAAAATAGTATCATCGAAAGAATAAAGAACTGCAATTGATTGAGTGATAATGGATTTAGGAATTTTTAGTTCATTGAAGGTATGGGATGAGATAAAATTGATGATGGCACCATTTTTAATCATTGAAAGATGGTTAAAGTTCTTGTTTATACTGTAAGTGATGAAAAAGCAAGGTCATGGTATTCAGGTAAGATGTTAGTAATTTTAGAATCATCAAAAGATATGGCGGCAGAGGCTGCCAGAGATTTAACAAGGTCATAAATCGTTGAGTCTCATTGTTGGTGATTGGGATACGATGTAAGGCTTTAAAGAGATTTTATTGATGATTGGGATATATTTGGATGAGCTCATATAGGAACATCCTAAAACGAGGTTGATGGAGCTATTTTACGATACTTTGTTCTATGGCAGTAGGCTTCGGAGTTGGTGGAGTGACTAAAATGGATCATTTGGCCTTAGATGAATATTAAAATGGAATAGTCTTGGTAGAAGGGGAAGTGGTGAAAAATTTGGAAAAATATTAAGATTGAGTAGATGAATGAGGATTGTAAGGTCAAGATCGATTGTCGATATGAATGACATCGATGAAAAGAAAAGGACTTTCTTCATAGGAGGTAGTGTTGGAGTGAGGGATTATGAAAAAGGATTTAGATGAGTAAATATATTTAGAGGCATTATGAGTTGTAGATTTTATTGGAAGGATTTTGTTGGATGTGGGTGAAAGAGGGTTATCTTCTTCAATGAGAAGTTCGTCCTCTTCTATGAGATTTTTGATGAGGGTTTAAAGGGACCTACATTGTTTGGTATCATATCTAGGGTGAGATGATAAGAACATATGAAATTAGAGGAAAACCACATGGGTTTTTATATGCATGAATCGAAGGATTTGATAGGAGGAAGAGTGATGGAAGATGCTTGGACAAGACATTGAAAGATTTCAGTATAGGACCCAATGGCAGTTTTTGAAGAAGAAGTATTGTGGTTTACGATGGATAGGATTTAGGCGTGGTGGATGAACGAAAAAGTGGTGTATTACTTTTGTGAGTTTTTATGGGGTTCATAGATTATGATTTAGTCTTGGAAGGAGGTATGGTTTGTTTTAATTCATATTTGATGATGGGGGATTTAGATGAAGGGCCCAGTATAAAAAATAGATGGGTAAGGTCCTAAGATAGACGATGAGGTGTTGAATTGTTTAGATTATTTGAATTGTTGGGGCTTCAGAGGAGGGATCTCCAATTTATTATGTGCATAAGTAACAAATATTTTAGTAGGGATGCTAAGATTAATGAATTTTGGCTGCAAAGATTTACCCTTGGTGAGGATGATAATGATTTTGATTAGGGGATCCTTCGAGGAAGAATAAAAAAATTTGGGAGTAGATTGTGTTGGAGATGTGGGGATTGGAGATGGAATTGGTATTTCGATAACACCTTTGATGAGATTGGAACGGGTTTCAAATTGTGTGGGTCTTAGAAGTGTTGGTGTAGGACAAATTAGACTTATTAATGACGAGTATGGGTTGGAACATTATTTGTGGTTGTAGTAAGGGGGTGAAAGATTAAGAACAAGGATAGAAGCTTGGTTATTTTATTAATAATCAGTCTAATTTAACTTATAATGAATTATTGCAATTCTTATAGGATTTGTACATCTATGTGCAAACAAATGGGATGTTGAAAAAATAAAAAATAAAATTATCCATGCTCATATAATGACAAATATATGGTTTGAACCATATAACAATCTAAAAAAAATGCTACGGGAATACTATTCCAAAATATAATTAAAATATGATCCATAGAAACTTACCAATTTACTAATTGAGTTACCTATGTAGAATTCACTTAGGTAAAATATCATTTACCCTAACATTCCCCCCCTTAATTTTTCATTTTCTCAAGGGATGACGATATGAACTCTCTGAATAACTTGAACTTGTCACATGCAAGTGACTTTGTGAATATATCTACTTGTTGTTCAGCTGTTGGGAAAAACAAAAGCTGTAAATTGTGTTTCAAGACATGCCCGCATATGAAATGTACCTTTACCTCAATGTGCTTTATTATTTCATGAAAAACTATATTGCGAACAAGTTTGATAAGACCTTCATTTTCTACATACGTTGTGGCCGGTTTGTCCTGTGGTATTCCAAGTCCTTCAGGTATATGACGTAGCCATATCGCTTCATAGACAACTTCTCCAATAAAATGATACTCAACTTCTATGGAAGAGAGAGAAACAAAGTGTTGTTTCTTTCTTCCCCGTGATATTGGTCCATATCCCATAAATAAAAGAAACCCTAAAGTGGATTTTCTATCATCAATTTTGAATGCATGATCTTAATTTGAATATCTAGATAAGAATAAGTTGTCATTCTTATTATATTCTAGACCGATATCCACTATTCCCTTGAGATATCTCAAGATGCACCTTGTTTCCTTCCAATTAAAAACTTTGGGTTCCTGCATGAACATTGATAGATAGCTCACTACAAATTTGATTTTTGGTCTAGTGTAGGTTAGGTAAATGAGACTCAATTAATTGTTGATAGCGAGTGGCATTTACTGCAAGAGATGGATCTGAATGAGATAACTGTAATTTGTTCTTCATAGGTGTAGAAATAGGTATGCAATCCATTATCACTAATTTCTTGATTTTTGGCTTAGTGTATTTCAACTGAGAAACAAATATGTGATTCTCTTTTTTCATTACTTCCAATCCAAGACAATAATGCATTAGCCTGAGATTTGTCATGTCGAATGATCGGTTAAGATCTTTCTTCTTTGCATCAATCATCCTCACCAAACTACTGGTGATGACTAGATCATTGACATAGAGAACAACAATCACAATCTTGTTAGGAAATCAATATGTTAGTTCTCTACATTTGTATATGTGTGAATAATAACTAAATTAGTAATTATTATTATAGTGAATTTTAGTAATTAGTTGTTGAATATTATATTGTTATATAGTTATAACAATATAATATATATTGTTGTCAGCCGTAACTATTCCGGGGCATTCATTCCTATTTTCTAGGACATTGTTGTGCCTACCTTTGTGGGTATGTATTAGCCATTGTATTAGCAGAAATATTATAGTGTGAAGAATATTATTATCCTGTGAATGTTTTTAGCACTCTGATCCTTTATATTTGGTATCAGAGTGATCATTTCTAATTGATATATGGATGTCCAAAAACAATTCGAAAGGAGCAATACACCTTTATTGTTTCTTCTGTAGATGCGAGTCTTGATTTGACAAAATTATGTATCAAATTCTCTATCTGAAAGTATTACTTTTTCCTTATTTTGTTCGGGATTGGAAAATATTGTATTGGCTCTACAGCACTTGCATTTTCAATCAAAATTCTCTTTCATCCATTTCTATCATCACGTAATTTGCAGTTGCTTCTTTTATTTCAGGAGACTTGCATAGGAAGTAAAAGTTTATATTTTCTCAGGTCAACCCACCCCAGATGTGATTCTCACCATTTATATTCACTCTCATTTGAGTTGCATGCCTCAAGGAGAAAAAAAATTATTTTTTCAATCTACTAATAAATCATTGTTTCTCACATTCTACTTGACCAACTTGGATCGCAGAGTTGTATAGTTGATCTATAGAGTGGATCGTACAATGGTATAGTGGATTCAACTTGATGTAAAGACTATATATCTAGAACTCTCCCGCTAATTCAACATCGACCTCTAGAAGCGGCTATAATATGCCTCTTCTTAGCATCTTCAGTGCTGAAAGAGGGCTAGGCCTATCCCTCACGTAAGTTTGCATGGAGGGGTGAGGTGGCTGTTGACAGGGCACTGATCAACACTTCCTGTCTATTCACGTTTATTTCCATGAATTTTTTGTGCTTTATGTCAAGACATCATTTCAAATATTTACGTTGAATGCTACTATTGAATGCTCTGTATATGATATCCTTTGCATTAAAATAGTCAATCCAATTTTTTCCACCATTGCTCTGCTTTTTTTATTTTGTTACCCTTGATAATAATGATCTAACTCGTTACTAGGTTACCGAAGATACACTATGTACTATATAAAACTATAATTTCATATCTTTATGTGCCTATAGGATCTACATCAAAGTAGGTGGTTGATCAACCTAATACGTTGTTACTTTGATGACCTACATTTTTAATGTTTTTTTTTGCACTGAATAACTATCCAAAGTTAATTCATTCAATTAAATTGGAATATTTTCCAATTATTTCCCTCACACTTGAATTACAATAACACAAAAATGTATTACATTGTCACCTATTGTGGGAAAAACAATGTATCAAAATTTGAAGCACTTTATGGTTGGGCAGCCTATATTTTCTTCGTTTGACACTAGGGGCCAAGCAAACAAATAAATTTCATCGAATATGAAATATAATGAAAAGATCCTTGCCTTGAAAAGAGGTTTCTCTATCATCCTTTGGTTTGAGAAAGGAATTAAAATATTTCATGACTTGTACAAATTTGGGAAGTGGATGGAGTGGATAGACCTTAAAGCTTTCTATAAGCTTCCTCAATCTTAGTTCAAAATGTATACAATGCTCAGAAATACTTTCACAACTCCCTCTACTGGAATAATTATGGAGGATGATAATGACTGCTAGGATATGGTGAGGTGGCCATAAGGGGTACCCTCTCCAAGACATTTTTTGGATTCAAGACATTTATTAAAACTGGAAAGAGGATATTTTTCAGATTTAATACATTTTTTAGATTTAAGACATTTATTTAAAAATGCAACTTTTTTTGTGTCAAAATCTGTAAAAATATGTAGTTGTTAACTAAACATTCATCTGTAGAATATCTTGTAAAATATTGAACAGTTGATGGTGATGATAAATGTTAATAAGGTTTATTCTCCATTCCTGGCGATGATAAATATTATCAATGATTCCTCCAATCAGGTTGATGATAATGAAGTTTTTCTAGCCCATGTTGTTTAGAGTGGTGGCATGTTTGAGACCTAAAATGATTTCTATAGTTCAATATTGATGCTTGTGATTATTTTTGATACCTTTGAGAGCTATTTTTGGGTTGATTCTCTTTTATAAGGTAGCAAATGATTTTAAACAATTCTCAACCTTGAAGGACTTAGAAAAGATACTCTATTATCTAATATGATGATTTGGTTATTTGCAACCTTTCGATATTTTTTTATATTCACCAACTTATATGTTTATCTATGGTTTTGGCTTTCATGAGAAAAAGGATAGATCATTCATGTTTCTTGCCCTCAAGTAATTGGATAATTTAATTATTGAGTTTCCTATATATATGGACTATCTACGATGCAAGTTGATAGTTTAGTTAAAATCCCTCCTTGTAAATCAGAGATAAATTTGCACTCAACAACATAAGAAATCAAATGGAGTCTCAATCTAAAATTTTCAATAAAGAGATAAAATAAAACTTTCAACTGTATGGATTATTTATCTGTAATCATAGAGTAAGTATAGCCTTGAGACTTGTGTTTAACTTTACATGTGGAATTTGAGAATTTATACCTACTTTGAATATATCCAATTTCATGAGATCGATGATGGAGAAAATGGGAATGTGATAAGTAGAGGAAATTTTGTCATAGTTTTTCCTTCAACTATGCATACAAATATCCCACCTACATTGTATGTGAAACTACACTGACATCACTACATTCTTCCACTTCTATGAGATAATCAAAGTGTATGGTTTGGCATGCATGATTTCACATATTGCAATTTGTGAATGAAAATTTTGAATAAGGAATCGTAGTTTTCTAATGATGATAGATGATGATGATGCTGATGAGCCTCTAAATGTCACTTTTTTTATACTCCCACTCAGACATGCAATTCATACTCCAACATTTGCATTTGCATTATAATTTGGGAAAGATATGCTAACATAACATCTCCCCTCCCGAATTCATGACCAGCACCACCATAACTGAACAAATAAATCTAAAACAAATATAAAGAACCATGATAAATAAACAAAATCATAATATTGAAAGAGATCAACTAAATTATAATATTCAAAGTACAGTGTCCCCTATTTATTACCTTGGATGAGCCAGAGCATGAAATGAGGACCCAAGAGAACACATAAAAAAGTATTTGTTTTCTTTTTCTAATTCCTTAAACGCTAATTATGTAACTATGCATTTCCAAATGGGAGTCTCGATGGATGTTTCTGAAACACATGTATATGAAATAGATGGTAGAGTTAGGAAAACTTACGGTCAATATTTTTTGTTGGTGGTCATTGATGGATGACATCATCTAAGGAACCCTAAATGTAGAGTATCTATATCTAACATATGTAATGTTTAGGATTAAAACATATGCAAGTTTCCTTTTATGCAAGAAATGACAAAGGATAGTCGGTGATGTGATTAAAAAACCCACCTCTTCATGCAGTACACCAATGGGTACTAATGAAAGGATAATAATGATATCCTTTATTTGTTGACCATATTTTTAGGATGATCAAATTATAAGTACAACATCAAATTGTGTGTTAAAACCTTAACAATAACATTCATAACAACAATGGAATCAAAAAAAGAGTGGTAGGTATATAAATATTACCTAATAGAGATACATGTGTCAATGAGTCAAATTTAATGAGTTTCAAAAACTTAAAATTGGGACCTGCAGTATCGAATACAAATCCACAATGAAAAATCTTGTGTATTATATTGTTTATTTGAGAAAGAATGGATAATTTCCTTATTTATTTTTCATTTGAGAAAGCATGGATAGTTTGCCACCACATGTCCTTTGAACCATACAGACCCCTATAAATACCCCTTCAAGGTTCATTTATTCACTTTTCTACGAAAATTTCCTGTGCTTTGTGCTCTCCAATCTTCAAGCTTCTCCCAAATTTCAGCAATGGCCAACACCACATCTATTCCTACACATAAATTTCAATACAAAAACCTCATGCGCCCACAGATTGTAGCTCTAATAAGAGCAAAAGACACACACAAAAGGATTGGCTCAAAAACTCAAAATATACCCGGGCTTGTGGACATGCCCCAATTCGATACTGATACTTAAGTCCTTGATTACCTTCTTGCCTCTTACAATGAGAGTCATGGTAAAAAAAAATTCTCCTCGTGTATCCAGGATGTCATCAAATTTATTTCTCAATTGAACTCGAGGACATACATCGGTTAACAGGTTTACCATTCAAAAATAAGCTCAGTGTTGGATGACTAAGGGGTTTCACAACTCAGGGTTGGACGAATAATAGTTAGATGGCTAATGGATTGGATGGCTAGGGTTTGACCGTTCGACGACAAAGGGGTTGGATGGTTAGGGGTTGGATGGCCAGAGGTTGGATGGATCAAAGTTGGATGGATCAGAGTTGGATGGCTCAGGGTTGGATGGATTAGAGTTCGACGGTTAAGAGGTTGGATGACTTAGATTTCAGATTTATACGAGTTAGGGTTGGACGGCTTAGATTTCTGTGTTGGCGGTTGCAAATTTAATTATGTTTACTTCGGTGAATATGTGCACGATATGATTCGAAATGGTGGAAAATTACATTTATAAGCTCTTATATATGTGTAAAATATAGGCTAAACGAATAGTATAAGAGACATTTCTATTCAATAGTTAGCATGTTATTACACCTAGTATGTTGTTACCTTTTACACTTGCATTTTCTATATTCATTCTATAATACATAGTGTGAGGAATATAATCAAATGGATATTATTAAATTATTATGTAATAATTTCCAATTCATTTCCCAATACTTTTATTATCGAATTTGAACAACAAATTATGTTGTTACCCCTATTAATGATGATATAGTACATTATCCTTATGAACAATACTCGTTATATTTTTAAAAACTGTGATGTCAAAGTTTCATGTCCACACACTATGTTGTTACCTCAAAAACATGCATTTTCAAAGTTTGTTTTTTAATACATAGTGTGGTGACTTTATTCAAATTTATTTCACTCAATTATTCTATAATAATTCCCAATTCATTGTGTGATACTTTGAGTACAATAATTCAGCAACATATTATGTTATTACCCCTAATAACGATGATTCGACACATCACTCTTACAAAATATAGTCAGTGTACTATATAAAACTACAATGTCAAATCTTGGTATGTATACACGATCTATATTAAAGTACCTTGTTACATGTATTAATTAAGTATTTTAAAGATCTGATAATGAAAGAATTGCTATAATTATTCCTAATAGTAATAAATTTTCTACTCATTCTTACAACTCTTTACTAATATGTGGCACATAATAAGCCCATGTCCCTTAAAAGTAGAATAGAATGATTTAGAAATTAATCAAAAATAATTGAATGAAATCAACTTTAAATAAATTCATCAGACTTTGTATTGTAAAACAAAAATTGAAATATGCATGTCGTTTGAGTTAACAATGTAGTATGTGGAACATCAAGCTACTTTAATATAGCATCATGTATGTACACTGAAGACTTTGACATTATGCAATTTTAAACAATAGTACACAAGGTATTATTTTATAAGATTAACGTGTTGGATCATCATTATTAAGCGGTAAAAAAGTAATATGTTGTTGAATTGTTGTAGTCAAAGTATCGGGAAATGCATTGGAAATTATTCCAAAACTAATTGAATGAACCCACTTCGATTATATTCCTCACAATATGCATTGTTGCAAATGAATATCAAAAATGCAAGTTTCATTGCTAGGACAATGTACGTATTGCGTTGAAATAACATGCTTACTTTGTTACAGATCCATGTAGGTCACACTAAGACTTTGACACTACATTTTAATATAGTATATATTAGGATAGTTTGTAAGATTATAGTGCATTTTGGATAAGCATTATTAGGATTGATAATGCTAATACCTTGTTCAATTATTGTAGTCAAAGTAGTAGGTAATGAATTGGAAAGTATTGAAAACCATAAATTGAATGAAACAAGTTTGAACAGATATCATGGAGAGACTATATTGTGCTTCAGTAAACATTAAAAATGCATTTCATCGACATAACTATCGTATAAGGTCTACACAATATCATTATTTCTGATATAGATAATGAAACCACACTAAGATCTAACATTGTGGTTTATGTCACTAGTATTTTGTAATCACTGCAACCACTAAGCTAGAGATAATGTCCTCATAACAGGATAAATCATTTTTACTTGCTAACTTATGGAAGAGGAATGTTAAATTATTGTACTCAAAATAGGAGAGAATGAATTAGATATTATTTTCAATACATAACCATTTTCATCCAAAACTATCTCGCTGTATATGACATAAATCTAACATAGTGAAAACAATCGTACACAGAAATGTCATCACTAATTGTAGATGTAAGCACATCAAATCCTAGGAAATATCTTAGAGTTGGTTAGCTCTTCTTCTGAATTATGATTATCCCAAATTCCTTGACCTTCAAGTAACGAGGAACCTTATTGTAGCATTGATCTAGGAAATAATGAGGATAAATTCTTCATAGTAAAAAAACCAAAAAAATAGTGGCACCAAGAAAGGGGATAAAATGCATTGATATGTATAGATTATAGAATTTACTATATGATATTCCATTGAATAAATACTACTGTCATTTCATGTTGAATTGATGGATGAATCTAGCAATAGAACGTAAAATGTGAAATGGAGACGTTGAAGCAGGATGCATAGATTGAATTCACACTTGATGGAGTGAAACTATGTAATTTCTCTAGAAAGAGGGGACCTATGATGAAGGCGTTCACGATCACTTGTAAGAATTCCAAATGGGTATCGGAAGATATTGGGTGGAACCTATGCTGAACCTATTCTTTCTTATGAAAATAGACATAACATAAACCATATGACCATTTTTTGAATATGTATTTAAGGATAAAGAGGGGTAGTTGTAGCAGAAGATCTTAAAGTTTAATAATGTACATTTGGTGATATCTCTGTATACACTTATTATTTTTCACTTTTCATAGTGTTCATATTTTATTACTAACAATTTCAACTTTATGCGGATAATGTTGTTAACCATTTGATTGCTTATACTATGCACTATAAGTGTGTACCTTAATTATGAACTATCTGAGATATATTTTATCATATTGTTAGTGTCAAAAGCTAGGACTGAGCTCACTGGACTAATGTCAAAGAAACATGTTAATAGACCGAATACATGTATGCCTACCTTTTGGAGAGACATTCAAGCCTTTAGAGAGACATTTTTACATTCATAGAGAGAGAAATATAATCAAGGTGAAGTTCAGACAATTGGTGTGGGAAGATAATATTGTCAATCCGATTTCCTAAGACTATGGTTGTGTACATCTTCCTACAACATGGTACATTGAAGTACCCCTAATAATGATTATCCAATATTTTCTTACTTTCTAACAGAACTCATTATATTGTTTAAAAGTTTGATGTAAAATTTTTGTATGCATACAAGATCTATATCAGGACTAGTTTTGTCCTATTTTTAGTGAACTAAAGAGACGTAGCCTTTCCACGTGAACTTTAGTTAATCAATTTGTGGAATCCTGGTTTTCAGTCTATCTAATTTTTAAAAATTTAAAATAATTCACGTAACTTGTGTGTTTAATAGGAATTTATGTAAAATTAAAGATATGGATGAAAAATTGGGTGTACAGTTAACAATTGTCTTATAACACTTCAATTTCAGAATGCATTAAAGTGCCAAATTTAACGTAGTACATTATTTTGAGAGAACATATTATGTTGTTACCCCTAACCAATATGGACATGGATGGAAGTAGAGTCAGTAAAATTCACCATTTTCATATCCAGATTTGGTATCAAAGAAGGATTTTTTAAGCATCTGCATAACAGTGGTTCCACTTAAGATCGATTGCATTTGCGTTCAAGTTTGTATATGAATTTAATTTACAATAGGTTAACCATGAACAAGGCTTCTGATTATGTTTTGAGAAGCTTAAAGCCAATAATCACCAGGATTCGAGAGGAGAATTTTTGTAGCTTGAGATATGATATTATGACATGTCATATGGGTTGATGGAGATGTCGAAATCTTGGCACACATCCTCATAGTAAGTTATATGTTGACTAGATATATGGGGTCACATAGGAAGTAGTTATATCCTAGGTAATCATTCGGCAAACATTACAATTAGGTCATTGTATACCCAAGGATTACGAGTGATCTATGGCAATTTATATCAAAGCATGGTGAGTATAAGTGGAGGAAATGGAAAAATCCACCAAGGGACATGTCCTCTACTACAGATACAAAAATCAAATCAGAGGTATGTCCCCTTATAAGTAAATAACCATCATTGTGACCTTGTGGAGTTACTCCACCGGAAATTAGCATGTTGATTTTGGTAAGTTTGAAGATCATACCTTAGAGGGTATTGGATTCTAAATATACTGAATAAAATAGGGTTCTTGATGGAAAGGGCCTAGGGATAAATGGACAAGAAACATGCAAAAAACCATCACGTAGTATTCTTATAATGTCATGTGACATTAAGGATCTGTATCAGTGAACTTGCTACACATACCATCCATGCGTTTGAGCCTAGAATTATAGTAAAACGTATCAATACACTACATGTTGACTCACCATTGTGTAGATCCTTTTTTCTCTCACTCCTAATTACTGAAATCTATTATACCTGTGCTTTGGGACAAACTGACCCTCGTTCTCATCACCCATGTAGTATCCCATAAATAGAATGAAATCATTTATGCATGCATCATAGTTGACCTAAACATGCCCCTAACTTTGATGATATTTTTTCCTTTTGCATATGAAGAGGGAAGTATTGTTACTTTTGTGGATAATGATGACTATTTTTAGAGCATGGACAAATACAATGGAAAAATATGATTATAATAAAATTTGTTTATATGGCCATATCATTATTTTTACATCATGCAATTGGCCTATGGTTTCGTGTTTTTTATCTAATGTTTTTTCTTTCAGTTATACGATATTCTTGATCCCTTCAAAATATCTTTTTACCTATGAAAAATTTATTTATTAGAACTGAAAACATAATACGTTGTTGAAATTTTGTAATCAAAGTAGAAGGGAATGAATTGAAAATTATTCAAAAATAATTGAATGAAACAACTTTGAATTGATTCAGAACACTATGCAATGCAAGTCAAACATTAAAATGCATGTCATAGAGGTAACAACATATTACGTTGAGAAACAACCTATTTTGATATAAATCATGTGAGCAAACTAAGATTTGACATCGTAGTGTTATATAATACACTGAGTATCTTTTGTAAGAGTAATGTGTTGGGTCATGGTTATTAGGGGCAACAATGTAATACATTGTTGAATTACTATACTCAAAGTGGGAGGGAATGAATTGAAAATTAGTCAAAAAAAATTGAATGAAATAACTTTGAATAGATTTCTAATGTTATGTAGTGCAAAAAAACATTAAAATTGCATGTCGTTAATTCAACAACGTATTACGTGGAACAACAACCTAATTTGATATAGATCTTGTAGGAATATTAAGATATGAAATTATAGTTTTATATAGTACACCGAGTTTCTTCGATAATAATAATGTGTTGGATCTTTGTTATTAGGGGTAATAACGTAATACGTTGCTAAATTGTTGTACTCAAAGTAGGAGGGAATGAACTGGAAATAATTTCAAATTAATTAAGTGAAACAACTTTGAATAGATTCATAACACTATGTAGTGTAAAACAATATTTAAAAATACACATCATCGACACAACAACATTTTACGTGGAATAACAACCTATTTTCATATATATCTTGTAGGCACATAAAATTTTGCATCATAGTTTTATACAGTATAATGACTATATTTTTTAAGAATAACATGTTCGTTCATCATTTGTTATGGGTGACAACATAATATGTTGTTGAACTATTGTAGTTAAAGTAGGAGGGAATGAATTGGAAATTATTCTAAAATAATTGAATGAAACAACTTTGAATATATTATGTAGTGAAAAACAAACATTAAAAATTGTAGGTTGTCAAAGCAACAATGTATTGCATGGATCAACAATGTACTTTGATATAGATCCTATAGGCACTCTAAGATTTGAGATTGTATTTTTTTTATATTACAATGAGTATTTTCTATACGACTAATTTGTTGGAATCGTCATTATTAGGGATGACAACAAAATACGTTTTTGAATTGTTGTAATCAAAAGAGGGGGAATGAATTGAAAAGTATTGAACAATAATTGAATGAAATTAGTTGAATAAAGTCATAAAACTATGTATTACAAACCAAGAATTGAAAATGCATGTTTTTGATGTAACAACGTAGTACGTGGAACAATAAACTACTTTGATATATATCATGTATGCTCATAAAATTTTAACATTGTAGTTTGAAACAATATAATGAATATTGTTTATAATAATAATGCATTGAGTCATCATTATTAGGGGTAACAACGTAATCTATTGTTGAATTGTTGTAGTAAAAGTATCAGGCAATGCACTAGAAATTATTCCAAAATAATTAAATGAAATCACTTTGATTGTTTTCCTCACACTATGCATTGCAAAAATGAATATCCAAAATGTAAGTTTCATAGGTAACAACATATTAGGTATAGAAATCATGCTACTTTGACACAATGCATATACTCACACCTTTAATTGACACTATATTTTAATTAAGTATATAGAGGATAGTTTGTAATTAAAGCACATTGTGTAAGAATTATCAGGGTTAAAAACATTATATGTTGTTGACATGTAGTAAAAATATCAAAAATTAAATATAACACTATAAACCTAAAAAAAACACAATTTCATAAAGAGATTACAGGGTAGTGACAAATCTTGTGATAGGCTTATCCTAAAATTACATCACCACTTCTTGAGATTTCATGGAAAAATGATATGATACTTTGCATATATGTGAACATATATAAATGAAATTGAAAGATCTTGTGAGAACTTCAATACGAGAAATTTCTCTAGTGTTCATCATAGCAAGTCCTATAACTCTTAAACTAACCATATTTAGCTCATTGAGAGATACTTTAAAATAATTTATTTTTTTCAGTGAAGCTCACCCCTACGCAAGATGAGGCCTTGGAGAAGATGGATGGAAGGGAGTGTGTGAGTTTGGGACGCTGAACATGTCTCATTGTAATAAGAAACTGATTGGCACAAGATTTTTCTATAAAGAATGAAAATGGGCCTATAGATGCGGCCGAGGAGTACATATCTCCAAGGGATCAGGACGATCATGGCACCCACATGGCTTCAGAAGACCCTATCCTCATCACATGAACTATATCCAGTTTCCCTGCAGCGAAATAGGGGAAAATGAAGCTATGAGCGGGATATGAGGGAAATAGAATGAATGAGTGGTAAAATTTCAATTTTGAATTAGAAATTTATTAGCTCACAGGTAATAACTTAACTGATATGATGGATGCAACAATATATATGGAGGTGGAGACAGAGGCAGAGGAAGACGGAAAACTATTGGTCAACTGCCACTTCAATAACTTCCACATCACCCCTCCTTGCGAACTTATTTGAGGGATAGACACAACGCTGATAGAGACCCGTATGCATATGACATCCTCAATCCACATCAGAGATCCACGTGCAAGTTACTCTAATACAAGTTCAGTTTGAATCAATTTTTGCACAAAACAATGTTTCTTCAACTCATTATATGCCTCAATATAACTTTGTCTCAAATTCAACATGGTTATCCACGATATTTTTATCTGAAACTTGCATTCATTTCTGTAAAAGTGAGAATGTGCCTTCAATATTGGATAGTCATGGCATTAGTTACTAGATTTGTGGATACGGTTTGGTATGGATAGACATGTCAAAAGGTTTGCATTAAATACAACAAATCTATAGAACCAACTCAACTCAATACAGAAGCATATGGTGCCTGATAAATAGCTTTTCTTCATTGAAGTATTACATGACTATCGAAACATTCAATAGGTTATAGTTTGACATCAAATTATATATATGTTGTGCTTATTCAATGGTTTCACGGTCAGATTGGTGATTTATAGAAGTCCTTAGATCTAAGAGGATTTATAATCATGTTTTTACTTTTCATTCAATGTTTGTAAACAAGTAGTGTTATAGAATATGATCAATGTATCCATAAGTCACGTTTATATTTCGTTTAATGTTGTGTGTACATATTATTCTATATTGAGTTATGAACTTCTCATTAAAATCATTCTTTATAAAAAAAATTAATTAGTCGGGCATGTCATCAAAGTGTAACAAGAATATAAATATTGATTGTCATAGTTGTCACCATTGTTGTTTTCATCGTCTTTCGCGTGTCTATTCTTAGTCACTCATCCATGTTATATTCAAGTGTCAAAAAATGTCTATCTAAAAGTTTAGTCTTTTTGGGTCCACTGTCAAAAACTCAAAGATTCAAATATTGTAAAAATAAATTAAAATTTTTCCTTCCAGATGCATTTTTGGTGTTACCCCGACGTCCCAAGCAACTAATGATCCTCAAAAGAAAAATTTGTTGAGCTAGTGGCATGAAACTGGAGGATGGAGGCAAACAGAGGTTGGAGGTCATTCAATGACCTCTCGTTAGTCACAACGATAGGGCCACACAAATGATTTGGTGTATTTTTTTTAGTGTTTTGTTTGCTTCAATTTGCAGTGTTCCATAAGTAGAAATTTCAGATTTAGGGGTGGAACATGATCCAATGTTCCATTTCCATTATGTCAACTTATTCTATATATGTTAGCAGTGAGATTTGATGAGAGCAAAGAATAGTACTTAAAATATAATGATGTGGTTGTAGGTAATCCATTCCCAAAACCATCACCTTGTGGTTTGTGGTAAACCAATTACAAAACCACCATTCTTTAGGTTTGTGATTATCCTGTGAAAATCACCAGATCATGAGAAGGTGCAAGTATAAGGTAGGTTTTTCCCATGTTTGCACTAAGGGGGAATGTTAGGAAATCAATATGTTAGTGCTCTACATTTGTATATGTGTGAATAATAATTACAGTGGTAATTATTATTATAGTGAATGTTAGTAATTAGATGTTGAATATTATATTGTTATATAGTTATAACAATAGAAAATATATCATTGTCACCTGTAACTATTCTAGGGTATTCATTCCTATTTTCTAGGACGTTGTTGTGCCTACCTTCGTGGATATATATTAGCCATTGTATTAGCAAAAATAATATAGTGTGAAGAATATTATTTTCTTGTGAATGTGTTTAAATATCTAATCCTTTATAAATCTACCCACCTTTCTTTTTGAGGTAGAAATTGGGATCATATGGATTTCTAAAAAAACCATGTTTTACAAGATGCTCATCAATTTTGATGTATTAAGCCCAGGGTGCCTGTTTAAGGCCTTAAAAATATTTCTTGTGTCTACATACTCTTTTCTTCTTGAGCAGGTACAATATAACCCTCAGGTTGAGTCATATAGACTTCTTCTTGTAAATATCCATTTACGAAGGAACTTCTTATAGCTATAGAAAAGATCATCCTGATCATTTTGATCTTGGATGTGGGAGAAAATGTCTCCTCGTAGTCAATGCCTTCTTTTTGTGCATACCCCTTTACTACTAGTATTTCTTTTACTTGTCTATGGTCCCATCTACCTTGTACTATGTTTTTAATATCCATCTACATCCAATAGGTTTATTCCGTGGTGGAAGATCGACAAGCTGCCAAGTGTTTTTTTTTTCATTACTGAGTTGTACTCAACATCTATGAAATATTTCCAAGATTTCAACTGTAGAAATTCTTTGAATATAGAGGGCTCATCATATTCAATAAATCTACTCATTAAATAAAAGTTTATTTCTTCTCTTGATTTACTGCGAGTCCTTAGTCTAGTGGTGGATGTATCCGGTGGAGCATCCATTCTGGCATCTTGTAGCATGATAGTATACCACTTGTGCATATGTTGAACTACTCCTATGGGTTGTGGTTTTATCTAATTATCACCATCATAACCATATCCACTTTCATCATTTGTGGGAACATAATCTTCTATTTTTACAAGTGGTGAAAAATATACATCAGGTGAGTCCAGAGGAGGAATCTCTTATTCTTTCTTCTTAAAAAAATCAACATCTATGCTAGTGTATAATTTCTTGGCCTTTGGATCCATCAATCTGTACCCAAGATTTTTTTCATCGTACCAAATGAATATTAGTTTTTTTGATTTTATATCCAATTTCTTTTTGTTCTTCTTGAGTATATGCATATTGGCTTTACACCCGAATACTTAGAGGAGTGCAAGACATGGCTTCTTCTTTGACCATGTTTCATGTGGTCCTACTCCATTAAGAGAAATTTTTGGCACTAAGTTCAAAAAATACACTTGTCTTTGTTTCTTCTACCGAAAATGTCTTTGTTGGTCTAGAATCATTGATCATTGCATTGCACCATTTCGATGATAGTGTTGGTGCTCAGTTTAATCTCACCATGTTTGTTAAAAATTTCTCAATCCGCATGGTTTGAAGTATTCTCTGTCTCCCTATATGGATGCGTCAAATATTTCTCCTTCATTTAGTTGTCATTATCAGTCCTTTCCTTGGGTCATGGATCACATTGAGTCTTGGTTTTATTTATAGTTTCTCTATCCATCAGAAAATTTTTGTTATTTGAGACTTGAATGTTGGGGTTTCCCCTTGAATTTTATTTTTCCATGGTCATGTTTTCCCTATCAAATTTTATCTCAACGCCAAAGATACGAGGTATTTTTTGATTGGATGCAGCATAGTGGGTCTATTTGGTGAACTTTTCACTTTTGTCACAATTGTAAAAAAAACCAAGTTGGTCTTGCAGCCCTGATAGTTGCTAATTGGAAATTATTCAAGCTCAATGTGTAGTGGCAAGGAAATTTTCATACTTTGACCCTGAAGATGTACATGTGTCATAAGTCGAGCCATTGCCAGAAGGTGGGACCTTTTTGTGTTTTGAGGAATTATGGCGAAAGGAACAAAAATATAAAAGGAATGCCTAAGGCTCGTAAAAGGACCACGCGGCGGTTTAAAAAGTCAAAGACAGAGAGGTGGTTCATCGGAGGTATTTTGGATATTTTAGCTTTGTTTTTGAAATGGAGAAAAGTTATAAATTGAGCCACGATTTCGTTGAGGACCAAATAATGTCACATTTTTGAGTTAGCATTGAAAAGTTAAAGTGGGAAGGCGGGTCGCCGAAGGACTTTGGAACTTTGATCCTTGTTGTGAAAAAAGGTTGTAAGGTATAAAAGTGAAGTGCGACCCTGCAAATTCCCAAATGAAGCCATGTGTTGATTCTACATCAAAATCATGAGGGCGGGTCATCGGAGGTATTTTGGAAATTTTAGCTTTGTTTTGAAAAGGTAAAAAGGTGTAAAATTAAGCCACAAATCTGTCACCATCCAGGAAAGACACGTGTAAATCCTATATCAAAAGTATATGGGCCGGCCCAAATTGTCCAAAAATACACAATTTCTTTAAGTGATACAAAATATGAAAATCACCCCCTCGCCCACTGCAACTCAAATCTTGTCCTCATGGAGGTCCCACGCTTGTTTAGGGACCTGTCCCTACATTTTACTTTTGAAAGAGTGCTGAAGAGACACACGGAGGATTCCGCTAGCTCTGCCCATACTTAGAATTTTCAATGGCTGAGGAAATTTTCTTAGGCCCAGGGCACGTGGAGATCCTGTGCTCATTCTAGGATCTACCTCTGGGTCTTACCTTTGGATTCATGCTAAGGAGACATGTGGAGGTTTCTGCTGGATCTTCACATACTTATACTTTTGAAATGTCTGGTGTAACTTTGTCAGACCCTAGACATGTGGAAGGTGGGTCCACATTTGTTTGGGATTCCTTCTTTTGAGCTTCATACAAAGGATGTGCCAAAGAGACACATGGAAGATTCTGCTAGCTCTGCCCATAATCAAACTTTTAAACAGCCACTGCAACTTTGTTAGATCAAAGGACACGTGGATGCCTGCATGCTCATTTGAGGATCCATCTCTATGTCTTACCTTTGGATTTTCACCAAGGAGACACGTGCAGGTTTCTGTTGGATCTTCCCATACTTAGATTTTTCAAGTGTCTGGTGCAAATCTGTCGGACCATAGACATGTGGAAGGCCCACGCTTGTTTAGGAGTCCTTAATTTGAGCTTCATACCAAAACAACACCGAAGAGACACATGGATGTTTGCGCTGCTCTTCCCATACTTTGAGTTTTCAACGGCTGAGGAAACTTGCTTGGACCCTAGGTACATGGCACCTTCTGTTGGTTCTTAAAATTTTAAATCAAAAAAGTTTCTTGGCCGACACATGTGGAGAGCCTGTGCTAGTTTGAGGTCCCACATCTAGAATCCATCTTTGAAAGTTTCACCAAATAGACACATGGAAGCATCCACTGGAACTTCCCATTCTGCTGGAATTTTCAGTGCAACAGATGTAACTCTCTTAGGTTATGAACACGTGGAGGGCCAGCGCTTTGTTTAGGAACCTACGTTCTGGACTTCACCTTTGTAGTTGCGCCAAGGAGACACGTGGAGGATTCTTTTGGCTCCTCTTTTCACTTGGTGGACTCTGACTTTCAGTGTAGATATGTGATATAATCTATGCGAGGGCACTCATTTCTCAAGGTGTATTCTCAAATGTGAAAAGGATTGCTTGTCAGATCAAGCCATATCGATCCACCTGAGAATTATTAAAAAGGGGATTTCTTCCATGATAGAATAAAAGAATTATTAAAAAGACTATCAAAATTTATGGCATGGTGCCCTAATCATATCTGATGAAAGTAGGAAATGTGAATGGCTCACAAATTTTTGACCTGACAAAAAAAAGAGGAATATTCTCTTTAAGATTTATAATTTTGGGGGGAAATTTTGGATGAGTGAGTGAGTTAAATTGTATAAATGCAATGAGAATAATCTTGCAAAGGGTTAGGGGTTAATTTTTCTAGGAAATTTTGACAAAAAAACCATTTTCCCAAGAGACCGTCTGAGAAACTTGTTTATTTTCATGTGTTTTAGATTTAATCACGTCAAGATGGTTGCAAGTGTACAACCATTGAAAAGCTCTGAGATTGTTCAAGAAACTCTCCCCTGCTGATGAATCTAATGAACCTTGAAATGAATCTATGTTGATCATGAGCATTATTGTGCTTGTCTCATTTCAGAATGTTTTCAAATAGTTTTTCTTATTCCTGTTGCAATCTTATGTTGAAATCCCTATGAATCACACAATATCTCATCCATGTGTTAGTATTGTTTCAATTGCAATTTCATTTTTGAGAAGATCTTTCATCTTGTGATGCAAATAAACAATTTAAAATCACTTTACTTTCATTATGTTGATAAAGATTTTTTATAAGTATATGAGTGTATCTTAGGTGTGACGAATTAGGGACTTTTAACATTAAATTGAATCTTTATCATGATCCTTTGTGTTGAATTCTTAAAGAGTTTATGAAACCGTGCTTATCTAGGCTTCCATTAATACACACCTTCTAGTTGAAGGAATATTTTGGCTATTTTGAAGCATTTTGTGTGTGAGTTTTCCAATAGTTGTAAAGGTTCTCAAAGATCTGGTATAATCAACTTTATCTTGCTTAACTTCCCACAAAAAATTTCTCAAACGATAAATCCTACATGAACTACCCCTATTTGTACTATGTATCCACAAAGTTTTAACAATTTCTACTGCCAAAATATGCAAAGAAAATCAGGATTCAATTATTTTCTTTAGTAAACCGAACCTTGTCTTGGAATAATCTCCACTCTCTAGAGTGACAACTCGTGAGAGTTAGATTGTGTTGCATTGGTCATATTTTCTCAAGGTTCTCGGTAACATTGTGAAGAGAAGGATCTCTTGATATCCTTCACAAACAAGGGTTACAAAATGGGTCCTCTCACCCTGGTTGAAGGCACAACCTAAAGTAGTGAGGGTAAATCAAACCCTCAATGAGGTGCTATCCATTCTCCAACGCTTGAGTGACAAAGAGTTAGTTAAATCCCTTCCTTGGCTACAAAATGAATTATCTCATGATTCGTCTGTCTCTAAGCATCCTACCAATTTCTTGATGTTGCTCAACCCTCGCAGGAGAATCAATTTGGATACCAAGACTGAAGTTGTACCGTTGCCAAACATTATTTGAATTGTAGAGGAATTATTTGAACACCGAGACCTATTTTTGTGGCACCAACACCTCAGTGGCACTGTTGTTGGGGATTATTTGAACAGTGGGACCTATTTGTGTGGAAACAACACCTTAGTGGCACCATTTACAGGGATTATTTGAACACCGAGACCTATTTGTGTGGCAACAACACCTCATTGGTGCCATTTTCAGGGAATTATTTGAACACCAGGACCTATTTGTGTGGCAACAACACCGAAGTGGTACCGTATCTAGGGAATTATTTGAACATTGGGACCTATTTGTGTGGAAACAACACCTCAGTAGCGCCAGTACCAGGGATTATTTGAATTGCAGAGGAATTATTGAACACCGAGACCTATTTGTGTGGAAACAACACCAAAGTAGCACCATTTTTAGGGAATTATTTTAACAATGGGACCTATTTTTGCGGCAACAACACCTCAGTGGCATCGTTACCAGTGATTATTTGAACAACATGACCTATTTTTCTGGAAACAACACCTTAGTGGCGCCATTTCTGGGGAATATTTTTACAAATGCGTATACATACCAACCCTGGTAATGTTTCTTACATGATTTAAGTGCAAATACGTTGTTTAATTGTTATCCTTTGTTGAGATCTATAAGATTTGTGCAAGATTACAAGTTCATTGTGCAGTATTTAAAGTTTCTAGTGGTTATTGAACTAAATTTGCATAAATATTAATATGTGTGGGTAAAGGAAGGTTGGATCTATTAAGCTTTGTAGAAATTAAGCATTGATAAACACTTGGAAAGTTACTTATAGTGCATCTATACAACTAATGTGAAAATATTTAGTGGCGACTTTGTGTTGAATTGAAATTTTTATGATTACCAATGTCTTAACCTGTGTCAAGTGAAAATTTTCAATAATCTATGCAAATATGTATGGAAGAAGGTCTTTCTTCACTAGGGACCCTACTAGGAAGTTATTTCAAGAGCTAGGAAAGACAAATTTAGAAGGAAAACAAATCTGGAAAGTAGTAGGAGATCACGAGACAGAAAAGAAGATCACAATTCTGAAAGGTGATCAATCTGTGGTTGAAGATTACCATACGTATTTAAGTGATTTTGAACTAACTAATATTTATATAAATTTGAGTTCTCCAACAAGATAAGGGCCATAATTTATGTCTGAAAAGTGTGCTTCTTATTTTTCCCCTATTTCTTCCAAGGTTGATAGGGTTGTCCAAGAAACTGAGTCATTAGAGTATATTTTATTTGAGAGTTATACTCCTATGCCCCAAAAGAACTCTCATCCCTTATCATTTTGATTCTCCTACAAGATCACCTTCTCATGGTAATATGGCCCAACCTCCACCTAGACCTCATTTTGTTGTCAACACTTTTGGATCTATAGATTTCATAGGTATGGTTGGATATCCTAATACGGTGCCACAAGATGTCAAAAATAGGTTGCCAAAATTTCAAAGGAATAATGCCATGACTGGTGAACACCATTTAAGACTCTTTGACAATATGATGGAAGATTTTGAAATTGACTTTGAAAACGTGTATGTAAAGTTGTTTATTAATACCCTTGAGGAGGATGCATGTGATTGGTACAAGGCTTTACTAGATAATTGAATAGATTCATGGAATGAGATGAAAAATGAATTTAGATTGCAATATGGGGATAAGAAAGATCCCAAGTTCCTTTTATCTGAATTTGAAAATATAAAGAAAAATCCAAATGAATCTATCCATGATTTCAATACTCGATTCAATAAGACCTTGAATAGGATACCTAGAATCCTAAGGAAAAATGATGAGTCATGTTTGATAAAATATTATGATGCTTTTGATAAATAGGTTGCTTATTACTTGAGAGATAAGAACCCGGGAACATTGAGGTAGGATTTCACCATGGCCTTACAAATTGAAAATAACATCAAAGCAGTTGGAAAGCCTTCTAAGAGAGAGGGTGTCAATTTGATCAATCCTAAAATGCCTCAATCAAAAAAAGTTGTGGATCTGAAAGAGGTTGTAAAAAAAATTGCTGTAGCAGTTAAAAAGATATCCTATAAATTAGCCAGAGCAGAAAAAGGGATGAGACAAAGTTCCCAGGGTCGAAACAAACCACACGGTCAAGAGAGATTTGGAAATCATCCCAAAGGTGATCACAAAATAGATGATAGAGGGAAATGACTCATGGGATCAAGAAATAAGCAACCTTAACTTGGAGAGAATAGATTGGTTCCTAATCCTTTGACCGTCATGGTTGCTATTGTTGAGGAGGAAAATGTTATCAAGTGGTGTGATAGGTGTTTATTACCACACTCCCCATGTGATGTAGATCAATAAGTTGAGGAATTATATGATGATGATACATATGATGATGTGTGCATAATGGAGAGCCCTGTGAAATAACAGTAGGAGGAAACCAAAAATAAATTGATAAGTGTCGAAATTGCTGAATAATTCTGGGATTGTGTCCACTGGTTATTGCCTCTTCCTCCCATTAATTATTTTGAAATTGATATGGTACAAGCATTTGATTTTCTTAACCATGATTTCAAATACTTGAGGGATCTGGTGATTAAAAAGTATGATGGGGGAATTCCTTCTGAAGAAGACATGTAACTGTTAATGAATTCAATAGTTACTCAAGAGAAAGAATATAATACCAGAAGTAAGGTTGTCAAAAGTGGAGGGCCTCGAACCAAGACAAAATTTCCAATTCTTACCAATATCCTGAGGGAAATCCCTAAGAAATATACATCTGGTAAAGGCCTAACTACCCCAAATAAAACATGTGCTCCTTCCCATGCCCAGATTGTGAAGACACCCATATTATTAGATGAAGTTGTGAATCTCCTTTCTAACACTTCCCTACCCAAATATGTTCCTTTTGGCATAGCCCAAATATTGAGTCAGATCAAGGTTATTGTTCCTATTATTGAATTACTTAGAATCTCTGAGCATAGGAAAAGGGCATTTGAATATTTGGGATTCAAGGAAGAAAAGTTTACTCAGGTAAAAAGTTTTAATAATATAGAGATTCCTCTTATTTTTACAGAATCAGAAACACCACAAGTATTGGAGGAACTGGGTGAATCATCTGAGGTATATTTGGGAACTTCTCTTGTTGAATCTCAATTGGATGTCAATCCATTTTTTACCACTTTGATTATTAGAGATAGGCTGGTACATAACTGCATGTTTGATTCAGGAGCTTCATGTAATGTAATTCCTCTTGAGGTAATGAATGAGTTAAATATCAAGGTAACAACAACTTTTAGGAAATGTACTGTCATGGATTCAAGAGAAGTTTTAGTAATTGGATATGTCAAAGGATTAGTAGTGCAACTGACATTTTATCTAGGAAATTACTTAACCTTGAGTGTAGTTATTGTGGATTGTCCTTCCAAATGGGGGATGTTATTATCCAAAAAATGGGCAGCTAGTGTGTGTGGAAGTGTGCAAATTGACATATCTTACACAACCATACCAATTTAAGGCATCCTTGTGAAGTTATATGGGGAGAAGAAAATGTTACATCACATTGAGGACCCTAATAATGTTTCTTATGAAGTATTGTACACAGATGTTGATGTTGATAACTTTGTGGCATATGCTGATTGTAAGGAGCATAAAATTGATGAGTGCAAGTATCCTGAGTAGGTTGGTTCTCCTTGGAATCTGATGTTTGATGAGGCTTGTTCTAGATCTGGTAATGGCATTGGTGTTGTCTTGATATCTCCAAGCCAAGAGGAATTTAACTTTTATTTTAAACTCAAGTTTGAGTGCACAAACAATATTGTTGAGTATGAAGCACTGCTTTTGGGTCTAAGGATTGCATGGAAATATGGTGTTAGAGATATTGTTGTTGAACGAGATTCAAATTTGATAGTCAAACAAGTCATAAAGTTGTATGCTACAAAGAATGAAAGAATGAAATAGTATAAGCATGCATTTTGGGATTTCATTGAAATGTTTGATTCTTTCAATATAATACATCATGATAGGAGCTATAATACTGTAGCAGACAAATTGGAAATATTGGGATCTATGTTTGAAAATTGTACAATGGCTCCCTATTGTGAATATGATATTGAAATATTGACCAGGGTTTCTGTCCCTAATAATATCAAGCATTGGTAGGTTTTTGAAGATGATTCCTAGGTCCAAAGGTTTCTACAGAATAAAGGAGAATTTTCCAATCAAAGTATGGAATGGGAACCAATGGTTTGTGTAAATGATGGAGAATAGACCCTGTTTGGTAAACACATTATCCATTTGAAAACCAATACTATTCCCACAGGTTTGGTTTCACTAGCATAAAATTTTGATAATGTTGATTACATTAGCACAAAAGATAAACCTAGGAAAATATGGCTAGGTATCAACTTGGATAGAGAAGAAAAACAAGCATATGTACAGTTGATAAAAAAGTATCAAGAATTCTTGGCTTGGTCATACTCAGAATGGCAGGCACTTGAAACATTTCCTTGATTTGGTTCTCAAAATAAAGGTACACATAATTTTACAGTGTGTAGTAATTTGTTCTGTTGTTTGTTTTTATGTTTTTTCCGTCCCAGTTTCTCTTGATCCCTGGTGACCAATTATTTTTGGTTTCTCAGTTCAATCTTGGGAGGGTTGGTTTTTTTTCTACTTTGAAATATTATTCTTGACTTCATTGCCCAATGGGCTTTTGGAAAATGGTCTGTTGTTCTTACGACACTCGCCGGGAGTGCCAATCATTGACTCTGAGCCGATGTTGGTGCTCAATTTAATCTTTTCATTTTTGTTCAAAATTTCTAAATCCATACGGTTTGAAGCATTCTCTATCTCCTTGTATGGATGTGTCAAAGCTTTCTCCTTCACTTGGTTTCCATTATCAATCCTTTCCTTGGGTTATGGATCAAATTGAGTCTTGGTTTTATTTAAAGTTTCTCTATCCATGAGAAAAAGTTTGTTATTTGGGCGTCAATGTTGGAGTTTCCCCTTCCTTTTATTTATCCACAGTCATGTTTTCCCTGTCAAATTTTATTCCAATGACCATGGATACATGGTCTTTTCTGATTGGACACAACACGATGGGTATATTTGGTGAACTTGTCACTTTTGTCACAAATGTAAAAATTTCCAAATTGGTCTCGTGGCCCTGATAGTTTCTAATTGGTTATTCAACAATGTGAAGCAGGAAGGCATTTTTCTTACTTTGACCCCGAAGATGTACACGTGTCATAATTCGAGCCATTGTGGGAAGGCGGGCCCTTTTTGTGTTTTCAGGAATTATGGAAAAAGGAATGAAAATATAAAAGGAATGCCTAAGGCCCACAAAAGGACACGTGGCGGTTTGAAAATTCAAAGGTGGAGAGGCAGGTCACCGGAGGTATTTTTGATATTTTAGCTTTGTTTTCAAAATGGAGCAAAGTTATAAAATAAGCCACGATTCCTCTAGGGACAAAATAATGTCACATGTTTGAGTCAGCATTTAAAATTCAAAGTGGGAAGGTGGGTGACAGGAGGAATTTTGAACTTTTAGCCTTGTTTTGAAAAAAAGGAGTAAGGTATACAAGTGAAGTACGACCATGCAAGTGCCTAGATAAAGCCACATGTTACATCTACATCAAAAGTGAGAGGGTGGGTTTTCGAAAGTATTTTGAAAATTTTTACTTTATTTTGAAAAAATAAAAAGGTGTAAAAGTAAGCCGCGACTCCACCAACGCCCAAGAAAACCACGTATATCACCTATATCAAAAGTGGATAGGCAAGCCAAATTGTCCAAAAATGCACAATTTCTTTAAGTGATACAAAATGTGAAAAGCACCCGTAGCCACCTTTAACTCAAATATTTTCCACGTGGAGGGCCCACGCCTATTTTGGGACCTGCCCCTAAATGTTACTATTAAAAGAGAAGCAAAGAGACACGTTGTAGATTCCGTTGGCTCTTCCCATACTTAGAATTTTCAATGGCCAAGGAAATTTTCTTGGGCCCAAGGAACGTGGTGACCGTGTGCTCATTTAAGGATCTGCCTCTGGGTCTTACCTTTGGATTTGTGCCAAGGAGACATGTCAAGGTTTCCACTAGATCTTCCCATATTTAGACTTTTCAAGTGTCCGGTGTAACTTTTTCGGAACCTCGACACGTGTAAGGCCCGAAATTTTTTGGGAGTCCTTCTTTTGAGCTTCATACAAAAAAAGTGCCAAAGAGACATGTGGAAGATTCTGCTGGGTCTACCCATACTCAAACTTTTCAACATTTGGTGCAACTTTGTTAGAACAAAAGACACTTGGAGGGCCTGTGCTCATTTGAGGATCCGCCTCTGGGTCTTACCTTTGTATTTGCACCAAGGAGACACGTGGAGGTTTTTGCTAGATCTTCCTATACTTATACTTTTCAAATGTTCAGTGTAACTTTGTCGAACCCTAGACATGTGGAAGGCCCATGCTTGTTTGGGAGTCCCTCTTTTTACTTCATACCAAAAAAGTGCCGAAGAGACACGTGGAAGATTCTACTGGCTATTCCCATACTTAGACTTTTCAACGGGTGAGGAAAATTTCTCGAACCCTAAGCATGTGGCACCTTCTACTGGTTCTTAACATTTTTCAAAAAAAATTCCTGACTGAGACATGTGGAGAGTCTGCGCTAGTTTGAGGTCCCGCCTCTAGAATCCATCTTTGAAGTAGCACCAAATAGACATGTGGAAGCATTTTTTTGACCTTCCTATGCTCGTACTTTTCAGTGACTGATGCAACTCTCTCAGGTTCTAAACATGTGGAGGGCCCAAGCTCATTTGGGAACCTGCCTCTGAACTTCACCTTTGCAGTTGCGGTAAGGAGACACATAGAGGCTTCCACTAGCTCCTCTTTTCACTTGGCCAACTTGGGATCAGAGCACATATATGTGATATAATCCATGCGAGGGAACTCATTTCTGAGAGGCACGAATGTAGGTATCCATGCGAGGGAACTCATTTCTCAAGTTGTATTCTCAAAGGTGAAAAGGATTGCTTGTCAAATCAAGCCATGTGAAGCCACCTAAGAATTATTAAAATGGGGATTTCTTACATGGAAAAATAAAAGAATGATTAAAAAGACTATTAAAAGTTATGTCATGGTGCCCAAATCATATCTCATAAAATTAGGAAATGTGAATGGCTCACAACTTTACCACCTGGAAAAAATAGAGAGGAATATTCTCTTGAATATTTAGAATTTTAGGGGGAAAACTTGGGATGAGTGAGTGAGTGAAATTGTATAAATGCAATGAGAATACTCATGCAAAGGGTCAGGGGTTAATTTTTTTGAGAAAGTTTGAGAAACCTTTTTATTTTCTTGTTTTTTAGATTTAATCATGTCAATATGGTTACAAGTGTACAACCATTGAAAAGCTTTGAAATTTTTCAAGAAACTTTCCCCTGTTGATGAATCTAATGAACCTTGAAATGCATTTGTGTTTATCATGAGAATTATTGTGTTTGTCTCATTTCAGAATGTTTTTAAATATTTTTTCTTGTTCTTGTTACAATCTTATGTTGAAATCCCTATGAATCACACAAGATCTCGTGTATGTGTTAGTATTGAGGAATTTACAATTTCATTGTGAGAGGAGATTTCATCTTGTGATACAAATAAACAATTTAAAATCACTTTACTTTCATTATGTTGATAAATATTATTTGTAAGTCTATGAGTGTATCTTAGGTGTGACTAATCCGGAAATTTTAACGTTTAATTGAGTCTTTCGCATAAGCCTTTGTGTTGAATTATTGAAGAGTGTATGAAACCGAGCATATTTGAGATTCCATTGATACACACCTTCTAATTGAAGGAATATTTTGGCTATTTTGAAGCATTTACTCTATGAGTTTTCCAATAATTGTAAAGGTTCTCAAAGATCTAGTATAATCAACTTTATCTTGTTTAACTTGCCACCAAAAATTTCTCAAACGATAAATCCTACATAAACTACCCCTATTTTTATTGTGTATTAAAAAAGGTTTAACAATTTCCACTGCCAAAATATGCAGAGACAATTAGTATTCAATTATTGTCTTTTGTAACCGGAACCTTGTCTAGGAAGCATCTCTGCTCTCTACTTTGACAACTCGTGAGAGTTAGATTGTGTTGTATTGATCATATTTTCTCAAGGTTATCATTAACATTATGCAGAGAAGGATCTCTTGATATAATTCACCAACATGGGTTACAAAATGAGTCCTCTCACCCTTGTTTAAGGCACAACCTAAAGTAGTGAGGGTAGATCAAATCCTCAGTAAGGTGCTATCCATTTCTCCAATGCCTGAGTGACAAAGAGTCAGCTGAATCCCTTTCCCATCTATAAAATGACTTATATCATGATTCATCTGTTTATAAGAATCCTACCAGTTTTGTGATGCTTCTCATCTCTCGTAGGAGAATCAATTTGGATACCAACAGATAGTACAATTTCTTCTCTCAACAACACCATTATATTGTGGTGTGTGTAGAGGAGGCCTTTTTTGACGAATCCCATGAGCTTGTAGGTAGTCTTTGAACTCATCACTGGTGAATTCCCCCCCTCAATCTAAGTGGAGAGTTCATATTTGATGACCATTTTCATTCTCAATAGATAATTTAGACTTCTTGAAGTTTTTAAAATTTTCACTTTTCTTGCGAAGAAAAAAAAATCTACATTTTTTCTCTAATAGTCATCAACACAGAGCACAAAGTACTGAAATCCTTAATGACTAGGTTGCATCAGACTGCAATGATAGGTATGAACCAAATCAAGCTTACCATGAGATCAAAAAGGAATCTTCTAGAATGAAGCTCTATGTTGTTTTCCTGCTAGGCAGTTAGGACACTTGTTTGTATCCTTTTGGAGAGATTGTAATCCTTTTACCATATTGTGTCAGTGAAGTGTTTTGAGATACTTGAAATTTATGTGACCAGGTCTCCACTACCACAATTGTGCAGAGGAATAATTATTATTCACAATTTCTTGACCATATCTATGGATAAAATCAAGATGGAACATGCGTATGACATTAGAGGCTTTCGTAACTATTTTTGAGCCTCTTTATTTGTCTCAAATTAAACACGTTTTCTTATCGGAATGAATATCAAAGTCAATTTTCAAGTTATGATCTAGGAGCTGACTGAATGCCAACATCTTTTTAGGAAACCTGGGGACATATAGTACATCTAAAAATCTACAGTTGCATGAATCAAGAGGTAGAGAAATGTTCCCAATCCCCTGTACTATGTATGAAGAATCATCACCTAACGAAACATGGTTTTTCGAAGGTGTGTCCCTCATTGAAGTAAACTAGTCTCTATGGCTTGTCATGTGTCGAGTGGCACCCGAATCAACATACTAGACATTACTAGATGACTTGGAAGGTTCACTTGATTGACTAGTGTATAAGTAGTCTTTAGTATCTAAATGTTCTTCTTGCTCAACAATATTTCCTTACTGATGGGGTTTACTTTTACAGTTCCCTTTTCTCTTCACTTGATTTTAGTTAGAGTGCCTTATGTGAGATTTTTTGTATTAAGGTCCAAAATTTCTTCATGAACCTTTCTTGTATGTATTATATAAACAATTTTTCAACTCATGTCCTCTTTTGTAGATAGGACATTTCTTCTTTTGTTGCTTGTCCCATTGTTGATGTTGATTTTGGGAATTTTGATAGGAATTAGGGTTTCATTTCCCTTTTCCTTTCCATTTATGATGAGAAGAAATTACCTACTCCTCTTCATCATCTTTATTATACATTGCTTCCTCTTGTTGCACTAGGTTTACCAGCTTGTCAAAACTCACTGTTGTATCTAACAATTTTAGTGTTGTCACAAAACTACGGTATGAAGAAGGGAGTGCTATCAGAACAATGGGAACAAGAGCATCATCAGTGACCTCTTTTCCTAGGGCTAGAAGTGAATCACTCACATCTAAAACTCTTCAAAGGAAATCTTCTATTTTTTCATTTTGTTTAAAATTCAATGTGTGTAACTGAATCTACAAATTCAGTATGACATTATTATTTTTGGCCTCGTATACTATGCTCAAATCATCCATGATTATTTGGATATTTTGGCATGTCGAATGTGGGCTTAAACATCATCGAATAATTCAGACAAGATGATTACCTTGGCCTTTTGATTGTATTTATCAAACTATCCCTGTTGTGTTGTATCAGTTTCTGATCTGGTTACTATACTATTCATAATAGTCCAAATCTCTTCAAATTCAAGTTTTGTATTTATGTTTTTCTTCCATGTTGTATAGTTATTTTCTCTAAGTAGTTGTGAATCTGGAAGAAATAACTTGGGGGCATTGGTGCCCATTTTGTAGAATCAGCTGAAAAAGGGTAAGGCTCTTATCACTCTAAGTATATGGTCTCCCAATCTATATACCATCAGTATGATATACCAAACCTTTCTAGATACGCTCCCTTCCAATATACCCATCTGTATGTGGAAGAATCTCTCCGTTTCTATATACTCGACAGTATGTGAAAGAGGCATTAATTTACATGAAATAATTCAATACAAGGTACCAAGACTATACTAAAAGGTGTCTATGCGATTATTGACATCAGCTCAAAGAAATATCCACATACACGCACGTAACCTTGCTATATACTCGGATAATTTATCAGACCAGATTTAAGTCATGCAATCGTTCATAGAGAAAAGGGAGGGCTCAAAGTGTGTGCACTATGTCCTTATTACTCCCCATCGATTTAAAGGTTTGATGACTAGAAAAAATTGTTGTAGTTATATTAGGCATTAAGTGCAATAGTAGTGACGACCACTTTACTCGTAAGCGCTTCCCAGAGGCACTATTTATATGGAACGATGCGATTGAGATTGAAGATCTCCTGAGTGATTCAAAACCAAATTTTAATAGTTTTTAGTAAAAATATATGCTAGTTTTACAATACTTACAGTGGTTCGTGGTTGAATATGGAAACCTGCAAATTAGTATAATACACTGAAGTATACAATTACATTAAAAATTCTAAAAAACTTTAATGGAAGGAAAAATACTTTTGTTTTTCAGGGTCGTGGTGGCCTTCAGAGTGCAATATGGCTTGCTGAGTAAAAAACCACAAAATGCAGTTTTCAATGTCCCCTCCTTTGGAAAACATTTTCCAGAATTAAAAAATAAGCCAATTAGGATATTTTTCCCCCTAAAATAGGGTTTTCGTCGCTAATTTTAGTAGGGGTTTAGTTGTAACTAAACAGTTTAGTGGGCGTTTTTACTGATATATTTTGAAATTTATACTAAACAGATTACTAAATGTCAATATTTTTTAAAAAGCATGTTGGGGGTGGGGGTCAAACCCCAAACCTCACCCATCCAAATCGGTTGCTCTATCCAACTGATTTTTGCTAATGCTTTGCTTATGAAATGAAACAAATAGAATTTAAACGCACTGAAAAAATTAGCTAACCATTACAAAATGGATGTGGCTGAATGGTGGAATCCACATGGATGCAAATGGCTTAGAGGATCGATGTGGCACTACTGAGGTGGATTAGGTTTTCCAACTAAAGTGGATCTATACTACTTAAGTAACCACCTTTGATTTTTATTTGTTTTTTATTAGGTTTGATTTCTCACCAATCTTTTTATTTTCACGTTTTATGCCAAACATTTCCATGATCCACTTTGCACATTAGGGAGTATCAGGGGAGTCCATTATGTTATTGTTCTCTACATTTTTTTTTTATTCACCACCACTTTTATATTTTTCAGGGTGTGTATCTTTTCAGGATCCAGTGTCATTTTTGTTTATTTGTAGGTTTGTTGTTTAGCTCACAAGGGATGGCTTCAAACGACTCTCCAAAAATCCTTGGAAATTTTTTATTATTTTGTTTTTTGACTAGGGACACAGCTCGATGTTGTTTCATCAATCATGCAAAACTTGAACATGATCATTTGATGAAGGTTTTTTGTGCTAAAGTGGGGTTTGGTCCGACCTAGAGAGGACTCCCTAAATTGGTAGATGATAAAGGCATAGTTGTTTAGATGTAAAACAATGTAACTCGGTCACTTTGAAACATCATGAATGAGTGGGGTCATTGTAGTTCAATGGTGCCCAATGCAATGAGCTAGCTCGATGTCCTGGATCCGTGGAGAGCCTTCCGACTCAGCCCAATAAATACACTTTAAATCCAATGTAGCAGTCAACTTGCAAAAAATAACTTGGCTCGGTCTAGAAACAACTCTATTAGGTTTCCATCTCAGTCTTCAACTTGGATGCAAATATTTCAAACAACTTAATGTGTGGATCCACATAAACACCCAGGCCTTCAAATTTGGGAAAATAAATAATATTAGCTATAACTAAAATTTCCTCTAGATTTAGACGAAAAAGGAATTTTTTTAAATTTTCTACTCCTACAGTAAACGTTTCCTTATGCATGGTACACCAGTGCCAAAAAATTGTGTTCCAAACACTTAGAATAGAACAGGGGGTTGTGGGGATGCAGGGATGTCTAGGAATATACTAGAGGCAACATAGGCTCTCAAGAGATGCATATTTCTTATTAAGGAAACTTCTACCACTGCAAACTCTCTCCAACCTAGCCAATATATTCAACCTGTTCTGGTACCAAATGAAACATTAAGAATAGGATTGAAATCCTGGTTATTTTATTAATAATCAATCTAGTCAAAATTACAATGAAGTGCTACAATTCTTTCAAAGCACAATGTTGTGTCCCACTTCATGTCCCAAAAACGCGAGTAAGAAGTTGGGCGGGATCGGAAATCGAGGGTGTTCACGCGAACATCCCTTTCGCGTGAACCCCCTTCGCCTGAACTGCCACGTAGGACGAAGAAACTAGTTCGCGTGAATGGGGGTTCGCGCGAACACCCCTTCGCGCGAACTAGTTGAATTCAAATAATTTTGGTGGCAAAGAGTTATATATAGATATTTATATAGTTTTGGGCGGCGGATTTAAGGTTTAGGGGGGTTCAGGCGAAGGGGGGGTTCACGTAAACCCCCCTTTGCGCGAACCCCCTTATGTGGCACCTATGTGGCGCCTATGTGGTACATTTTGGCGCCAAATCCATTTGGAGGATAATTTTATGCCAAAATGTTCCACTTAGGTGCCACGTAATTAGGGTTAATGAATGAATAAAATTACAAAATTTTAACAAAAAATACAAAATTTTATTATCTTTCTAAAAATATAATTTTTATTTTTTAAAAATATGTTTTACTATTTATTTTTTATATTTTTCTAACATATGGTATTTTAGGACAATTGATCGTACACAATCAACCCAATTTGAAAAATAGCAAAAAATATCAAAAAAATTTGAAAAAATTAAAATTATTATTTATTGAAGTCTTCTTCTTACTTGTGAAAAAAAAATTCATTTTTGATATAAATCTTAAAATTTATTGGCATAAACATTTGTACGCCATTTATTTGAAAATATTTTTATTAAATAATTAGTTAAAAAAAATATATAAGTCTAAAAAATATGAAAATTTGACAGCACTTCAAAATTCAAATCTTGAACATATATCTAAAATTTGATGGTGAAAAAATAAATTTTCATTCAAAAGAACCACCCGGGGACAGTCATTCCTCTTTTATAACATAAGAAACAATGTATGAGTAAAATTAAGAAAAAGACTGTTTTTTTTGTAAATTTTTTTTAAAAAAAATTTACATGTATTCTACACTCTAAATACAACATTTCGTTAGTTTGTGGAATTTCATGAATGTGTATGGTTTTATGGCTATTACCTTTAGAAAATCAATGAAACTGAAAATTCATGTTTATAATGGTACAAAACATACCAAAAAGTGGGACATTTTATTGTGCTTTTAGGAATTGTACAACCATGTGCAGACAAACAGGATGTTGAAACGATAAACAATAGACATACCGGTTCATATATAATGACAAATATATGGTTTGAACCATATAAAAATCTAAACAAAATGCTATGAGAATACTATTCCCAAATACAATTAATATATGATCTATAAAAACTTACCATTTTAGTAATGAATTTATGTATGCAGAATTAACTTAGGTAAAATATTATTTACCCTAACAGGGGGATGTCTTCTTGATAGAATTATTAAGGGATGATATGGATCTGGACATGGATTTAGATGTTGAAGTTGATATGGATACAGTCATAGGTGTGGATAAAGGAGTAGATGGAGGATTTGACATAGATGTAGAGATAAATTTTGGGGTGGATATGGGATAATTGTAGTTGTGGATGTGGTTAAGCATACGGATAGGTGTCAATAAATATGTGGACATTGGTAGATGTATATTTAATAGATGTGGGTATAGTGGATATGGGTATAATAGTTATAGATAGGGGTGCGGATGGAGATATGATTATAGATATAGGAGTGGATATCGACATAGATGTGGGTGTAATAGATGTAGGTAGAGTGGTGGAGATAATAGATGTTGGTAGTGAGGTCATATCCTAACTAAAAGTATTGATCGCATGGGTGTTTGGTGCTTGAAATGTGGGGGAATTAGTTTTATTATTCGATAGATAATTAGGGAAGGTTTTTTTAATGACATATATAGGGATTATTTGATAGGAGTGTTAGGATTTTTGAACTGAAGGTCCCCATGATCGATGATTCATTTTACAAGGTCTTTCCAAGTTTAGCTTTTTTCCATATCATGGTCGCAGACTCATTGATGATTGTAATAGCTGTCGTTGTGATACCATGTGGGTTTGGGACAAGAATCATCAATGGGTGAGATAGGGGAAATTTGAATAAGGTTTGTGGCCATAAGTTTGTTGAAGATATAACTATAGGAATCTTTGAGGGCAGTATAGTTAGGAGTTGTTCTAGGATCCCTTTGCAGAGGCTCAGTATGATAATTAGATGTAGATGAATATTTGAATACGATGACATTGGCTGCATTTTTTATATTTTCATTATGGGTAGATAAATTGTTGAATTCATTTTTAGGCTTCCTAGATCAAAGCTTGAAATGGAATTGCTCACAGGAAAAGAGTTCCAGTTTGTGAGCCATGGTGAATAATTCTTCAAATATTTGAAAAGATTAAATTTGAATAGTGGATAAGATATGATTTACACATGATCTATTGAATAATACAATGAATTTAGTTTGGGGCAGTGAGGAGGAAACTTGAATAATGATGCCACAGTAACTAGTGATGAAATCTGTGATGGATTCCTCATCAAATTCTTTAATTTTGTAGAAGGTTGTAATGGTGACTTTACATTCAATATTGATTGAGAGAGCTTCTAAAAATAGTGATGCAAGTTGAGTGAATGAGAAGAGAGAGTGTTACAAAATGCCATTATACCAATCTAATGTAGATCTGGCCAATAACATAGGGAAAGTGTGAAACATGAGATATTGTTTGTGGGGGATAATATAGCATGCATTCCTAAAGGCACAAATGTGTCGTTAAGGGTCCTCCTTACTGTTAAACTCAGAAAACTTGTGGAGTTCCCAATGTGGAGGATAAGGCATACCTGAAACTGATGAATTGATAGGCTCAGTTTAGATTTGTTCATAGGTGAATGATATTTTAGGACCCAAAGTAGTAGCTTCTGGACTTTCCATTCTACTTAGTAAAGCATGCATGGGGTCATTAGAAGTGTGAGGACGAGGGATTGATTAGCGAGGTTGTGGATTATAGGAATTAGATGGGTTGGACTGTGGATGAGATTGATATTGTTAGGGATAATTAGGTGTTTGTGGAGGTGGTTGATAAGGAGGAAGATAGTGGAAATCTTGCGATTGGATAGGTTAGGAGTTAGGATGTTTTTGAGAGATAGGGATGTAATTATATGGGTAGGTTTACAATTATTGTTAAGACATGTGGATAATGGATTTATCTTGCATAGGATGAGTTGGGATGTGCATGTGGGATGGTAGAAATATTTGAGTAGTTTGATTAGGGAGCATGTGTTGAAAGACACCTTAGAATGGAGGTTGTCGAGTTCGAGTAGACTCCGGAGAGTAGGTTTGTGAGATGAAAACATTGGTATGGTATTGGGATGTAGAGATGGGAACCGATATTTGAACATGGTGCTCAAGTGATGGAATAATTAAATGGAATTCCGGATTGGTTTGAATAAGGGCACTAATGACCACAATAGATTATAAATAAAAGGGGATAGAATATATGGGAGTGGTGTTGATGTGAGGTAAATTGGGTGGATTAAGGACCACAAATCTAGTAAACTGATGAGATTGATGCATCATGGTGGAAGATTCATGGGAAACACGCTCACTTTGGGCTAGTACTAATTCTTCAATGGATCTTGGAAAGAAAATGACAAGTTAAGAAGTAACGACTTGAGTATATTCGGGTTGTGAGTGATAACTGTAAAGTTGTTAAAGGGGTGGTCCATCAATGGGAATATTGGTATATTTACTGATAATGTAATCATGAAGGGAAACATGATTGACATCAAGAATCTCTTGAAACTCCACACATCCATGAGGGATAGTGGGAGGTCCAAAGGCTACAATGGATGTGGCGGATGGAGGTATAGGTTGTCTACAGGGAATATAATGCTGATAGAGAAAAGGGTTAGTTTCAAGATGGGGATTATTTTGGATGACATGGGTCTCATGAGAAGGGGCCATAGAATTGAGAGGTTGAGAAATTTAAGGTGTGGTGATCATAGGTGTAGAGGAAACAATGGTAAGTGTAGATTTGTTTTGGGAAAGATTATCAGAGATGAGTATGTTGTTGAAAGAGGTTGCTTTGATCCATCATTTTGGCTTGAGAGCGAGTCATAATGGGAAAGAAACAAAAAGTAAGAAATTATGCTAATTTTTAATATAATAGACAAATTAAGATACAAATTATTAATTATCTTGTTTATTAGAAGAGTGTAAAAATGAAACGAAATGGGCTCAAATGTAACCTAAGAAGCGACCAATCTAAGGATGGTTCTGGGTAGTTTTGGCTTGCATCCTTTATATACCCAAAGGTACATTATGCACAAATTTTTCATGATTACTACTACGTGGCTTGGTATTAGAGACTACCCCCTCACTTCACAGACTGCATCGATAAGGTTGTTTTGTGCATAGACTTTATACCTATTAATGATTATCTTTCTAGATAAACCATGAAATTTGTGGGAAATCTTAGATATGTGGGACTTTTCCCCTAAGATAACTTCCAAAGTTTCTAGAAGTTGGATCTTCTCTAATTTATATTGAGATAATGGTTAGAGAAAGAACAAAACAATATGTAAATCCTATCTAAGGCGATGCGCCGAATATTTACTAAAATAACACAGAGACCAATATTGAAGTACCTACTAGATTAGTTCAAAAGAATTAAGAATGGTCAAACTATTCTAAATATTTATTAAACCATCAAATGCTAGAAAAAACTAAAAAATAATCACATCATAAAAATGATTTATGTAAAAGATCTAAGGGCATGTAGCACGATAGATACTTAAACATTCATCAAGAATTGAGTAAGAGAAAACAAGAAGAAATAAAGGAGACAAAATATTGTGAAACCTATCAGTGCACAAAATAATAACTCTTATTTATAGAGAAAAAAAATACATAAGGCCAAAATGGCACAAATTATAGCAATTTATTTACAACCGAGCCTTGTTAAGGCTAATGAATGCAATAGAATGGACTTAAAAATTTTCCCTAGAGACTCGAAAATATCTTCTTCTATCTCGTTCCCCCATTTTTTCTGGGCACATGAATAGTCTTTATATAGAACCCTCAAATATTGCTTCAACGTGCCTCCATTAAGGTTTCCACCATCCACATTTAGTTTTTACCTACAAAATCTTTTACCTTCAGAGAAACATATCAACTGAATGCTTTGGGGACCAAGATCACATTCAATCCGCTGCACTTTGAGTCCTTTATTTCTTTGATTGGTCCTTTCAATGGTGGTGGATCCCTTGTATGAAAACATGGAGACTGTGAAATACTTTTAGACTTCTACTTTTCTCTCTCCTTTTGATGTTGCACTTGGCTAACACATGAAGGCCTGCATGACCTTCCTCTTTAAATTTGACTTTTTAACCTGCGTGAGCTTCTTTTCCACATGTTAGATACATGGCCGATTCTCACTACTTGTAGACTCTTGGTTCTTTTGGTTTTTTCCAAATGGAATCGAAGGGATATATGGATACCCTCCTCTTTCAACTCCATACTTCAGAAAAAAATAGTCCCGTAAAACAAAAGAACACCAAAAGGAAAATGGTTCAGGGAGAAAAAATAAAGCAAAACTCGAGGGGCCATGAAAAGTGTAGAAATCATTTTACAATTATGGTGAGTCACTAAGGGACTCCATGCCAGTCGTGGAAGAATCTGACAATCCTTCCTTTCTTGAAAATTAGAAATTGTGGCTCAAAGAGAAACCACTCAAAGTTGCTTCAAAGGAGTATGGTACCTAACCCACTCGGCCTTTGCTAGATAAGTCCTTCATTATAGAGCTTGGAAAGATCTATCCAAATCAATGATCTCCTTGTGAGATAATGTTTGGATATCTTATACCATTGCATGTAAATGGAACTCCAATTTTACAATTGGGTTTAGACTAGCCTCTACCTCAGTTACACTAAAATCCTCCTTTAAAGGCTTAAAGATAGTCTTATCTTGTTGTTTAACCTTAAGTAGCTAATGAATTTTTTTCCTCTAGTAGGATGGTAGAGTCATTAGGAAATGGAGAATGGAAGGCCAATTGAACTAATTCCTTGATGCGGTGCTTCCAATCCTTCATCCCTAATTGGAGTTGGATCAGGGGATTCTAGAACTTGATAGTAACCTTCTTCCAACTCAAAATCTCATTGATATTTTTCATGACTATCCACCTGTCTATAATACTAGCCCCTTACATGGAAGTGTTTGAAGATTCATAAAGTTTTTAAATAAGCATCTATGATTCAAGGACCTTGGCAGATATGATATTTTTGATTATTAAGGTTGAGGACTCAACATTGGAACACAAGATTTGCACATCATATATGAATATAATTGTGGGAGATAGGTTTTTTTTCCATGGTGGAAATCCTCTTACACTAAGTGGTGTACAACCCCTATAACAATGAGACAATTCCCCCTTTTTGGGGTTGTTGAGTCTGTTTCTGGGTCAAATCCTTGACATTGTATTCTATGTTAGGAAATTAATGGTTACTGCTCCTTTTTTTACAGTATGATAAAACATTATATTACGGTAAGTTGGTATATAGGTTGAATTTGTTAGTTGTTATATACATGATGAAATAGTTGTCAATACCACTCACGTATTTAGGGAGATTTGTTACAATAAGTTTCCTATTTTATAGGAAACATCCTCCCTATTTAATTGTAACCTATGATGTTGAATCAATGTACAATATTATTTACTATATTAATCCTCTACAACCTAAACCAAATTAATATTTAGTATCAGAGCAGGCCTTCGGTATATGGAAATTTAATCTATTTCGTAGGGACAATTGATATTTCTCATTATCCCGTGAATGAGAAACAAAATATTTTAGAGAAGATTAATGCATTTGTTTTTAGTGTTATTAGGAGTTGTGTTATATGCAGAGTCCTAGTAAATGCAAGCACAAAATTAAAGTGATCAACATCTCAAGTTGAAAGTGTGCTTTGGATTCAAAGATTTGATAGTTGATCTAGTTTTCACTTCAGATTGTGAACATCCTAAATGTTCCAGCTTGAATATATATATATATATATATATATAGTATATATAATATATATATATATATATATATATATATATATATATATATAATTTACAAAAGCCTAAAGGAGAATTTATTTTCAATAATTTTTCTTCCATTAAAGCTTCGCTCATTCTACCCATACATATTATTATTTATCACTGCTGGTCTTTGAGGAAAGGAGGCTGTGGGAAAGAGGATTAAACAATATTTAAATAGTATATTCATTCACCTGAATGGAATGATATATGTTAGAATATCTTTTCGGTCATTAATTCTACTGAAAGTATAACCTTTTCATTCAAATCTTTGGAGTTAATTTCTCCTTCTCAACTTGTCCTCATATTATATCTACATTTGGCTTTCAGTAGAGTATTGACTTTCACAAATTCTACTCCACATGGGTAATTATGTGCTCTAGAGAAGTGATAAATGTATACAGTTGGTGTCTCAAAGAAGCATTTGATCAATGTATTTTTATTGGTTGATTTATCCTCCCTTGATGCGCCACCAACTTTGCACACTTTGAGTGGTAATTGGTTTGTATTATTTTCCATGGTTTCAGATTATATTGGGAATTTAGTATAATTTTTTTTCCTAAAAAGATGAGTTTCCTAGAATCTTATATAGTGAGTCAATATCAAAAGTGTACTCAATCGAAACCCTAGCTCACTACCACTTGTAAAAGAAGCCTTATATTATTTTTTTAATTTTTGTTGGCCAATATTTCATTATCATGTAGGCCATAGTTTTTATAGATTGTTTATAAGTCTATTTTTTAATTTTTATTAGAGGTGGTTAATAATTATTTGGTTTATTCCTCTAATAGCCAAGACTAGTATTAGCTAGGTCAATGTCAGTCAATGTTAAAGTCGTTATTAAAAGTATATTTGTGATTATTGATTCGTCTTGTCAATAGATTTAAAATGGTCAAAATCAAGTTAGTACTCAAGTTCTTAAAATATTAGAGTCATTGTAATAAGTCTAAAAAAAATAAAAAATAAAAATTGTCTCACTTTTCAATAATTGGACGCATTTTCACTTGTAAGTGACATCCAAATTGTGGAGGTCATTTTTGAGCTTCATGATCACATCTGTATCAGTTACCATTCTATCACTAGAGGATGGAGGTCGATCAAAATCCTCTTGTTAGTTGCCAACGGACGGGGCCACACGAAGGTTTGGTGGCACTTTTTGTTGTGTGTTTACTTCTAGTGTGGTACGGTTTGCAGTGTTTCTTTTTTCAATAAGTGGAAATTTCACTTTGAGATGAGGAACATCATCTAATGTTCCATTTCATGTTTTTCAGTTTGTGTATGAGCAACAAAATTAAGTAGATTTTCCTATGTTATTCCTTGCAGTGAAATGTGATGAGGGCTGATAATAATACTTGGCACATCATGATGTGCTTATAGTTAACCCACTTGAAAACCTTCATCTTTTGTTTGTGGTAAACCAATAAAAAAACCAAAATTCTTGGTTGTTGATAATTCATTCACAAAACCATCACTTTGTGGTTTGTGGTAAACGAATAGAAAAACCACCATTTTTGGTTGTTGATAATCTATTTGCAAAACCATAACATTGTGGTTTGTGGTAAACCAATTTCAAAACCACCATTCTCAATTTTTGGTCAACAATTTACAAAACTATCCTTGAGGTTTTTGATCATCCTATGAAAATCACAAGGTCATGAATAAGTTCAAGTATAAAAGAAGCTTTTCCCCATGTTCACACTAAAGGGGGGGTGTTAGGAAATAAATTTTTAGTAATCCATATGTTTACGGTATGGTAAATAATTATACCATGGTAAGTTAGTAAATAGGTTGAATTTGTTAGTTTTTATATACATGATTAAATAGTGGTTAAAACCGCTCATGTATTTAGGGAGATTTGTTATAAGAAGTTTCCTATTTTATAGGAAACATCCTTCCTATTTAATTGTAACTTATGATGATGAATCAATGTACAATATTATTTAATGTGTTAACTCTCTGAAACCTAAACCAAATTATTTTTATGTTATCTTGCACTTCATTTGCATACCTACCATTCTCAGCCTCAAAGGTATGTAGCTTTGTTTGAAGCGTAGTAACCTCCACTTTCTTTGAATCAACCTCCTATTGGAGTGAACTAGCCATAGCTTTGGATGTTGCTAGATCAGACTCCAATGTCTTGGTCATTTCCTAAGAAGCTGCAAAAACTTATTTTTGCATTGCTACTTTTAAATCCTGATAGAGTTTTTCCATTTCTTTGTGCTTTCCTTTGATTTCACTATTCAGGTGGGTCACTATATTATATGTCTATAGGAGGCTAGCCTCCACTTTCTACAACTTGTTTCATAGTTTGAGATAATCTGGTGTAACCATGATAGCTATTTTGTTCATTAATTCAACCTTATCTGCCATGATGGAATATTCAGGTCCACTATAGCAACACTGACAGAATAGTCATCGAACTGCATATTTTCCGCAGGATTCAAAATATTGGGGGTCATTTGAGTGATGGTTAGAGAGCTTTGTTGATGGTCATATAATGAATATGTCTATCTCGTTCATCCCATTATCATCTCTTTCCTCATATGCTTCTCCCTACTTTTCTCTCGGGCTATCTTGGCTATCTCTACTCGGTCCAAAATATTAGATGGAGAAGGGACTATCCCGGCTACAAATGGGAACCCTTGGGGCAATCCATAGGATATTATAATCAGTCTCAAGGGATGGGAAGTAACAAGATCTAAATAAGGGCCCATCATGACTCATGATGATAATGTGGTAATGGTGGTTGGGGGTGCAGGAAGAAGAGAGGAGTCGAGACAAGAAAGATTCTAAGTTAGAGTACTCGAAATAGGAGCACCTATGGTTGGAGAAGTGTAGGGGAAAGGAAATGGATGAACGAGAGGAGGTGAAGGGTTGGAGGAAGATAACACAATAACTAACTTATCCTTCTTCCTCGGAGGACTCAATGGGCTAGCGACCTCCCCAGCGGTCGCGGAGGGTAAGAATTTTTGTTATGCTGAGTGAAGCCCTTTGACTAGGTCCAATAATGGTTGTGCTATTGGCTCCTCACCTTGAGGGTTTGGCATTATTATAACCATGGGTGTGTAGCTTGAAGGAACCTGGAGAGGAATGGAGGGAGTAGGATGAGGTGGTATTTTCTATGTAGAGAGGCCAATGGAATGCGCCATAATCCATTCAAGTTGCTCCTTGGGGATTTCCATTGCCCCCTCACTTTCTGTGTTGGATTCATGCTCAGCATCCCAAAATTCTTCCCACTACTCATTAGTGGGTACGTCCTCAAAATTTAGGGTTTGGGTCCAATAATGGTTGTGCTACTGACTCCTCACCTTGAGGGTTTGGCATTATTATAACCATGGGTGTGTAGCCTGAAGGAACCTGGAGAGGAATGGAGGGAGTAGGATGAGGTGGTATTTTCTATGTAGAGAGGCCAATGGAATGCGCCATAATCCATTCAATTTGCTCCTTGGGGATTTCCATTGCCCCCTCACTTTCTGTGTTGGATTCATGCTCAGCATCCCAAAATTCTTCCCACTACTCATTAGGGGGTACGTCCTCAAAATTTAGGGTTGTTATCCCAATTTCTTTCCTATATTTCCAATAAGACTCAATTTTCTCCGCACTGTAATCCTTATTCCATAGGGCTTCCCTTAAGCCCTTATTCATAGTTATAATAGGGTTGTACCTATAAAGGACTGGGTGGAAAGACTCCCATGGTAAGATCAGGATGTCTTTAAACTTGACATAAATGTCGTTAGTGTCTACCAAGGGAAACCACCTATCCTCAAAAACCTTCTTATGGTCATGATGACACTAGTTCAAGACTTTTTTTCAGGTCAGGGTGGTGGTGATCTTCCCATCTGGGTCATACCTCCATATATCTTGGATGACAGCGAAGCCGTAAGTAGCCAACTTCTGCATGAGGAGGTATTCCACATTTCGTTTTATTATAGTAATCCCTCCTCCACTCAAAGGGAACTCAAATAATGCCTTATTTTTATCGCTAGAGAAGTATTCTACGTAAAGGAGTGAGAGCATGAAGGATTCATCCCAACTACTCGCACCATGAGGATCCTTGGGAGCATGAAGGATTCATCCCTGAATCCATGTAACTAGATCATTAAATGTGATGCCCTAAATAAATAGTCATAGGGGTGTAGGGGTTCTCTAAGGATGGCTTGGGATTAATCAATCATTCTATTATCAAACCCTTCTGGGTCAAATTCAGATAGAAGAGGTGCCCAAAAAAAGTTTGCAAACTCATAGGCATGTGAAAGAAGAGGTTAGCACATGAGTCCATGTGGACACTGGTATGATCTTTAAAGGGTCCACCTCCTCATCCCACAAATTCATGGGCATAAATGTTTTGAGGAAATGAGAGGTTTTATACATAATGAGGTGGAACAAATAAAAATAGGAGGAATACTTGAATATGGATCCTCAAAGAAAAAGCCCATCTCCTAAAAAATAGATTCATCAATGACCTCGAAGAATTAAAACCAATATGTTTGGTCCCTCTTCATTGATCTCATCCTAAAAAGGGAAACCATTTTCTAGTCATATAAATTTATGTCTGAGTCTTGGCTGAAAATGAATGCCAACATGGAGAAGGCATCCTGAGAATCTACCTGGAATGCTTTTTGCAGGATCAGGAATTCTAACAGTCCAGAACTATATGAATCTATTTGTCGCAATTCCTTGTTAATGAATGAGGACTTGTTCTGAAATTGGGCCCAGACACTCTGAATTTTTTCCACATCATACAAAATTTACCATTTGGTCATAGAGCAGGGCCACCATGTCCCTAACATCTTGTGGTGTAATCATTACCTACATTTTTTTCCCTTGATGGTGTTTGTAGGAAGGTTAAAACAACATGCACACATTTGCACAAGCTCAGGATATGGGTGCACAATTGGCACCATGTATTGGGAGAGAGTGGAGGTCCAAATTCTAGATCCAAAAGATTTAGAATCCTTAAAATTTAGGAGTCTAACATCAGTAGCCTCTCGTAGAGCCTTCGACATTTTGCTTAGGAAAGGGTCAAAAACCCCATCTACAAAGTTTGTGACCTTGGTGGTGTCACATAATTACATTCCTCTATCAAGAAATTTCATCCTTTGGTTATGAGATCGAGGTGGAAATGGGTTCCCTACATAAGATTTTGGCTGTGGAAGGGAGCTGGAAGCCACCATGGCTGTCTCAAAACTGAAGAAGATTATGGTTTTTTGAATTTGGGATTTGGGAACTCACGGCAAGATAATCTTAGAACTTGGAATGAATTTTTTTGATTTCAAATCTTGCATCAAATAACCTCCTCAACTTACAAGGGGTAAATGCTCACGCATACCTTAGGTCACATCATACAAGGACACATCGATTGTACAATCCCTATCGCTGAATTATCCATTTCCTAAGAGAATTTTATTAATTATCCAATCCTTTTCATTAAGTATTCAAAAATACCTTGGATCATTTACTTTGGGGAAACATAGGAAGGTACACCTACCTCAAAAATCAAAAAGTGGAAAAAGGGGAATCCATAGGAGGCACATGTCTAAAACACTTATTTGAAGGTACGACATCACAGAACATACTAAAAGACATACAAGGAAGTAATTATACATATGATGCAAATTTACAATACAAAAGACTCAATGGAAAGGCTTAAGGTGGATTCCATTGACCTGAATCACCAAGGGCTTTCCTTCCATAGTCGTAAGCTTGAAAGCATTGTGTTGCTTGCATGCAGTGATCTTGAATGGTCATGTCCAGAGAGGGTAAAAATTTATATGATTGCTAGGATTGGTGGCTCTCACGTCCCATTTCAAAACTAACATGCTAACTCAGAAATGAGGCTATGAAGTCTTCTGTTCAAACCAATTCTTGATAACTTGTTGACAGTTGATCATGGGTTCATGATTTGTCTCCCATTTTTCTTGAAACTCTACCAAATCCGTGATTCTTAGCTGCATCGCTCCATGTTCTTCGATCTTAATTTTCTTCAACAACTGTAAGGCTGATACCTCCATAGTGATAGGCATTATTGCACTTTTACCATAGACTAATTCTTATGCTGAGGCCTTTAGAATCCTTTTTAGTGTGATTCGGTCATCCCATAAGGCCATCTTGGCATGATCATGCCATGATCTCTTATGTTCATCCCCCATTCTTTTTATAAGTCTGATGAAATTATTGTTGGTAGACTTTGCGAAAACATTACCCCATGGGTAGTAGTTGGAAGATGTCTTCAGATAGATTACATTCCTCATTACAAATTCAGAAATCTTGGCACCTAGAAAATCCTTAGCATTGTGTTATATGATTTTACAGGGGGAGTCTGAATCGTGTAGTGATATCTCAGAGAAGTTCTAGGATCATATTCTATGCGTCTTCCTTCAGCAAAAATTCCTCCATCCATTGGTCTAAGTAATCAGTTGCTATGAGAATCCACTATTGGCCCTTGCTTAAAACTGGATTAACCATTCTGATGAAATCTAGGCTCCTCAACTAGAATTGGGTTAAGGGGTAATACAACATTCCTCTGGAAGCCCTTGTACTACTGGAAATTTTTGCACTTACTCACCATCGTTTAGCAATCTACAAATAATATGGGATAAAATTATCCTACCTGTAGGACCTTTATGGCTATGGTTTTGGATGAGAAGTAGCCTCTTGAGCTTCCATGATATAATTCATGTAATACCTTTTTGGCCACCTCTTTTTATAGGCATCTAAGCAGGATCCCATTAAAATTCCTTTTAGAAAGGAGATTATCAATTATGATAAATTTGGATCCTTTTTGTCTCTAATATATTCTCTTTTTAAGTGGGAGGAGATCTAGATACTCACCTATTTGTATGAAATTCAATCTATCGGATGCCTAGCTTTTAGATTCATTTTCTTGGATATGAAGCACCATCTTAAATTCTTTATTTTTTGGGGTCATTGGATATAGTCTGAGGAATTGGCACGTACCTCTTCCTCTTACCAGTTTCATGGGATTTATTTCAATATCATATTCTAATATTTTAGTGATCTAGTTATCCCTTTTATTAGATATCTCACCTTTTGTGATGAATTCCTTGACACTGGAGTGTACCACCAAGACCATGATCATGTTTTTGGTAACAAGGTGTCTAAATTTCTTTAGACATTTGATAATGACGTAAGCCTACTTTTCCATAAATTTATACCTTATCTCATAATCATTGATAGTTTACGAAATGAAAGAACCCGGTTGTTCCTCTCCTTGTGTCTCTCCTTTCTACGTCAACACAGATGCTAAACTGTTCTCTCTCCCATATACATAAAAGATAAAATATTTGGAGAATTATGGGTTGCATAGCACCATAGGAGATGTAATTTCCTTGTTGATTTCCTTAAAGGCTTGATGACCTTCGGTGGTCCATTTGAAGTTTAGATCCTTTTTTAGCATCAATGTGATCAGGTTGATCATTCTAGCACAGTTTGAAATGAATCTTCTTACAAATTTAATCTTTCATAGGAAATATTGTACTGCCTTCATATTGACACACATAGATAATTCCAAAATTTCCCTGAATCTTTCTGGATTGATTAAGATTCTATCATTTGAGACAATGTGTCCCATGAATTTGCCTTGTGGTGCTCTAAATATACACTTCTTTAGATTCAAAGAGATTCTAAATTCCGGACACTTTTTTGATACACCTTCGAGGGTTTTGAAATGATCCTTCACTACTTTGGTAAACATTGTGAGGTCATCCAAGTATATCAGGATTACCTTATTAATCATCTCTCCAAATGCGGTATCCATGGATCTTTGAAAATTTTACCCCACCTTGGTGAGTCTAAACAAAATCTTTGCATATGCAAAGGTTTACCACTTTTTCGTAAAGATAGTTTTATGTTGGTCTTCCTCCGCAAGATTCTTATTTGATTGTAACTTGAAAAATCATCAAGTAGAGAATTTTTTTGAACCTGCTACTGTAGTATCTGTTCGGTGGAAGGTAAAGGGTAGTGATATTTAAGCCACACTTTATTCAAATATCTGAAATCCACACAAAAACTAATTTCACCATTTTTCTTCCTTACTGGAACAAAGTTTGACACCTATATAGAATTATTAAATGAAAATATTATTTTATCTTCTAGGATCTTCCTTATTTCTTCAGCCATGAGATATTCTATATTTGGAGTCACAAGTCTCTACTTCGGACCTATAGGTCTTGTCCCTTCCTCCAAATTAATAGTATGTTAGATGATGTCCCTGTTATAACAATGTAGGTCTTCATAAGTCCAACCTACTACCTTATCGAACCTATGATATAGAGCCACAACTATTTCTCTCTCTTTTTGAGTGACTAACATCCCTACCTTTAGCTTCTTCACATGGGTTACTTCTAGCTCAGCATAATCTTCCTTGACTACCGTAAAATTTATTCTATCTATATAAGCATCATAAGAGTCAAATACATTTTCCAACATTATCAGTACCTTTGGAAGCTTTTTTTTTTTTTATTTGGATAACTTGATCTTTGTATTATTCTTCGATTTTAGGTTGAAGTTGATTGGAAAACTCCTTTGATTGTTGCAAGAAGAGTAATATTTGTTGGTCACTCTTGAAGAATTGCCAATGATCCACATTATTAGGTATGGAAAATTGGATGATAAATTTTACCACATCTTTATTTGTCACTAGATCCCAGGTTGGGTTGAATTGGGATCCACTCTGGGCCATTATATTTGCTTCTATGTTTTGATCCTGAGGGATGACCTTAATGTTAAAGGCCTCAAATTATTAGATAAGATCCCATACACTGTGATGGTAGGACCTCATTCTTGGATTCTTTGTTGCGGCAGTGTTTCTAAATTGATTCACCACTAACACAAAGTCTCCAAATACTCTTTGTTAGTATATGCCCTCTTTGTGTTCCAATTTCAAACAACAGTTCTTATGTCAGAGTATATCATAGAGTTATGTAATTTTTTTTACCAATTATCAGAGTCAAGAAGAAGGATTAGGGTCTTAGTTTACTTACCTGTTATTTCTTGTTCATTAGCAATGACTCTGTTTTAACTTGAGTTGTTCTAAGTTTCTCTTTACCCTTCCTAGTCCCAGTTGGGTCACCACTAGATTTCATTGCTTCTTGAAGCAATTCCTTTTACTCGGTAATTACCAAGATATCCCACAAGGATACGTTGGTTGGTGCACTTTTAATTTGTGTGATTACATTCATTGGCATGAGTGGTTATGCTTTGGATACATGATGGTATTTCACCCTATCATCTTTTGGACGGAAGGTACCTTGATTATGAGAGGCTACTGGTGTCACTTTCCTAGCTGTGGATGGAGGGACAATGAATGTTGGAAATTATTTCCTTGTTCCATTTGGTGTCTTAGGAATAGGGATTGTATCTTAGGGATGAAGAAATACAGTCCTCTTTTCTTTGCTCATTTCTGGAGGGCATAGTCATATTTGAAGGAAGTGCATAATATTATGAGTCCAACAAGGAGTGGGTATATTAGTATTTTCTTGTTGTTGACTATCCTGTAGTACTAAAACAACTTTTTTTTCACCACTTGCTTCTACTTGTTGACTCAAATGTAACTAATCACATAATCCCTTTCCACGGAACAACTTAGTGACTTTAATTTTGATGTCATATTCCATGACACAAGTGATCCATCCTTCACGTTTCTCATTCAAATCTTTATTCAGAAGGAATTCCTTGACTCCTTCATGAGAGACTAGCAGTTGGATCTTGTTCTTTGAGACTAGATGTTTGAATTTCTTTAAACTCCTGATCATTGGAAGGAAATGATTTTAAATGAAGGATTATCTCACCTCATAGTCCTCCAAAATTTTATTGAAGAAGGAAATTGGCTGTTCAGATCCCTCTTTGTTTTGTTGGACTAGGGTTGCAAAAATAGTGTCCCCACCACCAAAGGCATAGAGCATGAAATCCTTCAAGAAGTCTGCATTGACGAAATTTGGAGCTTCAGATATAGCCTCTTTTATTTCTTTAAAATGTGCTTTTCCTTCATTTGTCCATATAAATTCCATACTCTTCTTCAACATCAACATTTTTGGCTTCACAAGAATGGAAACATTTGATACAAATATGCAGACAAAATTGATTCTTTCTAGAAAGCTCTAAAGAGCCTTCTTATGAGTTGGCAATGGTAATGCTCGAATTGCTTCAATTCAATATGGGTCGATCACCAATCCTTCTTTTGACACAATATGGCTAAGGATATTTCCTTCATGAGACATGAATATATATTTATTAGGATTCAATGATACCCCAAATCTCCTACACCTTTGAAATACATGTCTTAGATGAAAAACATGATCTACTATGTTTTTGGAGAACACAGTGATATCGTCAAGATAAATTAGACCTATTTTATTTAATTGCTCCTTGAATTCCATGTTCATTGCCCTTTGGAAAGTGGCTCTGACATTTGACAATCCAAATGGAATTTTCCTGTAGGCATAGGTGCCCCACTTAGTGGTGAAAGTCATCTTGAATTGATCATCCTGTTTTACCATTATTTGATTATACCCAAAGTAGACATATAGGAGAGAGAATATTTCTGATTCAGCTACTACCTGTAAGATTTGCTCCAATTAAGGGAGTGGGTAATGGTCTTTGAGAGATGCCCTAATCAAGTCTTGAAAGTCCACACACAACCTGATTTCTCCATTCTTTTTCCTGATTGGTACCAAGTTTGCAACCCATATTGAGTGCTTGATTGGAAATATAATGCTTGCCTCTATTATCTTGTTTACCTCCTTATTCATTAGAGGCTCAATATCAGGGTTGACTAGTCTTTGTTTCTTCCTGATGGGCTTAGCTTTTGAATCAAGTTCAATTGCATGTTGTGCTAGCTTCAGATTTAATCCTTGCAAGTCCTCATAGCTTTAGACGAAGACATCTAGAAACTCCTGGAAAAGTTGTTTAAACACATACCTTTCTTATTTAGTGGCCACTTTTCTGATTTGGAGTGTCTTTCCTTCCCTAACTGAAATAGGATCTGAATCCTCTCCTTTGACTTGTATGTTGGCTTTCTCTTTATGAAACTAGTCATTAGGATTGAATATTGACTCTAGTGTCACTAAACCTTTGGGAAGATTATTTTTCAATAGCTACACTATTTGATCCCCTACTACTGCTCTAATTTTCCCTTATTCCTAGTTGAGAATTCAACCTATTTTTGTAACAAATTAATGATCTGTTGATCGTTCTCAAACACCTGTCAGCTTGTGTTGTTATATGGAACTATTGGCCTTACAATCACATGGATATGTGGCTACATTTTTTCTTTTTTGATATTTTCAACCACATCAAAAGTTACTCCAATGGCTACGAGCCTATCTGCAGCTTCATTTTTCTTCCTAGGTATGGAATCGATGTTGAAAGCTTAAAAATATTTAATTAGGTCCCATACCCTATTTTTGTAGTTCTTGAGCAAGTCATTATCACAACATGTTGTCCCCTCACTTAGTTAACAATCATCTTGCTATCCCTAAATACCTCCAAGTTCTTGATGTCTCTTTCCTTGGCCTAGTGAAGTCCATGAACCAAAGCCTCATATTTGATCATGTTGTTTGAACAACTGAACTAAAATTTGAAATTTGAATAATACTCGATGTTATATGGTGAAACCTACATCGCACCTCCTACATCCCCTTGTATCCTTCTTGAGGCATCAAATAATATTTTCCAAAATTCATTTTCATATTTATTTTCTATCTTGGTGATGTTAAGAATAGGTGAATTTTCTTCATGTACACAATATACACCTAGTTCAGATTCTTCCATTTCCTTGTATGAGTCAAATGTAAGCCTCTTGTTTTCCCATTCATCTAGAGTTGAATCGGGAATACCGTTGACCTTGGTACCTAGTTCCAAATCATTTGAACACTCTTCTTGATCAAAGGCTGAGCAATTTGCATTGATAAGACTTGGCACATGAGGATCAATGTGAAAGTTTACAATTGGTTCTGATCTAACGGTCACCTTGGCTCCATACCTCATCTTGAAAAGCATGTGTGACCAAACCATGGATAGATATCCACCAATTTTTGTGGTGAATTCCCTTGATAGACATAGTGCAAAGAGTGGCGGGAGGTCAATTACAAACACATCTTACAGAATTGTGACATTAAGACAAGCATGTAGTGTAAGACTTAGGCCTTTGATGATCTCAACTGTTCCTAATCATGTTCCATTCAGTTGCACTACTCCTTTTAGCACTGCCTCATACTCTAGACCTAATTGATCTGCTATTTTCTTGGGCATCACTGAACTACTTTCACCCGAATCGATCATGCAGTTGTGTATCAAGTGGTTCCTGACAATCAATGACATATAGAATGGTGGAGGCTTAAAATTATTTCTTGGTTAACCTCCATCTTGTTGCACTACATTGGTGAGAACATTCTCCTATCTTTGGTTTGATCCATTTAAGGTAGACCAATTGGCCATTCCATTTTGGACCAAATCTTGTTTTCCTAGGATTGTCAATGACTCTCACATGGAAATGTTCACATGTGTTTCCTTCATTTGGTAGATGATGTTGAAAGGGGATGAATTATCCTTTTATTTCCCCTTACTTGGAAAAATCTTTTCTTGCAAATGGGATAGAAATTGGACTAATACAATAGGTACCTTAGGCGTATTTTGTGCATTCAGGGTTGGACTTGGTCTACTAACTCCTTGTTGTTTAGGAAGGGACTAAGAAATGAATAGATTAGATGGTTTTCCCTCTTCTATGTTTCTCTTCTTTGACCATGTGTTAGTAGACACATCTTGAAAAGGAGGTTGATTAACTCCACAAAAGTCTTTTGTTTTCCAGTTGACCAATGTGGTTTCCAATGGAGGTGCCTCTTGTTAAGTTTCCTACTACTGATTTCCCTCTTGCCCTCGTTCTTGGGGCCCACCGATGGTTTACACCATCAAGGCCAGATTTAGTGCACTGTTAAAACACATTGATTAATTATGAGGTAGATTGCAGGGGTAACACCATTAGTACTCTTATGCCATCTTGTTTTTTGTTGGAACCAAGGCTTTTGATGATGATGTTACTTTTGGATCATATGGTCAGAATGGCATGATAGCTTGAAATTTCCCTTGGTTCAAGTTTTGATTTGGATCTTGGGTTGGTTATCTATTTTTTTGGTATGGGGGCCTAGCTTGATACTGAGTTTAAGGTTGATACGGTCTAGAACTATAATCTTGTTGACTCTTGATAATCACTAGTTCATTTCCTAGGTTATGTAGTTGCTTTATGACCCCCTGTAACTCTTTTAAAGTACTTGAATAAATATAAGCATCACTATTGCTTTGATTCCTAGGGTGTGGAATGCGATTAAAATATGGTGTTTGACTAGCTATAAGAGCTCCCATATTTTGATAGAAAGGCATTGGTGGCCTTAGGGCTAGCTTACCAACTTGAATCAAGGAGTTTTCAGCTCTAATAACAATGTTATAGGCTGCAGGTAAGCTTATACCTCCCATGGATTGTATTATCATTGAAATATTTGAATTTAGAGCCTTCAAGAAGTAGAGGAAAATTCCTTCCATTGTTGGTCTCATGGCCAACAAAATCCTATCCCATGTTCGCTGAAATCTGAAGTTGAAATGGGTCAATTGTTCATTAGGAGCCCTCTTAATAGTTGTCATTTGTTCATAATAAAGACAAATTATCTCCATTTTCCCCAAATTGATTATGGAGGGCTATGCATAAATGAACCCAATTCTGGGTAGACCCTATTATTAGATTCTTGAACCATTGCAAGGCTTTACATTTAAAAGAAGATGCGAAAAACTTGATAGCAATGTCCATTTCAGTTATTTTGTGAATTGCAAAGACATTTACAATGTCCTGGATGTGGTCAATAGGAGTAGTATGATTTTCCCCTATGAAATAGGGAATATTCTTTAGTGCTCTAATCGAGACCTGATTTTGAGCATTTAGGGAAAGTCGGCTACTTCCTATGAAGTTGACATATGGATTGGGTTGTAGATGTGCCATTATGATTAGCCTAAGAACCATGTTCGATTGGAGAAAAGGTCTACCAGGTGGAGGTGTAGACAAAGTCCTGTTAGGTGGAGACAGTGATCTTTGTGGTCTTCTTCCTCTCTTTCGTCTGCCTAGTGATAATTTCAATTAAAAAAATAGTCCCTCTTCTTGAGTATCAGACCTAGTTTGAATTCTTCTCATGTACTTGGGTAACCCATTCTACCACACAGTTGAATCCTATACCTTCGAATTCAACAAATGTGTTGGGGAATGAACCTTGGAAGGATAGAATTTTTCAAGTTACACAACAAAATCGACAAAAAATTAAAATTAAAATTTTGAATAAACTATATGGTTTAGATTCTGGAGGTTGAAATTTGATTTGGAATGACATTCCCAAAAACATGAAAATGCAAGACTTCTGAAAATCTGAAAACCAAAATTCTGAAATTCTGAGAATCCTGAAATCTCGAAAAACTTCAAAATTTTGAAAATCAAAATTTTAAAAAAACTAAAAATAACCTTTTGAAGATAATCCTGTTAGTGTGAGTTATCCTATGTGTCCTCCTCTCATGTTGGAGGGTCATCTCACATAGGTTAGGTTTAGGGTTATGTTTAGGGTTTCATATGTGTCATGCACTAGGGTTACTCAGCACCCTATATGTACCCCTTTTCTATTCATTTATGAGCATGCCAAGACACTCCGCTGTCTTTCCTCTATGCAAGCTTTGTTTTTGTTGAGCAAGTTCTTCCATTACTGATCAATTTTTTCCTTGCTATTGCTGGAGCTTTCACAATTCCGTTGGAGTGCAACTACTTCGTGGTGCCTCGTTTTCGATTCGATTCTCGCAAACTCTTTTCATGGTACCAGAGCTGGGATCGGGTAAACGTGCACTCGATTTATTTTTTGTTGCTATTACTCTTACTTGGTTTCGTTATTTTACTCTGCATGCAAGTCTTTTGATCACCATTTTCTGGAAATTTATCTTGCTAATATCTCTAACAAGCTTTCTCGGAAAGTTTTTGTGTTTTTTTTCTTGTGCATGTTGTCTGTGTTTGCAGGATTCTTGAGTTCTTCAGTCGTGGTTGCTACTCAACGAACTGCTGTCCCTCAGGCGTTTTTTTTTGCTTCCCAGACGTTTTTAATCAAATTTGCCTCGTTTTTTGGTGTGGGCAAGCTACAACGTGGTTGCTTAGGCGTTTTTTGGACTCTCCAAGGCGTTTTTTTTGATTGCCAAGGCGTTTTTTTAATCATTAGCCACGTTTTTTTTTGTCTGAAGGGCATTTTTTAATCATCTACCACGTTTTTTTTTTGCTTCACAGGGTTGTAAAAATCATCTGCCTCGTTTTTTTGCTTCACAGGGTTGTAAAAAATCATTTGCCACATTTTTTTTGGCCTGGCAGAAGCAAAAACAGCGTGTACACTCTCTTGACGCAGCCAGGCAACATTTCTCTGTGTTTTTTCACCCTTGGTGCGGCCAGGCATCATTTCCCTGCTGTTATTTATCCTCGGCGCGCCCTGTTCCCTTGTTTTTTTGGTGTAGGCAACATAAAACGTGACTGTTCATACCTGTGCGCCACTATACACTTACACCAGTCAGTTTTGGTAAGTTTCCTTCCTTTCTTTAAAAAAAAAATTTACTCAATCTCTGCTTTTTTATAAAAACGAGCTACGTGTAAGTATACATGCTAAGTTTCTTTTACAATCAAACTTCTTTTAGTAAGTTTTTTAAAACATTTCTAACTCTGACAAGTTTCTTAATTAGAAACATTTATCTTTTTAAAAAAAATCTTCATCTAAATCTTCATTAGATTAGATCTAATTAGTTTTAAATTAGATCTAATTTTTATTTAATTTCACATTATTTAAAAAAATATATTCCCTTGGCATTATAATTTGGTCTTTGGATTGTTGTATTTCTAACCTTCTGTCGAGTGTCGAAGACGAAGGGTGAGGTCCGGGATTGGTAGGTGGCTAATTCCCCCTCGCAATACAAACAAACCCTATCTCAAATTCCATGCCATTTCCAACGAGCATACATACGACACCCTTTGCATGCGTTTAGGGCACTTTTTTAATCCGTTTGCAAGCTTATTGGCTTTTTCTCATCAAATTGCGGGAATTGGTTTTTGCTATAACTTTTGACTCGTTGCTCGGTTTTGAGCACTTATTTAGTCAAAGTTGCATGATTTTTCGCACTCTATATGATGGGATCATTATCTTTGTAAATGCACTAATTTTATAAAGTGCCACATTCTGGGGGGTTGTCTTTGTATTGCTTAAGTCAGCTCAATTTTTTTATTTTTTTATTTTTTTTGAGCTTTGTTCTATTCCTTTCTTTCGTGGACTTGTGAGTGCGTCTGCCACAAGTTTTACGACAAAGGAATTCTTTTGTGCGATGTGAGACGCTTTTTCTCACCACCAGGGTTAGCTTTCGCCTCCTTTCTGTTTTTTGCTTGTGCTTGTTTACGGTGTTCCTCTTTTTTTGCGCTCCACGAAACACTGTTGTGGTCTCCCCTCTTGCGCGTTATTACGCTAATTGCAAGATGAGATACCAAGTGTTTCAAACCGCATACACGGACCTGATTGTAATCAACGCACTAAACTATAAAGTGCCAAAAGCAGGGGGGTTGTTATGGTCCTGGGTGGTTGTGTTTCTTTTCTACATTTCTTTCTCTCTCTCTTTCACTATGGATGCACTTTCAATTCCTTTGCTTACACCATTCAAATTTTTCGAATGGAGATCAAAAATAATAATGAAACTAAGGGGTAAAGGGTTATACCGCATCACCATGGGAACTGAGACTGAACCAGACGACGAACCTGAAAAATCTAAGTGGTTAAACCGTAGTGATGAAGCTTTAGGTCTTCTTTGCATGTCCGTTTCTCCTGACTTGCTCTTCCACATTGAGGCGTCTGAAACACCTACATCTGCATGGAAAACGTTGGATACGATGTTTGGACAACTAGATGACATGAGAGCACATGAGTTGGAAAACGAACTACTAGGGTTAAATCCTAGTGACTTTGAAAACCTACAAGCCTTCTTCTCAAAATTTTTCCACATTAGATTATTGTTAAAAGGATGTCAAGTAGAAAAGAAAGATTCTCAACTGATCTTGTCGATTCACTCTAAACTAGGTCCCGAATACTCTGTCTTCTTGTCAACTTTCTACGCTACAAAAGCTGCTTTGGGTGATACTTGGATGATGCCCTCCTTTGACTGTTTTTCATCCCAACTCATTCGAGAACAGGAAAAACTCATTCAAATGGGGTCTCTCAAGTCCAAGTCACATGCCCTTGTAGCAAGTACCAGCAAGGGAAAGAAGACTGAAAAGAAGAAAGAAACTAAGGATCAACCTAAGAAAGAAACCAAGATCAAACCTAAAAATGATACAAACACTTCGACTTCTGAGCCTAGGGCACAGAAAAGCAAGTATTTGTGTTCCTATTGCAAGAAGACTGGTCACGACGAGCAACACTGTTTTAAGAAACATATTGATCACTTATCTCATTTACTTGAGAAAAATAAAATAAGTGTTCCTGAATCAATAAAACAAAGTGCTCCGAAGGCCGAGTCTTCTGCTGCAAAAGGTGCTAGAAATGATAAGAAGAAAGGAAAGGCCCTTGTAGCCAAAGTTTCTCCTTCATCGAAATGGATTATAGATTCTGGTGCCTCGCACCACATGGGTTCTTCGCATGTTGAGTTTTCCAACATTGAACCTTGTGGAATGTCCCAAATCACGATGGGTAATGACACGATAGTGTCGGTTTCCGGTAGTGGATCGGTAGAGATGGATGGGGGAACATTTAACCAAGTGTCGAGTGTTCCTGATCTCTCTACCAATCTCTTATCAGTTTACAAAATTACTCACCTTGGTGAAGGAATGCGAGTGGAATTTGGTCCTAACTCGGTGATTATTCGTGAGCTTAACAATGATACTACAGTGGCTGAGGGAAAGGCAGATCACTATTCACGGTTGTACACCTTCTCCCACTTTACTTCTGATTCTACGCCCACTGCCTTGCTCACTGATGCAAATGAGGTTAGTAAGCTATGGCATGAGTGTTTTGGACATCTAAACTATCGCTACCTTGAACAATTGAGTCAAAACGAAATGGTCAACGGGTTGCCTCGCGTCAAGTTTTCTAAGGGTCTTTGTGAGGGTTGTACCCTTGGAAAGCATCCTGAAAATAACTTTGATAAAGGAAAAGCTTGGAGAGCCACTCGTCCCTTGGATCTTGTTCACAGCGATGTTTCTGGTCCATTTCCTTCTTCTTCATTTACTAGAGGTCTTTATGTGCTAACCTTCATTGATGACTATTCGCGATATACTTGGGTATATTTTCTTAAGCTTAAGTCTGAAGTCTTTGAACATTTTCAGGAATTTAAGGCTCTTGCTGAGAAACAGGCGGAATGGTCTATCAAGGTTCTCCGAACTGACAATGGAGGTGAATATGTAAACAATAGGTTCATGGATTTCTGTACTTCTGAACAGATCTCTTTGCAGCATACAGTTGCTTATAGCCCTTCACAGAATGGAGTCGCAGAAAGAAAGAACCGTACTCTTAAGGAGATGGCCACTTGTATGATTCACTCGAAGTCTCTTCCTCCGCAGTATTGGGCTGAAGTGGTGAATTGTGCAAATTACATTCAGAACCGTGTTCCACACAAGGCAGTAAGAGGGATGACACCCTTTGAAGCCTGGTTTGGATGCAAGCCTGATGTTGAGCACTTTCGAGTCTTCGGATCCAAGGCTATGGCTCGGATTCCCAAGAAGAAACGTAAGGCCTTGGAACCACAATCCAAACCTTGTATCTTTGTAGGGTATCCTGATGGCGTGAAGGGATATCGATTGATGAATACTACTTCTCATGAGCTATATATTGAGAGAAGTGTTAAGTTTGATGAGTCTTCTTCGACTTCTACTTCTCCACCTATTGAGGTTCTTCAGCTCGTTGATTCGGATTCTGACTCATCAGATGATGATATTGTTGAGCGTGCTCCTCTTCTGGACCCTCCCGACCATCAGACCTTTGAGTCTTCTGATTCTGACAGTAGTGATGATGAGGACTATGTCCCTTCTCACTCAAGTGAAGAATCTTCTGACTCTGAGCCTGATCCTCCTGGTCCCCTTTGGGCTAGGAAAACTTTGCAAAGTGTTGGAGATTTAGTTGGAGATACTTCGGATATGAGACGTACTCGCTCAGATTTCATTGGACCCCACTCTTTCTTCACCTCTGCTTCTGATCCACAGTCTTTTCAGGAGGCTTCTGGTATTCCTGAGTGGGATTCTACTATGGATGAGGAGTATTCCTCTCTCATGAAGAACGATACTTGGGACCTCACCACTCTTCTGAAAGGAAGAAAAATCATTCAGTGTAAGTGGGTGTTCCGAACAAAGTATGGAGTAGATGGAGATGTCGAAAAGTTTAAAGCGTGATTAGTAGCTAAGGGTTTCTCCCAGATAGCTGGGGTTGATTATACAGAAACCTTTTCTCCGGTTGCGAAGATGACTTCTATTCGACTGACCCTAGCCATTGCCGCAGCAAACAGATGGAAAGTCCATCAAATGGACGTTAAGAGTGCCTTCCTTCATGGTGACCTAGAGGAAGAGATCTATATGGAACAACCTCCGGGTTATGTCCAAGATTCCTCCCTCATTTGTAAGTTAAAGAAGTCTCTTTATGGCCTTAAACAAGCCCCTTGGGCTTGGTATGCCAAGATGGACTCCTTCTTACTTACATCAGGGTTTACTAGGTGTCACTCTGATCCAAATGTTTATATTCTACGGCAAGATGACTCCATACTCATTCTTGTTCTATATGTTGATGACTTGTTGATCACAGGCAGCTCTTCCTCTATTATTGATTCTGTGAAGATCGCCTTAGCCAACAAGTTTTCCATGACTGACTTAGGTCTGCTTCATTACTTCCTTGGGATCCAGATTTCACAATCTGACTTGGGAATCTTGATTTCACAACCTAAGTATGCTCTTGATTTGATAGCTCGGTTTCAGATGTCTGATTGCAAGTCTTCTCCTACTCCTTTTCTTTCCGGGGTTAAGTTGGTTTCAGATTGCTCTACTCCCTTGGTTGATGGTACTCTTTACCGACAGTTAGTTGGGAGCTTGATCTACTTGACTCACACTCGACCGGATTTATCATATGCTATTGGGATCATGTCCAGATTCATGCAGGAGCCACATGAGCTGCATTGGAAAGTAGCTAAACGGATCCTTCATTATGTTCGTGGCACTTATGCTAATGGCATACACTATCATGGAGGGGTTGATATTGACTTGATTGGGTTCATAGATTCTGATTGGGCCGGTGACTTAGATCATCGGAAATCTACTTCTGGCTATAGTTTCTCTCTTGGTTTGGGTCCTATTAGTTGGTCTAGCAAGAAGCAAAATGCAATTGCGATATCATCTACAGAGGCAGAATACAGAGGAGCAGTCAACACTGCCACAGAAGCTATTTGGCTACAGGGTATTCTGACAGAGTTTGGCATCCACTTTCGGCGGCCTACCATTATCTACTGTGATAACACGAGCACTATCTCTATTTGTAGAAATCCAGTTCAGCATCAGCGGACGAAGCACATTGAGATCCATATGCACTTCATACGGGAGCTTATTCATGATGGTATCATCGACATTCAGTACATTCAGACAGCTGATCAGATTGCAGACTTATTCACCAAGCCTTTCACTAAGATGAAGTTTCTTCACTTACAGTCTCTTCTTGGGGTGAGGTCTTCTGCAGCTGCCCATCTTCTTAGGGCTATTTAGTCCTTCTTTTCTTCTTCTTCTTCTAGGAAGATTGTGTTTGTATATGGGCACCTTATCAGGCCTTTAGTTGCCGGGCCCCATTGAAACATCTTTCTTAGTTGTTTAGGAGTGTCTTCCTCTTCCGTCTGACTCATCACAACCGCTACCCTAGCTTCGATGAAGGGGGGGGTGTTAGTGTGAGTTATCCTATGTGTCCTCCTCTCATGTTGGAGGGTCATCTCACATAGGTTAGGTTTAGGGTTAGGTTTAGGGTTTCATATGTGTCATGCACTAGGGTTACTCAGCACCCTATATGTACCCCTTTTCTATTCATTTATGAGCATGCCAAGACACTCCGCTGTCTTTCCTCTATGCAAGCTTTGTTTCTGTTGAGCAAGTTCTTCCATTACTGATCAATTTTTTCCTTGCTATCGCTGGAGCTTTCACGATTCTGTTGGAGTGCAACTACTTCGTGGTGCCTTGTTTCCGATTCGATTCTCGAAAACTCTTTTCAAATCCCCTAATCAATCAACTGGTGAAATTTGCAATTGTTGTGAGAAATTTAAGCCCCTAAAAGTTGATTTCAGAATTCAGCCTGAGAGGTGAAGTGTCTGAAATTGGAGAACTTGCAATTTCCAAGTCTGAATTTCTTTAAAATTCCTTCAAATCTTGTAGAATGACCTGTTGGTCCCACCGAGCATGCCAAAATTTTTGATGCATAATCACATCACCCTTGATGTCTGTAACTTGATGTGTTGAAACTCTCAGTGTGATTGCATAAAATGGAGCTTTTCCCAAAGTGTGGGACTTTGTAATCGGGAAATTTCTTTGGATGAAGGCCAATTCCTATTCCTCTATTCAGATGCACACATTCAAATTATAGATGATCTACTCTAAAATATACTTTAACTTTCCAAGGAGACATGGTTAAGGAGTTTCAAGAAAATAAACCTAAACTAACAAAGGTGATGCACTAAAGGAATGTTGAACAATTACATTGCCATTAAACACAGGGTCAAAGTATATAACTGTGTCCCACTTTTTTGTAGTTTTTGTACTTTCAGCAAACTATGTCTGACTACCAAAACATGACCAAACACATATAAAATGACCAAACATGCATTTTTAAGAGGCTATAAATACTAAGGTACAGGGCATCCATATTTTACCTGATTTTTTAAATTTTTATAGTATTTTTTAATTATTTATTTACTAGTCAGATTTTAAAATATTTATGGCCACAAAGTGGGACACACTTGTATGCTTTGACCCCACAAACCATTAAAATTTAATACAACCACCATAAAAATATAACCCAGCTTACAATGAGAGATAAGATAAATGTAATGAACACAAGAGAGTGTTGAAAATCATCCATAGACATGTATTATTCCTCCACAAATTTGATACAATACACTACAATGGCCAAGAGGCAAGATTTGCATTATAGTTTTGATGGGAGGTTTTAACTCCATAAGATCACTTACAAACAGATAAGAAGGGAGGGTGCAAATTTAAAATGTCCAACAATTAGAAAAATTCCTCTCCTTACAATAAATAGGAAGAAAATGAGAGAAAAGGGAATAAGAATTCGAAATCCTACTTCGACCACCCAAAAAAGCATTCAATTCACCTACAATAGTGATGGGCACCCCTAAAAAACCAATGCCTCCATGTACTCTTTCTTGTTGGGGAAGAAGGAAGCCCATACCTTCATTATGGTGGTGGGTGAGAAACCTTGAATACCCTCTAAAAATGGAGGAATATATTTCTTCATTTTCAATATATACAGTTTTAATTTTGTAGCGGATGCCGAGATATTTAAAAAAAGTCCTCTCTTTCTCAAATCTGAGGTCCTAATCAAAATTTATGGCAACCTGAAGGTCGAGGTGTCATTCTGCAAAAATGGTAGGTGGATGGATCTTTCTTCTTCGGAGTCCAAAATGCATGCAAGCTCTAAAACCTTGAAATTCAAACTTCATATATTTCTATTTTGGAGATCAAAACACTGTTTATCAGCCAAAATGCTTGAGAGTTTTGAAACTCTGAAAGCCGAATGTCTAAAATCTGAAAGTCTGAAATTTTATACTTTCAGGTTTTAGAGTTTCAGACATTGAGTTGTCTTTTTTCCATTTTCTCACCGAGATCTCCAAAACATTGAATTTTGAAACCCTGAAAGTCTAAATTTTCAAACTTTTAGAGTTTTGGATTTTGGAACTTTTTCTTATCTTTTCGACCGGTCACATCCTGAGATCTTTGAAACCCAAAAGTCTAAATTTTTGGACTTTTGGAGTTTGGGATTTCATAACTTTTGTATTTCACGATCACTGAGACTTTAGAAACCTTGAAATTCCAAAATTTTATAATTTTAGAGTTTGGGATTTCAAAATTTTTGGGTCATTTTCCCAACTTTGCACTCCGAGAGATCCAAAACACTGAAACCCGAAAGTCCAAATTTTGGACTTCGGGATTTCAGACTTTGCTGAGTCTCGAAATTTTCCTTAGTCCACCTCTAAAAATCTCCACCTCTAAAATCCAAAACCAAAATTTTAGACTTCTTCATTTTTTGAAATATTTACAACTTGCTCGGGCCTGCTTTAACTTTATTCACCCAACTCCAAAATGCAACCCTCCATGACTAAATCAACCCTATCGGCTTCTCCATCTTGCAAGGTCATGTTTTTATATTTTTCCTAAGAGGAAAAATTGGATAACAGTTCCTTCAGTGCATTTGTTGGGATGGGATTCCATGTTTCTGGATGTACTGGAAAGATGAGTGGAATTCCTTGATTCCATGAGACAACTTTTCTCGGAGGAGGAGGTTGTTGATGAACCATTATTATAGGTTTGAGAACTTTAGTGGATTGTAGGAAGGGTATACCTAGCGGAAGTGTTTGAAAGAGTTCGGTTGGGAGAAGACATATATATTTGAATCTTTCTACCTCTCCTTCCATTACCTGGGGATAACTAAAGATATTCAAATGCTCCTTCTCTTGCTCTCGACCTTTTTTTGGATTTCTCTCATGAACTAGAGATGATTAAATTCACTAATACTACTGAAACCAGTAGATATTCAAATGAAATCACCAGAGTTGTAGTTACAGAGTCTCTAAAGGCTAGAAATTACTATGCCACATAAAAAACCTAGTAATATTCAAAGTTTAAGCATTCAATGTTATCCCACTTGGCATGCCAGGAGAGTTGTTGAAAATTATATTTGCAGATAAACCACCAAAGTCATGGGAAATCTTAGAGATGTGGGATATGGACCTTAGGATAACCTCCAGATTTTATAGAAGCCATCTCTTCTCTAGTTTGTATTGAGATAAGGGTTAGAGAGAGAACAAAACAATATGTAAATCCTATCTAAGGTGATACCCCAAATATTTAATAAAATAGCACAAAGAACGATATTGATATAACTACTATATTATTCAAAGAGCATTAAGCATGATCAACTATTCTAAATATTTCTCAAATAATGAAAGAATAGATGAAACTAAAACATAATCAGAGCATAATGAAAAGATTAATGTAAAATATATAAGGGCATATAGCACAATAGATACTTAAACATTCATCAAGAAATGAGAAAGAGAAAATAGTAAGAAATAAATGACATAGAATATTGTGAACTTATTAGTGTATAGAATATGAACTCTTATTTATAGAGAAAAACAATACATAAGCATAAAATGGCACAGATTATAGAAATTTCTTTACAACCATGCCTTACTAAGGCCAATGAACGCAATGTACTGGACTTAAACCTTTTCCCTAGAGCCGCGAACATCTCTTCCTCTATCTCCTTCTCGCATTTTTATGGGCACATGAAAATTATTTATATAGAAACCTTGGCTCTTGCTTCAATATGTCTACATTAAGGTTTCCACCGTCCACATTTATTTTTACCTATGAAATCTTTGACTTTTCAAGGAAAATATCAACTGAAAGCTTTGGGGACCGAGATCACATTCAATCCTCCATACCTCGAGCCCTTCATTTCTTTGATTGGTCCTTTTGATGGTGGTGGATTCCTTTTATGACACGTGGAGACTACGCGTTACTTTAATACTTCTCTTTTTCTCTCTCATTTTGAAGTTGTGCCTGATGAGCACATGGAGGTCTATGCGTACTTCATCTTTATCTTTAAATTTTCAACTCACCTAGGCTATTTTGCAGCACATTAGCTATGTTTCCGGTTCTCACTACCTGAAGAATCCTGGTTGATGTGATTTTCCCCAAAGGGTGTCTAAGGGAAATGTGGATACCCTCCATGTTTAGCTCCATACTTAGGAAAAAAATTAGACACGTAAAACAAAAGAACACTAAAAGGAAAATGTTCCTGGGTGACAAAAGATAGTGGAACTAAAGGAGCCCCCAAAAATGTAGAAATCATTCTACAATACCAATAATCAAAAAAATTATTGAATGGCCCGAACACCGTGGAAAATTTCCCATTGGGTTATGAAATCCCAAATTTTCTACCTAGTAGAAGATATTTCATATGTTGTAATTGATTTGTGAGTTTGGTTGTGTGTGGAATAAGCATGAATTTAGTGAATTACCTCATAGTTAGACTATGTTGTCAAGAAAACGTGATGATGTTCCTTTTAAGTCCCAAAATGAAGTGTTATATTCGATGATTTCACGCAAACAAAGGTAGAAGAGAAATCAAAAACAAGAAAATAGGGAGGAAATGAGAAACACCAGGATAACACTATTTTCCTTTTTTAACTTTTATTCAAGGAAACACATTTTTGATCCAAGAAAGTAATGTGCTATGCACGTAAGTAAGAAAATTTCTACATGTGAGGTTAGTAGAAATAAAGAAATGGAATATGAAATGAAATAAATAAATAACTCAAGAAAGAGAAAGGGTGGGTCCTACTGGGTGTGCCAGAATGTTGATCAAATTTTCCTTCTCCTATTTTAGATTAGTGAATTGGTGGCTAAGAAAATAAGTATCTCCAAATGATGAGAGGGTTTAAGGATACCTCTTGATAAGTTGATGATGGTGAGGATAAGGGTGTAAAATATTCTCCTTGGGGTGAGCTCAATGACCTACATAAAAAGATAAACTAAACACATAAACAATTAGTAGATAGGATGATGGGTTTCCCGACAATGTCGGTCTCAAGAAGTGATAATGTCCTGGGGATGGATGTCAACCCACTTTGATAAATATATTGATAAGTGATAATGATAAAATAAACATAACATATAACAAGATAAAACAAATATATGAGATATATGCTAAGATAACATATCAGATAAAGAAAATTATGATGAATAAGCGATGGATAGAGTCAAACCTATTTGGGAAGACGACAAACCAAGACTCTCAAGCATAGTTGACGGTGACTGCAGTAGAGTAGATTGAAAATTGTAGGAAAATAGAGTTGCAATAGGCTCTAAAACACTGAGAAGGACCTGGATCTAATGTGGGAATGTTGGAGAGATAGAAAGGATGCAAAAAAATTGATATATCCAATAAATGTGGATAAGGTCTATGGTGAATGGGCTAGGTTGATAATGAATGGTGGAAAATATGGAGATCTGAGCTGCTAGATAGGTGAATTTCAGTTACAAAGAGGCCTGATTCTTGAAGGAAGCTATAGAGAAGATGGCATATTTTTTGGAGCAGGGGATGGAAATAAATTCGATGCAAATCAGGTTGATGGTGAATTAGCAGGGTGGAAGGCCATCATAAGGGTATATTTATGGTTTAATGGGGCTAGATGGATGGGAAAATGATTGTGGGAAAAGGATAAATGAAGGCTGATAATGAAAAAGCTCCAAGATAACTGACAGACTAGTAAAGATAATGGAAAAGGGGGATGAAGATTCAAATATCCCAATATGGCATCCAAGATCTTCAAAATAGCTCCAAGTTGATGCATGTAACTCCAAATAGAAGAGATAAGCACATCAAAACTTGTAAGAAGAACTAAATTCTAAAAATTGCATCCATGAGAGAGGGGGGTATTGGCATACTTGTAGGGTCGATAGTGACTCACATGGGTCACCATCAAATTTGGATAATCATTTATTTGGGCAGTGGAGATGGTGATTAGCTTGATGCAAAAGGTCATAAAGGGGTAGAATTAGGGTTTTATGCTCTGTCGGCATGTTAGGCTTGTATAGGAGGATTAAAATATAATTGTAGGATAAGAATGCATTGAATGAGAATAAATGGATTTATAGGAATGATAAATGGATAGGTTTAGTTGTAATCAATTGTGATTAAGGATGAATTATGGGGATAAAATGATAGTGGGATGAGGATAAGATTAATATGGGAAATGAGAATTAGCATGAAATAAATGGGGTTTAGGTAGGGTATAGAAATTAAAATAGGAAGAGAAGTATGTACGTGTAAGATGATGATGACTGGGAGCAAACATGGGATGGGGGACAAGTGTAACAATAATTGGGGTCTATATATGCATACACAACATAGGAAGGAAAATTTTATTCTATTCCATCCACACATTCTATTACATTGCTACATTCTAGCTACAACTCGCTATTAGGTACAAAGTGCACAATGATATCCTAGGGCATCATTCTTACATGCACTCTTTCTCTCTCTCTCTCTCACTCACACACACACACACACACACACACACACACACACACACACACACACACACAAGAACTACGTGGAATCTAATATGTAGTGCAATAATCAGTCATAAGTTCACTCTCAGGGTTACCTTCGGGGTTAGTCTGAATCCTCAATCTACATTTTAATTTTTAGGTTTGATATTGTTTGCGTGATTCTACAAGTGAACTTCTCTTTTCAAGGTTACAGGTACCTTTGGTGATCATATTGTGAACATTGGGTGATTAACGTGAAACAATTGTAACACACTTGCGACACAACAAAGACCAGATTAAGAGATTTTGTGTAGTCACGAGTGCCCAGTTCATGTCATCAACACTGAGGGACCCATGTCATGCTGCAAGTACCTATGCCTAACCTTGTTCATGAGTTACATAATTTAAAGAGATCAGATACGATGTTACGTGCATCCTATTCATCAGTTCTCCCTCTGACCATTTCTAGATTGTGTGTATAGTAGCTAAGTCTTCTCATCTCATCTTCTTTCCTTTACATGTTTGTTTCATTACTGCACTCTACCATTTGTACATCAATTACTTTGTAATTATATTTAATTCAAATTAAATTAAATCAAGAATAAACTTTCCTCGCAGCTTGTAAGAGCTATCAAGCGGACAACACTTTCTTGTAAAGCTCTACAAATTTCAAACCTAAGGAATAAGAATAAAATATAAATCTAAAGTATTTAACATTCTTATAACACAATCGACTAATATATATATGTTTTATTAAAGCAAAATATGTACTACCTAGCTCGACAAAGTTGTCCTTTATGGTATCACTAGATCTTAATGATCTTGAGGAACTTTACATAGTTCCTCGAGTCACCTATAATGAATGCAAGTCATTAAGGACGTGTATTATATGTATTTATATTTATATACCTAGTTTGACACATATTTGAAATCAAACAACTTTCCACTGACTACAAAGGAATCTTAGTGTATAAGTATTAAAACTCAATGAATGAAATAATGAACATACAACATAGTAAATGACTATCAACTGACCCATATCCTTTAATAACCCAAAAGGTGTATGAAACAATGCAGGTGAATTTCGTATCCATACACATGAAAAAAGAACCATTCATAAATAAAGCAAGGATAATATGATCCTATAACCAAGAATGTAAGAAAAGAGAGAACTATGTTGTCCTTACCCATTATTATTTGTGTTATCATCAAATTACTCAGACACAGATATAATAAAAATAACTCATGACTGCTTAAAATGGATTGTCTATTTTAAACTTGGATAAGTAAAACAAAAAGACACAAATATACCCAAATATTCATACTCAATTCGATTCCAACAAGAAGAAATCAAAGAATGAAATACCCACTTGATAACAGTGTTCCCATGTAGGTTATTATCAAAACTCATTGATTTAATTTACATATGTTTCCAGACTTCAAATGAGAGGGAAAAACCAAGTAATTTATTCTATATCTCATAATAAGTCATCATATTAGAGTTAAACTAATTCATTCCTATGATTGAATTGCAATTTCCCAGAGATTTCCTTATTTTATTTTGCTTCAAGAAGTTAATTCACCTCCAAAAAAATCCAAACACAGTTTCCCTTGTAATTTCATCTTAAATGCCATCAAATCCTTAATAACAGACTTGCTATATTTGTTGAAACTATTAAAAATTTCATGCAAATATCCTTAACTCGCATGCACAACTTGAAGGAGAAAACAACGAGACAAAAACAGTAAAGAATAAAAAACAATTTACATGTAATAAATGTGAAGTGAAGCTTCCAGTTCCCAACAACTCCCACTAAATTTATTCATTAAAATTGTATTTAAGTCTTGTAGTTGTCATATAGTGGCATTGGGGAGCTTGCCCACATCCTTTTCTGCCCAAACTCCTCTGGTGGTGCATCAATCAGTCCAAGATTAATTCAAACCAAATAAAACTTAATCAACAATTTCCTAAGTTTACATGGTGTCGGTCCATGACCGATTTTATTAATAATCAAACATCATAATGCTTATGGATATGGTTGAAGATCTCAAAAAAAAAAATCAAATAATATCCTCTTCCTATGTTAGTAATGCCCTCTATATGCAACCAAAACTTTACCAATGCCCTCTATATGGTCTTAGACCATTTTTAAAAAAACATCAATCTTTACCAATTTGCCATGGTCCATGACCAATTAAGAATAAAACAATGTAACTTCACCTTCATTTTTCTAAGCATCAAGGAGGAGGTCATCGAAATCCATAGCGTTCAACTTATAGATGCAATGATGGTTAATGACCAATAGATATAAACCTTGAAAAACATACATTAACTCACCTGATTATTGCCACTGATTACATTTACGGTCTATGACTATTATAATTCATATCGAGATCAAATCAACATGTCAACAATATCATCAAACTGTGGCCTAAGGCCTTCATGAGGTTAATTTTTAATTTCATAAGACAGAAGGTCAAACTTTTATCGTTTACCTTTATAAACCTTTTTTTTTGTTCAGTGAGCAAGGGCATTTTAATGCCTTGTGGTCCACAAAACATATTGCAATGATAAGGCTCGATGAGTAAAAACATCAGGCCAATAATTACTTCCAAGCACTGATATGATATTGTACCGTAATTGGTCAACTTATCGAACAAATAGAAATCGTCACATACAACAAACAAGGTGGAACTCAATCATCTAAGATAAGTACATCAAAATAATGATGATCTATAGTTATCGAGTTAGACATAAGTACGGGGTGTGACAATGCAACATAGAAGAATTTACAATCTGACAATGTGCACCTCATATCAATCCCCATGCTCTTTCGGGTAGGATTTAGGAATTGAAATAACAATACCAATCAATATCCCTCATACTGAAAGATAACAATACAAGCAATGATTATGATCATCTAAAGGAACTCAAAAATACTCCAGCTAAATTTTCTATTTTTTATTTAGTAAAAAGGTGTAGTGTCTATAATGATTTACTATCATAACAAGTAACATGAAATGAGTATCTTTTCTTTTAATACGACATACCATGTCATTTTTGACATTACTTCACCTTAGGATTAATTTTTATATTAACAAAATATCCAACATTTTTCTATAAAATCAAAATTCTCATCTTGTTTAAAATTTTTTATTATTTCAAATATTTCTTAAAATATTCTATATTTCATACGACTCATCATTTATATAACTAAATCTGATTTTTCACTTTATTTATAAAATTAAACATAAATACCATTGAATATGATTAACTTGGTTATTGTTAAGGACAATAGATTTTGACTTTTCAATTGAATATTTTCCCCTTAAAAAACTTAATTTAAAAAAAAAACAAAAACAAAAGCATTCTCAATTGTTTTTCATACAATGTGAAAGCATCATCAACTATCTTCTTCTACCTCTTCCATCAACATCACTCAAGACATAAGGAGGACTTGAGTTATGCTTTCGAAAGTGGGTAACTTAACTTACCCTCTTCCTTATTAGTAAACCCCAAGTCCATCAACCTTTGAGATTAGTCCCATCACCATGACATCAAAAATGGCCCATTACGGAATGAGTGGGCACACCAAGTCAACAAACCTAACACCACCATTTATATGAGTGGCATGTGACATAGGTGTGACAATAAATGTTTACGTGGAGTCAAAACTCGGTTCCTTGTGATTTTGTCACGTGGAATCTTGCTGTTCATGTCACCCAACAGAAATGACAACCGGATCTGGCAAGTAAAGCGCAACTAATTTTATCCTCGCGGCTTCCACTCTTTTATCCATATCTCATCATATCTAAGGTACAGGATGATCCATTAGGGAAACAAAACAAAATTTTAGTGGGTCGTTAAATAATTGCGTTAGATACGCTATCTAGAACCAGTTTAGACGGAAACCCAGCATAATATTATACGTGGTGGAATCATAATGTTTGATCAGAAGATGGAGAAATACACAGGCATACTTCCATATGTTTACAGCAAGCTGACGAATAACAGGCTCTCCAAATACCAAAAACTGGGCTCAGAAATGGAATTCAAACAGAAAAGAAGAGGACTGAAGAAATTCCAGGTCGAGAGTTCGAGGCGCATTTCTTGGGGTATTGTGGCAACCGCGCCCATTAAAATACTGTCACCAAAGCATTTGGTGAAATCGATGAAGGCAGCGTATGTGAATGTCATGGTTTCTCTGGCGCCGAAGCGGAACTCCACAGAAACATATATTCATGATAATGGTGCCGGCGTACCTGTTTTTCATGATTGAATTGTCAATAAATGGTATGGGATGTGTTTTTTTTTTTCTTTTTTAAAAGGGGTGCAAATGGTATCGTTTCAGTTTTGTAATGCTTTTTTCTTTTGTTGCTTCACCGGATTATTTTCCGAGACTACTGTAAATTCTGGCTTGACTCGGAAAACGAGACCGTAATTACAGATCATTGTGAATATACCGTTTTTTTTTTTGGTATTTTCAAAAATGCAAAACAACTGTTCAACCTTGCCTTATGAGCTACTTTGTTAATAAATATGCATACATACTAATTTATGTGGACTAGTCCAATTTAACATTCTATTATGTACTCAATCGAAAAAAACATTCTATTATGAGAATATTTAGCATTCCATAAACTAACTATGAAAAATTAATTGTTATTTGAGAGGAATCAAGTTATCACTAGAGTAGTCATGTATATGTTTACACACAACATCAATTAGAGCAATTCTTAGTACTAGGGTTTCTTTTATTAAATTCGTTATTTTCTATGTTATAAATAAATATCAAGATAGTTTTGTTATTCTTTTATTTAATGGAAGCATAAATAATATAGTTTTGTTTTTTTTTCTTTTTTTTTTTTGGTTTTTTTTTTTTAGGTTTTAGATAGTTATATGGATAAATATAAAATATAATGAATATCCAATTTTTTAACGATAGTATTGAGTTGGTCTTTATCCTCAAAAACATCTCTTTTTTCCACTTTAACCTTCTTTTGGGTGTTTTCTTAAGAAAATGAAACCTTGAGAAACTTCTATGGTCTGTATACATTCCATGTTTGATCTTAATTTTTATCTTTAAAATTAGTGAATTCTGATGAATCAATTGTGAAGGCTACTATGAATAATTGAAAAGAAGTTTAATTTTATTTTGAATTCTTTTCATTAGTTTTATATCTAACTATAAACATAAAATAGAAGCAAAATAAGAATTAATATGCCTTTGATTAATAATGCTTTAAATAATTTTAAAACTCGTAAATCATGTGAAGCTATCTTTCTTAAAATAAGAAATATAAAATTGAGAATATTGTACATTGTAGGGAACATGTTCTGTAAAACCCCAAGGAGATAGTAAAATTAAAGATTGTATTGAAATAAGTTACAATAAAAATGGATAAAGGGGTCCACATGGAACAAAACGATATCCATATAGTTTAAGTTGTGCCATGTCGGTAATGCATATATGAGTCTAGAAATGATGATCATGCATTTTAACATTTGATTGAAACATTCACATCTTTTTGCACCATAAAACATGTTGTCATTGTTGGAAAAATGTAGATGCCAATAAAAAACAAAGAAATAAAAAAATAATAAAAATCATAAAACACAAATATGTTTATATTAATTCTAAAAAAATATTAATACATCAATTTTTATAGTTATGAAATTTGCTATATATATATATATTGTGGAAAATTGTAACTTTGTACGTGTTCCATTTTTTTGTTGCATATTGCCACTTTGTTGCATATGTTACTGCATATATTCTTATATGCACCCATACATTTTCCTCTTCTCTATTTTTTTTCTTATATTATCTGTCGTATTTTTACCACCACTCTATTCTCCTCTGTTTTGCTGCACTTTTTTAGTTGTTCTAGTTTTTGTGTACTACTACAATATTAATCAACAATTTTTTTCCTTTGAATTCTATTCCACTAAAAATTGAGTTCAAAATATGAGCAGTTTCACTTTACATTAAATACAAGAGAATGTTTGGTGAAAAGATGAAAAACCCAAAATAGTCAAATTCAAACGAATTAAGCATTAACTATAAAGGAAGGTTAGCTAATGATTAAAATATTAAAAAATCATGCTTAATTTTGAGCCATAGCAAACCAAATTTATATTCACTGAAAAAAATGATTTTGGATTTTTGGAGCTAGATGGTCTAAAGTTGGTTTATTAGAAGCTGGTTGGTATAGAGCTAGTTGAACAACTACTTTTGAGGTGGTTGGTATGGAGCTACTTAGAAGACTAGTCCAGAGGTGGTTAGTCTGGAGCTTGTTGGCGTGGAATTGTTTGCTCTGAAGATGCTTAGTATGGAGTTGGTTGGCTTGGAGCTACTTGTATGAAGTTTGGAGCTAATTGTGTGAATTCCAAAGCTAGTTGTAAGAAGTCGAGAAGTAGCTTTCCTCAACTAGCTTTCCTCTCAAATTTCCTCAATGAAACCCAAATTTCTTCTCAAATGTTCAAAACTATCTTTTGATAAAGGATCGGTAAAAATGTTCGAAATTTGTTGGTATGACTTGTAAAATTTTAGTTATATTTCACCTTTTTCAACTAGATCTCGAATGAAATGATACCTAATTGCAATTTGCATACTTCTTCCATATACAATAGGATTCTTTGACAAAATTGAACATAGGTTGGCAAAAAATATAGTAGAAGCTCTGTTTTTCTCATCATGCAAATATAAAAGGATTCTTCATATCCATATAGGCTAACAGACGATTGAATTTGTCATTATATACTTGGCTTTATATATAGAAAGTGAAACAAGTGTTTCCTCGAATCCTATAAAACGGCTATTGATCTAGTATGAAACACATATCTGGAACTACTTTTTCTATCATTTAGGCTACCTTCCCAATCTCTATATGTGCATCCAACTAACTGTAAATAATTTAAAAAAAACATTCAAAATTCCATAATTCATTGCACCATTAACATATCTTTTTTTTTCTTCCTATTTTCCAATGTGTATTCTTTGGAGTCTCCATGAACCTATAAGTCAGGTTTAGTGCATACATGATGTCTCCTCTACTTGGATTCAATTACATCAAGCTTCCTACCAATATTTTGTATCATGTGGGATCTATGTTATTGTTGCAAAATTCCTTGCATTGCTTCAAACTTGTTTCATTTGGTGTAGATGTTGCTTTTCTGACTAACATTATGAGTTTCTCCAAAATTTCCCTTGCATAATTTTCTTGAGAATAAAATATTCCATGGTCCATTTGTTTAACGTTAATCCCAATAAAGTATTTCAACAAACCTAAATCAGTTATCTCAAACTCCTTCATTGCTGATTTGAACTCTTATATGGACTTGTTTGCATTTCTAATAAAAATTAAATCATCTCCATATACAACACAATTAGAATCTCACCTTCATTGTTTTATTTGATGTAAAGTGTGGGCTCACTTCTAATCTTACTAAATCCATTTATTTTAAAATAAGAGTTTATCTAGTTGTACCATGTCCTTGGTGCTTGTTTAAGTCCATATAATTCTTTCTTGGGCTTTTACATGTTGTTCTCATGTCATGGAGTCTCATAACCACATGGTTTTCCAACATAAAAATTCTCTTCTAGCATGTCATTGAAGAAGGTTGATTTGATGCCCATTTGATGAACCTTCCATTTTTTATTAACAACTATAGAAATGATTATTCTCAACATTTGTATCCTTTCTATGAGAGAAAAGGTCTCATTATAATCAGGTCTAGGACTTTGCTGGTAGCTTTTGACATCTAAACTTGCCTTATATAATTCAATCTTTCCTTTGGGAGGAGGTTTGGTTTTCGAAACCCACCTGACTCTATGAATTCATTTCTTATTAGAGGATACACTAACTCTAATATTTTATTATTCTCTATTGCATGTGTTTCTTCATCCATTGTTTCACACCACTTGTTGTCCTTAACTTCATTCTCAAAGTAAATAGGGTAAATAGCTAAAAATAAAGAAAAATTAATTATTTTATCTTTTTTTCATCATACCTTTACTTCCCATAAATTTATTGTACAATCCTTTTTCTCACTTGGCACTTATTTGAGTTGTAAGATGATGAAGATGCCTCGTGAGCTACTCCTTGTATACTTTGTTAGTTGCTATCACTTAAAGATTCACTCCTTTATGAGATAGGGTTCTAACTTAGTGTATTGGTTGAATTTATCATCTGTTGTTTTAACTTCAATAAAATGTGCACTTTCCTTTATTTGTGATAGGTGCACTTATTGTACATCTCCCCAAGATGATTTCTAATGAATTGAACATCCTGATAGATAGTCAGCTCCTTTTTTATTATATTTTACAATTTATAAGCTTAATTAGATTGTTCACTATACCCAACGAACATGAATTTTTCTCATCTATGATCCCAATTTGATCTTATTTTCTTGGTCAGATGTGTGTATTCTACACACCAAATAAATTAAGTGCTCAAAATTTAGTTTTCTTTCACTCTATGCCTATTGAAGTATAATGTTCTGAATGATTTTATAGGAAATATATTCAATAAATAGACTGGTGTTCAAACATTTTTAGCCCAATACTCATCTGGCTCGATCCTCTTTCTTTGATTATGATTCTTGTAATCTCTTGAATAGTTCAATTTTAACTCTCAACTAAACCATTTTACTATTGTGTATACCTCGCTTTAAACTGTTTCTTTATCTCGCGCTCTTTACAAAATTTTAAAAACTAATTTTATATGTATTGTCCCCCTCTATCCGTTCTCAAGGTTTTCATATAGTGATAGCTATGGCCTTAAACTCTCCAAATACATCAAAAAATTATGATTTTAAAAATATATATATACCCATGTCCTTCTACTAAAGTAATCTATGAATGTTAAAAATACCCACTCTTGGACGAGGAGGATTTCTTCATGGGATCAAAAAGGTGTTAATGTATTCACCAAATTGGTGATCTTTCTCTATAAGACTTTTCTAAGGGTAAAACACTTCTGTGTTGCTTCCCCAATATGTATCCCTCACATAATTTATGAGGTCGATTATTAGGGGAGACCCTTTTACCATTTTTTCTTATAAAGAACATTAAATCCAGTAAAATTATAATTCCCATACATGAGGTGACAAAGAGTAAACTGATCAGCTTATATTATTTGAAATGTTGTGGATACCTCACTTGGCACCCTCAAAGGAAACATTCTAGCTTAAGTCATCTTCACTTTAGCAAGCTACCTTTGCTTCCACTTCTATCATAGATTATGCATTTTTCATTTCCAAATCTCACCTTTTATCCTTTTTGGACTACCACCCCAATGCCTAGAAGATTATACTTCAATCGTTACACATAGAAGACATCTTGAATCTTCCTCTTATCTCCTTTCTTGGTGAGGATGGATACACTTCCTTTTCCCATTACAGGAACCTTGACATTTGTTCCCATATTTACTTCAGATTTGATTGTTTCACCTATGTTAAACATTTACTTTTTTCCACAAAAGTGATTACTACATGCACTATTGAAATACCATATTTGTAGTGCCCACTTCCCTTTGACACCTTTTTGATTATTGGTTTCGATAATGTTGACTACACTTATGGATATTATTATAGCTTTTGTTTTAGCATGATACTAGATGTTAGAGATACTAGGATGTTGTTGATTTTGACTCATATATGGTGCATGTGGATTATTAGAGACATTTTATGTTGGTGTTGATATGTTTTTGACATGGTTATTTATATATATTTCTAACATATGATATATTTCGTCATATTGAGTAGACCTTTGATAATTATATTAATGTTGTGATCATTTTGACATGGATGAAATGTATAATAGAAATGTTGCTAGAAATTGTAAATGACATCGTAATTGCCTAGATGATATTTGATATACATTGTGGAATTATATTGCATAATTTATCATAGATGTTTTTAATGCGGCCATGAGGCCGAAGGAGGTATTTATGTGTTTTGCAGGTAAAATTATTCACAACAAACATCGGGGGGATTGGAGACCAACCACATTGGAATTCAAGTTGAATTCAACAAGGGTCACCATGGCAACATGTAATTGTGTGTGTGTTAGAATTATTTAGTTAGGGGAAAATTTTGACCAAGGGGTTCATCATGTGTTGTCTTTTATTTTAGTTCCCTTTTTATTATGTTGTATGTGTTTCTTTTGAGTGATGTAATTTACTTGTTTTAATTACCTGGATTTTGATGTATGTATTTTACCCCTTTATTTTTAATGGGTTGTAGTGTCTTAATAAAAGATAAGTTAATCTTGCCCTAAACTAATTAAATATGTGACCAAATGAATTCATTTATTAGAGTAGATTTCTCTTGGATTTTGTGTTTTAAATTGAGTTCTTGGGGATCTTGAGTGTTGTACACTCTACCCCTTCATGGAAATTTGAATTTGGCCTTAGAGGCCAATTTTGGAAGTTTGTGAGACAAGTCAAACTTGTTCCACACCTCTTAAATTACTATGCCAACCATACCTATGGGTTGGGGGGTCAAAATTAGACCCCATTAGGTTTTTTGGGAAGATAAAAAGGTGAAATGTTTATTGCACTTCCCTTCTTGTAATTAATTTTGTCCTTCGGGGGTGTGGGCTTAGTTTGTGTGTGTAAGTATAATGTCATTCCTTCAACCACTTATTAATTGTGCACTGGAATATGAGGTTGACTAAGGTGATGTGAAGTGGAGAGGAAATGAGGTGGTATCATACTTGGAGCCACATCATCCTCCTCCTTCCCTTTGCTATTTATTGAAGTTATTTTGCTTGTTTGGGTGTTACTTCATTATTTTGTGCTCTTGCATTTTGAGAGTTAGAGGATTTTTCAGATTTCTTGTGGATTTTTGGAGCTTGTGGATGCTTGCTTGGTTTAGAGGAGTTTGGAAATTTACTCTTGGAACAAGATCTAGTAAGGAAAGTACACATAACTCACTATACCAACTCCACACATCACAAAATATCAAGAATTAACTCCATATATATCCTGAAGTATCATAAAAAAAATCCATATACCTCCCAAACCATCACCTAATAAATCCATATACCTATGAAGGAGAAATAATCATAGTGCCAAAACCAATTCGGGTCAATCAACCATAGAGCCCCATCAAGAATATCTGGTCACTCAACCATAGAGTGCCATAGAGAATATCGGGTAACTCAACCATAGAGGCCCATATCCTTTCTCCTTTTAATGAGGCCGGGTCACCCTATGACACTATGCACATAGAGCCTCGTCACCTCCAACCCAAGTTACATAATAACTCATGGTTCGATAACCTGCTAGTTATCTGTAACTCCTTGAGGCATACCCCCATACAACGAAGCAGGTCCATAGGTTCAACCACTCCACGGTTAATCCCATTACCTCATTCCAGCACATTACAACATTAGAACTAGCATAAAAATCCATTCAAATGCCAAGTGGAAAAAATTATAAGCCTTGGGCTAGACTACAAAACTTTCAAATATGAAAAGACAGTTTAAAACTAAGAAAAAAAATGCCTAATTAGCCATGGTTAGTGAAAAATCTAAATGTTACTGCAACAATCAAATAAATTCCCAAAATATAAGAACATGTAAATCAAGAAAATGGCTAGTTCTAGCAGAAAAGAAATAATGATCAATTTATGAATAAAATATGTATTGAGAAATAACACATTACAATCACTATGTGGCCTCATACCACCACCAAAGCGGGTACTCATCATGTTGCTGGCACTCATACATTGAGCCTCAGCTCATAAAAAAATTATACATGTAAACAGAAATGAGTATATCAAATAAAGTATCTGTCATCATCTCTACCTGAATCATCCCTCCAAACTCCCACAAAGATCAACATAGTGAAAATTACAGAGGATTTTCCAATGAACAATCCAATAGGAAAGAGAAGGAAACTCTAGTTGCATAAGTTGAGCCTAAGGTGGTGCGCACCCACAATATACTAAGAAAAATCGAAGTATACTAAACAGATAGAAGTGGGTTTTCAGTCTATATAAGATTCCAATTCCTCACTCGTACTCAGTTCAAGATTATGAAAACTTGGTCCACGCCTCCTATCTCCACACATGCACTCTTGACAATTTCTCCCCTTAGGGTTGTCTAGTGTAAGGTTCACAACATACACATAACTACATCACTAACACAATGGTGATTCACACAAATTAACCATAGCGTATGACAAATGGTATTTATATAGGGTATAACACAATCATTACTTTCACAGATTACAATACATCACATTACCACATCCTGCAACCAAAGTGTAATCACTATGTAATAGGGATCATATGCTCACTATATGCCCCTAAATCATGACACAAATAATCACATATTACACAAATCATACGTATGACAAATGCAATGTCTAACATTACAACATATTGTCGATTTCAATTACAACATGGTGACACACATGATAAAATCCATTTCATTTACAAATTTTTTTTCATGTAATACATCAATACATCTTCATATCACATAATGCCAAAATGCTCCAATACTCTGTAATCGACAATAACATTCTTTTTTTTTACACACAATAAGGTGTTTTAACATCCATTAATTCCTCATTAAATCAACAAAATAGAGAGTGAACACTCTCATCACAAGCACATCAACATGATAACAAATACACACTAAGTGACATACAAAACCTGTGCATTCAGAATTTCACAATTACAACATAGTTCACATCACACTTATATCAAATTACTCTTCCAATATCCACCACCATCATGCAATACCATCACAAATCCAATCTGCCCCAGAGGTTCGAGAGTATGAACCTTCACTTTGATACCAAATGTAACGACCTGATTTTTCACACTCGAAAACAATAGTAAAAAAATACCAGGCTAATTTGTTTTTTGACTTACATTGCTCACTACACTACACCACAAGGGCTTTAAGTAAAGAATACTCAAAGACGCATATGACACTTACAAGTCATTGACTCATATAGACACATGACAACACCATAGACATGTCGATGCCACACTTTTCCCAATGAATGAATACTAGTAATGACCCAACCACAAGAAAAGGACTCAAGGATAGGAAAACCCACAACACATCATTTTCTTTAATTACATTTTAGTTACGATCAACATTCCAAGAACATTATAGTGCAAGGAAAAATTTCTCCTTTTTTTTCCATCTACATATTCTTAAGTTCATTCCACATTTAATTTACAGTTTGACCATTTTAAGTTGGCTTTTTATCCTTTACGGAAATTTCCATAACTTACATACTTATTTGGCATAATTCAAATTGCATATAAAGTACTTAATTATCTTATTATTATGTTAAGAATATTCTTCTCCAACATTTATTCAATGTCTACATTTTTACCCTTACAACTCAGGTGAATCAGACTTGATGTCCAGAAAGAAATATTAGGATTTAAGGGAGATTTTTATACAAGATAGCTTTTTCCCAAAAACATTCTTTGATCAAGGTATAGTTATTTCCCTACCAAATTTATTCTAATTCAATGACTTGTGGAATTTCCATTTTGATATATATATATATATATATATATATATATATATATATATATATATATATATATATATATATATATATATATATATAATATCTTTTATTTTCTCGAAGTTTGATCACACCAAGGGAATTCATATTCTTTGTAACTCATGAAAATGTTTAATTAAGTTATAAGGACTCCATAGAGTGGCATTATTCCTAACCTCAAATCTCTTTTTTTACTCTTCTATGCTTTTTTTTTTTCATCGCATTAAGGTCTCATTATTACCATCACATTATAACAAAAGAGTTATGAAAGTACTTGTCTGTCATATTAAAGAAGTACATGGTTAGAAGCATTATAAACTACACATGAACCACAAGTGATTTGTGTTCAAGGTAGGGGTCCCACTGTTTCTACGTTTCACGATTCCACATGTGAGATATTATTTTATTTATTAATGTCATAAAACGGACCTAACAAGGTATTACGGGACAAGATTTTCAGTTTCTTGGGTTCTCTAAAGTCAACATATTTCAAAATAATTTTGTTTTACAAAGAGTTAGTTATAATTTTCTACCCACATGTTAACCACCAAATCAACTAAGGTTAAGCTTAATTCCAATTTTCACCCAGGGATTTAATCCCTATTATAGATTAGATTTAGGGTTTAAATATATTTACTCTATAAACCCTTTGTGAGAGATCAAGGCACTATATTGTCACAAGCCTAAGATAAGACATTTAGCTGAGAGGGACTAAAGAGTTCACTAACAAGAATGCAAGACATAGAAAAACTATATCATGATCTCCATTTATGTCATCTTGAATCCAACAGGGTTTCATTCGATGAAGAAAAAATTAATTTTAAATCTATCTTCGGAAGATTTAAAGGTAGTCCACTAGGATACAAAGGAAGTAGATAGCTCTACTTACTCCAAATAAAGTTTTGACTGTGTTGCTCCTATCAGACAGGTTTATGAAAAATGTCACTAAACATACCGACCATAAGATGATAAACCCATTCTTGGGCTCTTGTTTACCCAAACTAGGAGGTTCCATCGAGGGCAAGAGTTTAAGTTCATTCTACAAGTTTTCAATGTCTTCTACAGCTAAAAAGTATCACAGATGAAGACATGTTCTGCTCCGATATCTTATACAAGGGTTGAGTGTTTTGGATTAAAACTCTTTATTACATTCACAAAGTAAGAATGCACAAGATGATTCATTAGTCATTTATTGAACATTGAATATGCACTACAAGATATTACTTCAAATTCATTTACCATATATACTATATATATATATATATATATATATATATATATACATCAAACCTTTTTACCATACGCAACTATGAATCAAATTGAATCTATGATTAAATACACATTTCCTAAGATATCCCTAAAAGCTAGCATCTCATATAGATTAGAAAAATTATCAAATATAACCTTCTGTAACATGAGACTACATTATACATATATTCATTTTACAATGAACTATATAAATTACAATAATAATTAATGAATTAGACATCATCACATTTTCTCCATCATTCTTGCATCCTGCAAAACCACGTGAGCATGAAATCAGCGATAAATCATTGGCATGGCATCCACCCTAATCTAACATAATTAACATTTTTCATTTTCCCATTTACATATAATAATAATTACAATTTGCAATCGAAAGAAAAGGTTTAGAAACATGTATTCATTACATTTCATTTCGTACTTTATTTTTATAATCCAAGGAGAGAGAAGGAGAAGGGAAGAGAGAGAAAAACACCATTTTGTCAAAAGTTCTATTTCACACAACAAGTTACACTATAGGGTTTTAAACAATTATTTACATGTGTCAAAAGTTTCCACGGTGGTTTGCCAACCTGACGAGGGGTCCCACAACTTTCTATTTTTACATTTTCTTGCTAGCTACAAAAACATTCAAAACGGGGCTCGGAGGCTAAGAAATTACTTTTAAACGTTGTCTTCTAATGAGAAAAACACACCATGTTAAATTTATACATGTCCACTTATATACCAAGAGTTCATAGCAACTGACGGAATTTAGAACTAGGGTAACGAGTTTACATTTGGCGGCTAGTTTTCTGGGGCCACTGGTCATAATTGACCTAGTTGACAAATGAATTAAAAGTTAGCTCGAGGGCTCAGAAAAACCACGTCCAAAACTGACGTTTGATGGATGAAATGCAATGAGAAACTTCCTACAAGTTCCCCTATATAAGTAGAATTCATCAAATTTGACGAGACTGAGAACTAGAAAACCATTTTCAAATGGAGGTAAGTTTTCTGGAGTGACAAGTTGTAATTGGTCCAGTTTGACCTCATCAAACTGTGACCGGAGGCCTACAAAATGGCTTTTCCAAACTATACATGAAAAGTGTTTTTTCCCCAAATTGAATGTTCCATGAAATTGTCTAGTAAGAAACACTAGAGGTTTGTGAAAATGGATGATAATTTCTCTATCTAGGTTTCAAATGGTGGTTCAAAATGAAAGCCAACTTTATAGTTTTAGTGAGCTTCTTACAACTACAAAAATGGTGTAACATTACTCCCAGTATGGCATCAAAAATATCACAAATGTTCATTCAGGGTCAAACAAAAGGTTAAGGTGACTCCTCACATAACCAGGTACACGAATGAAGCTTAACATCCCATTTTCAGGAGTTACGAAGGGTACTTAACGAGTCTCCAAACAAAACAAAATTATCTATTTAAACAGGGAGATGGTCAACATTTTTACTAGGAAGTCAATTTCGTCTTGTCGATAAAACAATATTGTAGTGATCTAGTTAGGTAGGAAGTTTTCTAAATCACCTCAGAATGAGGGTTGAAGTTCATGGTTTAATACAAAAGGGTTATTTTGATTTCGTGAGTTACGATATGACATTTTATTGTTTTGCAACAAGTTAATATAAAATAATTAAATGTATTATAATCCTAATATTTTAAAATTATATTAAGTTGACAAATGAAAACTAAAGTACAAGAGTTATGAAAGATAAGAGAGAGATGAACCATGCCTGGAGGGACGAAGTCGGTCAAACCTGTAGGATTCGGTTTGAGCATCTCACTTGGACATTTCGTCAAACAGATTCACAAGCATTGATCTAACCTCCATAATCTATCACACAAATATTCATGATCACTTGAATGTCTTCTAGAATGAATATGTTTCCCATTATGTTTGATGAGTTGTCTAGGGCCTTCTCAAGGCTCCATACTGAAAATGAGCTAGCAGAATCATTGGAAAAGTTTGTATACCCAGCTTGGAAACACATTTATTTCAATAAAATGAATCCTTTTGACTTGAATGTTCTCCTTATTTTATAGATTGGTTGACTAGAAGACATACGTTCCGACAACAGTTTTGACGATCACCTTCAAAAAAAGATTTGTTAAAATTTACTGCAGTGCACCCAATGCATGATTATGTGCTCTATAGGGGTACCAACCAACCACATCGACCCACAACTTGAAGTCCACAGGTTTAATTAGTAAGTTGATGGTAAATTTTAGAGTTTCCTCAAAATAGCTAGGACAACAAATCAGGGTTGATTTCAAATAGGCATATGAATTCAGTTCTATTGTAGGTGACCATGTTAAAACCAACATGGTCAGAGCCATTAGAAGGATTTACAACCCTTTTTCCACTAAACCTACAGCTTGCATTTTAAAATAAACAAAAATGAAGCTTACATGATCATGTCCAAACCCATTAGACCCCATAAAAGCTAAATAATCATTGATAAAAAGTCAACTTGCCTTGTGTAAGTTATAGTCCATTTTACGTACTAGACTGCCATAGCATTATCAACTACAACATCTAACACTATTCCTCTACCATTTTAAAAATTTGTTTCAATGAACAACAACTGCTCCAGAGGTCCCCTTTTGATGTAGGGCTTAAGGAGGATTGTGGCAGTGGTGGCAGGAGACCCCACACCGATGAGTGAATTAGCAATAAATTTTTTCAGCCTTTTTAACAAAACCATTTCGTGTATCTCTGCATCCGTGGCAGACCCAAAGGCCTCATTTTTTTCAGGTATTCAATCAAACAGTTCACATGCCAAGCATACTGTTTCCACATTTTACATGCCATGTCTACCAAATCATATTCAAAATACAACATCTGAAAAAACTAGCAGTGCAGAACGTCAATACCCTAATATAGAGCTCAGATTTTGGCACTGGCTGGGAATACGTGGCAAAGGTGAACTGATCAAGTTTGAGGCTTGTATGTTTCCAAAAGCTTAAATGGTGTGCCTGTTGTGAGGAACCCATAACTTTTGTGTTCTACCATAGCTAAAACTATCCAATATGTGCTAAAATAAAATGGTAGACCACACATTTCAGCCATGATTAGATCAATTTCCAACAAAAGTCCAATCTACTGGGCCCAAATCTGTTAAGCCAAAATAACCCATGCGAACCAACATGTAAGCCTGGTGTTTCATCCTCCCCAAAAAATGGATGAGCCAAGTCATGCAAAGTTGAAAACCAAAAATCCCAAGTCCAAACTAGTTGCTCAGCATCCCTTTGCACTCACTATTTCCACTAGGCTAGCACGTAAGCACCCACGTTTTTATAGACACTACTGTCAAAGGTCACTAAATTGAGTCGGCTACAACTAACCAACCAAAATTAAATTTACAACGTGCTCTTGGGTTTTTGTGGTAACTACCAAGAGGAAACAATTAAAAAAATTCATGTATTATTGAGAAGGAAGTGACAGGTCCTGCCTTCCACCTACCCACACAACTCCACCTTTCTACCTCCAAAAATGTCCCTACCATCTCTACACTGCTGGCACTAATGCTCTAAGTCAAGGTGGGAAGGTGGGTCGTCCGGAGAAATTCAAAGTTTTTGGCTCTTTTTTTAAAAAGGCATAAAGTATAAAAAGTCAGAGCCGCACCTACTATTAATGCCCATTAGGAGTCCATGTGTCAGATCCGAAATCGGACATGTAGGCCGGTTATGGGCCTTGGAGGGACTTCCGTTGCACCCAAGTGGTAAAATGTGGACCGATGGAGCCCAAAGATAGAAGCTGTAATATTTTGATAAAAGTGTGCATATTAACAGGGCTTGCGGGGTAAAATAAAGTTGTTATAGTCATTTTTGATACATGAAATTGTAGTGAAGATGCAAAAAGACAATAGATTTGAGTTTTGGGCCCATTGTTGTACCTTGTATTAAGCTAAACTAGTTTTCACCATTTTGTAAGTAGATACCAATCTTTCATTTTAATATTCAAATAGAAAGAAACATATATTTCGATCAAGTGCCTGAAATTCAGATCTAGTATTTGGCATTATTGGATTTCAAATGGTCTCAACCAGTAATATTAACTAAGAAATGAAAAATTGAAACTTTAATTTTGAAAATGGAAAGGTTAGGTGGGTGAAATCTTGGGGAAAACATGTTTTGGAATCCATTAATAGCAAAATCTAATTGCTTTAGCTACTAGATATGATTTGATTCGATCCGCCGTTATTCCTTCTTCATAAACAAGACCACCACCTTGTGCGAACCGATAGGTCCCGTAACCACCGAACTGATAGGTTATGACGGTGGATCTCAATGGTGGGAATTGATGGTTGGTGCGTTGCGGTTTTAGGAGCAGAGTCGAGTTCCTCCTCTCTGGGTTTCTGGTTTTCATCACCTATATATTGTAAAACTTCTCGGATTTAAGAAGGGAGATGAAACTTTTGGATGTGCGGTTTTAAACTCAATGTCATAAGTTGTTTCCCAAATCCATTTGAGCTGTAAGCCTTCTCCTGCATGCCTAGATGAGCATATCCCTTGCACCTTTGAGAAATAAACCCATGTAATATGGTCTGTGCACCTTATAGAGAAATAAAAGCTTGTTTCATGGCATCTCCTTGGCATCTTTTTGTTGTTTCTCTGAAAATAGAGGACCTCTCAAATCCCAGCTGGTTTGAACTAAAAACCTGATTAGTAGATGAAACCCCTCACAATCCTTACAGGTGTAATATGTCATGCTTCATGGAGTAAACTGACGGGTGGATTTGGATCTTAGGTCTATGTCGCTTCTTTCTGATCCTCCTCAGTCCCTTTTTCCTATTTGATTCTCCCATGAGCTAGAGTCCTCCTCGCCAACTTCCTATTTCTAAAAAAGTGTATCACCACTAAATGAGTGTAGAATCTATTTCAGGAAATGTCTCTAATCTCCATGTCCCCTAAGGAATCATTATATTTAGATTATTTTAGATTCTACCTGCACTGGATCTAACCTTTGGCCAAGATTGTTTAGATCTAAGGAAGCAAGATTAACCCTGACTTTCTGTTGGTAGAAATCCATTCTCAATGTTCTTGCAAGTCCCATAGCTTGAGAGTATGTGTCCTATGTTGTGCAATCACACCTTTTATTGAGCCTTAGACTTCATAACCCAGGCCATTCGGGGGGTGTTAGTGATTAGCAAGCACTTAACAAGTCAATTACAAGTTTATCTCTAAGTTAACCACTATAACTTAACATTCTATTTATTTAACATGTAAGTTGAGACCTTTCCAGGACTGCTGACAATTTTCTGCCACGATCCAGAGTATTGGAAAAGATTTCAATTACTAACTTGGGATACAATGTGGATAACAACTAGAAATCATCAATTCATCTACTTGCATTCTTATGCAAGGATAAATTTGACAGACATTGATGGTAACTTTTGAGGTGCCCACATAGACCTTGGCAGTTGAAAATATTATTTATGCGGTGGGAAATGATAGAGTTTAGTAATGGACGTTAGTTCAGATGAGCCCATGCACTGTTACACATCTTGAGAAGGACCACTCTCCTCCAATCACGCCTTGACCAACTCCACTCACCCACCATTTTCAGGTTAAGTGTCAATGTTTAAGCATATTTTTAGAACATCATTTATTGTTAATGTTACACTTGGTATCATAGCCATTGGTTCAAATCTTGGACACTTAAGAACACCTAGGAAAATGTGAGACATGAACTATTAATTTAGTGCAAAATTGGTTTATTTTAATCTAGCAAACCACTTTGTTTGGATAATTATCATATTTTAGTAAACATAGAAAAATGGAATAAAACCTAGAATGATGAACTAACTCTCACCTTGGTTTGTGTAGGAGGTGCGGACTCAGGCGAGGGGTTCTTGTATGACATAGATCTAGACTATACCACCTCTAGAGCAGGCCATAGCAACTATTCTACCTCATATTTTACAGACATGCTTCAAGATGTCAATGTCACTATATGCATAGGGTACCTAAGAGGACAGATGGTTAGCTAGACATGATAAGGATCCATCCAGTTGAGGCCCATGTTATCTTCTTGACACTTCAAGGTGCATACGGTAGAGAACTCCCATGCGTAGAGTCAACTAGAGCATAGTCACCATAGAGAGGGCATAGGGAGACAAGATTTCAGGACACAGGGATAGGTTTTGGAGCCCTAGACCTAGAGAGGAGCATGCAGAGAGGCCTAGGGGTCACTAATCAGACAAAATTTACGGACCATATCAAGGAGATCCTGAAGCTACGACCATCTCACTATTCTAGGAGATAAAGGTGGATTTTAGGCAGAGGCCTAGTTGGTGAGCTTGAGCGGGTACTTCAAGACTATACCCTTGTACTAGTAACATGAAAGCTCTTGTTCGTTTATGATCTATATATTTTGAGGGATGAAGAAGGTGTCTAGTGGAGGACCGAGGAGTACATATGCTCCACATTGATTCGGGAGACATTTACTCTGGGAGATCTTTGAGGAGTGCTTCAGGAGTATGGTACTTATGCTTAGGAAGGTTCATTAAGTAGTAGGATAGATGAGTTTCATGAAATCTGTTAGGCATCTATGACTAGTAGCTGAGTATGAGATTCGATTCCCTGGACCTACTCTAATATGTCGATTAAATGTAGGATGAGACAAGTACAGATTCACAGGTTTATCAGGGGACTAAATTTTGATTTGGGTGGTACGGTATGCGCATTCACTGCTGACAGACCTTAGCAGAGGCTATGGAGAAGGCCTATATTGCAAAAGAGTGAGCTATGGGGGGAAGATGCAAGCAGGTTAGGGACAGATTTGGGAGCCACATCTAGTAGATGCAGGATAGTAGGTTGAGGGGGTTAGCTCCTCTTCCTTGTGGTGGAAATGAGTTCTGCAGAAGTCGTCATTCAGGCCACAACAACAACCATCTCAGTAACAGAATGTAGAAAACTCATCTACCATTATAGACCTGCTTAGAGTTAGTTGATGCACTCAGAGGGGACGATAGTATAGGGCCTCCTCCTAGCGGTCCCATTAGGACACATGGTGTACAAGAGAGCTAACTTAACATGAGCTCACTCAGTCAGAGACCCTCAGCAGTCCATAGCCGGATCATCAAGATCCACAACACAGACCTCTAGAGTAGCGGCTAGAGATGTATCTCATTGGCAGAGGACAACGAGAAGTTGTTATGGTTGTTGGTGTTTTTGGATATCATTGGAGAGAGTGTTACCATAGAACCCTTGTACACAAGGGTAAGACATAGATTTCAAAGCCTTACTATTGGTGACATGGTATGCATAGCCATCAGTATCTATACAGCGGTCAAGAACTACCAGGCTGAGCACCAGAGTAGTCATGATAGAGATGACATGTTAGCATTGGTGGTATTACTACCCCTATTTTGTTTGATTCTAGTTTCATCTGATTCTTGTATTGTACCATCCATAATAGAGCATGTTGAAGGCTGGTGGTAGTTAGGTAGGGTCCTAGTTAGGCACATTGAAATGGCTTCTGGAGCCAAAATTTCTGTAGAATCCTTAGTTAAGGAGTGTGTGGTGGATTTGGGACCATTCACCACTAGCTCGGAATATTCGATATCCTTTCGTTGGGTTCGTATGGAGTCATCTTGGGCATGGACTGGTTGTCCTACACACAGATCCAGAGTGGATTGTTACCATAAGACTATTTCTTATACAGATGATATAGGAGTGGATTCAGTCATATCAGGAGTTAGGAGGCTCATTTCCATTCGCACCATCTTCACTATATAGCTTAAGCGGTATGTGTTCGATGAGAGTTGTCCGATACGTATGCTGTTATAGTTAGTGACAGATCATGAGGATGAGTCTACTGGGTCATACTCTTGATGACCATCACATCTTGAGAGAGTTTTCTGATGTCTTTTCCAGGAGAGCTACCAGAGGTTATAACTCCCCCACTTGAGATAGATTTTCACATAGATTCTGGTTCTAGGAGCAGAGCCTATCTCACGAGAACCTTATCAGATGACTACCCCTAGAGGTATTTCAAGCTCAAGTTGTAGCTTGAGGGCCTTCTAGAGAAGTGCCTAATCCATCCTAGTGTATCCCTTTGGGGTGTACTGGTCATCTTCATGTAAAGAAGAAGTATAGATCTTTGCGGTTGTGTATTGATTACCGCCAACTAGAACAAAGTAACAATCAAGAATCGTTACCCCCTTCTGTGCATTGATGATTTATTTGATCAGATGAAGGGGGGCAACAAGTTTTCTCCAATATAGATCTTAAGTTAGGTTATCATCTAGTCTGACAGATCATGGAGGTAGATATTCATAAGACCACCTTCCGTACGAGATATGGCCACTACAATTTCACAATAGCACCTTTTGGTTTGACGAATTGCCCCACAGTGTTCATGATCTTGATGAATTGGGTGTTCAGGAACATTATTAGTTCACTTCATGCTCATTTTCCTTGATGAAATTCTAAATTACTCATGTACTCATGAGGATCATGAGGATCACCTTCGCATTAGGTTATTTTGTGTCTTCGTGAGTAACATCTTTACGAGAAATTGGAAAAGTGTGCATTCTTTCAGAAAGAGGTACAAATATTTGGGCCACATCATCTCTGGGGAAGGTATCAAAGTCGATTCCTTCCAATATTTGAGCTATTATGGATTGGCCAACACCCACTACTGTGACTGATGTGCACAACTTCATGGGTTTTGGCAGGATATTATAGGAGATTTGTCCAAGGAATTCTCTCAGGTTACGCACCCCATCACTTCCCTTCAGCGGAAAGAGAAGAATTTTGTATGGTCTAGATAGATGTGATAAGGACTTCAGTATAGTGAAGGAATACCTCATGACAATGCCTATTCTTGTAGTGTCAGATCCTCAGGGCGAGTTCTTCATTTGCACATATGCTTCTTTGGCACGACTTGGAGGTGTGTTGATGTAGGAGGGCAGAGTAGTTTCTTTTGAGTCTCGCAAGCTTAAGGATTATGAGATCAATTATCCGACTCATGAAATTGAGGCTTACAGGAGTTGTGCATGACCTGGTGTGGTAGAAATACTTCCTTATTGGCTCAAAGATTTACACTCAGGATTGATCACTTGAGTCTTTGCCACCTCTTCATGCAGACCCAATCTCAACACTTGTCAGTGAGTATTGGATGAAATTACTTTGTGAGTACGACATGGAGATAGAGAATGTGAAGGGGAAGGAGAATATGGTTGCAGATGCCCTAAGTAGATCAAAGACATGTGGTTATGTCTACTTTAGTGGGTACATAATTGTGGAGCAAGATTTTGCCAGTAGCTTCCTCATGAAAGTTTTTACCTTGTAGACCAGAGTAGAGATTGATTCTCAGAGACCCCTTGAAGGGAATATTTGATGGTTTTTCATTATAGGTAGATGGCCTTCTCAAGACATAGAGGTCATGGATTTATGTTCCTAGAGATGGAGGATTTGATAGCTGGAAATTTTGATACAGGCTCATCATGTGCACCTTATTTAGCCCATCCCGGCGTGAAGAAGATGCACACCACTTTGAGACAGTTGTACCATTAGAGGGGACTTTAGAGAGACACAACTTAGTTCCTGTGTCACTGCTGTTTATAGTGTTAGAAGGGTGAAGATCTGAGGATCAACATCCAACTGGCCTTCTTTTTGCTTCATGTTATATCAAGAGTGGAAGTGGGACCACCATTTGCATAGACTTCATTTTTAGGTTACCGACATCGATATACCACCACAATGCCATCATGGTAATAGTGGATAAATTGAAGAAATGTGGATAATTTTTCTCTGGTGAAGACCACCTACACAACTAGTGTAGTGGTACGGTTATATCTAGATGAGGATTGTTCAGATTACATGGGATTCCGTAGTAAGATAATTTATGACCACGATCCTTTGTATACTTCCCACTTCTATGGACTACCATGTAGTATGCCCACGGGACAAAGATAAATTTCAACACACCATATCACCCTAAGACAAATGCACAGACTGAGCGGGTGAATCAGATCTTGAAGGACATGCTTAGGATGTACATCATGGATCATTAGTCGAGATGGGAGGAGTATTTATACTTGGTGGAGTTCTCCTACAATAATATTTTTCAGAGTTTGATAGGCATGGATCCTTTTCTTGCATTGTATGGCAGAGAGTGTAGGACACCTCTTAGTTAGGATAGGTTAGAGGACAAGGTCTCTCTTGGTCTAGCTTTACTACAGGACATGGAGCAGTAGGTTGTTATGATCAAGTATAGATTGTAGGAGGATCAGGAAAGTGAAAAATAAGTATGTGGATTAGCATAGGACAGATCGTAGTTATGAGTTGGGCATGGAGTTGTTTCTTTATGTCAGACCGCATAAGAGCTCTATCCATTACGAAAAAGGTTCTAAGCTTGCTCTTAGGTTTTTGTGTGCCTTTGACATCTTGGAGTGGCATCAGTCCCTTGGCCTATCGTTTAGCGTTGCCACCTAGCTTGTCTCATGCCCATGATGTGTTTCACAATTCTATGCTTAGGAGATATATTTCTGATCCTTCTCACATGCTAGATTGGACCACATTGCAGGTGCAGGATCGGGGGCAGGTGATGGTGGAGCCCATCTACAATATAGAGTGCTTGACCCTCGGCCTTAACGGAAGAGAGATTGACCAGGTTTGGGTCCAGTGGGACAGGTATGACGAGACTTCTGCTATATGCAAAGATGCCACATTGTTACGAGTTCAGTTTCCATACCTGTTTAAGTGACATCCAGGAGGGAGATGAGTCTAAAGGGAGGCAGATGTAGTGTCCACTTCCCTTCTACACCTTTTCGATTATTGATTTTGATACTGTCAACTAAAATTATGGATATTATTATAGCTTTTGTTTTAGCATGATACTAGATGTTAGAGATAGTGGAATGTTGTTGACTTCGACTCATATATGATGCATGTGGATTATTAGAGACATTTTATGTTGTTGTTGATATGTTTTTGACATGGTTATTTCTATATATTTCTGACATATGATATATTTCGTCATATTGAGTATACCTTTGATAATTAAATTAATGTTGCGATCATTTTGACATGGATGAAATGTATAATACAAATGTTGCTAGAAATTATAAATGACATCATAATTACTTAGATGATATTTGATTTGCATATAGATGATTGTGGAATTATATTGCATAATTTATCATAGATATTTTTAATGCGGTCATGAGGCCGAAGGAGGTATTTATTTTTTTTGTAGGTAAAACTATTCACAACAAACATCAGGGGGATTAGAGACCAACCACATTGGAATTCTAGGTGAATTCAACAAGGGTCACCATGGCAACATGTAATTGTGTGTGTGTTAGAGTTATTTGGTGAGGGGAAAATTGTGACCAAGGGGGTAATGTGTTGTCTTTTATTTTTGTTCCCTTTATATTATGTTGTATGTGTTTCTTTTGAGTGATGTAATTTACTTGTTTTAATTACTTGGATTTTGACGTATGTATTTTACCCCTTTATTATTAATGGGTTGTAGTGTCTTAAATAAAAGATAAGTTAATCTTGTCCTAAAATAATTAAATATGTGACCAAAGGAATTCATTTATTAGATTATATTTCTCTTGGATTTTGTGTTATAAGTTGAGTGCTTGGGGATCTTGAGTGTTGTACACTCTACCCCTTATGGAAAGTCAAATTAGGCCTTACAGGACAATTTTGAAAGCTTGTGGGACAATTCAAACTTGTCCCACATTTCTTAAATTACTATGCCAAGCCTACCTATGGGTTGCGGGGTCAAAATTAGACCCCATTAGGTGTTTTGGGAAGATAAAAAGGTGAAATTTCTATTGCACTTCCCTTCTTGTAATTAATTTTGTCCTTAGGGGGTGTGGGCTTAGATTGTGTGTGTAAGTATAATGCCATTCCTTCAACCACTTATCAATTGTGCATTGGAATATGAGGTTGAATAAAGTGATGTGGAGTGGAGAGGAAATGAGGTGGTATCCTACTTGGAGCCACATCATTCTCCTCCCTCCCTTTCATATTTATTGAAGTTATTTTGTTTGTTTGGGGGTTACTTCATTATTTTGTGCTCTTGCATTTTGAGAGTTATAGGATTTTTGGGAGTTCTTGTGGATTGTTGGAGCTTCTGGATGCTTTCTTTGTTTTGAGGAGCATGGAAATTTACTCTTGGAACAAGCTCTAGTATGGAAAGGTAGGAGCTTTACCTTGCTTATTTTATGCTTTATTTTGTATTTATGTACTTGTGTTGAGTATTGTTTTCTTTGGAATGATTTTTGGCTGTGGGTAGATTTCCTAAGTTTTGAGTACGAGGAGACTATGGGGAGATTTAATTTAGGGAGGCATAAGAGTTTACATTTTTTTTGAGGAATTTTGGGTTGGGTGCCCCACCTTGTACAAAGAATGATTGCATTTCTTTCTTGTTCTTTTATGAGGGAGACATAAGAGACTGAGGGAGGCATAAGAGTATGTGGGAGGTATAAGGGGTACTTGAGTAAGGAATAAGAGTATGTAGGGGATTTGAGATATGCGTTGGAGGCTTTAAGGTGGGAACCCATTCCCATTGGGAGGCATAAGTGGCCTCCCCATAGATCTTGTTCCTTTGGATTTCCTTTTAAGCCTTGTTATTTTTTGTTTTTTTGTTCTTATTTCTTTTGTTTTTGTTGATTTGAATGTGGTTGGAATGGTTGTGAAACAATTTTTTTGTTGTGGAATATTTTTTTTGCCATGTGTTAGAATTATCTCCTATTGTAATGTGGTTAGGGCTCAGGGGCCAATGGAGAGGAGGGCTTCTCCTCTTCATTGTATATCTTGGTTGGGTGGAGAGCGTTTCCTATCCCCTATTTTGTTTTGAATCAAACAAATCTTGGAGGAGCTATCTTGTTGGAGTTGTGAAGCTTGGAGTCTTGTTGGAGACCTTGTGAAACTTCCTTTGTGTTGTTCCCACTTAGAGTGGAGAAACTTGTATTAATGTATTTTATTTTTCTTACATTCTTGTATTATTTCCCACCTTGAGTGGAAGAATTTGTAATAGTTTCATGGAGAAGGGTTGCATTCCAATATTGTATATAGTGTAAGAGAAATAATCAAAATGGATATATTGTGTAAACGTTTAGTTGGAAATTGCATTGAGAAAAAGAAGAATAAAGAGTTGCGTTGTAAGTTATTTTTGTGAATTAGAAAAGAAAACTATTGTCTTTATTTTAAGTGTTAGCTTATTGTGAGAAGAGAAGTTCCTACTTTTAAAAAATAAATAAATGAGCAATGGGAAAAGAAAGTTTACTACATTATGAATTTTTCATTATGGTAAAAGAGAAATGAGAAATATAGAAGCTGTAATATGTTAAAATGTGTGCATAGTAAAATTGAATGTAAAATAAAGTTGTTACAGTCATTTTTGATACATGAAATTGTAGTGAAGATGAAAGAGACAAAAAATTTGACATAGGGAAGTGTTGAATTTTGTATTAAGAAAAAAACAATGTAGAAGTAGATATAAATATTTTATTTTACTCTTCAAATAGAAAAAAAATTTAGTTGAACAAACTGGAATATATCTAGTAGTTATTATTGGATTTAAAATGCTTTAAATGAGAAATATTACTAAGAAATGATCAATTGGAATAAAATCTCAAAACTAGAAACTTTAGGTGCATAAAATCTAGTTCAGAATGTGTTTTGGAACATAACAACTTTTACTTTTTGTTAAAATATTAGATTAAAGGTTATGTTTTTTCAGAAATAGCACCACCACCCTGTGCAAAGTGGTAGTCCCATAACCACCACTCAGGATAAGATGGCGGTCTCAAAACCACCGTTGAGTAGGGTGGCGGTCCATGGTTTGTCACCCAGGTAGGGCAGTGTGCTTAGGACAGCTAGTCTACTCTGGTCGTTGGTTCTGTCACTTATGACATAACTCCTCGGATCCGCGCTTGTGCAAAATTTTTAATGGGTTTATACCAATTTATAAGTTGTAGAATTTAACCTATAATTACCAGGAAGAAAAAAAGGATTAAATCCCTTGGATTTGAGAAATAAACACATATAAATGGTGGACTAAAAACAATATTTTTCATTTATAACAATGGGGGACCATGGTTTGCCCCGAAATAGAGGACCCCAAATACAAATGGCTTGAAATAAAAACCAGATTGGTAGAGGAAACCCCTCCCAATCCTTAAATGAAATAGATCACATTGATAAACTATAAACTAAACTAATCTTAACTAGATCTCCTTTTAGAATCCTCTATAGTTATTCCTCTTTTGCACCCATGGCTTCCTCCTCTCCAACCTGCTATTTTAACAAAAGAAATACACTAAATGATAAGAATAAAATGAAGGAAAGGTTTTAATAGAAATTCATAAGGAAATTTAGGGCTAGTTTGGAACCCTAGGATCTAGTGGTCAAGATTGTTTCTATCTAAGGGTGGAGGATTAACATTACTTTTTTTGGGTAGAAATGTACTTTAAATGTTTTTATTGAATACTTAAGAGTATGTGTAGATGGCTGAATGGGGCATTTTATTTGCCTTAGAGTGTTAGACCTTTGTTAGTTCTTAGCAAGTGTTAGGAATTTAATGAAAAGGACTCTAAGTTAATAGAATAATAAATTTAATAAATTAACATAAGGTTAACCTTTCTAGGATTGACTATTAGCTAAAGAGAAGAAAACATTTAATTAAGAAAAGTAATCCTTGGTACATTCCTAATGAATAATTGATTAATGTATGCTAGAGATAAATTTGAAAAGATGTTAACTTTTTAATTAGACCTGGTTCTTCAATCATAAATCTGAGTTTAGTGGTGTAAGTTAGTTTAACGGGCCTTAAGGGTTAAACATCTTTGTAACCTTCTTATAAATTAAACAAAAAAAATTAGTCACAATTTTTGGATTAAGTGTTAGGTTGAAGCATGTTCCTATAACGTCATTTTTGTGGGCGTTACAATATTTTTTATTGATTTTCTAAGCTATATTGCAAGTAGCAAATAAATGTCCACCCATTTAGAAATTTTTAGGTGCAACCTTCTTTACATTAGTATAACTTGCATTATGAGTTCTAACATTATACTCTTTTTTCCTACATTCACTAGCATAATGTCTGTACTCACAATATTAGCATTGTACATCTGATTTATCAACCCTTTGTGTACAACCACATCTAGATGCGTGGTTGGTCATTCCTCTTCCTCTTGCATATGGCACTTGATGGTTTTTTTTTTCTCACCTTCTTGTTGGTTGTAAATTATGCATCTTCCTTTATTAAAGGATCATATCCCCGTTCCTCTCACATTCTTCTTTTTTTCATGGCTTATTGATTAGATGAGTTGGTTGTCATACTCATCCTTTATTCATGGGTTTAAAAAGAACCCATCAACTCATAAACTTTCATTTACCTCAAATCCTTAGACTCTTTTATTGCTACAATAAAATGTTCAAATCTAATTGGGAGAATTTGTAATACTGATTCTATGATGCTACGATATTCAAAGACATATGTGTTTTTCCTCATTTGATTTACTATGGTAATTTTACTTCTTAAAAAATAATTGATTGGATTTAATAAAAGTTGGATTAAATCTAAAATTGTAGAGTTGCTACTAAAATAACTGATGTATAAATTCTAAAATAGAGAAATGGCCCAAGCTAACTAAAATGTAAAATATGAAACCCTAAGAAAGATATAGAAATAGGAAGAGTTAGCTGATTTCCATGTAATTTAGAAATAATATAGGCAAAGAGAAATGATGAAGCAACTGGGAAGATTTTTGTTACAGCTCACAATAAACAATGAAATGTAGGGATAAGGCCAGACACCAACGCTTATGATATGTCAAGGGTGTTTCTGTGCTAGAGATTGATTCTAAGTCCTGGTGACTACATTGGAGCTTATGAACTACTTTCTGGTGTGACCCAGGGTATTTTTTGTTGTTCCCTTTTGATCACTTGATAATCATACTATGATCAATGAGGGTACTTGTAACCTGTAAAAGAGATATTCACTTTCACAAGCCCACAAACCACATCCAACCGAAAAGGAAAACATAGAATGGGGAGTCAGATTAACCCCAACCATCACCCCAAGAGGAAACTTACGACCGAGCGTTGGACTACATCTAATACTCTATGTAGATCATATGAGTATATGTAATAATGGTTCCCTAGGATGCCCTTATGCAAGTTGCACTTAATAGTGGGTTGTAGCTAGAATGTAGCAATGTAATAGAATGTGTGGATTAAGTATTATGAACATCCCCTTCATATGTTCTATATGAGGTAAATTATCCCTATGATGGATGTTAGATGGATGATTTTGAGTGATTTAGGTTCCTTTTGAATGCAAGACTAGGTGATGATAATAACGCTTAGTGCTTGGTCATTGATTTTGAACACATAACTATGTATTTATATGATACTTTTGTTTGAATTTCATAAATGAAAATTGGAATTCCTACCCATAAGTGAAAAATATTTACAAAATATAAAAGAGGCCCAAAAGGAGTGAGTAAGCAGAGAAACGGCCAGGGGATGCCAGAGGGGATATGAGTGATAGGGTACTTCTATCTTGGATGAGTGCTGGTGTCTAAAGCCATGAAATATAAATAATTAAAGTTATGACTGGGCTTTAGGGTTTGTAATACATAATAAAAAATAAAAGATAAAGAAAACAGGCCAATTATGGTTGAAAACTACTTGTTTTATTTCTTAGCAATCATATGAACACTAGTATTCTTTTAGGACCTATAAATGTACCCAAGTTCATGATTTTGTGTCTAAATTTTCTCCCACTTTATGTTGTTGAGTGAATAATCGATAACATAAAGTAAATAAAATATGTGTACCTTATGATACTATAGAATGTGTGGTGAAATGTGTTTCAATTGAACAAGTGAAGCTTGGGATGATAAAAAATTAAGCATGAAGAATACGAAACAAAAGTTACCCTAGGGGCTAAGATTATGTATTGTACCATGTTGGTGTAACTTGTTTTTGTTTCTTCTTGTAAGTACAGACCTAAAAAATAAGAGAAATAATTTATTCAAACTATTATATATAATAAATAAGAGAAAAATGTGCATAAGTATGTAAATGTATGTAAAATTGTGTAAAGGAAAGTGTGCACCTGATGTAAAAAATGTAAAGGATAGGAATGTGTTTTGAAGTGTTATGAAGAATGGGTTTATCAGGTGATCTCACACCAAGAAATTTTTTTTAGTGATCACACATCAAGTGCAAGTTTTTTTGGATATCTCATGCCATGTGTGAGTTTTTTGGGCGATCACATGCCAAAGAGAAAGTTTTGGGGAGAGAGGTATAATGTTACTCTCCAATCATGACTCAGTCTGATAAGCACCACTACAAATTGTACATCCCTGATTTGTTCCTTTTTTCCTGATTTATTTATGATTGTATTGATTGTTCCAATTGAAATTGATTGTAGGAGATTGCATGCATGATGCAATTGAAGGAAAGTTCATGTAACTTTAGAACTACTCTGAAGGCTTGTGTGAATTGTGCAAATTTGATAAGTTAACTTTATGTGACACTAGGAAATTAATGCCTAAGGGAGGAGATAGGCATGAAGGAACTACTATCTAATGTTGGAATTTGGTTTCCATGATGTATTGACGACACAAGTTAGATTCTAGGTCATTCTATGACTATATTCCTATTCTATTTGTGTATTGTGTAGATTTTTGATAGCTCTAAGATGCTATAGCGGTGATTTGTTCACCAAATTTATTCCCCCTCATTTGGGGTGCATGTGACATCAGTAGGGGAATGCGGACCAAAAGAGAGGACTTGATGTTGAACTGAAGTTGATACTGATAAGGGGAAGTAGATATGGATAGTAGAAACCAAGGTAGATGAAAATAAATTGGATAGTAATGTGTCTTAGTAGTAAACAGTAACAAACATGTAATAAAAGACAATGTAATAAAAAAGTGTGCAAACAAAGTCGACAATGAAAAGTGGGTTTTAAACATGGGACATTTCTCAAAATATCATTAGAAATTCTAGGCCAAAAAATCCAAAAGAAAGCAAACAATGATCAAGCAAGACATAATGCATAGCTTGCAAACAATAGCCTACAATAACAAACAATGGAAGTCAAAATTTATCGAATAACCATGGTGGCATATAATCCTTCAAAGAAAATGATGCACATGAAGCACCCATTAGCATATTAGAAAGATAAAAGTTATGTTAAGGCATGTATGTAGCAATGTAAAATAATGTTCTAGTGAGAATAAGAAGTAGTATATGATGAAATAATAGCAAATGTAATGTGTGATAATAGTAAAGGTAGATTCCTCTAGGATCCTTTGTAGGACTGGAAAAGGATATAGTTTTGAGCATCATTACACCGTGTTAAAATATTTAAGATATCTACATTCACTCCAAAGGACTAAGTGAATGCTCATGTGTGTATATAGGAAGATAATAACATATTGAGTATTTGACTAGCATACTAAGGAAAGTGCATCATGCAAGTAGTATAAGAAAGAAACCAAGATATAAGAATGTAGTGTACGAGTATGATGGAATGGTATGTAATTTGTGAATATGGAAGGAGAACTGTGACCCCAAAAAAATGTATATGAGATGAGGTTCATTTCTAAAGGAACCCTCAACAATCAAGAATGAACCATAGGACAAGAGTACGTCATTAGGAAATGGTTTGAAAAATTTCTGCTAGAAAGATAGATCATGAAGCATAGAGCATGAAGAGTGAATATGGTGAGGTTAATTTTAGATGTAGACCCTCAACAGTGGAGTGTGAACCATGGAACTAGATTACATCATAAGGTAATGATGATATATTCTGTGTTTCAAAGTGTGGAAGAGTTGGAAGAAATACTAGATGTAAATCCCAAAACGCAAATAATAAGTGTAGAGACTAGTAACAACTGATAAAGAGTGAAGGGGGGAAGAAAGAATAATGCCCCCCAAGTGTGTGATGTAGAGGAGGATCAAGTAAACTCATCTAGAATATCATCTGTGTCAAGGTCGTAACCAATAGGATCTAGACTAGATACTTAGTAAGAAATAGTGTTAAGTTGATCATATAAAGAGCCCTTTTGATGTAAATTATACTTACACATTGAATATTATTATTCAATAAATAAAGGTTAAGGACAATGGAGCACATGCAGATAATTTAGATTTTGAGTATAGGCCAAGAATGAACTATTACAAATAGAGATGCGTCCAAAAGCCATGGGAAATGTAATGCCATTAGGATTGGGATATATTGTACCACCAACGTATTTAAGCCAAGACTGTCCAAGTGTGAGTGGAGAGGAATGAGGACTGCATGCAAGGAAGATTGGTGAATGGAAGATGTGAATTCCATAAGAATTAATAATTAGTACACATCCGTGCTAAAGGTGAGTAGTGTGAGGTGGAGGAAGGAGACCAATAATTATGAATCCTGACTGAGTTAAGTCATCATGTGTGCAAATAGTCTTAGAGTAAGCAGGGTCAAATGGAATACGAGGCCAATAAGAATTATAGACGAATAGATTGCATGTAAAGGGGTCAAGCTATGGTATAGAGTGAACGTAGGGAGATGAAAGAGGTGGTACAATGTCTAATGTTAAAATAGTCTCGTCGGGAGGAATCCGGGTGATGGTAGAGGGAGGTGTGGGAGTGGCTGAAATAAGAGGAGTACAATGCATAAATAATGTAGTGAATGGGTCTAGGAGGAAATACTTGAATGTTTCAGGTTTAGGGATAGTAGTATGTTCACATACATTATGTATATATTGGACACATCAAGAAACTATAGAAGGAACTACATGCATTGCATAGAGACATGGTCACCCAAGCAAGCAATTAAACTTTAATGGTGTATCTATGATGTGGAATATGGTGGGGATGGTTTTGGGCCTAACATGATGTGGCATAATGATATTACCAATGCATGGTCGCATAGTAAAATCATAGCCACAGATAGAAATGGAAGAGTGAATCACATCAGCAGAGGAAATGCCAAGTTGTTGAATAAGTACAACATTACAAAGATTTATCTCAAATCCATTATCAAGTAGGAATGACTTGAACCCAATATTATTCATACAAACATGGATATAAAGGAATGGATCATTATAAAAAATATAAAGTGGGGTGATTACATTAGATGTGAAATTAATATGATTTTGAGGGAACAAAAATATTGCTAGGAACTAATGATATACATAGTTAGGAGGAGTATTGGGAGGAATGTGAGTATTTTCCATAACAGATTTGTTATGATTATCACAATAAAGATTTACGGGTTCACCAAATGATTTAATAAAATTTGGATTAAATATAATATTGCAGAGTCACTACTAATATAAATTATGTATAAATGTTAAAATAGATAAATGACAGAAGCCAACTAAAATTTGAAATATAAAACCCTAAACAAGAGGTAGAGAGAAGAAGACTTAGATTATTTTAGCACAATATGAAATTGATCTAAGAAGAGGGAAACGATGAATAAAATGGAAATCATGTTGTTTTCACTCACAGTAAATTCTCAAATGTACGGATGAGGCCGGACATAGGTGCCCAATATAGATCAAGGGCTGTTGGGCATTGGAGACCACTTCTAAGTGTTGGTGATACCAAAAGATCTCAGTATTTGCTTTCTAGTGTGTTGCAAGGTCTTCACTATTATTCCCTTTTGATTTCCTAATAGTCGCACTATGATCTCCGAGGGTACATATAACCTAAAAAATAGATGTTTACCTACACAAGCCCTTAAACAACATCAAACCTAAATAGGAAAATATAGAATGGGAATTCATACTAACCCTGATGGTCACCCTAAGAGTTAACTTATGACCAAGTGTTGCACTACATTTTAGACTAAATGTAGTTCTTTTGATTGTGTGTAAGAATGTCACCCTAGGATAGCCTTGTCCAAGTTGTGGATGAAATAGAATGAATTTCCCCTTCCTATGTTTTGTATGTCAGTCCTTGTCCCTTGGATGGATTCTAGAAGGATTTTTTTGAGTGCTTCAGGTTCCATTTGAATGCAAGCATAGGTGATGATGGTAATGATTCATGCTTGGTATTTGATTTTGAATACATAAATATGTATTTATATGATTCCCTTGTTTGAATTATATAATTTACAACTGAAATGCTAACCCATAGGTGAAAAAGATTCCCGAAAGATAAAAGAGACAAAAAAAGAGAGAGTAAGGTGAGAAAGGCTCAAGGGCACCCAGAGGAGACATGAGTGGCTGGGCACTTTTGTTCTGACATGGTGTTGATGTCAAAAGCCATGAAAAATAAACAAGTAAAGTATTTACTTGGTTGTATGGTGTGTTAAGACCGAATAGAATATTAGAGATAAATAAAAGAGGCCAAAGATAGTTGTCAACCACTAGTTTTATTTCTTAGGAATCATATGAATACTTGTATGCCTTTAGGACCTATAAATTTAACCAAGTGCATTTTTTTTGTCTACTAATTGATCATCATTCCTTCATCATATAGGTCTCAAATTCTCTCCTTAACATCTAAAATATTCTTATCTTCACCTTTCCACTACTTTGATAAGTATTTTGTAAAGTATCCCATAATTTTTTGGATTTTATACCTACTGATATCCTTGGAAAACTAATTTAGTCATTACATTTTGAATGTAGAAAAGTGCTTTGACATCTTTCTTCCTATTATCTTTTAAAAAAAAAAATTGGACAGTGAAAGTTTATTAAATGCAACCCTTTCTGGTGTCTCTATGTATCCACTTCTACCCATTCCCATAGCTCTTGAGAAAAGGAGAATGTCTTCATTTCTATACAAAAAATGTAATATTTTTTGCAATCAAACATGGGGGTTGTTCCTATGAGTTACTTGTTGATGCGTAATCACAACACCCCTGAATGTCTGTAACTCGATGGGTTGAAAATCTCAGTGTGATTGCATAACATGGAGCTTCTCCCAAACAATGGGAATTTGTAATCGGGAGAGCTCTCCGGATGAAGGTTGGTTCCTATTCCTCTGTTCAAGTGCACACTTTCAAATTGCAAAGGATTTACTCTAAAACCTACTCTAAATTGCTAAGGAGACAGGGTTGAAAAAGATGCATGAAATAAACCTAAACTAATAAGGGTGATGCACCAAGGGAATGTTGAACATCTTCTTTACAATTAAACACAAACCATTAAAACTGCAATACAACCACCGTGCACAAATAACCAAACTATAATGAGAGATTAGATGAATGCAATGAACACTGAGAGGGTTGAAAATAATCCAAAGACATGTATTATTGCTTCAAAATTGATACAGTACACTATAATGGCCAAGAGACAAGATTACAATACAACTTGAATGGGACGTTCGAAAACTCCAAAAATTCACTTGCGGACAAGGGAAGAAGGGAGGGTGCAAAAAAAAACTGTCCAACCTTTAGAAAAATTCCCCTACTTATATTATATAGGAAGAATTAGAGAAAGAGATAGAAGAAATCTGAATTCTTACTCCAACCACCAAGAAATGCATTGAGTTTACCTGCAAAAACTAATGGGTTCCATGAGAAAACCCATGCCTCCACATATTGTTCTTTGTTGGGAAAGAAAGGAAGCCCATACCTCATTAATGGTGGTAGGTGAGAAACTTGGGAGACACCAAAAATGGTGAACTATATTTTTTATTTTTAAGAACTTAGTCCCACTAATTTAAAGAGAGAATTCCAAAAATTCATCTCTTGCTTAATTTCGAGCCTCTAGTTGAAAGATATGACCATCTGAAGGTCAAAGCGCATTATGTGAAAAAATTCATAAGAGCTTTGAAAGTTTGAAAAGCATGCAACCTCTGAAATCCTGAACATCGAACTTTTGGACATTTTCATTTCAGAGAAAAAACATTGTTCATCCGCCAAATTACTTGAGATTTCCGAAAGTCTGAAAACCTGAAAGTCTAAAATTTAAGACTTTCGGAGTTCAGGCTTTTGGGAGTTGAGGGGGGATTTTTCGGTTTGGGTTTTGAGACTCTTGAAACTCTAAAGTCTAAAACCTCGAAAGTCTGAAAGTTTGAAATTTTAGAATTTTAGAGTTTCAGGTTTCAGACTTTTTTGCTTGCTTTTTCGGCATGATTCCCGAGGTCTCCAAAACCTCGAAAGTCTAAAATTTCAGACTTTCAGACTTCGGAGATTTGAAACTTTTTTTCCTTTTCCTTTTTCTAACTTTGCGCCTGATATTTCTGAAACTCCGAAATCCAAAAGTCTGAAATTTCAGACTTTGGGACTTCAGAATTTCAAACTTTTTGCATCCTTTTTCCGATTTCGTGACTGAAAGTTTCTGAAACCTGTAATTCTGAAATTTCAGACTTTCCAACATCGGGATTTCAGACATTTTTACTCTTTTCCATTTTTTTCCCAAAACGCTTAAATTTCCAATGTTCAAATTTTCAAACTTTTGGCTACATTCTTCCTCTACTTTTACTTTGCCACTCCTCTACCAATTGTGCATTGCCTTGACGATCCCATCTACAACATGACTTTTGAAAGCGAATGCAAGCTCGCACAACTGAACCACCTTCCTACGACTCCTATGCAAGGACTTGCTTGATCAATTTTTCCTGAAGGGAAAAATTGGATAACATTAATACTGTAGAAATCCACAATAAATCAGACCCCAAAACCACGTTATTGGATACAAAACTATTGGAAAAATGTAAATGTCAATAAAAAATAATATAGAATTAGAGTAATAATAAAACTCAAAAAACACAAATGTGAACTTATATTAATTCCAAAACCAAGTTAATATATATATTTTTTTAAAAATTTCTTTGATTTTTGTTATGCTCCAAATTTTAACTCTATACGTGATATGTTTTTCTATTGTATACTGTTTCTCTATTCTATGTGGTTCTTCATATATTGTGCTATGTACCATACATTTTATTCTTATATATTTTCTTTCTTCTATTGTTTTCACTATATTTTCTAGCACTCTATTATCCTCTATTTTTCTGCACTTTTTCACCTCTTTCTTCTAGTTGTTGCATACTGCTACGATATTACTCAAAAATACTTTTTCATTAAATTCTATTTCCTCTTAAAATAGAATTTAATATATGAGTTTTCATACATTGCATTAAATACAAGAGAATGTTTTGTGAAAAGAGGCAACCAACAAAATAAACCAAATTGTAACAAATTAATCATTAATTGTAGAGGAAGGTTAGCTCAATATTAAAATATTCAATAGTCATGAGATTTTTCCAAACTTATATCCTTGCATTCAAATTTTTGAAAAATATTTTTTCAAGAAACAACATTATGAAAATACATTTTTTTTCTTTGAAAAGGTTATACACATTTTTTCTATACTACTCATAAGTGTAAAATATTTTATTCAAGACCCACTAGCACTTCTTTTTGAAGGTGAAAAACATGTTTAAGAGTTGGCCTTACTAAAAATTTGAAGATTATGCAAATTTGTAATCAAAGAGACAAGTTGGATTGTTGCAGTTTCTGAAGTACTCATTTGAATTGTGGTGCCTATGCCTCACACAAGTTTTTAGTCAATTGGCTTCCTAGTCTTTGTTGACTATGAAATTTCATAAAAAATTTCACTCCCCACCTCCCTTGACTTCAAAATTTCCATTTCAACATTTTTCATTCCACCGCATGTTTTCATTCAACATATTTTTGGCATGTTTTTAAAAGTATTAACACATTGCATTATTACAAATTATAATGTTATATTTTTAGGTAACAATGTAAAGTGTTGCTATATTTTCTATTAAAACTAATAGACACTCTAACAAAAAATTATTTTTGACTTTGTAGCGTATTTGATATAAAATTTCCCAAGGCATAGGCTCATCCCAATTGAAGAACATAATTAAGCTTTTCAGTCAAGGTCATACCTCTATGAAAGAACTATGAATTCTAGGAATAAGTAGTATTTGATGAAATATAGGAAGCATAGGAAATCCAAATAATCTAGGAATATGCACATATATGTTGTCAATGATGGTATATTGAATGCAATTAGTTTTCTAAATAGGGAAGTAGAAAAATTGTTTACTAGTGAGTTGCACCATTGCTCTCTCTTTTTCATCAATACTATAAACAATGGAAAGATATATAAAGATTGGGGAAGTGCGATGATAAATGTTTTACATGATAAATTTCCTTATATTAGATGCCATAGGAATGTTTTACGTTCCTTTCCTACTTTATGTGTTCCATTTCCAATATATAGTTGTTTTGGGTACTCATCACTATGGAAAACTATAGAACCGTATCATTGGGCTATATTTAAAATTCTCAACCTTCCTTTGATTAGAGAAGGAAATTTTTTGTGAGGGTTATGGTTAGGAACATTTCATGACAATTACACTTCATGGACTCCAAAAAATATTTAGACTTGATAACTCAATACTAGTGCTACATCACGTACCTTCCATGCTTTTTCCATATCATAGTACGTGGTTTTAATATGATTTTAAACAATCTCCCAAGATACATACCAAAAAAAGTGCATAAAAAAAAATTCAAAAAAAGAAATGAAGGTTGGTATTTCATTTCCTATTTCTAAATCTTTATAGATATAATACCTCGATGAATGAACTAGGGGTCATTGCAACCATGGCATATTTCAAAATGAATCCCTTTAGAAGAAGAAACTAATTTGATATTAAGGGATATAAAGAGATTCAAAAGGTCTCTATCTCTGACCAATCCTATTTATGAGGATGAACAAACAAAAAAAAAGTATAGCAGAGGTAGATCTAGCCAGACTTGGGCACCTAGGGAATGATTTGGGTACATAGGGCACTCTAGTCTGAGATCTGGGCACCTTGGTCTATGGGATAGCTCAGAACCTAACTCTAAGTTAGTCCCTAGGTATTCACAATAAATTTATTTTTATCGTGTGGATGTCACACTGGCTTCGTTGATGACATCGTTCACTTGAAATGAATAATCACCTTCAAAACCCCACATAATACGTCAAACCCATAAAAAATAAACATGCATATGAAGGGTTCAAACTATCCTTAGCAGAAAAAATGGTGGTCTTACAACTAAGAGTTACAATACATCTAAGACCCAATATTGTAGTTTTGCATGATTGTGTGTACAATAATGTTCCTAGGATGCACTAGTTCCAATGAGGCGACACTAGCTAGATAGAATGCAAAATGGTGGATGGAATAGAGTATACTTCCCTTTTGTATGTAGTGTGTGGTGTAGGATAGTTCTCAAATGGATTCCATTTCCTTATGTAGATAACTAGCCCTTAGTAGAAAATAATCCACCCTTAAGATAATATGTATGTTGTGTTTATATAGTGATCACTTGCTCAAATTTTGACACTAATGACTAGAAATGCTGACTAGTACCTAAGGGAATGGGAGAGAAAATCATAAAGACCAACCTCAAACATTTGAATGAGAACTAAATGTGACCATTACCAAGGTGCCTAGGGTGTCCTAATCCCTTCCTAGGCACCCTAGTCAAAGACTAGATACAAAAAATGATTGAATAACAATAGGTGAGAATACTTGAGAGATGACCATTAAAATGCAAGTAAGTGACAACTGTGTAAGAAAAACAAGGTAATCAGCCAATTAGATTGATGATTATACTAGGGGATGGATCACTGATGAATAATTTTCTTATGTCAGATCCATATATAAAACAAAATACTTATCAGTATAATTATAGTAGTAAGTGCATAATTTTGTCACTACATTTCCCCCCACTTTATGTTGGATTGAAAAAGATCAGTAACATAAAGTAGTTAGAGATGTATAGTTGAGAGAAATTTAGAGAATCCCATGCTGTATAAGAACGTGTAGATGTGGTAGAAGAGCATGCTAAAAGAACCATATAATGTGCCAGACCGTGGATCACCACGTTGATCTAGGTAGCATAGAGAGAAACAAGATATTTTGATGAAGTTCACTAAATGAGAGTGATGATTGTGATATAAGATGATTGATGATTTCAAATGTTGTATGATGATGATAAGATGATGTAGGGAGTGATCAATTCCCAACCTAATTCTGTTTTTATGAAAAATTGACTGTAGGATCTGGGCAACCTACTGCTAGAGGAAGAGTGTAGGGAGAAAGGTGTGTTATTCTCCAACCTTTAACTATACCCTCAAGATTTAGCAACTGTAAAAGGACTTAGATCAAGCATTTTGTGGTTTTGGATCAAAATAATTCGATCAAATAGTTGACCCATAAATGAGTGGTATAGGAAAGGAAACTTTTCCCCCACTCCACGGGTGTTTCCATAATGTAATGGATTCCAAGTTAGGTCATCTCGAAGAAAACACGAAGTGTATGATGGCTTCCAAGTTCGGTCATCTGGAGGAAAATGTGAAATATGGAATATCTTCCCAAGTTAGGTCATCTGGAAAAGTGTTGAATGTAACTCCCAAGTTAGGTCATCTAGGAGGATGTATACAACTCACAAGTAAGTGTTGATTGTGTAGTTTTTTTTTTATTGAATGATATGATCTTGATTTTTAGAAACTTTAATGAGTTGATTGATTGATTTATTGAACTATTTTTTTGATTGGTTAATAATAGAGAGATTTCATGTGCTAATTGACCCGATGTTAGGTCAATAGGGGGAATCGATAGAAATTGATCAATGATCGTTTGAAAATATTTTAACGCTTATTTCCCCCAAGTTAGGTCATCTGGGGGAAGTGATGAAATGTCACATAGAAATGTTTTACTTTTATTTCCCCCAAGTTAGGTCATTAGGGGAAAATGATGAAGTGTTGCATGGTGCATTAGTAAATGTTTGAAAATGAAGAATTGGTAGTTTTGATTGATTGCATAGTACTATAAGGGGAATTATAAGATGATCCCAATAATATGCCCCCCTTTCGTTGAAAGTGGAAGTGATGATAAGAATGAATGTTGAGCATAAATTAAGCAAAATATAGATAGTATGGGATAAATATCTCCAAAATGTATATAGATTGGATGAAAGACAATTTTGAGGAGAGATAACATGCACCTGATGTGTATATTTTGATTGTAGGAATAATTCATAAAATAACTCTAATAACGGGGTGTAAATTGGAGTGAAAAATCTTAAGATATAATGAAAATCATGTTGTGTATATTAATTGATAAAATGATTATGAAATAATGGCTATAGTAAAATGGGTAGGTAAAAGTAACTATAAATAGTAAGGTGCAAAAGTGATTAGGCACTTCATTTGTCTTTTGCACAAGTGTGAGTGTGAGCTTTGAGTGTATAATGATGATGCAAGTGAGATAGTACGTCCTAGAAATTTCAAGATGGTGGTGACTATCATAGCATCATGCACAATAACAGAGTTGGTAAGTGCGATGTTTTTAAAAAAATGTGTGTAGTATTTGTTTTTGTTGAATTTTTGAAAAATTGAGATTGTGACTTTTCTAGACGTTTTAGTCCTGGACAAGAGTGTTGAAGGCGCTAGTTTCCTTCAGGAAGGGAGCACCAAAACCTAGGCGTTGGTGTCCTACTCCTAGGCACCCCAATCCAGAGAGCATACATTTAGTATATAATGGTGCAAATGAGATTTTTTATGCTGTAATGTGATAAGCAAGTGTTTATGGATTTTCATAGAGTTTCAACATTGCATTTGTTGTCTTTTTGTTTTGTGTATATGGATATCCAATGATTTGAGTACTTTGCTTGCCCTAGGTTTTTCAGATGATTATTGGGAGGTTATGGACCATGTCGGCCTATGGCACATAGCGCAGATGGGTGATGTGCCCAATAATATGCCTATGTTGACAACATTGTGTGAGAGATGGTGTACATATACATGAGTTTTTTGGCTTCCTATGAGTGAAATGACAATCATGTTAGAGGATGTATATCACATACTGTGATTCTAGTTGTTGGGAAGAGAGTATAGGTCATGCCCCTGGAGGGTATAGAGAGAAATATGTGGGCCGCTAAATGGTATTTTTTGGGGACTCAAGTACATGTTGAGACCCACATTAGTTTGGATGTTATTTCAAGGTCAGGGGTTATGAACTTGTTGAAATTCATAGCCATGGTTATTGCTTCATATATTGTAGTAGAGGGAGGTAGTGTGGGCATCTTATATAAGATGCATGATACTTTCCACTGGATAGAGGAGGAAAATACAAAATATGCGTGGGCATGGTGCATGTTGGCCCAACTATATAGAGATTCATATAGATCTTCTCAGGAGGAGCAAAAAGGTGGGGTAAAAGATACTACACTATTGCATGTATGGGAATATGAGCATATAGCAGTGTTGAGGCTAGTTAGTGGTTTGTGAGTAGAGTGTGATAGGAAAAACACATTTAATAGGAGGTGGATTGGTGTTCATAGGAGTAATATGGATACTAATACCTACAGGGCATTGATATATATGATAGGGCCTGAGAAAATGATATGGATTCCATACCGAGACTATGGGGGATGGCCAGAGGATGATATAGATCTGCGGTGCATATGGATGACTATGTGGTTAGAGGATCAGTTTCCTGTGGCAGTCAAACTATTCCAGGTGGAGAGGGTATCACGAAAATTTGGCATGGCTCATAACATGCTCCTAGATGAATACGTGTGGGTAAGATCCATTAGACTACCTAGGAGGTTCGGAGCTAGATAAGGGCCCACACGAGAATAGCTAGTACCTTATGGGCTAGACTAGGTGAATACGGAAATAGAGATGATAGATTTAGATGATACAGAATGTAGGTAGGAGTAATGTGCAAGTTAGGTGAAAAATTGACGGGTATTCTTGTTTCCATTATTCGCAAATGTAGTAGGATTACCATAGGGAGGTATGGGAGAGGGGGAAGCACATTCACTTGACGATGTGGTAGCGGCTGTAGAAGAGTGTGAGTATTTTTGTAGTTCTATTATGTGTTTTTTTGTTTTCCTATGTGATAGTGATTGTTTTGTAATGCGTTGTTATATTTTTTGTTGATGAGACATATTGGTCTCTGATAGTGGACACATCCATCCGGACATGGACGTAGAATGTTCCAAGTGATGTACGTTGCACATGGAGGTATGTTAGAGTGCGTAGATGACATTGGATGAGAGCATGCCCAGTTTTTGAGAAAGTGGCCATAGCGTGAGAGGAGAATCGATGAGCCAGAGAGGCGGTGGTCCCTTTTGGGAGGATGTATTTACATGTTGTATAGAGTTGCAGTGAAAATTTGAAAAACATTATACCAATTTCACACTACTATGGAGGACGGTTGAGAGGTATTGAGGTCAAGATCAGCAACATAGAGTTTTTGGTGAGGTTTCGAGTTGTATATCTCTCACAGTACTAGAGAGCAATAGTGATGATGATATTTGACTTGTATTGTTATATATGATGGAGGGGTGATGCCCCCTAGTGATAATTTTTTTTTGTAATGATGATTTTACTCAATATATATAGATGGACCTATTGATATGTGATGATTGTATTTTGATGTGTATTGCTTACATTATGTGATTGACAATGTGTGATCTAGTGATTTTTGTCGTAGTGTACATGATGCGATGGACATATTTCATGTTTATTGATGTATACATGTACTATAATGTAGATGATGATAGAAAAAATGCATAATGTAGTGATGATATAGTGTTTACAATGATTGATGTGTGTATTGTGATTTTTATTGCTATATATGTTTCCTATTAAGTTGCGCAATGTTCATATTTGTTGGATGGATTTGTAATGTATAGTCATTGCAATGATGATAATAGAATGTATATGAAGATAGATGATGTATGATTTGTTAAATGATGTGTCATGATGAATTTTTGTTGATGTGATAATGTGATGTGAATCGTAATGTGTTAGTTGGATGAATATGGGGGGAAGGAGGTTACCGATCGCCCCCAATATATAGATTATGAGGTTCATTTATTTAAGAGCCGTTAGTATTCAAGAATGAACCACGTAAAGAAATATTTCATCACCAAAAAATGATTGACTGCATAATATGAAGCGACAAAGCACGTGACAGAAGGTTCATAGATGAAAAAACCTCAACAGTCATTTAAGATCCATAAGAACAAAAGTGCGTCATCAAAAAATGATTGAGTGCACTAGATGAATCGAAAAAGCACATGATCAAATTTTCTTTGAGAAAACACCCTCAAAATTATTGTTAGAATCAATCAAACACAAGAGCGTCATCAGGAAATAAGGTGATAGAAATCACCTACCAAAGACCGAGGTGGTGAAAAGTGGTGTAATCATGTGGTCTGAAAGCGGTGTGAGCGTATGACCCAAATGGAATATTCTTATAGGGGAGTAGTGTGATGCGTAAATTTCGAGGGTTGGGGAATCCAAAGTGAAGCACTAGTATGATGCGGTGGATAAAATGGATGAATTTATTGCGGTGGATGTAAAAGTGAAACATTGGATAGATGCAGTGGAGAGCATGCTTGAGTGACAAACTACGGCAGTAGACAGACAATGATTTAAACACTAGATGGAGGAGATAACTCAACTATAGTAGAAAATTTTTGATGAGGTAGATGATATAAGGACCACTTATTGGTGCTCAATTTGATCTCGCCCCATTTGTTCTAAAAATTTCCCAATCTGCTTGGTTCGTCGTATTTCCTATCTCCCCGAATGGATGCACAAGTTTTATCTTGACCAGAGTGTTATTGTAAATCCTTCTCTATGGTCATGGATTGCTGTCGAGCCATGAATTATTTTTAAATTATTTTTCCTTGAAGAAAGATTCAATTCTCGGTGTAAATGGTGAAATTCCCCAGCATCTTACTATTTGACGGGTGTGTTTTCACTGTCAAATTAAATCTCAGCATCTTCAGCTACATGAAATCTTTTGATTGAATGAGGCACTTCAGTTCTATTTTATAAATTGTAAATTTTTTCTATGTTTGCAAAAACATCAATTTGGCCCCGCGGCCCCGTTGAGTTTTGATTGGCTGGTCAAATTTATAAGGGCGGAGTGCATTTTCTCTTTTTCTCCCCAAAAGTGTATACATGTTCATTTTTAATTGGTTGTGACCTGGTGGGTATTTTTAGTGAAATTTACCACTTTTGTCTTAGGTGTACAAAATACCAAATTGGCTGTTTGGAACTGATAGTCTCTAATTAGATATTCATCAAATATGAAGCTACAGGGAAAAAGTCTTAATTTGACCTCAAAGATGGACATGTGGCAATCTTTCAAGTTATAAGTGGGATGGCAGGTTGGTAGAACATCTTGAATTTTTTTACCTCTTTGTATGAGGGAGAAAATTATGAAATAATCCATAACTCCACTGGGGCCCACGTCAAAATTTAAAAGTGGACAGGTGGGTTGACGGGGCATTTTGAATGTTTAAGGCCCACTTCAACTCAAAGCTTGTCCACATGGAGGGTCGGAAATCATTTGAAATTTTCCTTTGGGTCCTACCTTGGCAGTTTCACTAAGGAGACATGTGGAGGATTCCGCTAGCTCCGTTTTATACTTAAAATTTTCAAGAAACCTTCTAAGGCCTAGGAAATGTGGAGATTTCACGCCTATTTAGGACCTGCCCCTGTACTTTACTTTTGAAGAAGTGCCGAAGGGACACTTGGAGGTTTTGGCTTGATCCTTTCCATACTTAGACTTATCAATGGCCAAAGAAACTTTCTCGAACCATAGGAATGTGGTGCTTTCCGGTGGTCCTTAAAATATTTCAACAGATTTTATAGACTGAGACACGTGGTGAGCTCACACTTGTTTGGCGTCTCTACTTTTGGGCACCATATCAAAAGTGCGCTAAAGAGACAAGTGGAGGCTTCCACTAGCTCCTTTTTATACGGAAACTTTTTTAGAGGCCACAAGGCAATTTTCTTGGGTCCTGAGCATGTGCAAGGCCCGCGGTCATTTGGAAACCTACCTTTGTACTTCTCCTTTACATTTGTGCCAAGAAAACACGTGGAGGCTTCCGCTGGCTCCTCTTTTCACTTTCCTAACTCGTACTCATAGCATAGGTAATGTGGGATAATCCACTCATGGAAAATCATTTCAGAGAAGTATGAATGCAGGCATCCATGTGAGGGAACTCATTTCTCAAGGTGTTTTCTCGAGGGTGAAAAGTATTTCTTGTTAGTTATAGCTATATAGAGGGAAAATGATTAAAAAATGGATTTCTTGCATGAAAGAATACAAGAATGATTAGAAGGACTATCAAAAAATCTATGGCATGACATCCCAGTCATAGTTGAAGGTTTGAGAAATGTGATCAGTTAATGATTTTTCCACCTGGAAGCTTTGGGTGTAAATTTGTTACACATCACTTTCCAAGACAAATTGGTAACAAGCAAAGGATTCCTCGAATATTGTTCTTTTTTAGGGGGATAGTTTGGGATGAATGAGTAAATGAAATGTATAAATGCAATGAGTATACTCTTGGAAAAGGTTGGTGGTTGAATTCTTCTAAGAAGAATTTGAGAAAGCCCATCTTCCTGAGAGACAATCTAAAAAAATTGTTAATCTCTTATGTTTTAGATTTGATCATATCAAGTTGGTTGCAAGTGTACAGCCATTGAAAACCTCTGAGATTGTTCAAGAAACTTCCTCTGCTAATGAATCTAATCAACTTCAAGTTAATCTGTGTTAATCTTGGGTAAATTTTTGTCTGCTTTATTTCAGAATGTATGCAAATAGTATTTCTTATTCCTATTACAATCTTGTGTTATAATCCATCTGAATCACACATGATCTCATCCCTATGATAGTTTAGTGGCATTTGCAATTTCATTAGAAGAAGAGCCTTCATCTTGTAATGAGATAAACAATTTAAAATCAATTTACTATCATTTTATTGATAAAGATTGTCTGTAAGCCTTTGAGTGTATCTTAGGCATGAAGAACCACAGGTCTTTAATGTTTAATTGAGTCTTTAGCTAGAGCATTCATGTTAAATTCTTGGAGATTGTGTGAAACTATGCAAATATGAGCCTCCATTGATGAACACCTTTTGGTTGAAGGAATAATTTAACTATTATGAAGTATTGTGTCATTTAGTTATCCAATTAATGTGAACGTTCTCAAAGATCTGGAAAAATCAAGTTTATCCTGCTTAATCTCCCACGAAAATTTATTCAAAAACAATGAATCCTACCTGAACTACCCTTATTTTCCTTGTATGTCTAAAAATGAATAAATTATACTGCCAAAATATGCAGAAGCAATCAGGATTCCATAATGTCTTTAGTAACCTTAAACCTTTTTTAGAGAATATCACCATTCTTTAAAAGTGACAACTTGTGAGAGTTAAATTGTGGTGCATTGATCATATTTTCTCAAGGTTTCCTTCCAAATTTTTGCAAAAAAGGATATCTTCATTCTCCTTCACCAACAGAGGTTACAAAATGGGTCCTCTCACCCTGGTCGAAAGGCACATCATAAAGTAGTGAGGATAGATCAAATCCTTTTATATGGTGCTATCCATTTCTCTAGTGCCCGAGTGACAAAGAGCCAACTGAATCCCTTCCCCGGTTACCAAATGACATACATTATGATTCATCTGTCTCTAAGTATATTGTTGAATCTATGATGTTTCTGGGCTTCTAAGGAAGAATCAATTTGGAAAAAAACACCTTTCTAGCACCGTTTCTAGTGACTATTTGAACAAAGGTCTACACATACCGACCCTGGTAATGTTTCTTACATGATCTAATTGCAAATACATTGTTTAAACATCATCCTTTGTTGAGATCTATAAGATTTTATGTAAGTTACATGTTCTGTGTGCAATATTTCAAGTTTCTGTTGGGTTTTTCACTAAGTTTTCATGATCAGTGTTAAATACAGGAAAAGGAATGTCAGATCTATGAATATTTGCATGAATTTAGTGTCGATATACATTTGACAGATCAATTTTAGTGCATTTGCACAACTAAGGTGAAAATCCTTAGTGGTGACTCCGTGTTGAATTAATTTATGATGTATTCTAGTGTCTTAACCTCTTTCAATTGAAATTTATCACTAATATTTACAAAGCTAGAAGGAAGAAGATATTTCTTCATGAAAGACCCTGCTAGAAGGTTATTTCCAAATTCTAAAGGAAGAAGAATTTGGAAAGTTATTGGAGATCAGAAATCAAGAAAAGAGTTATCAATTGTGGAAAATGATCAGCCTGTCATTGAAGATTTCCATACTTCCTCAAGTGCTTCTTCATCAGGTAGTCCTTTTGTAGATTGGAATTCTCCATCTAAAGAGGGGAATTGTTTTATATTTAAAAATTTTGCGTTTCATTTTTTCCATGTGTTTCCCAAAGCTGATAGGATCTTCCAAGAAATAGAGTTTTTAGAGAACATTCATTCTGAGAATCGCATTCCTGTGCCACATAGATCCCTCACTCATCATTCTATTTCTCCTATAAGATCACCTCCCCAAAACAATATGGCCAAACCCCCACCTAGACCTCCATTTGTTGTGAATAATTGTAGTCCTATAGATTTTAGAGGTATGGCTGGATATCCAAATGCTGTGCCCCAAGATGTTAGAAACAAACTGCCTAAATTTCAAGGAAATAATACTATTATTGGTGAACAACACTTAAATATTTTTTTCAATATGATGGAAGACTTTGAGATTGAATTTGAGGATGTGTACATAAAACCGTTTATTCATACTCTTGAGGAGGATGCACGTGACTGGTATAAGTCTTTTCCAGATAACTCAATAGATTCATGGACATAAATGAAAACTACTTTTAGATTGCACTACGGGGATAAGACAGATACAAGGTTTCTTTTGTCTCAATTTTAAAATATTAAGAAGAATCCAAATGAATCTATTCATGACTTCAATACTTGGTTCAATAAGACTCTAAATAGGCTACTTGTAATCCTGAGGCCGAGCGATGTTTCCTATCTGATAAAATACTTTGATGCTTTCGATAAGAAAGATGCTTATTATTTGAGGGATAACAATCCAACAACATTGAGGCAGGCCTTCACCATGGCTTTACATATTTAAAAAAATATCAAAGTATTTGGTAAGCCTCCTAAGAGGGAAGGTATCATGTTGATCAATCTAGAGAAGCCTTAGTCAAGTAATTCTGTGGATTTGGAGGAGGTTATAAAAACTTTGGCCAGACCTGTTAAGGAAATACCCTATAAACTAGCCAGAGCAAATAAGGGGATTGGACAAAGTTCCAAAGATCAGCATAAATCACAAGGTCAAGAAAGATTTGAAAATAATCCTAGGGGTGATCAGACATCTGATGACAGAGGAAAAGGACCCATAGGTTTGGGAAATAAACAGCCCCAAGCCCGTGAAAATAGAATCGTGCCTGATCCTTTGACTTCCAAAGTTGCTGATGTGGAAGAAGCCAATGAAATTGAGTGGTGTGACAGATGTTTCTTGCCACATGCCTGATGTGATGAAGACAAAGAAGTTGAGGAAGCTGATGATGACACTGATGATTATGTGTGCATGATGGGGAGCTCTACAAGCTTGCGACTAGGAGCAACCTCAACTGAATTATTCAGTGCCAGAACAACTGTAGATTTCTAGGATTGCATTCATCGGGTATTACCCCTTCCTCCCTCTCATGATTTTGAAATAGATATGGTACAATATTTTTAATTTCCGAATAATGATTTTGAATACTTAAGGGCATTAATGATTAAAAAGTATGATGGAGGAATCCCTTCTGAGGAGGATAGGCAGTTGTTAACGAATGTTGTGGTCACCCAAGAAAATGAATACAACACTAGGAGTAAATTTTTCTAAGGGGTACGGCCACAGGCCAAACCAAAAACCCCAGTTCTCAGTAATATCCCTAAGGAAACTCCTAAGAAAGATACATCTGGAAAAGGGCATGTTTCCCCAAACATAACTGGTATCCCTCCCCATGCTCAGAATGTGAAAAATATTTTGTTGTTAGATGATTTTGTAAGTCTTCCTCCAAATTCTACCTTACTCAAATATGTACCTTATGACATTGCCTAATTCTTGAGTTAAATCAAGATTTATGTTCCAATTTTTGAGTTGCTTAGGATTCCTGAGCACAAGAAAAGGGCCTTGGAGTATTTGGGATTAAAAGAAGAAAATATTACCCAAGGAAGAAATGTAAACAATGTTGAGACTCCTCCTGCCGTTATAGAATTATAAAAACCACAAGCATTGGAGGAATTGGGTGAACCACCTGAGGTTTATTTGGGAACTTATTTTGTTCATTATTAGCTGAAGGTGGATCCATTTTTCACTACTCTGATTATTAAGGATAAGCTGTTACATAACTATATGTTTGATTCAGGAGCCTCATCTAATGTAATACCTCTTGAGTTCATGAATGAGTTGGATCTCAAAGTAACAAAAACTTATAGGAAATGCACTACCATGGAGTCAAGAAAGGTGCTAGTAGTTGGACGTGTCAAAGGATTAGTAGTGTAATTGGCAGCATATCCAAGAAAGTACTTAACCTTGAATGTAGTAATTGTGGATTGTCCCACTATGTTGGGAATGTTATTATCTAGAAAGTGGGCATCTAGTGTGGGTGGAAGCATGCAAATGGACATGTCTTATGCCACCATAATGATTGAGGAAAGCCTTGTGAAGTTACCTGCTGAAAAGAAAATGTTATATCTCATTGAGGACCCCAACAATGTTTCTTATGAAGTATTGCACACAGACACTGATGTTGATAACTCTATGAGCTATGTTGTTTTCAAGGAGTATGAAATTGATCAATGAAACTATCATGAGCAGGTTGATTTTCCTTATACTTTGATGTTTGATGCAGCCTCGAGAGATGTTGAAAAACTTGACATAGGCACAAAGTATAAGCTTCAAAAAATGTGGTTAGATAGCAACTTGGATCGAAAAGAGAAACAATCATATGACCAGTTGTTAAAGACGTATCAGAACTTCTTAGCATGGTCATATCCAAAATTGATGGAACTTGAAACTTTTCCTTTATTATTTTCTCTGAATCAGGGTGTACAACATTATATAGTGTATAGTCTTTTGGTTTCATTCTACTTTCGTGTTTTTCTGTTTTGGTTTGTCCTGGTCCCTAGTGACTAGTTTTTTTTGGTATCTTAGTTTGTTCCTGGAGGATTAGCTCTTGACTTTGTTTCCCAATGGTTTTTTGGCACATGGTCTGCTCTATTGTTCTTGCAGCACTCATAGGGAGAGCCCCTCCCTGAGTCAGATTTGATGTTGGTGCTTGATTATATCTTGCCCCATTTGTTCTTAAAATTTCGCAATCTACTTGGTTGATCGTATTTTCTATCTCCCCAAATGGATGCGTACAAATTTTATCTTTACTAGGGTGTTATTGTAAATCCTTCTATATGGTCGTGTATTGTTGTCAAGCCATGAATTATTTACAAATTCTTTTTCCTTGAAGAAATATTCAATTCTGGGCGCAAATGGTGAATTTCCCCAACATCTTACTGTTCGATGGGCGTGTTTTCCTCGTGAAATTATATCTCAACATCTTCAGCTACGTGGTCTCTTTTGACTGAATGAGGCACGTCAGGTCTCTTTTATAACTTGTAAGTTTTTGCTATGTTTGCAAAAATATAAATTTGGCCCCATGGCCCTGTTGAGTTCTGATTGGCAAGTCAAATTTATAAGGGCGGAGCGAATTTCTCTTTTTTTCCCCAAAAGTGTATACGTGTTCATTTTTAACTGGTTGTAGCCTGGTGGGTCTTTTTGGTGAAATTTTCCACTTTTGTCTCATTTGTGGAAAATACCAAATTGGCCCCACGGCCCTGATAGTCTCTAATTAGCTATTCAGCAAATAAGAAGTGGTAGGGAAAAAGTATTACTTTGACCCTGAAGATGGACACGTGAAATTTTTTAAGTTATAAGCGGGATGGCAAGTTGGTGGAACTTTTTGAATTTTTTTGACTCTTTGTATGAGGGAGTAAAGTTATGAAAATATCCACAACTCCGCAGGGGCCCACATCAAAGTTAGAAGTGGAGAGGCGGGTCACCGGGGCAATTTGAAACTTTAAGGCCCATTTCAACTCAAAGCTTGTCCACATGGAGGTCTGGCGCTCATTTGAAATTTACCTCTGTGTCCTATCTTAGCAGTTATGCCAAGGAGACACGTGGAGGCTTCCGCTGGGTCCTTTCTACACTTAAAATTTTCAAGAAACCTTCTAAGGCCTAGGACACGTGGAGGGCCTGTGCCTGTTCTATACTTGCCCCTTTACTTTACTTTCGAAGAAGTGCCGAAGGGACATTTGGAGGTTTCCACTAGATCCTGCCTATACTTAGAATTTTCAACAGCTGAAGAAAATTTCTCAGACCGTAGGTATGTGGCACCTTCCACTAGTCCTTAAAATTTTTCAACAACTTTTCTGGACTAAGACACGTGGTGAGATTGTGCTTGTTTGGGGTCTCTACTTTTGGGTACCATATCAAAGGTGTATCAAAGAGACACGTGGAGGCTTCCGCTGGATCCTTTTTATACTGAGACTTTTTCACAGGCAAAAAGGAAATTTTTTAGGGTCTTGAGCACATAGAAGGCCCGCACTCATTTGGGAAACTACCTCTGTACTTCACCTTTGTAGTTGTTCCAAGGAAACATGTGGAGGCTTCCGTTGGCTACTCTTTTAACTTTCCTGACTCAGACTTGCAACGCATGTAATGTGGGATAATCCTTGCTCAGAAATGCATTTCTGAGAAGCACAAATGCAGGCATCCATGTAGGTCACTCATTTCTCAAGGTCTTTTCTTGAGGGTGAAAAGGATTATCTGTTAGATCCAACTATATAGAGCCACTGGAAAATGATTAAAAAGGGGATTTCTCACATGAAAAATTAAAAGAATGATTAGAAGGAATATCAAAAATGCTATGGCGTGGCATCCCAATCACGATTGAAGGTTTGAGAAATGTGATCAGTTCATAACTTTTCCACTTAGTAGATTCGCATGTAAATTTGTTAAACATCACTTTCTAAGACAAATTGGTAACAAGAAAAGGATTTCTCGCATATTGTTCTTTTTTTGGGGGAAAATTTGGGATCAATGAGAAAATAAAATATATAAATGTATAAATGCAATGATTATACTCTTGGAAAAGGTCAGGGGTTGAATTCTTATGAGAAAATTTTGAGAAATCCTATCTTCCTGAGAGACCATCTGAGAAACTTGTAAATCTCTTATGTTTTACATTTGATCATGTCAAGTTGGTTACAAGTGTACAACCATTTACAATCTCTGAGATTGTTCAAGAAACCTTCACCTACTAATGAATGTAGTCAACTTTGAATTAATCTGTGTTAATCTTGGGAAAATTTGTGTCTGCTTTATTTCAGAATGTCTGTAAATAGTATTTCTTGTTCCTATTGCAATCTTGTGTTAAAATCCCTCCAAATCACATAGGATCTCATCCTTGTGATTGTTTAGTGGCCTTTAAAATTTCATTATGAGAAGAGACTTCATCCTATAATGAGATAAACAATTTAAAATCACTTTACTATCATTTTGTTGATAAAGATTGTCTGTAAGCCTTTGAGTGTATCTTAAGCAAGAGGAACTAGGGGTATTTAATTTTTAATTGAGTCTTTAGCTCAATCCTTCATCTTAAATTCTTAGAGATTGTGTGAAACCCTACAAATCTGGGCCTCCATTGATGCACACCTTCTGGTTAAAGGAATATTTTAGCTATTCTAAAGCATTATGTGATTTAGTTTTGTAATTTTTGGTAAGGTTTTCAAAGATTTGGGAAAATCAACTTTATCCTGCTTATTCTCCCACAAAACATTATTGAAAAAAAATGAATCCTACCTTAACTACCCCTATTTTCCCTATATGTCCACAAATGAATAAATTATACTACCAAAATATGTAGAAGCAATCAGGATTCCATGATGTCTTTAGTAACCTTAAACCTTGTTTAGAGAATATCACCATTCTTTATAAGTGACAACTTGTGAGAGTTGAATTGTGGTGCATTGATCATATTTTCTCAAGGTTTCCTTTCAATTTTTTTCAAAAAAGGATATCTTCATTCTCCTTCACCAACAGAGGTTACAAAACAGGTCCTCTCACCCTGGTCAAAAGGCACAGCGTAAAGTAGTGAGGATAGATCATTTCCTTTTATATGGTGCTATCCATTTCTCCAGCACCTGAGTGACAAAGAGCCAAATGAATACCTTCCTTGTCTAAAAATTTACATACATTATGATTCATCTGTCTCTAAGTATCTTTTTGAATCTATGATGCTTTTCGGCTTCCAAGGGAGAATCAATTTGGATACCAACACCACTCACATGAATAAGAGCTAAAGGAAATGATTCCCTTATTCCCTAATTATTGCAATATATCATGAAGGGTGAATAAATCATTGTTCTTATGGCCTTTGATATGATTATCATTATAATAGGGTTGATTATGTTGACATTTTAGTTGATGTTTTTGATGATGCTGGTTGGAGGGTAAGAATATTATACGCTTGTTGTGTAAAGTATGTAGCACATCATGTGGTCAACCATGATGAGAGAAGTGTAATAGATCACGTGACAAAAATGGAGTAGAAGGAGAAGTATCCTATCATATAGGAGGAAAAAAAAGAAGACTCTATGATGTAGTTGGTTCAGCTTGCTTGCTAGGTTTAGATGGAGATTATGTATGATTCTCAACTGATGGCAATGTAGGAGGAACATATAATACAATAGTAGTATGGATAAGGCGATGATTAATGACATGTGTCATGAGAATATTTTGTTCTAATTCAATGAATTTATAACACAGAAGAATGAAAGACTCACATTTATCATATTGCAATATTTTCTTGAGTGTGATAATAAAACCACAATAGAAAATGAGTTCCTTCTCTAAAATTAAGCACACAAAGCATTAAAGTATAAGATGTGATAATAATACTAGTTGATGCATACAAAGCATTAAAGTATAAGATATAATATTTAATAGGTTTTGATTTTCCCTGATGTAAAGTAGGGAGACGATCATATGTAGCTCTATAGCCATTATTGATGATAAAATGCTATAGAAAAGAGTTTTCCATGTCATAGTAAGTACTATTAGACCCAAATGGAATATCAGTGTATCATTGTAAAGCCTCGTCGACAGGACTATGTCAAAATGTGTTAAACAATAGTTTATCATTAGAATAGGAGGCCATAGACATGCGGTAATGCTGGAGATATGAATGAGGGTCACCAGTACCACCATAACATGTGAATGTTGGCATGAAAAATTCCTTAGGAAATGCATAATTATGAATCTTTTTAGGAATAGGGTTACCATGTAATGAGTTCTTATCCATAGAAGCATAGTAAGCACTATTTTTTAAAGTGAGGGATTGAACCTAAGATTGCAATTAAGTTATGGCATGCATGAGAGATGATATTTGTTGTGAAGGAATAGTAGAAGATGGTAATAATGTATTAAGTGGTTCTAACTTGTCATTGTGAGTGATCATAGGAACATCAAGAGAAGACAAAGGAGATTTTGATGCTAAAGTCACACTAGGAATAGGTGTTAGAGAATCTATAGGAGATGAAGGAGATGGAACATCCGTAACAGTGGTAGGAATTACATCGAGAATATCCCTAGGATGTGAGGTGACCGACGGAGATAAAATGATTGAAGAAGATGAACTAACAGGTGTAGATGATGCGATAGGAGGAGATGAAATGGTCGGAGAAGATGAACTAATAGATGGAGAAAACTCATGCATGGTACCAGATGTAATTTTAAGAGAAATTAGTGATGGAGTAGGAGATTCACACTAGGTAGTATGAAAATTATGAGAATCATGGCTATCAATCACTTCATCAATATCAGATAGAGAATCAGAGATTTCATTAAGCGTACTATAAATACGGTCATCAATATAATATGAAAGAGTATGCAAACTAGTCTGTGATGTATCATGAAAAGAAAGATAAGAATTAGGAGAATCGTGAGATGGAATTATAGTAGTTGTCTGACTACAAGAAGAATCAATATGCACATGTGAGTGATTTTTAATACAAAACATGTAATGAATAAGAGAATCATCTAGAATTTCCTTAGAAATATAAGAAAGAGGATCACTAGTAGCCATATAGTATGTTGTACAATGAGTGAATGCTATTGGATCTCAAAAAATACGAATGTCGATGGGAGAATTTTCAAAACTTGTAGGTACATAACGTTCACCGCCTAAGAGTTGTTGAATATCATCTGATAGAGTGACATTACTATAGAGATACATGAGCTCAACAATATCGGCCTCATCATAAATTGGATTGATGCTAACATGAGACATGATAGGCCTAGAAGGAGAGGAACTATCCTTATCCATTAGGGTTTGTAGTGGATCCTATAGAAAAATGTTCTAAAGTATGGGTTCCCAAAAATGATTAACTAAATTCTAGTTTTTAGAATTAATCTATAAATTACAGCAATGTAATAACTAAAATATATTTAAATGCAAATACTAAATAATTTATTTAACATTTTAAATGAAATGAAATAACTAAAAAAGGAGGGAAAATGTACTAACCTAAAGAGAAATTACTTCACAGTGATCTAGAACTAAGTGGGATGATGAATATGAGGAACAAAGTGTCGCATCATACCTCATAAAGTTGTAGTAGAGGAAAATCTAGAAAGACTAGGGTGCTTGGAGGAGGATTACTACACTTGGGGAACCCTGGTCTGAAATATGGCTGCCCTAGTCTGCGGCATAGCTTAGAACCTGATCAGTCTGAGTTGGTCGTTAGGTCTTTGTAATAACTCTCCTTGTGTCGTATATATGTCACACTAGCTTCGTTGATGATGCCATGAAAATTTACTAAGGAATCATTTGCAAAACCCCACATAATGCATTAAACCCCTAAAAAATAAATATTCATATGAAAGGGTTGGACTAGAAACCTTAGCAGCCAAAATGGTGGTCTTACAACTAAGCATTGTACCACATCTCAGACCCAATATAGTTATGTGTGATCATGTGTGAAATAATGTGCTTAGGATGCCCTAGCACGAATGACACAAATATATCATGAAATAGCTAGATAGATTGCAAAATGGTGGATGAAATGGAATAAAATTTCCTTTCCTATGCAGTGTGTGATGCAGAATAGTGCCCAAATGCAGTCCCTTTCCTTATGTAGATAGTTATCCCTTAGTATAAAATATTCATCCCATAAGATAATATGTATGTTATGTTTATATATGTCCCTCTTGCTTAAATTTTTACACTAATTACCCGACATGCTGCGTAGTACCTAGGGGAATGTGATACAAAATCATAAAGATCAACCTTGAACATTTAAATGAGAACCAAATGTGCTTGGGACAGGGCACCTAGAAATTAGGACTAGGGTGCATGGGGTGCCTTGATCCATTCATAGGTTCCATATTTAAATAATAGAGAATACAACTGAGTGAATAACACCAGCTAAGACTCCATAAGAGATGACAAGAACTATGTAAGTAAGTGAAGATAATACAAAACAAAGAATGAGAATAACCAACTAGACTGATAATAAGACTATGGGATGTGTCATTACTAAATACTTTTCTTATGCAAGTCCCATAGATAAAACAAACATACTTGGTGCTATAATCATAGTAGTAATTGTGTGATATTTTGAATACAATGTTGTAGTTTGTGTACAAAATTTTTCTTTAGAATCCATTATGAAATCCATAGGTTTTCCTTTTTCTATAAACTTTCACATCGTAAAAAATATATTTTTTAAATGTTATGCCTTATATTCATATTTTCTTTTCCAAAACATACATGGAATTCCCCCTTCGAATCCATTTTTTAATTTCCTTCGTTTATATCCTCCTCCAAATGGAATTAACACAGATTTGAAACATTGAATACTAAATAAATATCAAAAATGTGTGTTAGACTTATCCCATATGCATTATCATTAATCTTCATTAAAATTTAACGAGGGTTAATCTTCTTGTACTTAATTTTGTTGTATGTGGCTTTAGTAAATATATCATTCCTCAAATAAACCATCACCAAATATCCTTTTATAATTAGCTTCTATCTTTTAATGATATTTACTTACATTTTATATTTATCATTACTCTCTTGTAACATTTTCCATATTATTTCCTACAAATTTTGAATATTATTTACTAAGGCTTACATATCATCAATCACCCCCTATAAAATATATATTTTCACAATGTCTAGCATGCCATTAGGAATTATTCCGTATATATTTTGAATTGGTGACTTACTTACTGATCTATTCACTGAAACATTGTCCCAAAATTATACTTGTGGTAATGCCAAGTCCCACTGTTTGGGCCTCTCACAAATAATATAGCTAAATTTTTTTCCCAAGATCCTATTTAAATATCCTATTTTGCAATCCATTTGAGGATCATATGTACTATTGAACTGAAAGTTAGTTATTAAAATTTATAATAAGGTCCTCCATAAGTGGATCCAAAATTCAATATCCCTATTTTAATTGATAGACTTTCGAATAACGGATGAAACCTAACATCTTCCTTAAAAACAAAAATGTTCTACCTTTATATAATAATTTTTCATCATACATGAAATAAAGTGTACAATTATAGAAAATATATCTACAACAAAAAAATTGAATCCTTACATCTTTTTTGTGTTTGGTATCCTGAATTCAAAACCAAAGATCAAATATGTCCACCATCTTGTTGCATCTAGTAATGACATGTTTAATCAAGTGTTTTATGCATGTGTGTTAGGAACTTGACATATCCTACATCTTGATACATACCTTACCACATCTCTCTTGTTTTTTCGGCATAACTATTTTTATTCAACTAATGCTATTGTCTTATTATTTTAAAAATGACAACCCAAACCACCATGTTATGAAAAAATAACTACTTTACCTTAAAGAGATAACCATCTTTCATAAAATAATCATCAAGAATATTATCTTTTGAACCTACAATTGGATTCCTTTGTTTCTCAAAAACCCTCCCAAAATTGGGATTAGAATCATATAAGTTTGTAATAGATTAAAATCTAACCACTTCACTTAACATAATATTTATCAAGACCACATGTCCACTTAAATGTTATCTAGTTAGTTCTAATTTCCTATTTTAGGATTTAAGAAAAATGTATACCCCTTAAAGAATGAAACCCATTTTGGATGCATGCCATTTAAAAACATTTAAGGCTAAGGTATGTGAATTTATCAGATTCTTATTTTATAATTAAAATCTCTCATTTATTTCCCTTGTGTTGATCCCCAATTTTTTTAAAGTTATTATACAATTTTTTACTAAGTCCTATGAAGGCACCAATTTTGGAGTGTGTAGACCTTTTTGGGAAGTTGCAGTAGATCTACACAACCACTTATTGATCCAAGGTGATAAATATGCTCTCTGGGACTAAGTTTTAAAACATGGGGATTCATTTAAAGATGATACACATGCATTGATTAGAACATACAAGGAATTTCCATGCAATTTAAATACTAAATCACAAATAGTACTAATAAGTAACTCCGTTAAACAAGTGAAACTAGTAGTGTGCACATGACAAATATGCAAGGTCATATAGCCAAAAGATATAATACCTTGAAGTGATCAAGATTTCATTTAATGTGGTAATACTTATATGCAATACATGAGAATGATGTGTATCATCATATGGCACATATGATTCCCATATTGTAGAAGTTAAACTATTATAAATTAAACTTAATGATAAATATAACTCTTGTTGAAACTAATGAAGGGAAATGCTTAGTTAGTATACATACCACAGTAAGGGATGAATGCAAGAAGAGATAGATACAATAGGAAGAAAAAATATAGACTAGAAGAGGATGAAATAGATAAATAAATTTAATGAGAGACGTTGCATACATGAATGATGCTTGAGAAGATATGTTTGGTGAATAAAGAACAAATATATTGGATTCATTATTCCATTCTTAAGCAGTAATTTATTTCTAATGTTTTATTACCCATATTAATAATCCAATTCTATTATATGTGTGATTATATCACATGAGTAAGCATATCCTAGTTGTAGAACACTTCATATCTGGGAAAAAAACAATGAGAAACAATTTTATTGTGCCTCAAGTTAGTGTGAAAAGAATCCTCCATAGTGTGATAGACTACTAGGGGTGGTACATTTACTCATTTTTCACCATGATGGTTTATACTTGACATGTTAAATTGGTAGTAAATTTGGAAAGTGGTAAACTAGACATGTAACATTTTTTTTTATTTCCAAGAACCATCTACATTGTGTTGAGATGGTGAATCTTTTACAAATTATGTTTCAACATACACATGAGAAAATTGAGGATTTGAGGGATAGAGTAGATTAAATTTTCTAAAAAAATCCTCCTAATCAGAGGAAAATGTATCCACATGTTTAACTATAAAATAAATTCTATGAATCTCTCTATGAGACCATGTTTAATGAGCTCCCAAAAAATATATACACTTGGTTAGTTGCATATTTCCTAAGATAAGGTGAGTTTTAAGATGTATAATTGGATTCCTGAGTGCACTTGGAAAATCCTAAAACATGAGGCAACTTGTATATGCCTCTTTAATTTCAGGTATAAAGGAGTGGTTCATAACTACATTATAGAATATGTGGTATATAGATTTTATTACACCAAAATGGTTGGTGTGAGGGTAAGGGTATACTCATTCTGATAGAAAAGTTATCAAATTATTTCATGGATCAATTTGGACAGATATAATTTCATTTCCTACGGATATAAATAAGTTAATGATCAACTTGGAATTTTAAAAATGCCATATGGGTGAAAAACTATTGTACACGTATTAGGGGAAAAAAGGTGGGAGAAAGGATAAAATTTAATTACAAGATGGATGCATAAGAAGAGTGGATGTTGAAATAGTTCACTATAAGAAAAATATAGCACGAGTCTGTAGTTGAGAAGGGGCTAGATGGTGAAAGTAAATCAACCCCAGGAACTATGGGGGAAAACAAAGAGGAAAGGATATGTAAGGAGGGAAAAATAAGTGATGAAGAAGACCAATGGAGGAATGATACGTGTGACATATAAATACCATCTTTAGAGGATGATGTTGTGTAGTACAACATATAGAGAGTCCTTTCCCAACCTACCGTGTATTTTCATGCACCTTAACCCAATGGAACTTTCACATTCATGGTAACAACCAACACTGTAGATATTGCGAATAGCGAAATATTTACAGCACTAACGTTAAGTGCAACAACACTAGGAATAGTTTAATATTTTATGCAATAGACACTTACAACTACTATATTCCATGAGACATATTTACATATATTGGAATATTGTGGCATTGAAAATACTACTAAACATGTATAAAAATCGGATATTATCTAGCACACCAAGCAGATATTTTCCCATTAGCACTTTATGGATCACACGTATAAATGGTATAGGAAGCATGATCCTCATTATGCCTTGGTATACTATGATGAATTGAAAGAAACTTTACTAAAGAAATTTTATATTCTAGAATTTAACAAACATAATAATTGTGCATTCAAAAAAAGTATTCCTAAAGTGGAAGAGTTCCTTGCTCACGTCAGTCAAGGGAAAGCGCAGTCTTCGGGAATAACCGCTCGAATTCACATTTTATATGTCTGATTGTGTACAAAATAGTGGAACCTAATCTATGCTACTCCCCTTGTGCACCGAGTAACATATATCATCTATTTTCTACAACTAGAGATACTAACCCCACCTTGCGGATGCAAATCTCCAAGGAATGTTGCTAGTGAAAACCATTTGTCCGTCCACCTAGCCTTGAGGAGGCCTCATAGTGATCTACCACATTCTGAAGAACCGAGGCCAAGTGAAAGAGAAACTCTTCCTGTAGCTTTCCTGATGACAAGGAATTTCCCTACAAAATTGTGCATTGGCTCAAACAAAACTGACAAATATTAAATGCATGTGTGTGCACATACAATGCATATCTCAATACATTGATCTCCAAGTTGTTTTATGAGAATCATGCTACATAAAATAAGTAATAGTTTTTCACGGGATTGCTTATGCATTTCAGGAACTCCTTATCCCATTAAACCTTCACATACATGAGAGAAACACTTGATGTAATACTCTGTGGAGAAGAAATCGTAAGTATTGATACTAAGTTTATCCCATTAATGGAGTATTATCATTTATAGTGATAAAGTTAGAGAGACTAACCATAAACGATTCCAACGAGATACAAAAAAAAGAAATGTACATAACTAAAATAAAAGGACATACAAAGACAATCATTCATCTTTGTAGTGTGAAATCCATGTTTAAGGAATGTAATTTTATTGAAGGAAGGCATGATATGAAGAAGTACAACTTTATTGAACACAGTACAAAAAAAAGTGTTTCCTTATATTTCAAGATTTTTGACATGCACATACACAAAAAAGAATATAATCATGTGATGGACTAGATACATGAGGCCCAATCATTTGGAATAAGATAGAATATGGTGGGGAATATCTAAGAAGACAACGGTGGAAACATGCATGGAAGAATTTGGCATAGAAGAGGTGGACACCAAGGTAAACTAGTGGTTGCTCCAAGAGGAGAAAGATTACGCCATGAGGGGGCCAGGGTTTCACCACCATATGTTGGAATTCATTTATCAGAAATTAATTTCAATGATGAATTTTTTTTGTTTTAATTTTAGATTGCATCAATGGAATGTTTTATAATATTGATGACTTTCTCTCACATGTGTGACACCTGTATTAATCAACTTTTGTTTTTTTTTGTTTTTTTGTTTTTAAATAATATTTTTCAATTAATGAAGCTTCCGATATTTAACTAATATATTTGACAACATTAAACACCCCATAACAATGTTAAAGAAATGTAAATGTAGTGACAATGTATGTTGAGGAGATTATTTATATGTAGAGATGTGTATGGAAATGCAATTACAAATCTGAATCAGGGATGTAGCAACTAGGGGGTGATATAATATGAATTGGAATAGGGTGGTTGTTGCACAAAAAAAAGTAGTTTATATATTTTTCAATAATCCTTATATTCATTGTTCGTTTGAAACATATTTGTAATAGCTAAAGAGAGATTAGTACATGAAACTTGTAGGTTGTAGTATGTACATGTGGATCTTGGCAGGGTCTTAAAATTGGTGGTTGGTCATTATGGGGGAGTGAGAATATAATATTATATGTAGAATTTTTCCTTAAGGATGTGGATGGTGTTTTCGCTAGCAATGGCTACCTGTTGTAGGGCTATTTGTGCTAGTTCTAGTCTTTGTTGGGTAAGCAACATTGTGAATATTGCATCATTGTCTATGTGTGTGCCATTTATGTATTTTTCTTATACACATTCATATAGTAGTTGTTGTATGTGGGTACAAGGTTTGGGTATTTCAAATATTTTCTATCAAATGGTTTAAGTATATTATTTTTATGCCATTTTGAATTTTAGAGTGTGTGGATTTAGACCAAACATGAAAGTTTTTTTGATACTTTTTGTTAGGTTTCGGTAAAACTAATGTTAATTTTAAGTTATCTTGAATGAGACACTATGATCTATGTGATTTCATAATGTAAATATGGTTGTAACTTACAATATAGTCATGTTTGAACAAAAGAGAAATTTGTTCTCTCCGAGTAAAATCGTAGTAAGATTTACTATTTGTGGATTCAATATCAAAATATTGTAGTCCATTTAGCAAACAAAGGGAAATTAAATACAACATTCCAATCAGTTACAAACCATAAAGTTGATAATTGTATATACTATAAAAACTTTTCCATTATAAGTTAGGATGTCCATGTTTTGAACAATTACATTTTCCTGGTGTATCATGGTTAGAAATTTCTCCACTGCCTACTCTAATAGACAAAGGTCTAGATGTCAATGAGCAACACAACTAATTATTGGCTAGTTGTTTCACTGAGATCATGAGTTATATATGATAGAACCATTATAAATATGCACCGAGCATATAAAAGATGTAATGAAATATCATGTAGTGCAAAATAAAATATGTAGGGCAAAATTATTCAAAAAAATTATGTAGTACATAGATAGAATAGAAATAAATTACATTAATATTTCCTTTGATTATATATGCCACGTTTGGCATTCTTGAGATTTGATGTAGTGGTATGTTTTCTTACTAAAATTTAGTTTAGTAACACATGTACATTACTATCGAAATTGTATTTAATGTAACTATTTTCAGGAATTTAGGAATTATAGTATTAAAATTTAAATGAACCCAATATTTGTCTTGTTTTTGGCTAATATGACAATTTTGATACAAATTATAGTTCAGTACTAATTAGGAAATAGGGTGATGCAGATTTCATTTGAGTTTGGTAAATCAAATACTTTAGAGATGTGTGTCTTCGTCTTGGTGAGGTTGTTGAAAGTTGTTTAAAATGAAACATAAAAATTTGAGAGATTTCACTTTTCTTATGCATCAATTGTTGTGCCATAATTAGAATTGTTTTGTGGCCATTGTTTTGTATATATTGTTGTTAACATTTTGGTTTGTAATTAATTTACATTTTGTATTTCGATGTGATTTTATGGGTAAATGGATTATAAAATTTCTATATTGAATCCAAGGACATTAAATTTTTCTACGATATGAATAAAAGATAACATATCTTCTGTTAAAATTTGAATATACTGTATGTTGTATTAAGATTTTCACTATCCGTAGAAACACACGCAAAAAATATGACTGTTGATACGAATTAAGGTGTGTTCCATACTAAATTTTCATTACCCTCATGTAATGTGGCACTTCATTGGTTTCTTTCGTTTGGAGGTTAGATATTCTCATCAACTGGAACTAAAATTATGTGTTCCTTTTGGATATGCATGCTATAATGGCCATTACAGTAATTTGATTTTAAAAAGATATATATTTTTTATGGATTGAAGAAGGGAAGCCTTATTACTTTCTAAATGTTTTATATATTTTTTTTAATACCTTCCTTATTTGCAACAACACTAATAGTGATGCGTGCATTGGCCTAACACGAAATATGCACATGTATGGAAGTTACAATTAGTGGTTGAGCTACCTTGTCGAATCCTTGGCAAAAGACAACTAAATTTACTGTAGATTTTTGGGGTGATGACTACAAATAAATTATACTTAGTTTTTTTAGTACGAGAAGAATAATAAATTATTATATGTAAATCACTTGACATGAAGATTTTAAAAAAGAGAGGACACTTCATATAATTATAGTTTAGTACTCACCTAGTAGGGTTGGTACCGAATGTAATGAAGTTGATGGTACAAGGGAAAGGATTTGCATGAACATTGTGATTACAAGTTGGCCTAGGACTTATTTGAACAAGCATTGCATCTATTTTCTTAGGTGCTACAAGGAAAACACATTAGGTAAATCTGAAAAAAATCACATTACATTTTTTTAGTGAATCCTCCGAACACATTTCACCTCTTCAAAGATGCTTCGTACAATTTGGAGTCCTTCATATGTAAATTTTATAGTTGTCCAAAAGAACTCAAAAATAATGTAGGAGATGAATTGAATAGTAAGAAATGTTATTAATACAGAAAATTCATTGGAAAGAAACCAAAGTATGTGTAAATTCATAATAAAATTACCTTTAATGTAATTGTTATAAGAGGTTTAGGCATTTTAGTGTTAGAATTTAGATGTTCCCCTTAATTTTCCTGGAATTTACCTCGATATGAAGATTTTGATATAAAGTAGCTTACAATATTAATATTTGTAAAATTAACACAATATTTATTATGTTTACACTGATGTAGCAATTTGGGTGGAAGTTAGAGATCCGACCACAATATTTATCACATTTTCCATGAAATTATGTTGTAGGTGATTTTTTTGACAGAAATAGGACCTTGTAAATCTTTATTTTAATTATCAAATGATTGGTGTTTCTTTTGTGTGTATAATAGTTTTGATGGAATTCAAACATCTTAACATTGAAATTTAATGATGTTAGAAAGACAATGTTGCTATATTCTTACTTTGCACATGGATTTTTTACAGAATTACTCACTCAAATGTTGCAGTTGTGAAGCAATTTTATTCACGTCATAATATTAAAATTGAAGATAATTGGCATGAACAATGGCTTGATGTTTAAGTAGGAACAAATTATAATTGTACATTTTGTGGGGCTTGTATATTTGTACATTGTATGTTCGTGGTAGGCTATGTTCAGTTTTTGTAGAAATGATAATAGAATTTATGTTTGAGGTTTATGTTGGAATCCTCAATTGTAATTATTGCATGCTATAACATTTTTATTGTTGTTATATCCTTGTTTGAGTGAGTAAGATTGTGAAGCACACATCTTCATCTACAATCATTTCAGTTTTGCAACGGTCTTCTACACCAGTAGATAACAAATGGTGTAAGTAGTTGGTTTCATCATCAATATGAGTAGGTATGTTGTAGAATTTTTCATCCATTGTAGTTTACATGTATGTAAGGTAATACAAGCATGTATGTTAGTTAGATGTGTTTTTTCATCAGAGGCATTTGCAAATAATTACTTGTCATTGGAAAGTAAAATTTTATGGTTTTTTAGATATATGTAATGTGTATGGATGCTATGTATAATGCGATGTGTTTGAGGAGGTGTGTTGTTGGAGGACTGCTTCAGCTTATACTCGAGCTTTAGCATATGCATCTTCATATAGGTATTTGTATCATTTGTAGGAAAATGACAGGAAAATCTGTAGGTTTTCAAAATAACATCCACATGTGAGAGGGTTACAAATGTTAGCCCTTACCGCTTTGTGTGGCATATGTCAATAGTTTCCTTATTAAGGGCGAGTCCATTTGATTTGTAAATCTTTAGTGCCCATGCCATTTTGAGAGAAACTTGATGATACGCGCATCTTTTTATTAGTGGAATTTGAACATGTGTTGGGTATGTGGTGTCCCATTTCATGTAGTACACACCAGAACCAAATAACACGTATAACAATATTCCACATTGGTAATAGGGAATCTTGTGATTTGGGTAAAGAAGATCATTACAATTATACAATGAACATAAAGATTATACATTTCTAATGAGAAATAATTTAATATATTAAACAACATGAATGATTTGAACTTCGATAATTACATCAAAGCCATAAATGACATGGGAAGATAATGTACATCCTAAATTTTGTTTCTATTGAATGTGAAAACAAGTAAATTCTGTAAATGTAGATAAAGGGAAAATGAGGCATGCTTAGAATATATAGGAGTAACTTTGAGGAGTGGATGAAGTTGCAAATATACGAAGAAATTTATATTGATGGATTTTTCTTCCATAGATAGATGTAAACTATGCATGGTTTAGTTGACGCATTCCTCTAACACTATAAGTTTTTGTCTATAGATTTTCTCTCTATGTTCATAATGTGTTTATCATTGTTTTGCAACATATCAAGGCTCCTTATTTTCTAAGTTCAACCTTTTCTATTTGAGGTCCTAAAAGAGGGGAGTCCAATCACACTCATTTTCTTTATAAAAATTTATATGAAAAGACAGAGGAGACATAAACCTTGACACTTTATCACATAAATAATATATTTGATTAATATTGTTTATAGTTTATTGATCACATAGTCATATATTTGAATAGATATTACATTTGTATAAAAATAAATTTAATTACAAAACAAGATTAAAACTATATAATATAATAAACAGGAATTTTGACTAAGCTTAAAACTATAATAAAATGTAACAAATAAGCAAATACAACTCAAGAAAGGGTAGAAATTATAAGAAACACCCCTAATAAAAGTATAGCAAGATTGTAACGCCGCAAAAAGATGACGCTTGCTCACGACGACGATGACGACGACGCCGCGCCACAAATATTCGACCCGAAAATGTGAAATTTTTTTGAAAAAAAAAATTGGGTGTGCCCGTATACAGGCTCGAAACTATAGGTCACGATAATGCTTCAAGGTCAGAGATATTGAATTTATCTCATTCGACGTTTCACAGAGATAAATAGGGTCGTCATACGAGTTAATTTGACTAATGTCTGATAATGTCGTAATAACAATATTTTTGGAAGGTAACTCCAGAGTAAGATATAATTTTTTTTTGAAGTGAATATGCTAACCATTCAATTTTTATAATACTTCACATTATTATACCGAGCTGACTCAATTTGTTATTGGTCAATTCAATTGGACTACAAGGTTCACTGATTTATATCACTTTGAAGATAAGCATGCACGATAGGAGACACCCTCCTCTAAGTCAGGGAAGAGGGAATTGGAAGTGAAATAATAGAGGGATAATTTTCAATATGTCCCCACACCCGCATAGAGAGGGAGAAGTTACAAGCACTTTTGTGTGTTTGGCTACCCAACCTTATGCCCACTATATTATTTTATTTATTTTTAATGCTCCATCAATGCATTTAGAAGTTCCTGTCGATCATCAAGGGTCACTTCTTTTTTTTGAAATATGTGGGACACATTTACGCTCTTTCCTTTTCCGAATAGTGGGTTTGGTACACAAGAATTGAATTGTATTCGGGTGACTTTGACTCAACCGGAAAGAACCTTTCTTCCCATTGTTTTCTTCCACATAACTTAACTGGTATTACAATGGTTGTTCCAACTTTACAATGACTCGGCCTTTATAAGGAATTCAAAGCACAATGCACGAGGATCCATATTAATGCACAACTTGGCCCCGAAGGGTGATAGAATTTTAGAACGACCCTCATATTGGGTGGATAAACCAACAAAGCCACCATTTGCATATGGATCGACACAATAACAACTACGTGGCAGATCAATGCCACAACCCACATTGACGTGGCAGGAAACAAGTCCACCGGCCATTGGACAAGGGGGGAAAACATAGCTTGTGTGATCATAACTTAGATTGACATCATAAGAGTTTTTTTTTTTTTAATTCTATTTTGGAATGATTCAAGGGATTTGTTATCAATCTTAATGGATGGGGCAGTGAATGCTCAACAACCGACTGTCACCATTTAATACTCCTTGCCTCCTTGCGTGTAGGCTTCACCCAACCAGCCGCATACTTTCCTTCACGTTTTAAAACACTTGACTATTTGCAGTCTACACTCTACCCAGCTGCCCTATCATTTTTCTATAGTCCTGGCCGCGTGCATTAAATATGGTGTTAAAGATGAAGTTACAGGCCGGAAGAGAGGTGGGAGCTCTGACTGAATCGACCCTGGCCGCATAGGAGACCGCATGGTGGTCGAAAATGGAGCTAAAAACGTGTGTGGCAGGTGTTTTACCATTTTTCAAACTCCCTTGGCCGCGTGAAGACAATGTGGGGAAATACAGGTGAGTTTAGCAAGCGGTTCGACTAGATTCATTTTTATTTTTTTATCTTTTTGATGTCCCTGGTGCATGAGGAGGTCTGCAAATGGTGTACAGCAGAAAATTCGGCACGCGAGGATGCGAGTTACCTCCACTTTCATTGGGTGCTGCAAGGTGTGTGCATGGCGGGGATCCACAGTGGCACCTGCATAGAGGGACAGGTAGTGGGGGCGTCTAAACCAGCGGCCGTTTCAAACTACGCTGCTATCTGTTCAGTATTGAATGCACCCTAAAAAAAAAAGTCTGCCTTCAAGCTAATCGTATCAAAATTGCGTAAGAGGCAGTGGGAGTATTACACGGAGACCTGAAGAAATTTATTACAAAGATCTCCATTGGGACCTGGCCTTTCTTGCGAGGGCTTGCAGAGAAGAATCTCCTAGAGGTGGGTCTGTTTCGTGACAGAATATTCATGAAGCACAACTGCTAAACAAAACAAAGAAAAAAACCATACACGCCTGTACTAAAAATGACTGTTCAGTTTCATCTACTTGGTAAAGATTTATCTTGATATGCTCCTATCAATATAAAGGAAAGATTGATAATATATTGATAGTAATATGACTTGATAATGATTTTAAAAAATTTAGCATTGATTTAATAGAAGTAGTATTTAAACATTCGTTTCCTCTTTAAACGTGGAGGACATGTGTGAATGGTCTTGATAAGTTTTTAAGTATTTGTATCAACATTTGTTTCTGTCCATCTTTAATAGACATTGCATGGGGTTTTAAGTACATTGAGTTCATTTCCTTCTATACTTGCCAATAGTTTTACAATGGATCCCTAAATAAAGAAAGACATAGGAGAGCTAGAGCTTAAAATGTTTCATTGTCATACTAAAAGCCATTTGAAAACTTAAGTCTTTCCATCAAGTATAAAAGAAGGGATAATGCACTATTCTTTTTTAACCTTTCCAACACATCACTTCCAAGTACTCAAACAAAATTTTAATATACTCACAAAACTATCACAAGCCTTTTTGTACATATCATTTCTTTATTTCCTTACAATCTTTTCAATAATGTAAACATCTTCCAAGTAAAATTTTCATTCCACCATGTGACTTTGGTGCAAATATAGATTACAATGTCCTTTATTTTTTTTGAAATGAAAACAAGATGATTCAACTTTCTTTCTCATACAAATTTACAACAAAATAATGTATATAAAGGAAATGGAAAGAGTCTTCACAAGCTCCAAGGTGTTCTTCATCCATGCTCCAAGTTCCAAGTAGTTCAAACCACAACCAAGATACGGGGAGAGGCAACACTCTCCTCCCAACCAAAACTCAATGGAGAAGAGAAGCAATCTCCTCCATTGACCCCCGAGCCCCAAACACAACACAATGAAAGAGTGGTCTCCAACTCAAGGCAACAACACTTGCTTCCACAATACAATTTCTTCACAACATTCAAGGATAAAATAAAAAAAAACAAAAGGACACACAAATAACACAAAACATTTCACAACAAGGCTTTCATCCAAGCCAACAAGAGAAGGAACTATGGGAAAGTTTTCCTTATACCTCCCCATTGAGACGAGATGCCCATCCAAACCCTCCACAATAAAACTCAAACCCCTATGGCTCTTATGCCTCCCTCAAGTACCCCTTTTTCCTCCCATACTCTTATACCTCCCTCCTCTTATGGCTCCCTCAAGAACAAGGTAAGAATGTGAACATTCTTACCCAAGATGGGCATCTATCTCAAACTCCTTCCACAATTTCCTATTCTACTCTTATGCCTCCCTCATGAGTTTTCCCATAGACCTCTCCTACACTACATATTAAGCATTCTATCCATTTTTCCACAATACACAAAAGTAAACATACATTTTCTACAAATTTAAGCATAAAAGCAACCACAATAAGAAAGTAAAAAAAGGGAGAAGGTTTCCTACCTCTCCATTGGAGAATCCTAAACCAAGAAGCTTTGTCCAAGCTCCCTCCAAAAAAATCCAAGCATGCAAGTCCAAGCTCCTTCTTTTTTTCTTTCTCCCCAATTCTTTTTCTCTCCCAAAAGAAAATAAAAAAAGAACTCATCAACAAAAAAAACTCCAACCCCCTCAACAAGAGAGGAAATTTCCATAAATAGACAAAAGGAAAGGGTGAGGGTGATGTGGCTCCATGTAGGATGCCACATCACACATCCTCAAACCACCTCCCATAGTCAACTCAACTCCCAAAACACAATAAATGGGTGGTTGGGTTGAATGACATCTCTTTTCCACATCCATCCCTTCCCATGTGTCTTAAGGCACAATTAAATGCAAATGGAAGAAAAGTGCACTCCAAAGTCATATTTCCCTTCCCAAAACAATAAATAATCCCCTTTTTGGCTTCTCAACCCATAGATGTGGTTGGTAAGGGGTTTTGGGAAGTGTGGGACAAGTTCAACTTGTCCCACAAGTCCCCCAAAATTGCCCTAAATCTCAAATTCGAGATTCAAAGGATTTGGAGTGGTCAACACTCAAAACAAACATTCAATACAAGAGGCAACACATGGCTCAAGGAGCCAACCATCAAAATTAATTACACCTACTAGACTTCCCTCCAAAACTTAAAAATTAAACAAGATGTTAAATTTATCTAAACATACTTAGCAAAAGTAATAATAATAAAAAAAGACATCACAAATGAAATCATCTACTAAAGTAAGTTAAAACAAGTAATTAAAATTCTTACCCACTTGGTCACATTAGAAAATTTCCCCCTCATGGAAATTTTTCTCAACACATAAAAGAACAAAGGTAACACAATACAATTCACTAGTTGCCTTGACGACCAAATGTTGTAACCACCCGACATCCTGTTGTGTTTGGTTCCCAATCCCCCTCATGGTTGTGATCATGTTGTGTTTCCTACAAAATACAAAATACCTCCTTCGGCCTTGCAGCCATGTTAAAATGTCCAAAATAACCATATGAATGAAATTTATTAACATCTATACGTAATTCAATTATCCATTATTTCAAGGTTTAAATCACAACTTAATCATGCATTCCATCATTATCCAAAGTTATAGTAATGTAAATTCAACAACCACATTCTATTTATCATGGCGAAGAAATTCAATGTTAGAACACATGCAATATATCCATATAAAAATAATATCAGTATCCAATAGTCTGTCCATGACCCAGTGTAGATCATACTGAAAACAAAATCCAATCATAACCCAAATGCATCTACTCACAAAACATCATGCTAATCAATGTAAGTATAAGTCATGTCCGTATCCAAAAGTCTGCATAACTCAAAATGATAATCAACTAAGGGTCATAGGGAAGTGGGCATTACAAAGATGTTGTAAAATAGTTAAAAGTCTAAACTTATAATTGTGGCCTAGTTACGAAAAAGAAAAAGGGAACAAGAACACTGTAAATGAAAGATTACATATCTTGACAGTTATCTCCCACCTGGAGATACCGTACGAGTAACATTGACATGCTAAACTTACTCAATATTATCAGGTGTTACACTTTGTCAATGGAAGGATTGATATCTGTTCTATAAGATATATTTCTAGAATCAAAACTCGTATTCTCCAGGTCGTAGAACCAAAAGTAACAAAGATATTGGGAAGAATTTAACCAGTATGACACAGGTTAAAATTTCAGGAGAAAAAAACACACAATGGCATGGCACAAGATCATGAATATTGACGAAAAATATTACATTGGAGGAAAGGCTTCTATTTTAGGTGGAAAACATTTTGGGTGCCAATGGAATAGCTAAAATCAAGAGAGTATGAAACATGCTGCAAGTATTCTATTGAATGGGTTACCAATATATCAATTGACATTTTTATTCAATATTGGCATGCGGGATACAGTAGAAATAGCAATCTTTGTATTGCTCAGCAATTTCTCTATCTATTATGCACTCTATGTGGTACCACATTAGTAAAATCCACCTGTCAGAATGAGCTGCCAAGCATGTAAAATAGTTGTTTTGGCTTTGCGAATTAACGGTTGTCTACATAGAAATTATTAAGCAGGGACCATACAAATTTCAAAAAATCTGATTCCGTTAAGCAATCTGAATATAAAGTACAGAAACAAAACCTTCAGGCGGTGCATGTTAGAAGAATTCTTAAGCAACACTCCATTGAATAGAATCACTCCAACTGGTGACCACTGGACAGGCAGGTCGAAGCTGGTGAGGGTCGTTGCAAAATACCTAAGCGGGCAGTAGACAAGCCTTCGGCATAAATATTTCCACCGAGAACTTATTAAAGGTGTAGTTTACTAGATCATTACCAGTGTGATTTCCCAATATTTATGTGATTTGCATATTATCAAGGAGGGTATAAGGTAAAGGATTTGCATGAACTATATCCTTCCATGAAAGCAAAATCAAAGAAGGTGCATAGTCTACGGATTGATATCTGTTTTGGTCTTGTGTTCGTGCTCAAGTTGCTTGGTCTTGGATTCATTTTTTGTTTCAACCATATCACCCTGATTTCTTTCATTGGTGTATGTTATTATTTGGGGATTTCTTTTCTTGGCTTTCCTATATTGACTCTCTGCAGAATGTTTCAGATCTTGTGTTCTCTTTCAAATATGGAAAGAGTGTAATTTTTCTGATCATTCTATTTGTTTATTTTTTGGCTAATCATAAAGTGGCTATTTTTTTGTTGTGCGAGTACAAATTCACAATCAAGCTGAAAAATTTGCTCAAGATTTTTCCCACTTGCAGGAATTACTTTCTCACTAGGGAAATGCTCCATGCACAATGAGTCAGGTCCCTTTTAACTCTTTTCTGCCACCTTGTCCATCAACGCCATATTAGCCACCTCTACAAGGTCCGCATCATAGAAGACGCTCTTGCAGCCATCATTCCTCCTCTCTGGGGTCTCCCTTCACCTTTGTCCTTCTCAAGGTCGGGGTGGATTCCTCCTTCATGGTGAATGTAGTGGCTACTTCTTTGTGATGGGTCTTTCCTCCTCATGGAGCTCAGGGGTTTGATGTATATCCGCCCGTTGGTTGGGGAATTATGTTGCCTCTACAAATCCAAATGCCAGATCAGGATGGTTGGTTGAGCCTTCCAGTGGAGTTTACATCCATTTTTGGGATCATCGACCTCCTCTCGGTGCAGCTACATGTGCTTAAAGATTTATGCTTTAATGTTTTAAGGTGGTGTTAAACCCTTGTGACATTTGTTCTTTTTCCATTGGACATTTCATGGTACCTTTGTGACTTTTTAATGGGCCCATGAGTTGTCCGGTCACCCCTACATTTATAATTCTATTATCTTTTTATTAATATAATGTGCAGTTCTAATAGTAATATATATATATAAAAATTAAAAATAATATTTCTTACAAAATATATTTAAAATAATGATATACAAATAAAATATAACAATCATTATTATAATATATATAAAAATTATATTGATATACATAAATAAATACAATTATTTTTAATGTTTGTATGTAAATTATAATGAGATGCATTAGAACATGGTAAAAATCATTCAAATAAAAATGGTTACCTTTTATTATTTTATTAAATATTAGATTACGAGTATCCATTTGAAGAATTTTGAGGATAACTTTTAAAAAGTAATCGTCAAAACAATGACATCTATACTCAAATTTAAATATGGGTGGTAGAATTCTTTAGATATAACCACATCCTTAAATGCTCGTAAAAATATTTTGTATAACAAATACATTATAGTAAATGTCTAAATTGTGTTAACCTTCACTGGGTTTTATTTAACAATGTATATAATGATATAAAAAGTATCATTTAATTATTAATCAAAATATAAATGTTAAGAGAAAGAAATGATACACATAAAATTAATTGAAGAGAATAAAAAACCTTAATAATAGTTAACAACTATTAACAATTTTATGAAAATAAATTTATTATAATATGTGCTCATATCTCATTCTTATCTACTATACGTATATGTATATATAATCGTTTATGCATATCGATTAAATAACATTTGCCATATTCCTATCTACGTCAACCAAATCCAATGGTAAGCGTATTATGCAACATTAATATGTAATTTAACTAAAATAAAATTTTAGTTTCGGGCAGAAATTTTCATTTATGGAAAAAGCATATCAATTACATTGCAACGAATGCGCACAAACACTATTTGTTGCCTGCTTGAGATAAGCGTTCAGATCATCAGCGCTTCTATACCTCTTTTGAAAAGCGTAAGATTGAACTCGGTCCTTGAAACTTGCATTTTTTTTTCTTGTAAGTATCTTCATGTTTCTAGATATAATCCATGATGATGGAACGCCATACGAATTTTTCTTTCCCAATGTCCCTATCTCACTTCTGCCCTTATACCTGCGAACTCGTCTTTTGAATCTTCGATAAAAATAAGGTATTATGCCTGAACATTCATCCATATGAACAAAAATTCAATGACTGGTTATGGTCCTGTACAATTACAGAATGGAGTGCATATATAACATGGAGTTTGGCAAATGTCGTTTGCCTTTTAATACACACTTTAGGATTCTTCGTGAATTGCATACGGAGCATATTCCATGCTTCAGAGATTTTTGATGCTTGAAGCTTCTCTATACTTGTCTTGCTTCTGTTATATCATTACTTTAGAAGCCATCTATCATGCTTACTCCACGAAAATAGTTATAGTGTTTATATTACTCCATGAAAATAATTACGGTGTTTATAGAGGCTCTATGACGTTTTTCACCAGCAAATACGCCACAAAAGTATGTGATATTCGGCGCCCACCATAATGTTTAAAACGTCCTTTGTCAAAAGATTAAAATAACACCACATTCACACAATTACACCGAGTGCAAAGAATATGAAGGCTTGTATTTATGCTATTTGAATAAAAATTCAAGGATGTAATATAAGAAAAACTAGACTTTGGACATTGTGTATCCTCTAATCCTTTGTTGTAGCTCTTTTGAATTATTAATATATAATGATAGGTTCCAATAGTAAATTATTTTACTAGCATCAAAACGTACATTTAATATAATTTATATGGATATCTTAAACATAGTTACATGAAAAACGTTCAAAAACATCATAAAGTATTTTGAATATAGTTATATTTTAAGCCACTTATGTTTTTTTTTTTCACATACTATATTGATTAATATGACTAAAGTTTGTACACAAATTTACTCATGAATAGTGAAAATTATGTCAATCTAGGTACATCCATTTCATAGGAAAACATGCCCCAAACTCAATTATATCACTAAAATATTACAAATTTCCCATTAATTTCTCCATGCTAAAGTAGAAATCTTTTAGGGCTTGGTTAAATGGATAATTATGATCTTGGGAGAGTGTTGGAAAATTTACAGAGGTTTAAAGAGATCAGTAGGAAAAATCAGAGATTGGAGGAGCCATAGAAACCTTAATCCTTTTCACAGTCCTTGCCCAAATCCACACCAGTGTTGAACTCTTATTTGTAGTAGCAACAGATTTGCAGATTTTAAAAGTTGCAAAAGAAGAAAAAATTTGAGTTGAGGAGCACAATCATAGGCCTTATAGACCTAGACAAAACTCCATATCAAGAAAAAAGTGATTTTGTTCAATATATTGAAAAATATCATTATGTTCAATTTTAATTTAAAAAATAGTTGTTTTTCCTCCATATATAGAGGGTAATTTAGCATATCACTATTTTCAGTGGTTGTGTATTAGTATGGATTTCTCTCTTTATTTTAAAAACGTAGTGGGGACCCAAGCTCTTTGAACTCCCCACACTAATCTAATTGTTTATTTGTGATAGGTATTGAAGAATTGGTTTCACATTCCAAGATCCAAGCTTGGACTAAATCCTCCAATTTAAAAGACCTTGCTCAAGCAGATGTACAAACCATGATCGAGTTGGTGCCTCTTTTTTGCATTGAGTTGCTTCTTTTACCATTTTGAGCAATCCACCTCCAATGTTTCCCTTAACCTATACAGATCTAACGAATCAAAAATCACACAAAGTAGACAAGAATTGCTCTCAGAATAAGAAAAAGAAAAATTTCCCTCTTTCCCATTGACACCAATTTTAAGGATTTTCTCAGTTGCAGAAATTGTTTGCAAAATTTCTCTTGATTCTAAAAAGGGAATATCACAAAATTGAGAGCATCAATTCATATCCAGAATGGAATTTCAATGAATTGAGTCTCATCCAATTTGGATTTGATTTTCTCTCATTTAAAAAAAAAAAACAAATCTACAACCCGTAACACTGAAATTTGAGGATTTCTGGAAATGGTGATGAAATGCATTTTGGTTGCACCATATCATTCTTACAACTTAATATAAGGTCAAGGAAATCATAAAAAATGATGAATGAAATTCCATTACTCTAGATACAAGCACATTTCAATTTTTTGTGCCTAGTACCTAGGGTATTGGAAATAGCAGTGTTTGGTAACCGAAGTCATCATACGTATGAGGATTATTGATCACAAAACATTCAATTGAATTGTTCGAAGGATTTCGTAACGGGAACCATGGATGTGAGCATTGATATGTTTCCTTCAAATATTTTGGAGAAGCTACAAACACTACATGGTTGTTGAGTCTGAGGTGTTTGGTAGAAGAGCATTCTTCATGACAGTCATAAAATGAGTATTTTATCATATGAAAGAAAGGATATCATCTTCATATGTTCATACTACCATTAATCACAAAGGTGAAGAGGTGAAATGAGAGATTTCAAGATATAACAAAAATTAATCATTATAGATAAGCCATAAAACATAATTTCCAAGTCTAAGAAGAGATGTGTTCAAATCAGATAAGTAGTTGAGAAAGATATTGTCTAGTTATGGTATTCATCTCCACCATTAAGAAAGAGTGATACTTAATTTCGGAACATCTATATTCTCACTCTTCTTCTCTCTTTCTCTCTCTAGAACTATATTTTTTTGTTCAGGAGAAATTTTTTTAATAAGTTAATTAAGTCACTTAAAGTTTTCATTTCTTCTTTGAGGATTTAAATTTATTTTAAAAAGACACATAGGAATGCGAAGAGCCACTATAATTGACTATATAATTTAATGCTCTCGTCATTTCAAAGGAGATCATATTTTTTTCTCTAGCAAGTTGTATCCTTGATTTCCCTTACATTGTAATTTTCCTCCATTTTATTAACTTCGTTATCATCCGAATGTACTAAAATCTACTGAAAAAATTAAAACTTTGTATTTTTTTCTCATGTAATGAAATTATTAATTATAATATGTGTTACATGTTTTTGTTTCGTGAAACTTGTATAGTTCCATATATATTTTTATGTGTCTTTTGATTGCGCTAGACACACTCTAAGTTATTGGTTGATATAAAGTGTTTATCTACCATTAAAATAACTCCCTCTCTGTATTTTCACATTATTTCTCTTATAGTTTTCTCCTTCTCCAGGTTATACATTTCTCCATCTCTCTCTTGCAGTTTCAGTTCTAACAAGGGTATTTCTACACTTTCAGTGGTCTTTGACCACCCCTCAAGAGTTAGAAAAACTGTACATAGTTTTAAGATTCAAATAAATTGGAGAAACCCAATCTTAAAGAGGTGGGATTCAATCCTACAAGCATTCATAAAGATTATATTACGACCTTGAAAAAATATCTTTCCAACATTTTTTGGTACCCAACGCGGGACATAAATTGTTTTCTCACAACCTATAAGGATCCAAAAAATTAAATATCCCAAAATTCCATAAAATTTCTAAAATAGGTAAAAAAATTGAAAATATGATATCCATTTCATGAGAACCCATTACTAATTTTTGTGAGTAACCTTTCATATTATAGAGTGAATCTTTTTATTCATAGATGTAAATTTTCATATTCCTCATTGAAAAATCATTTACAACATGGAAGATTGAAGATTGACTACAGAACATAAATTCTAAGACAAGCTCCTGAGAATCCATTTGAAGATCTTTTTGCTAGTCCTAGTACATCTACAATCTCTCTACCACCATTGAATATTGTTCCACCAGAGATGGTTGAGCTTATACCTATGGGTTAAAATGTCTTTCCATTGCCTTTGACACCTCCACTTCACGAAATACATAAAGGATTAAGAAGTAACTTTCCAAAGATATATGGAGATGGAAAGCAACGTCCCAATGTCCATACTACAACATTTATCTCGTCATTAGATGTTCTTTGTGTAGGACATGTAGATGTCATTATTTGCCTATTCATTGAGTAATTACATGATAGTGTTGCAAAATGTTTCTAGTATTTGTAACATCATTCAATCACTGATCGGGAATATATGAAAGTTATCTTTGATGTATAGTTCAAGTCTGTATAAGATTTACATTCCCTTCTCACTCAATTGACTAAGATGAATAAATAATTGTAGGATTTTATGAGAGAATTTGTGACCAAATTCAACAATTTTACTAACAAGATTCCTATTGGTGCTTGACCTACTACAAATAATTAAAATAGGTTCTTAATAATTGACTAGTTGTTGGATATTGGATTCATAATATGGAGAGATCATAAATATACTTTAGACAATGCTCAAGAAATTTCATTTTAAGTGGAATATATTATCTTGTAACGGAATATCCAGAACCATTAAACATAAAATATGCTCTATAGTTCTGACCATGAAGGTATTGATTCCTTGCTAAAATAGTTAGTCAATGAGTTAGATTAAAAAAAAGAATAGAATTACTCAATGTTTTCCATATAAAACAAAAACCGGAATGAAGTTGTTGGAGAAACCCTAAGTATTTCCATGGAACCTCCACTAGTAAGTGTAACACACAGAGAAAGAAAAGATGAAGAAGATAAATGTGTTGAATAAGAAACAAAAAAAGAAGAAGAAGATATATATGCAAACATCTGTTATTTTGAATACATATATGATGCATATTTCAAGGAATCCATAATTGATATGATTAACTACTCTTTTGTAGTTTTCATTCACTTACAAGCACACAAAGAGGTATCTTCCTCCACTGCCAAAGGAAAGAAATAATATCCTTAAAATTTTACTCTATAGAAAATATCAATGAAAAGATGATCATTGTTGACAAATTCCATGGAATAATCAAAGAATATCCTAAGACCACCTCAGCCAAGGTCACATTTACTTCTCTGGGTAAGTCTCTTTCCTCTCCCTTGGTCAAACCATCTGCCAATTCTATTTCTTATTGTTTTGAGAACATAAATCCTACACCTGTCAAGGATTCCGGTGTTCCTAAATTATACACTTGTTCATCCTTTTACACCATTAACGATAATAAGAAGTCTAAAGTCTAAATTTTAGATTCTGAGTAAGTGACATCTCATCCTAAAAAAATTGATAAATTTGTGTAGTTTATCAAATGAAATAGTTCAAATTCATGTTCCAAATATTCCATTACCAAAGAACCACTTCCCACTCCTAGTACGAATCCTTATCATAACATTCTTTCCTTGACATCTTCCACTTTTAATAAAGTATAAACCTTCTAAGTATATTTTATGGTCAATTGGTACAAAAATAGTAACTGTATCACCAAATCAAGTGCATATGATAACATCATGCCCTTCCAAATTTTCTAAGGTTCTTAGTCTCACTCTCACTCTTACTATAGGTCTATCTTATTCAATGAAAACAAAATAAATAGCTCTCATTAACCATGTACAATATGCTCAAGTAGAAATTTCACATTTTCTAGACAAGAAAGTGAAGATGAAAATAATTTTCTCCAACACTAGAACTTCATGTGGTATGTTCTTGAGCTGGAATTTCTTTTGGGAATTTTCCAGAGATATGTAGATGGATTGGTCATATGCTAGTATACTAGTAAATGTAAGAATGAAGAATTTTCTACCTATAAGAAAGATGAAATATACTTTTCAAAATGAAGAGTTTTGAAGGGTAGGCATTTTCTATTAAGATTTAAGATAGTATGACTACTAATTCATAATGTCATAGGAATATTTTGAGATACCTAGGTTAATTGAGTACCCAAATCTAATCAATCAAATTGACAAACTTCATGATGATTTAACGGACATATAATCTTACACTACTCAATTCGTATTGGATATGTATATGGACTCTCTTCTTTTTCATGATGATGATGAGCAGCACGAATATCTTGAAATTCCATAAAGTAATCATGATATGATAAGAAATGTGGGACATTAAAGAAAAATGAAATAAAAAAACTTCTTTTCTAGGTGCATATTCTCAAAATTCTTGGTGAAGATTTGTTTAGTGAATATTATTTGACTATGGAGATTTATGATTGTAACATTATCTCCATTTAGGATGCACATTACTTCTAACATTTGTAAAAATAAGTGATCATTCTCTTGTATCAATTGCTGACTAGGAGTTATTTATGAAGACATTTTTGAAGATGATTAACTAAAATATGAATTATATAATTAATATAAAAGCTACAACAATGTAATAATTAATATGTACTATGTAAGTATTGATCAAGTACAATTTGAGAAAGTTCCCTTCAATGCCTAAGCATGGGAAGGAATGGAGTTGATGATTTCACGTGAGGCAGCCTTAAGTGAATCTTTCACCTGATTGTGCGCTTGTGTGAGGAGCTTGGCCTATTTAAGGCAAGTGTTAAGGGTCTCTCCTTGCTTATTTTTATTTTTTTTGCTTGCTATGGCTTCCCCCGTCTTCCATGTTTAGCCTTGATCTGATAATTGAGGGAGCTGGTGTTTTCGGTCGAGGATTATGGATAACCAGATGAAGAGTATTTTTCTGATTACATGTGTGGAAAAGCTGGAAGCCATCAAAGACATTTTGGAGGGAGTTTTTCTTTATGTGGAAGCATGGTTACGTGACAACAGTGGTGCCACCTCTTTGTTTCTAGAAACTTTTCTGATTATCTGGCCTTCAAAATCAGATGCAGTAAATTTGACTTTACATTGGCTTCGTCTCACATTCTATGGAAATTTTACCTTTGAAGTGGAAAAATATAGTTTGGTGTTCTGGGATACGAAGGATTCACTGCAAGGCATGTCTTGGGTGGATGTGGGATTTTTACTAAGCGGTTGGTAGTGTATACCCAGAATCGTGCTGCTAACTACGTCTGCCTCGTGCTCTCGAATGTACAAGACTTAAGTGCTCCGTTGGAACCATTCCCGTCTGGGTGGGCTGAGTTGAGGGAGACTGTGGGGGGAGCTTATGATTTCCTTTGGTTGGGTTGGGAAAATGTTGAAGCTTCCGGCATGGTGAAAGTGGAACTGAAAGAAGAGGAAAATTTGGGTCAGGCATCCTTGGTAGCTTGTGTTGTTGTCTCAATGGAGTCAGGGGAGTGAGTCCCTTCTTAAATGTTTCTATAGTTATAGTGCAAATCGTTAGGTGGTGGATTTTTTTCATAAATAACCATCTGCTTTTGGGTAGCATGTTTTGACATTGTTCTCTTCTGAATTCTTGAGGATTGGCCTTTACTACTGTAAATAGGGAACATGTCCCTTTGATTTGCTTTAACTATTAAAAAAAATTAATTGAAATTTACTTAAATGTAAATGTTATTTAATTTATTTGATATTTTAAATGAAATGAAATAACTTAAATAGGAGGAAAAATCTATTGACCTGAAAATAACTTACCTCACAGTGATCTAAGACTGATCAAGATGAGGAACAGGCAAAACAAAGTGTTGCAACATACTTTAGAAAGTTGCAGCAGAGGTAGATATATCTAAATGGGGGTGCCTAGGGAAGGATTAGAGTTCCTAGGGCTCCTTCTTATAAAATATGGCCACCCTAGTATGTGGGAGAGCTCAGAACCTGAGTCTGAGTTGGTCACTAGGTTTTCACAATAACCAACCTTTTGTCACATGGGTATTACACTAGCTTAGCTAATGATTTCATAAACATATAATGAAGAATCACCTGAAAAACCCCACAAAAATTATCAAACCCTTAAAACATAAAGATGCATATGAAGGGGTTGGACTATCCTTAATAGCCATAATTGTGGTGTTACAACTAAAAATTGCACTACACCATAGACCCAATGTTTTTATGTGTGATTGTGTGTATAATAATGTGCCTAACATTCCTTGGTGCCAATGATGCATAGATAATATGTAATAGCTAGATAGAAATGCAAAATGGTGGATGGAATAGAATAGAATTTCCTTTCCTGTACAATGTGTGATGCAAAATAGTGCCCAAATACAATCCCTTTCCTTATGTAGATAGAAATTCCTTAGTATACATAGTCTTTCCATAAGATACTAAGTATGTTTTGTTTATGTAGGGATCCATTCCTCAAATTTTGACACTAATGACCTGACATGCCAACGAGTACCGAGGGGAATTGGAGGGAAAAATATCAAATAACGACCTTGGACATCTAAATGAGAACTAAGCGTGATTGGGACTAGGGCACCTAGAAATGAGGACCAAGCACCCCAATCCCTTCGTAGGCACCCTATTCAAAGACTAGAGAAGACAACTGAGTGAATAACGACAACTAAGAATCCCTGTGAGATGACTATAATTATGCAAGTTAGTGATGAATGTGTAAGATAAAAAATGAAAATGACAAACTAGATTGACGAGAGGACTAGGGGATGGTTCATTAGTGAATAATTTTCTTACGCAAGATTTATATATAAAACAACATCCTTGGTAGTGTAATAGTATTATTAAGTGTGTACATTTTCCCCCACTTTATGTTTGTGAGAAAAATCTTGGTAACATAAAGTAGTTAAATATGCATACTTGAGAGAAATCCGGTGAAGCCCATGCCATAGTAGAACATGCAGATGTGGTAGAAAGGCATTATGAAAGAACCATATAGTCTCTCAAACCATGGATTAGCACGTTGATCCATACAACATAGAGAGAAGTGTAATATCACGATGAAGTGCACTAAATGAGAGCGATGATTGTGGTATTCGATGATTCATGATTTTGAATTTTGTATGATGATGATATGATGGGGAAGGGAGTGATTAGGTCCCAACCCGATTTTGTGTGTGTGAAAATAATCGACCATAGGATTTTGGTATCCTAGCACTAGAGGAAGAGTGTAGGAAGGAAATCGTGTTATTCTCCAACCTTGAACTACATCGTAAAAATCTAGCGAATGTAGATAAAACCAAATAATTTTTTTTGCAGTTTTTGATCTAAATATTTCAATCAAACAGTTGACTCATATCAAATTGGTATAGGAAAGGCACTATTTTGCCCGCTCTATGGATTTTTCCACAATGTGATGGCTTTTAAGTTAGGTCATTTGGAAGAAAATGTGAAATGTATGATCGCTTCCAAGTAAGGTCATCTGGAAACAAATGCCAAATATAGGATCACTTCCCAAGTTAGGTCATCTAGGAAAGTAACGAATGTCACTCCCAATGTAGACACCAAATTTGAGTCACACTACCGTTGGTCCCCTTAAAATTGATTAACGTAACACAATTAAATCATCATGACCCCTCCCTCCAATATTAATATCCATTCTCACATTATTAATTAATTTAATTATTTATTCTAGTTAATTTCATCCTCACACCTCCACCTCGTCATTACACCTCACCCTTGACCCATTCCAGGGACATTTAACTCACAGTGACCAAGTGATCTCTCTCAGCATTGAGTCATCACTCCCAATATTGAGTCACCACTTGACCTTAATAACTAAGAATTATTTCTAAACTTTACTAGACTTCTTCTAAGATAATCCAGCCTTCTCTCACATGAACTCTACTTCCCCAAGAAGATCCAACAAGGAAAGCACGACAAAACTAGGAAGATCTGCCTATTTTTTTGTAAATAAAACTATTTCACCCTAACCAACACCAGTTTATCCTCAGCCGGCATCAGTAAACTAAACAACTATGGGTTACTTTATATATAATTTTACAACCCTTTATGTAGGTTGGTCATTCAGTTATTTGAGCATTATTGCATTCAACTGCGAATCTTCAAGCCCTCATGCATCAAGACAGCGAACACACACAACTACAACAAAAGACAAGCAGTCGGTTCTCCTTACATAGCATTCAAATACTCATTGGAGCACACAATTTGTATTGTCATGGAAATGAAATCATGTACCTCTTCTCTGATTAGCTTGTTGGTGCTCAATTTGATCTTGCCCTGTTTTTCATTGAAATTCTTCAGTTTGTGGGGCTCTATCGATTTTTCTATCTCCCAGTATTGATGCATGAAAACTTTTTCCTCCATTTGGTTTCCATGATGAGTCCCTTCCTTGGTCGAGGATCACTTTAAATGCAGAGTTTGTTTTTCGTTCCTCTCTCAATGTGAAACAATATATAACTTGGGGTGAAAAACTCGGGTTTTTTCCTTCCTTCCATTTTCCACAGTCACATTTTTTTTCCCTGTCATTTTTGTCCCAAATATCTATGGAAATGTGATTAGATGCAGCTCGGAAGATCATATTTGGGCCTTATATTATTTCCAAATTCTCTGTCCTTCAAGAAGGATTCATTTTTGAGTGCAAATGGTGATTTTCCTGCATTTTACAGTTTGACGGGTGTAGTTTTCCCGGTCAAATTTACATCTTAGCATTAGTAGAAATGTGGCCCTTTCTGGTTAGATGTGGCTTGGAGGGGCACTTTGAAAACTCTAAATCTATCTTCAACTCAAAACTTGTCCCCGTTGACGGCCGACGCTCATTTGAAAATTCACCTTTTGGTTTGGCCTTGGAGTTGGGAGGACACGTGGAGGTTTCCGCTGCCTTTCCCTAACTTAGAATTTTTTTTCATACAGCCAGTACAGCTTTGGCAGAGCATGGACATGTGGAGGGTAGACACTCATTTAAGGATCTGCCTTAGGGTCCCACCTTAACAATTGCGATAGGGAGACAAGTGGAGGATTCCACTGGCTCCAATCTATACTTAAAGTTTCCAAAGTAATTTTGAAAGGCATGGGACACGTGGACGGACCAAGCCCATTTGGGGACCGGTCCCTAATTTTTATTTTGAGGAAGTGCCATGAGGACACTTGGAGGCTTCCACTCACTCTTACCTTTCTTGGACTTTTCAATGACCAAGGAAACCTATATGAGACCTTAGCCACATGGTGCATTCTGCTGATCCTTCAAATTTTGTAACAACTCTTCCGGAATGAGACACGTGGTGAGCCCGCACTATTTTGGGGTCTCTGGTTTTGGGGACCATCTCAAAGTGTTCCATTGAGACACGTGGAGGCTTCTGCTGACTTCTTTTTATATTAAGACTTTTCAAGGGCTAGAAGGTATTTTCCTTGGGCCCAGGGCATGTGGAAGGCTCATGGTTGTTTGGAAACTTTTCCCTGTACTTATCCTTTGCAGTTGTGCCAAGGAAACATGTGGATAGCCATAAATTAAAGTAGAGAAGGAGCAAAATTAACAATTTTTTTACATTATGTCTGGTTTTCCACCATTTTTTCTCCAAGACTCCTAGGGATGTGAATACGCACAGTTTTTCATCATTTTTTGAGGAAATTCCTTGTCATTTTTATCTACAAAGTGCCATTGAATGGATTCATAACTTAATTTTTGAGTTCAAGGATTGTTAAAGTCAATATTTTGAAGTTGGAATTTCTCGGACACTTGAAAAAATGTGAATTACTAGAGATTATCGATGCGGGGAAGAGTTGTAGAGGAAAAAGAGGGAAAATGATGAAGGTTGCAGGTGCAAAGGATGGAAAAGGTGTTTCCTCAAGAGTGAAATGGATTACCTTTCAGATCCAGCTGTGCAGAGCGTCCACAAAACAATTAAATAGGGGATTTCTCACATTAAAGAATCATAATGATTAAAGGAACTATAAAAAAGGTTCTAGCATGACATCCTAGTCACTAATCGACCATCTGAGAAACGTGATCAATTCACAATTGGTCCACCTGGCAGCATTCAGATGTGAATTTGTTAAATGTCACTTTCTGAGAAAAATTGGTAATAAGCAAATGTCCCTTGAATATTCTTCTCTTTTGGGGGGAAAATTGAGTGAGTAAAATGTATAAATGCAATGAGAATACTCTTGCAAAATGTTAGGGGTTGAATTCTTAAGAGAAAATTTTAGAAATTCATCTTCCTGAGAGATAAGTCCAAGATAAAAGGTTAATTTCTACTATGTTAGATTCTCTATCATGTCAAGTTGGTTGTAGATGTATATGCATTGATGAGCACTGTGATTTTTCTGGAAGCTTTACCCTACTAATGAATCTAAGTAATTTTGAACTTAATTTGTGTTCAATCTCTAGCAATTTGTGTCTGCTTTGTTTCATAATGTCTACAAATTGTTTTTTTGTTCCTATTGCAATCTTACATTGAAATATTTGTGAAATCACACAGGATCTCATCCCTATGAAAATTTAGTGGAATTTACAATTTCATTTCAAGAAGAGCCTTAATCCTATGATGACATAACAAAATTTAAAATCACTCCACTATCATTTGCTGATAAATATTATCTGTAAGTCTTTGGGTGTACCTTAGGTGTGATTGATTAGAGATTTTGGTATTTAATTGAGTATTTTAACTCGATCCTTCGTGTTGGATTCTCAAAGATTGTGTGAAAACACGTTAATCTGGGCATCCATTGAGGCACATGTTTTGATTGAAGGAACATCTTAACTATTCTAAAGATTTCTATTGTTAAGGTGTCCATTGTTGTGAAGTTTCTCAAATATCTGGTATAATCAACTTTATCCTACTTAATCTCCCACCAAAATCATTCAAAACCATGAATCCATCCTAAAATGCCCCTATTTACCCTATTTATCCACAAAGGAACAAAATTTGTTTACTAAAATATGTAGAACAATCAAGATTTAATAATGTCTTCAGTAACCTTAGCCTTGTTTTGAAAGTATCTCCATCTTTTAGAATTAACAACTCTTGAGAGTTAAATTATGGAGTATCAACCATAGTTTCCCAATTTTTTCTTCATAAAATTTGTGCACAAGAAGGATATCTTGATCTCCTTCATCAAACATAGGTTATACTAAGGGTCATATCACCTTGGTTGAAGATGCACAACCTAAAGTAGTTAGGACAAGTAAAATCGTCTTGAAGGTGTTATCCATCTCTCCAAAAATATGAGTGACAAATGGCTGGTTAGATCTCATCCCCCACTACAAAACGATACATATTATGATATATATGTCTCTAAGATCCATGCCCAATCTGTGATGCTACTCAGCTTGAAAAGGAGAACAAATTTGGATACCAACACAACCGTCAACCAATCCAACTCACAGGATCTACAAAATGCCAGGTAAGTACTGTGATTTTAATCATTTGTGCTTATCACATTGTAGATCTCTTTTTCCTTTTAGTATTTTATTTCTTCTATTAACTGTACATCACCTTCTTCCCACCAACCCAATATTCAACCACCCCAAACCCTTTCACCCTTCTAAACCTCCTTTCTAGTATTATTGAGTCTTCTCATCCATATTACGACCTAAACCACACTACCATCACTCTCTATGCAATCATAGAGCGTAAAATCACATTTTTGATAATTTACTACCTATTGCCCATATCGATGTTAGTTCCCTCACTGTCGTTTGTTTCATCCCTAAACCGGCATCAGTCACCTGACTGATACTAGTCTATGTGTCATTTTATATGCTTAGACCAGAAAGCTTCCTACTCACCTAAACAAACCCAGACCTCAACCAATCAGCCCCAAACCCTTATTAAACCTCTAACAAACCTACCTGACCTGAAAAAAAAATTGATTCTAATTAGATTTAGCGTTGCATTTGTATATTTAGCATTGAAAATAGTGTATTGTGTGTATGAGAAACTGAAATCATTACATTGCAATAACACTTATTTATTATAGTTTCTTATTCACATTAAGTTTTTATTAAATAGTGGATTGACAACCTCTCTAGGAAGCACCACGCTTCCTAGATATAGCATACGCTAGGAAGTCCACTATCATATGTTATTTAATACTATTTGTTTGTCTTGTTGTGTTTCTTATACATGTTGTTCCTCCAAGCCAAAGGGAAGCTCACATAATCACCTTGGATCAAAAGTCTACAATGCCCACATTCTACCTTCCACCTTCGCCTCACAGGCATTCCTCATTAACCATTTTGCCTTTTATTTGTTTCTTCCTAGAAAGCGTAGAACTTATTGGTAAAACATTTTAGCACATTATAACATTTTAAAACTTATGGGGCTCGTTGCATTCTTCATTCCTAGGGAAAATATTTTGTGTCTATTTTCATTTGAAACAAGTTCACACTAAGATTCTTCTCTAGAAATATTATTTTATTTTTATTGTCTAAGTTAAAGTTGTTTTTTGAGATTATAAAATAACTCTTCTTTAATTTCTTGCATTGCACTTAGTTAAAGTCATACCCTTAACCTCTTCATAATTTTTTCTCATCGAATTAATTTGTGGTTTTGTGTTTTAAAACTTGTGCACTTGCATTTTTGAGTTTGTTGCATTATAGCTCATCAAAATTATGGTCAACCTATATGTTGGAAGTCATGCCCAACTGATGGTTGAAAAATTAAACTGTAACTCACATTTTACACATTATTTATACCAAATCACTTAAAACAAATTATAAAGTTCTTGAATAAAATATTTCCTAGAAGAAGCTATCAACGATCACACCATCAGAGGATTGGTAGTGGCCTCCAGCTAGTTTATCTATCTAGTCATCTTCTCAGAGAAGAATCTCCAATGCCATAACTTACCCCAAACAAGCCATAGTCGTCAGATTTTTATAGGGAACCATTGTTAACTAAAATTTATCATTCTTACACTCAGTCCTAAATGGCATTTAAGCCACATCATAAAATTTGCAACTTAGGATTTCGTGTTTGTTAGATTTTTTTTGGCTTGTGTTTTGAGGTGTGAGTTGCATTTTTTCATTCTTTCTTATACTTTTATGCCCCACATCATGACTATTGTATTCCGATTTTATTATGGGTTTATTAGGACTTATCATAGCCATACTCAATCTTTGGGTTGGCCCTTTTATTTGATCTAAATCACCAAAACTTCATTTTTCCTGCTCTTCCCAGATTTCACAGTAACGAATATCGGTCTAGTAGATGCCCTCGCTTACATCATCTCACTGCCATAGGTTAAGTGACCAACATCAGTTTTATGCTTTTTGGTTATTTTTACCATAATAGTATTCTCCATTTTTTTTCTCTTTTTGTGTCTTGCTCTTCCATTTTATCACACTCTTGGGTATTTGATATCATCTTTAGAGTGTAAGTTGACCCATTTTCACCTTTCATTTCTAGTTTCTTGAATCTCTCATTTTTCATAGGGTAAAAGCACAATAAAATGTCCCACTTTTTGGTATGTTTTGTACCATTATACACATGAATTTTCAGTTTCATTGATTTTCTAAAGGTAATAGCCATAAAACCATACACATTCATGAAATTTCACAAACTAACAAAATGTTGTATTTAGAGTGTAGAATACATGTAAATTTTTTATAAAAAAAAAATACAAAAAAAATGGTCTTTTTCTTAATTTTATTCATACGTTGTTTCTTATGTTATAAAAGAGGAATGACTGTCCCTGGGTGGTTCTTTTAAATGAAAATTTATTTTTTCACCATGAAATTTTAGATATATGTTTAAGATTTGAATTTTGAGGCGCTGTCAAATTTTCATATTTTTTGGACTTATATTTTTTTTTTAATTAATTATTTAGTAAAAATATTTTCAAATAAATGGTGTACAAATGTTTATGCTAATAACTTTTAAGACCCCCCTTCGCCCGAACCCCCCCAAACCTTTTTATCAAAATTGAATTTTTTTTTTCACAGGTAAGAAGAAGACTTCAATAAATAGTAATTTTAATTTTTTTCAATTTTTTTTGATATTTTTTGCTATTTTTCAAATTGGGTTGATTGTGTACAATTGATTGTCCTAAAATACCATATGTTAGCAAAATATAAAAAATAAATAGTAAAACATATTTTTAAACAATAAAATTTATATTTTTAGAAAGCTAATAAAATTCTGTACTTTGTGTTAAATTTTTGTAATTTTATTCATTCGTTAACCCTAATTACGTGGCACCTAAGTGGCACTTTTTGGCATAAAATTATCCTCCAAATGGATTTGGCGCCAAAATGTGCCACAAAAGGTGCCACATAGGTGCCACATAGGGGGGTTCGCGCGAAGGGGGGTTTCGCGTGAAGGGGGTTCACGTGAAGGGGGTTCGCAGTGAACCCCCCTTCGCCCGAACCCCCCCAAACCTTAAATCTGCGGCCCAAAACTATATAAATATCTATATATAACTCTTTGCCGCCAAAATTATTTGAATTCAAGGGGTTCGCGCGAACCCCCATTCGCGCGAACCAGTTTCTTCATCCTACGTGGCAGTTCAGGTGAAGGGGGTTCACGCGAAAGGGGTGTTCGCGCGCGAACAACCTCGATTTCCGATCCCGCCCAACTTCTTACTCGCGTTTTTGGGACATGAAGTGGGACACAACATTGTGCTTTGACCCCATAGTAACTGATATTTTTCTGATCCGACCAGCGGCGGTTACCCTCACACTAGCATCAGTTTCTCCCACCTACATTGATCTCTGTATTTTTATTTTACAATCACAACAATGATCTAATCACTCATTTTAGATTGATTTTTCCCCCATTACTTCTATGTTTTTGCATCATCAACAAAGCTCAAAATACCTGTTCTATCACCAATCACATTTTTTTGACTCGTAAACTAGATAATGCTTTTATGTTTCATGTTATCCATCAACTGATCCCACCTAGCCCATCATCCGCATAAATTTTCGCACATATATTCCCTAATTAGGATCTTGTCATACCCACTGATGATGAGGAGTTCACGTGACTCCTTGATCACAACCTCTCCGCTCTAAAGTATTATCTCACTCATTCATATACCTGTGATTCATTAGGAAAACTTGTACATGGCATGCCTGTGTCCATTCCTCCTACCCTTGCACCTACTTTTGCATCAGCTACTGCTAGCTTTCCCTTATCCCCTTACACCTTACCACACTTTGTTTCCAAGCTTGACCCTACATCATCAATATATGTCACTCCTATGATGTCAACCATGTCTTTATCAACATCCTTAAGTGTAGGTCTATCTACATCTTCTACCTCTTAGATATATATTGCATCTCAACAACCATTGGTGTCGGCATCCCATACTCCCTTCAAAAAAATCACCCTCTCCATCCTGTAATCTCTTCCTCTGATTGCTAAAAGATTCTTTATGTCCACTCCACCTACCTAAACTTATCACCAACAAACCCCTATTTCATCTACCAATTATTCTGGATACTTTCCATCTACATCTATTCTGACCTACATTCCTTCCTCACAATTTTCGTACTCAGTACTATTGGTGCTCATTTTGATCTTGCACCATTTGCCCTGATTTTCCTCTAATCTGCATGTTATGAAAATTTTTGTCTCTCGATGTGGGTGTTCTGAAGTATTTACCTCCATTTAAATGCCTCGAATTGTTTGCAGAATCCATTGTCATGCCCCTTTTTGAAGGAGTCTCCGAGTTTACCCTATTTTTCCCTAATTTATTCAAAATCTGCAGGCTCTGTCATTTTTCCTATTTTGCCCCGACCATGGAAGCTTGAAAATGATTAATTTATATTTTTATGCCTTTGAAAATCCAAATCCATGGTTGAAGGATGCTCGGAACCATGATTCACTTGGTGTTGTTTCGAAAAAAATTTATCCTTAGCAAAAAATCAGTTTTTGGGCATGAATGTTGAATTTATGTGTTTTTGACAGTCTGGTGGGTGTCTTTTTCCTGTCAAAATTATTCCTCAATATTCAAAGGTCATGTGGATTCTTTAGGTTGGTCAATGGGCGATAAGAAAATTCTTTAACTTATCACTTTTTGCTTTTTAGCCAAAAAGGAAAATTTGGTCCCGTAGCTCTGCTTAAATCTAATTGGTTCTTTTGGTGGTTACGTGGCTTCTTCTAATTGGATGGGGCGTGGCGGGTTTATTTTTGAACTTTTCCTTTTTGGCTACTTTGGAAAAAAATTTGAAATCACCCCGCAGCCCCGCCAGGATTTCATTAAAGAAAAATTTAAGCAGCAGGTTAAAAGTCTTACTTTGACCGCGTAGAAGGAAACATGCCAAGGTTAAAGGCAGAGATACGAGCTTTCAGAGGCAACTTGGATTTTTTTTCCTCTTGTCAAAAAAAGGATTAAAACATCAAAATGGCCCGTAGGCCCAACAAGAAGGAGGTCAAGGTTGGTGCTAAAAATGTCAAAAGGTGGGGAGGCAGGCCATCGGGGGCAACTTGGACTAAAATCAAAGGACTAAAATCATCAAAATGACCAAAATGACTAAAATCATCAAAATGACCCATGCGCCTGATAGAGAAAAGCCAAAAATTGATCCAGTCAACAGAGGAAGTGCAGACCTTATGAGGAAAATGGGAAAAATTTCCTTTTGTGCGAAAAGGAATTAAAATTGCAAAAGGAATCATGGTTCTGCTAAGACCCACATTGGGACACGTGTCAGGCACATTTTTGAAGGGCAGAGCTACAAGGAAAATTTGGAAAATTTTCCCTTTTCTGAAAAATGGGTGAAATAGCAGAATATGGCCACAGTTCCTTTGGAACTCACCTTAGGACACCTTTGAGAGTAATTTCTGAAGGGCGGAGGTGTGGAGCAAAATCTGAAAATTTTACATTTTTCCAAAAGTTATAAAAGGAAAAAGGGAACCTACATCCTGTTTTAAATTGAATATCCCACGTGGATGGTCCAAATTCAAAACAAAAATCAACGATAGTTGTACATCTATATCTAATTTTTCATCCATTTTCACTCCAGAGCTCGTAAAGATTCGATTCTTCATGATTTCTCGATATTTCTTGTACGCCAAATAGGAAAGGGAAGTAAATTTTATATCTAAGTTTGGTGAGGAAGATCTGGGGATGTCTTTTTCCATTATGATGACATCAGACCTTTGGGATCGATTTGATCTTCCATTTTTCCTTACCGAGCACGCAAAGAACCAGATTTGACAGATTAGGGGTGAAAGTGGTTGCGAGTAGAGGGAAAAATGATTTACCAGAAGGAGTTGAATGTAGGAGATATTCAAAGAGATCCACCCCTTGAGAACCTGACAAATTTTTATAGATCTGATTCTGGGAATCGTGATTGGAATCATGGCGAGGACTGGTGCATTCAATGTTTGAATTTTTTGGGGGGAAAAGGCTTTTTTGAAAAATGTCATAAATAGGCATGATTCTTCTGTAAAAAGGGTTATAAGTTTGAATGTTAGAGTGTTATAGGTCAGAACTTATTTTCTAAAAGAAAATTTTGATAGAACCTATTTTTCTGAGGGATTGTCTAAGAAACCTGTATATCTATTTTGTGTTAAACTTGATCGTGTCAACATGGTTACGAGTGTACAACCATTGAAAAGCTCTGATATTGTTCTAGAAACATTCTACTGCTGATAAGTCTAATCAAACTTGAGTTATTTTGTGTTGAATCTTAGTAATTAGTGTCTGCTTTGTTTCAGAATGCCTGCAAATAGTTTTATTCATTCCTATTACCATATTATATTGAATTTTTTGTGAAATCACACAGGATCTCATCCCTATGATGGTTAAATGGTATTTGCAATTTCATTTTAAGAAGATCCTTCATCTTGGATGATATAAACAAATTTAAAATCAATTCATTGTCATTTGTTAATAAAGATTGTCTCTAAGTATTTGGGTGTACCTTAGGAGTCATTAATCAGAAACTATAGTGTTTAATTGAGTCTTATAATTCAGGCCTTCGTATTGGATTCTTGAATATTATATGAAAATGTGTTTATTTGGGCCTCCAACGAAGCACACCTTTTGGTTGAAGGAATGTCTCGACTATTCTTAAGCTTTTTGTTGTGAAGTTGCTCATTATTGTAAAGTATTTCCAAAGATCTGGTATAATCAACTTTATCCTACTTCACCTCCCACCAAGAATTCATTTAAAAAATAACCAATCATACCCATACTACCCCTGTTTATCATGTTTTTATATAAATGTATAATTTTTACTACCAAAACATGCAGAAACAATCAGTTTTTAATTATCTTTAGTGGCATGAACCTTACTTCAAAAATATCTCCACTATCTAGAGTGACAATTCATGAGAGTTAGGTATTATTGCATTGATCATATTTTCTTCAATGTCTTCTTAATAAATTCACAAGTAAGGATATCTCCATATCCTCAAACAACAGGCTACAAAAGGGTCCTCTCACCCTGGTTGAAAGGCACAACCATAAACTAGTGAGGATAGGTAAAATCCTCTTGAGGGTTCTACCCATTTCTCCACATCTGAGTGACAAAGAGAAAGCTGAATTTCATCCGTGGATACAAAATGACACACCACATGCTCTGCTTGTCTCTAAGCTTCCTATCAAACCTATGATGCTACTCATCTTTTGAGGGAGAATAAATTTGGGTACCAACACCCGATTAGTGTCGTTTCTAGGGACATAGTGGTTATAGTTCATATTCAAGCCCTGGTAAACACTTCTTATATGCTCTAAGTGCTATTTACAATTGTTTTGGTTTCCACACCCAGTGCACTAGCTTTTGTTGATAAATCTAGGTTAAGAAAAGTCAGATAATCCCATTTCCAGTTTCTAGTATTGACAGACATTTGACAGATCATATTTTAGTGCATTTGCACAACTAAGGTGTAAATCCTTAGTGGCGAATCCCTATTGATCTGATTTTTGATGAGTACCAATGTCTTAATCTCTGTCAAGTGAGATTTGTTACTAATATTTGCAAATCTGGAAGGAAGAAGATATTTGTTTGCTAGGGATCCTACTAGGACACTATTTCCAGAGCTAGGAAAAAAAATCAGAAGGAAGAAAATCCTAGAGAGCTATTGGAGATCAGTAGAAAAGAAAAGGGATATCCATTAATGAAAACGATTGGCCTATTATTGAAGACTACAATTCAAGTGCTTCTTAATCAGGTAGCCTCTTTGTGGAATTAAATTCTCCAACTGGAGAGGGGCCTTCATTTGATTTTTAAAGGTTTTCTTCTCATTATTCCCGTGTATTTTCAAAAGTTGACAGGGTTTTCCTAGAAACAAGTCCTTTAGGGGATATACATTTTGAAAGTTATACTCTTCTATTTCAAAGACCCTCTACCCCTTAACAATTTTTATCCCCTCTAGGTTCACCTCCTAAAAAAAACATGGACCTGCCCCTACCCATACCTCTATTTGTTGTAAACACCTTTGGTCCCATAAATTTTACAAGGATGGCTAGTTATCCAAATGTAGTCCCCCAAGATGTGAGAAATAGATTACCAAAGTTCCAAGGAAATAATGCTATAACTGGTAATCAACATATAAATCTTTTTATCAATATGATGGAAGAATTTGAGATTGAACATGAAGATGTATATATAAAGTTTTTTATCCATACTCTGGAAGAGGATGCAAGGGATTGGTATAAAGCTTTTCTAGATAACTCTATCGATTCTTAGAATGAGATGAGTAATGCATTTAAATTCTAGTATGGTGATAAAACTGACCCTAGGTTTCTTTTGATAGAATTTGAAAACATAAAAAAGAATCCTAATGAGAAAGTACATGATTTCAACACAATGTTTAACAAGAGCTTGAGGAGATTACATGTTAGCTTAAGGCCATGTGATGAATCATGTTTAACCAAATATTCAGATGTATTTGATGAAAAAGCTACTTACTACTTGAGGAACAACAACCCTACTAATTTGAGGCAGGCCTTCACCATGGCTCTACGAATAGAGAAAAACATCAAGGAAATTGGAAAGACTCCAAAAAGGGAGGGTGTAAAATTGATTAACTCGAGAAAGCCTCAAACAAGTATGGTTCTTTATTTGGAAGAAGTTGTGAAAAATTTGACAGGGGATGTCAAAGAAATATCATACAAATTAGCCCAGAAAGAAAAAGGAATTGGGCAGAGTTCACAAGGTCAATACAAGTAACAAGGCCAAGACATGTTGACAAATCATCACAAAAATGATCAGAGATCTGATGAAAAAGGCAAGGACCTGTTGGATTTGGAAATAAACAGGCCCATGTCAGGGAAAACAGAATGGTATCTGATCCTTTGGCTGCTAGAGTTGCTGTTGTGGAGGAGACATATGTCATTGATTAGTGTGACAGATGTTTCATGCCCCAAGCTCCATGTGAGGAAGATCAACAAGAAGAAGAAGACGTGTATGATGATAACGATTATGATTTTTTCATGATGGGTTGCTCCACGAGCTCACAATAAGGGGTAAATTCAACTAAGGTAATAAGTGTTAGAACTGCTATTGAATTTTTGGATTACATCCACCAGGTACCTCTTCTTCCTCCCTCTCATACTTTAGAAGTAGATACTGTACAATATTTTGAATTTCCCAATAATGACTTTAAATATTTGAGAGCTTTAATGGTAAATAATTATGATGGAGGAATCCCATTTGAGGAGGACAGGATGTTGTTGATGAACATTTTTATTGCCCAAGAGAAGGAGTATAACACAAGAAGTAGGGTTTCCAAAGGGACAGGGCCTCAGGCCAAGTCAAAAGCTCCATTTCTTTCAAATATTCCTAAGAGGCTCGTAAGAAAGATGTATCTGGTAAGGGCCTTGCTGTCCCAAATAAAAATTATACCCCTCCTCATGCCCAAGTTATCAAAAATCCTATGCCATCTAATGAGTGTATCAACTTTCCTTACAATGTTGCATTGAAAAGTCTCTTCCTTATGATATTTCCCAAGTCTTGATTCAAATCAAGATCTAAATTCTGATTGTTGAATTGCTTAGGATTCTTGAGCACAAGAAAAGGGATTTAGAGTATTTGGGGCTGAAAGAGGAGAAGACTGCCCTAGGAAGAAATATAAATATTGTGGAGACTCCTCAAATAACTGAAGAACTAGAAACACCACTAGCATCAGAAGAGCTAGATGAACAACCCGAGGTTTATTTGGGAACATCCTTGGTAGATTCCAATCTAAATGTGGATCCATTCTTCACCACTCTGATAATTAAGGATAGAGTTTTACACAACTGTATGTTTGATTCAGGGGCATCATGCAATGTTATGCCTCTAGAAGTCATGAATGAGCTAGATATCAAGGTAACAACAACATATGGGAAGTGTACTGCTATGGACTCAAGAGAGGTGCTAGTGGTACAACTTGCAGCCTATCCATGTAAGAACTTGAAGCTTGATGTAGTTATTGTTGATCTCAAAACCAAGTAGGGCATGTTGTTGTTTAGAAAATGGGCTACAAGTGTTCGTGGGAGTCTTCAAATGGATATTTCTTATTCCACCATCCCAATTGAGGGCAGCCTTGTCAAGTTGTATGGGAAAAAGAATATGTTGCACCTTATTGAAGATCCAAAAAATGCATCTTATGAAGTATTATACACAAGTGTTGATGTTGATAACTTTGTAGGATTTACTGATGGAAAAGAGCACAAGATTGAAGAATGTAAGTGTCTTGAGAAGACAAGCTCTCCTTGGACTTTATTGTTTGATGGAGCTTGCTGCAAGTTCGGAAATGGTGTTGGTGTTGTTCTGATCTCTCCAAACCAGGAAGAGTTTGTTTTTTCTTTCAAACTCAACTTAGAGTGCACTGACAACATTGTTGAGTATGAGGCACTATTGTTATGTCTAAGGATTTCTTGGAAATATTGTGTAAAAGACATCATTTTCAAGGGAGATTCAAAATTAATTATAAAGCAAGTCAGAAAACTTTATGCCACAAAAAATCAGCGAATGAAACAATACAAGCATGTAGCTTGGGATCTCATTGAGATGTTTGATTCATTCAATATTGTGCATCATGATAGGAGGTTCAATGATTTGGTAGACAAACTTGTAGTATTGGGATTTCAGTTTGATAATTGTACAGTGTCCCCATATTGTGCATATGATGTTGAGGTGTTAACTAGGCCATCTGTACCTAAGAACATTAAGAATTGGTAAGTTTTTGATGATGATGCTCAGGTCAAAGTATTTCTATAGAAAAAAGGGGAGTTTTCTGATCAAAATACTGATTGGGAGCCAATGGTGTGCGTAGCAGAGGGTAAAGAAACCTTTTTTGGCAAAGGCATCATCCAAATAAATGCTAATACCTTTCCTAGAGGACTGGTTGCTCTTGAATCCAACTTTGATAATTTTTATCGCATTATTAACAGATGCATGGAAGCCTCAAGGGATATTGAGGAGAATGACCTTGGAAAAAAGGATAAACCAAGGAAGATCATGTTAGGAACCAATCTCAGCAAGGAGGAAAAACATGCTTATGTCCAATTGCTAAAAAAATATCAAGATTGCATGGCTTGGACTTATTCTTAGTTAAAGTCATACAGAGAGGATCTGTTTCAACATGAGATTCCCTTGGAATCTAGTGTAAAACCATTTAGGCAGAAGTAGTGGTTGATAAATCAAGAGGAACTGAAGAAACTACGAGATGGAGGAATTATTCATCCTATAAGGTATTCTTCTTGGGTTGCAAACCTAGTACCATTCAGAAATAAGAATGGTGACATCAGGTTGTGTGTGGATTTCAGAAATTTGAACAGAGAATTGATGAAGGATAATTATCCTTTACCAAACATGGAAAACATGCTGCATCTAGTGACTGGTTCTGTGCTACTTTCTACCCTGGATGGTTTCTCTGGTTATAACCAAGTTGTGGTGAAGGAATCAGAAAGAATTAAAATAGCCTTAACCACCCCTTGGGGAACATATTTATATGTCAGGATGCCCTTTGGTATGATGAATGCTGGAGCCACCTTTCAAAGAGAAACGAACGTTGATTTTACTGGTTACATCAATGATTTTATTTATGTCTACCAAGATGATGTAACTGTTTTCTCCAGGAAGAGAGGTGATCATTTGTAGCACTTGGATAAAATTCTAATAAGATGTAAAAAAAATGGCATTTCACTCAATCCAAAGAAGTACCATTTCGGAGTACAGAAGGAAAAATTTATATGCCACATTGTGTCATAAGAAGCGGTACTGATTGATCCAGAAAGGGTGGAGGCCATCAACAAGGTCCCAATTCTGAGAACCAAGAAAGGGATGTAGTCCTTATTTGGGTAGATAAAATTCATTAGAAGATTCATATCAAACTTTTCTGAGTTGACCATTCCAATTACATCCATGCTAAAGAAGGACCAGACTATCAAATGGGAGGAGGTTTCCATTCAAGCTTTCAATGGGATCAAGGAGGAATTAAAGCATGCCCCTATTTTGGCAGCTCTAGATTACAAGAAGCCTTTCCAGCTATTTTATTTTACTTCAGAGAATACTATTGTATTTTTCTTATTGCATAAAGATGATGAAGGGGATCAAAGACCAATTTCGTTTTTTAGCAAGGCATTACAGCGGGTTGAGCTGAAATACACTATTATGGAGAAACAAGATTTTTCCTTGGTTAAAGCAACAAAGGTCTTTAGGCCATACATTTTGATCTCTAAAATTGTTTCTTATGTTCCCCACACTATGGTGAAAGACATATTATAAGAGATGGAAGTCTCAAGCAAAAGATGCAGATGGGTGAACAAGCTGCAAGAATATGACATAGATATCCAAACCACGAAGTTGGTGAGAGGTTTGGGCTTGGTTAAGATTATGGATGAGAGAAACTTGCAAACTATTGAGGTAAATGAGGTATAAGAAGGAAGGGTAGATGTTTTTGAAAAATTGATGAGTTCTGAATGGTATAAGGACGTAATTTTTTATCTCAGACATCTATATTTCCCTGAGTATTTGAGTAAGAACTAGAAAATAGCCCTTAAGTTGGCTTCCCAAAAATATGCCATTACTAATTATGGGTTAGCTTTGAAGAACCCTGAGGGAGTTATCTTAAGGTGCATTACTGAAGATGAAGCCCCAAAGATAATTGTTGATCTTCATGGAGGGGTTTGTGGGGGGCATTTTGCTGGAATAATCACAGCACATAAGATCCTGATTGATGGTTATTGGTGGCCAACTCTCTTCAAGGATACAACTCTTTTGGTTAGAAGGTGTGAGATTTTCCAGCACTTCTCTAGAGAACTAAAAGCTTTAGGCTCCCTACCTTTATAAATTGTATCAATTGAAGCCCCATTCAAGAAATGGGGGATGGAATTCATTGGTGAGATTTAAGACCCTTCAAGTGTTGGCCATAAGTGGGTTCTGTTAGCCATTGATTACTTCACCAAGTGGGTGGAGGAAATCCCCACCAAAAGATCAACACACCAAATTGTCATCGACTTCATGTTGAACCATATCATCTGCGCGTTTAGGGTGCTAATTAAAATTTTTGTTGACAATGCCATGAGCTTTAGAGCTAAACCCTTGGTGGAAATGTGCATAGAATATGTGATCAATTTGACATATGCCTCTAATTACAATCCCCAAGGAAATGGACAAGATGAGTTTAGTAATAAATATTTGCTGAAGATTATCAGAAGAACCTTGGATTTGAACAAAAGAAAATGGGGTGAGAAATTAAAGTTCATTGTTTGGGCTGACAAAATTATTGTTAAAAGAGCCATTGACAAGAGTCCATTTGAGTTGGTGTATGGAACTCAGGCCCTGCTGCCCCTGCATATGTAATTATCCTCATATCAGTTCATCCAACAACTAGAAGATCAAGAAGTAAATCCATATGATGCCCGCATTAACCAGATTGTTGAACTTGGTGAAGAAAGGAGGGCATCCCACCAAAGGCATTTAAATTTTAGAGAGAAGATGAAGAATTTGTTCAACAAGAAGGTCACTCCCAGTGTTTTCAACATCGGAGATCTTGTGCTGTTATGGGATAAAAAACATGAACACAAGGGAAAGCATTATAAATTTGATGCACTGTGGATAGGCCCGTACTCCATTGAAATTTGGATTGGTGAGCATACCTTCTTCTTGAAATATTTGGATGGTGAATTTCTTGAATTTCCTATTAATGGTAGGCACTTAAAGTATTTCCTAGATTGATTCCCTAGAATCGAAGTGAGCATCACCTGTACAATGTATAGTTTGTTGGTTTGTTTTTTGTCTTTTGTATTTTTGCTCGTTCTGGTCCTCAGTGACTTGGTTTTGCTGGTTTCTTAGTCTGGTTTTTTGGAGGATTGTTGTGGTTGTTCCACTATGCTAGCTTTCTCTTTGAATCCAATGCACAATGTTTTGTTCTTGGCACTTGGTCTGCTAGTTGTTCTTGTGGCACTCGCAGGGAGTTACCATCCCCGAGTCGGAGCCGATGTTGGTGCTTGTTTTGATATTGCACCATTTTCCCTGATTTTCCTCTAATCTGTGTGTTATGAAACTTTTTATCTGTCAATGTGAGTGTTCTGAAAAGATTTTACCTCCACTTAAATGTATCGAATTGTTTACAGAATCCATTTTCATGCCCCTTTTTGAAGGAGACTCTGAGTTTACCCTACTTTTTCCCTAATTTCTTCAAAATCCATGGGCTCTTATATTTTTCCTATTTTTCCCCGACCATGGAAGCTCAGGAATGATTAATTTATATTTTTATGCCTTTGAAAATCCAAATCCATGGTCGAAGGATGCTTAGAACCATGATTGACTTTGTTTTGTTTCAAAAAAAATTCATCCTTATTAAAAAATTGGTTTCTAGGCATGAATGGTGAATTTTTGTGTTTTTGAAACTTTGGAGGGTGTCTTTTTCCTGCCAAAATTATTCCTTAGCATTCGGTGGTCACATAGCTTCTTTTGGTTGGTCGGGGGGGCAGTGGGAAAATGCTTTAACTTATCACTTTTTTCTGTTTTGGCTAAAAGGAAAATTTGATCACGTAGCTCCGCTCAAATCAAATTGGTTCTTCTGGTGCTTATGTGGCTTCTTCTAATTGGATGGGGTGCATTGGGTTTTGTTTTGAACTTTGTTCTTTTTTTCTACTTTGGAAAAAAGTTTGAACCTACCCCATAGCCCCGTCATGATTTCATTAAAGCAAAATTTAAGCGGTAGGGAAAAATTCTTACTTAGCCCCGCATAAAGACACATGGAAAGGTTAAAGGCTAAGATGTGGGCTTTCAGAGGCAACTTGGATTTTTTTCCTCTTTTCATCAAAAGGATTAAAGCATCAAAATGGCCCGTAATCCCAACAAGAAGGAGGTCAAGGTTGGTGTTGAAAATGTCAATAGGTGGGTAGGCGGGCCATCGGGGGTAACTTGGATTTTTTGCCCCTTGATATTCAAAGGATTGAAATCATCAAAATGACCCACGGGCCCGATAGAGAAAAGTCAAAACTTGATCCAGCCAATAGCGGAAGTGTGGACCTTTAGAGGAAAATGGGAAAATTTTCCTTTTGTGGGAAAATGAGTTAAAAGTGTAAAAGGAAGCGTTGTTCCACTGGGACCCACATTGGGACACGTGTCAAGCCCATTTTTTAAGGTTAGAGCTGTGGGGAAAATTTGGAAAATTTTCCCTTTTTAAAAAAAGTGGTGAAATAGTAGAATATGGTTGTGGTTCCTTTGGGACCCACCCTAAGACACGTGTCAGGCTCATTTCTCAAGGGCGAAGGTGCGGAGCAAAATGTGAAAAATTTATATTTTTCCAAAAGTTGTAAAAGGAAAAAGGGAATCCACAAGCCCATTTTAAAGTGGATCTCCCATGTGGACAGTCAAAATTCAAAATAGAAATCGATGGCAGCGGTGCATATCTATATGATTTTTCCACCATTTTCACTCCAGAGCTCCTAGAGATGAGAGTCTTCATGATTTCTCGATATTTCTTGCATGCCAAATAGGAAAGGGGAGTAAATTTGATATCTAAGTTTTTTGAGGAAGATCTGGGGATGTGTTTTTCCATTAAGTTGAGATCTAAACTCTGGGCTCAATATGATCTTCCATTTTTCCTTCCTGAGCACGCAAAGAACCAGATTTGATAGATTAGGGGTGGAAGTGGTTGGTGAGTAGAGGGAAAAGTGATCTACTAGAAGAAGGAGTTGAATGTGGGAGATATTCGAAGAGATCCACCCTATGAGCACCTGAAAATTTTTTTACATATCTAATTTTGGGAATCTTGATCAAAATCATGTCAAGTACTGGTGCATTTAATGTTTGGATTTTTTTGGGGGAAAAGGCTCTGTTGTAACATGTTATAAATATGCATGATTTTTCTGTAAAAAGGGTTGGAGGTTGGAATGTTGGAGTGTTATAGGTTAGAACCTATTTTCTAAGAGAAAATCTTGATAGAACCCGTCTTTCTGAGGGACTATCTGAGAAACCTTTATATCTCTTTTATTTTAACCTTGATCATGTCAAGGTGGTTGTGAGTGTATAGCCATTGACAAGCTCTGAGATTTTTCTAGAAAATTTCTCCTGCTGATATGTCTAATCAAATTTGAGTTATTGTGTGTCGACTCTGAGCAATTAGTTTCTTCTTTGTTTTAGAATGTCTGCAAATAGTTTTATTCTTTCATGTTGTAATATTATACTGAAATTTTTGTGAAATCACATAGGATCGCATCCCTATGACATTTAAATGGTATTTTCAATTCCATTTCAAGAAGATCCTTCATCTTGGATGAGATAGAAAAAATTAAAATCAATTCACTATCACTTTTTGATAAAGATTGTTTGTAATTCTTCAGGTGTACCTTAGGTGTGGTTAATCGGAAACTATAGTGTTTAATTGAGTCTTCTAATTTGATCCTTTGTATTGGAGTATTAAATATTATGTGAAAATGTGCTGATTTGGGCCTCCACTGAAGCACACCTTATAGTTAAAGGAACGTATCGACTGTTCTAAATCTTTTTTTGTGAAGTTGCTCATTATTGTAAAGTATTTCCAAAGATCTGGTATAATCAACTTTATCCTACTTCACCTCCCACAAAAAATTCATTTAAAAAACAACCAATCATACCATACTACACCTATTTGTCATGTGTGTATATAAATGTATAATTTTTACTACCAAAACATGTAGAAACAATCGGGTTCTCATTGTCTTTAGTGGCCTAAACCTTGCTTAGAAAATATCTAAACTATCTAGAGTGACAACTCATTAGAGTTAGTTTTTTTTGCATTGATCATATTTTCTTCAAGTTCTTCTTAATAAATTAACAAGGAAGGATATCTCCATCTCCTCCAAAAACAACAGGCTACAAAAGGGTGCTCTCACCCTGGTTGAAATGCACAATCATAAAGTAGTGAGGATAGATCAAATCCTCTTGATGGTTCTACCCATTTCTCCATATTTGAGTGATAAAGATAAATTTGCATTTCATCCCCCACTAAAAAATGACACACCACATGCTCTACTTATCTCTAAGCTTCCTGTCAAACGTGTGATTCTTCTCAGCTTCTTAGGGAGAATCAATTTGGGTACCAATAGGAACCACCACATACTAAGATGCTGCCCATGTCATACCTTCCTCATCTACCCACTTATACTACAGTGGGTTCCAAATCATCAGAACTTGCCAATGATCTTATCAAAATGATGATGGATGAGATGTAGACATTAGAAGCATCTGTCTTCGCTTCACGTAACTCTTTGATACACGACGAGATTTGTAATGAGACCATTAACCCACATTTTGATTAATACATACCCTCCCCATTATAAAATGTGTAAATTCAATTGGTTAAATAACAAATAAGACCTGCAACAAAAATCACTGTCACTTAAGAATGTGTGTTATTCGATCACTCATGATGACGTTTTTCTCTTACGCACATTCCCAATGTCCTTAATAGGGATGGATTTAGATTGGTATAGTACTCTACCCAGGAATTCCATATTTTCATTTGATCAAGTAGCTCAAGATTTTCTAGACAAATTTTTTCTATCAACATTGTCAATAAGGTCACCATGACTGACTTGTACATGACATGCCAATATGAAGACAAACCTATTGCAGATTTTATCACTCGTTGATGGAGCCTGATTAACCAAATCACATTCCAACTTCCTCAAACCAAGTTCATAGATTTTTTCACCATAGCATGAGCTAGACTCATCTCACCAAATATTAAATTTCAAACCTTTCGTACATTTGATGAGGCATTCACCATGGCCCGTAAACTTGAAATTCGTGCCATTGAAGAGAAAAAGATACAATTATATGTAACAAAAATGTTGTGTTCAAATCAAATGATACTTCTTCTTCTTCCAAACCAAAATATAATTATTCTAAATCAAACGGATCTTCCAACACAATAGTTTTGACATCTAGCCTATCTCATCCATCTAACCAATCAGAGCCTTCTTCCAATATTTCTCCTATTGATGATTTTTAGTTCAAACAGGAGAAATGAAAAATATACTCCCATAGGATAAAATTACTCTTAAGTTTAAGAAAAACTTCTCAAAGCTATAGTAGTCAATCTTCCACCCATCAAACCACATACTAGTTTTGAACCATTTCCTCCTGTTCCTGCATGGTACAAAGAAAATGATTACTGAAACTATCACTGTGTTAAAGGTCATAAAATTGGTAATTGTATAACTTATAAAAACATTGTTTAAGAAATTTTAGATAATAGATATCTCATCTTCGATAATCCTAATGCACCGGCTAATCATAACCTTCATATCCTCAAGAATTCATTCTCAAATTGCACCCCATTGTCTAACCAAGCCAGAGAAACCTTGACATGACAATAACATTCGTGAGGTTCATCTTATTTTCAAAATCATACCAGCTCTTACTTCTAAGTTTTCTCCTACTCCATCTATCGATAAGATTATTTGAAGAGATCCTTCATCCATGGAGGGACTTGTTTCATCTGCTACTTTACCCATAAAAATGTCTCCCTTATCTCCTCATTCAACCACAGAGGAGTCTATCATATATGCCTATGTAGTTTCCCCACTCACCTCTCAACCTTACAAACAACCCACAATACTTAGTCTTCTTATTATCCAAATGAAGAACTTCCCCCATCCAAATTTTCATCTCTCCTACTGACAGGGGATCAATTATTAGCGTCCCTTCCTATAAGTGCCAATTCTCCATTGGATTTCAAGGATCTTTTAATTTTCTCTCATCTCTTTTACCCAAAAATTCTGAAGCTTACTATTTCCCTGTCTCAAATAAATTATTTACAGTGATTACTACAAAATAAACATCATCCCCCCCACATCAGGGTCTTTCTCAAGTTTGTTCAACTACTTGGATTATGTTGACAATTCCATGCTTGGGGACGTCTTCGAATTCTTGTCTCAACTCAAATGCAAGTGTTGTCTGTTGATACTTCCACGATCTATCAAAAGGTGTTTTAGACCACAAAATCCACCATGCCCATGCTATTTGCAGCCACCTCTTCTTCATCACCCTTACCCACTGTTGGTGATCAATATGGGGTCACCCCGTTTGTCCTTGAAATTCTTCAGTTTGCGGTCTTTGTCATGTTTTCTATCTCTCCTGTATTGATGCATAAATTTTTTTTCCTCCTTTCTGTTTCCATCATCAGTCTTTTCCCTGGTCGAGGATCACTTAAAATTCCAAAATTTGTTTTTTGTTCCTCTGTTCGTGTGAAATAATTTGTAACTTGGGCATAAAATAAGGTTTTTTCCCTTGCTTCCCTTTTTCCCAAAGTCACATTTTTTTGTCCCAAATATCTATGGAAATGTGATTGGATGCAGCTCATAATATCATATTTGGTCCTTATATCATTTCAAAACTCTCTGTCCGTGAGGAAGGATTCATTTCTGGGTTCAAATGGTGATTTTCCAGCATTTTACCGTTTGACGGGTGTGTTTCTCCCCGTCAAATTTACATCTCAACATCTGTGGAAACATGGATCTTTCTTGTTGGATGGAGCTCGAAGGGGCACTTTAAAACTCTAAGGCCTGATTCAACTCAAAGCTTGTCCACGTGGAGGGCTGTCACTCATCTAAAAAATTTCCTTTTGGTTTAGCCTTGGAGTTGTGCAAGGGAGACATGTGGAGGTTTCCACTGCCTTTCCCAGACTTGGACCAATTTTTTTCATGCGGTCGGTACAGTATTTGGCAAACCATGGACACATGGAGGGTAGGTGCTCATTTGAGGATCTACTTCAGGGTCCCACCTTAACAATTGTGATAGAGAGACATGTGAAGGCTTCCACCAGTTCCATTCTATAGTTTAAATTTTTAAAAGAAATTTTCTAATTCCTGGAAGACATGTGGAGGGCCCACTGCCTGTTTCGAGGACCTGCCCTTGAAGTTTTACTATTGAAAGAAGCACCATGGAGGAAACTTGGAAGTTTCTACTCACTCTGCACCTTGCTCTTGGACTTTTCAATGGCCAAGAAAAATCTATCTCAAACCCTAGACACATTGCAGCCTTTTGCATTGGTCCTTCAAACATTTTCAACAACTCTGCTGGATTGAGACACATGGTGATCTGATGCTTGTTTCGGGTCTCCACTTTTGGGAACCATATCAAAAGTGTGCCATTGAGACACGTGGAGGCTTCCGCTCGCTCCTATTTTTTATACTGATGAGACTTTTTCAAAGGCCAAAATGTGAAATTTTCTTATGCCCCAGGGCACGTGGAAGGCCCGCGCTTGTTTGGAAACTTGCCTCTTGTACTTATCCTTTGTGGTAGTGCCAAAGAAACATGTGGATGACTCTAATCTAAAGCTAGAGAAGGGGAAGAATCAATGGTTATGCATTTCATCTATTTTTTCTGCCATTTTTGCTCTAAGACTCCTGGAGATGACAATACGTATTATTTTTCATCATTTTTTGATGAAAGCCCCTTGTCATTTTTTTTCTACAAAGTGTAATTGAATGGATTTAGAAGCTTAAATTTGCGAGTCCAAGGATTATTAAGGTTGATATTTTGAAGTTGGAATTGCTCGGGAACTTGCAAAAAAGTGTAATTACGATAGAAGATGGACGCAGAGCAGAGTTGTAGAGGAAATAGATGGGAAAATGATGAAATGATGGAGGTTGTACAGGTGCAAAGGATGAAAAAGGTGTTGCCTCAAGGGTGAAAAGGATTACCTGTCAGATCCAGATATACAGGGCCACTAGAAAATGATTAAAATGGGGATTTATCGCATGATAGAATAAGAATGATCAGGAGAAATGTCAAAAAGTTGTGGCATGGCATCCCAGTCATTAGTCGAGGGTCTGAGAAATGTGATCAGTTCATAATTTTTCCACCTATGGTAACTTTCAGGATATGCATTTGTTAAACATCACTTTCCTGAGGACAAATTGGTAACAAGCAAAGGTTCCTCGAATATTCTTCTCTTTTGGGGTGAAAATTTGGGATGAGTGAGCAAGTGAAATGTATAAATGCAATGAGGATACTCTTCGTAAAGGGTCGAGGGGTTGAATTTTTGAGGGAATTTTTTTGAGAAAATACCATCTTCCTGAGAGACCATATCCGAAAAACCTGGTTAATTCCTTCATGTGTTTCAGATTTGGTCAATCATGTCAAGTTGGTTGTACAAGTGTACAACCATTAACAGAGCTCTGAGACTGTTCTCTGGAAACTTTCCCCTGCTGATGAATCTAATCAATTTTCAAATTAATCTATGTTCAATCTCTGGGAAAATTTGTGTCTACTTTGATTTCATAATGTCTGTACAAGTTGTTTCTTATTATTCCTATTTCAATCTTGTCATTGATATAGTCCCTCCGAAATCATATAGGATCTCATCCATGTGATAGTTTAGTGGCATTTGCAATTTCATTACGAGAAGATCCTTCATCCTGTAATGAGATAATTATATTAAAATCACTTTACTGTCATTTATTGATAAAGATTGTTTGTAATCCTTTGAGTTTATCTTAGGCATGAGGAACCAGGGGTCTCTTAATGTTTAATTGAGTCTTTAGCTTAAGCCTTCATGTTAAATTCTTAGAGATTGTGTGAAACCGTGCAAATCTAGGCCTCCATTGATGCACACCTTCTATTTGAAGGAACATTTTAGTGATTCTGAAGAATTTTGTCATTTAGTTTTTCAAATGTTGTGAAGTTTCTCAAATATCTGGCATAATCAATTGTATCCTACTTAATCTCCCACCAAAATTATTCAAAAACCATGAATCCATCGTGAACTACCCTTGTTTTTCCTTGTATATCCACAAAGGAACAAAATCTATTTACTAAAATATGTAGAACAATCAAGATTTCATAATGTCTTTAGTAACCTTAGCCTTATTTTGAAAGTATATCCATATTTTAGACGTGAAAACTCTTTGGAGTTATTATGGAATATTGATCATACTTTCCTAAGGTTTTCTTCATAAATTTTTTGCAAAAGAAAGATATCTCCATCTCCTGCATCAAATAAAGGTTACACTATGGTCGCTCTCACCCTGGTCGAAAGGCACGACCTAAAGTAGTGAGGATAGGTCAAATCCTCTTGAAGGTGTTATCCATCTCTCCAAAAATCTGAGTGAAAAAGGGCCAATTAGATCTCATCCCCCACTACAAAATGAAACACATCATGATCTATCTATCACTAAGCTCCGTGTGGAATATGTGATGCTTCTCGGCTTGAAAAAGATAAAAAAATTAGATACCAAAACTAGTGGCGTTCTTGTCAGGGAAATTAAGTTATGTGCAAAGTTTGAACACCATCAGCAATGCATATAGACATTGGTAATGTTTCTTAGATGATCTAAGTGCAAATACATTGCTGAAACATCATTATTTGTTTAGATCCGTAAGAATTGTTCAAAGTTGTGAGTTCTGAGTGCAATATTTGTATCTTATACAGTTATTGCACTAAAGTTTGTATCATCATTGATAAATTTGGGTAAAAGAGGAAAAAATGTTGCAAGATTTGCATGAATCTGGTATTGACAGACATTTGATAGGTCTTTCATAGTGCATTTTCACAAACTAAGGTGACAATCCTTAGTGATGACTCTGTGATGTTAAAACTCTTAATAAATACCAGTGTCTTAACATATATCAAGTAAGATTTGTCACTAATATCTAAAAATCTGGAAGGAAGAAGATATTTCTTCACCAACGACCCTATTATAAGGTTGTTTCAAGAGCTGGGAAATTCTAATTCAGAAGGAAGAAGAATTTGGAATGTTGTTAGAGATCAAACATCAATTAAAGAGATCTCCATTGGTTAAACTGATTACCCTATGATTGAAGATTGCAATACTTCCTCAAGTGCTTCTGAATCAGGTAGTCTCTTTGTTGAATTGAATTCTCCATCTGGACAGGTCCTTCCTTTTTATTTGAAAAAATTACTTCTCAATCTGCCCCTATTTTTTCCAAATCTAATAGAGTTTTCCAAGAAACAGAGCCTTTAGAGGGAAGCCATTCTGAAAATTACATCCCTATACCACACATATCCCTCACTCCTCATCATGTTGTTTCTCATGTAAGATCACCTCCTCAAAATAATACGGCTCAGCCTCCACCCAGACCTCTATTTGTTGTTAATACTTTTAGTCCCATCACTGGTGATCAGCACTTGAAGATCTTTGTCAATATGATGGAGGACTTCAAAATAGAATTTGGGGATGTATACATTAAATTGTTTATCCATACTCTAGAAGAAGATGCAAGGGACTAGTATAAATCTATGCCAGATAATTCCACTGACTCCTAGATAGAGATGAAGAATGCTTTTAGAATGCAGTATGGTGATAAAATAGACCCTAGGTTTCTTTTATCAGAATTTGAAAATATAAAAAATAATCCTAATGAATCAGTGCATGATTTCAATATAATATTTAACAAAACATTGAGAATATTTCTTGTTAATTTTAGGCCATGTGATGAATCATGTCTGATAAAATATTCAGATGTATTTGATATGAAAGTTGCTTACTATTTTAGGGATAAGAACCCTAGAACTTTGATGTTGGCCTTTACCATGGCTATGCAAATTGAGAACAGCATTATAGTAGTTGGAAAACCTCCTAAGAGGGAGGGTGTTAAACAGATCAACCCTGAGAAGCCTCAATCAAGTAAGGTTGTTGATCTTGAGGAGGTTGTAAAGACTATGGTCGGAGCTATCAAAGAATTCTCTTACAAACTAGCCAGGGAAGAAAAGGGAATTGGACAAGGTTCTCAAGGTCAGCATAGGCAACAAGGACAAGGAATATTTGTAAATCATCCTATAAATTATCAGAGATTTGATGATTGAGGTAAAGGACCTGTGCGAGCTAGATAACCCCAAACTAGGGAAACTAGAGTAGTCCCTGATCCTCTAAATGCTAGTGTATTTGTTGTTGAAGAGACAAATGAAATTGATTGGTGTGACAAATTTTTCCTACCCCACATGCCATGTGAAGTAGATCAGAAAGTTAAAGAATCTGGCGATGATGATAACATTGATCATGATTCATGCATGGTGGACTACTCTACAAGCTCACAGCAAGGAGAAACTTCAAATGAAGTACTAAGTGTAAGAACTACTCCAATTTTTTGGGACTCCATTCACCAGGTACCTCTTCTTCCTCCCTCTCATGATTTACAAATAAATATAGTACAATATTTTGAACTTCCTAATAATGATTTTGAGTGCCTAAGATCTCTAATGCTTAAGAAGTATGATGGAGGAATCCCATCAGAAGAGGATAGACAAATTTTAATGAATGTTGTTTTTTCCCAAGAAAAAGTGTATAACACTGGAAGTAAAGTTTTCAAAGGGGCGGGGCCTCAAGAAAAACCAAAAATCCGAACCCTCACCAATGTCCCAAAAGAAACTCCAAAGAAGAATGCATCTGACAAAGGCCTTGTTGTCTCAAGTATAACTAGTGTTCTTACCCATGCCTAAAATGTGAAATATCTTGTACCATCTGATGAGTTTTTATACCTTTCACCAAATTCTGCTTTGCCCAAATACATTCCTTATGACATTTCCCAAGTATTGAGGTAGATAAATATTTCTATCCCAATTTTTGAACTTCTTAGGATTTCTGAGCACAATAAGAGGGACTTTTGGTATTTGGGATTGGAAGAAGATAGGAGTGCCCAAGGTAAAAATATAAATAATGTAAATAGTCCTCCTCTAACCATTACAGACCTAGAAAAACCACCAACATTAAAGGAGATAGGGTAACCACCTGAAGTTTACTTAGGAACATATTTGGTTGAGTCTCAATTAAATGTTGATCCATTTTTTACAACATTGATTATTAAGGACAAACTGCTACACAATTGTATGTTTGATTCCAGAGCATCATGTAATGTTATGCCTCTAGAGGTCATGAATGAATTGAACATTAAAGTGACAACAACTTATGGAAAGTGTAATGCAATGGATTCTAGAGAGTTTCATGTTGTAGGATGTGTAAAAGGTTTGGTGGTACAACTTGTAGCTTATCCGGGTAAGAACTTGAAACTTGATGTTGTTATTGTTAATTTCCCTGCCAAATGGGGCATGATGTTATCAAGGAAGTGGGTTGTAAGTGTTGGTGGAAGTGTTCAGATGGATGTTTCTTTTTCCACCATTCAATTGAAGGCAAAATTTTAAAGCTATATGGAGAGAAGAAGATGTTGCACCTCATTGAAGATTCAAATAATGCTTCTTATGAAGTGTTGTATGTTGATGTAGATGCAAATAACTTTATTGGGTTTGATGATGGAAAGGATCACAAGATTGATCAATCTAAATGTCTTGAACAAGTAGGTTTACCTTGGAGCTTATTATTCGATGGAGCTTGTTCCAAGTTTGGAAATGGTGTTGGAATTGTTCTGATTTCTCGAGGCCATGAAGATTTTGTTTTTTCCTTAAAACTCAACTTTGAATGCACTAACAACATTACTGAATATGAAACAGTGTTATTAGGCTTGAGAATTGCATGGAAATATGGTATAAAGGATATCATTGTCAAATGGGATTCAAAATTAATTGTCAAGCAAATTAGAAAATTGTATGCAACTAAAAATAAGAGAATGAAACAATACAAACATGAATTCTAGGATTTGATTCAAATGTTTGACTCATTTAATATTATGCACCATGATAGATTGTTTAATTCTGTTGTAGAAAATTTAGCAATTCTAGGATCCATATTTGGAAATTGTACAGTGTCTCCATTTTGTGAGTATGATGTTGAAATGCTAACAAGGCCATCTATCCCTGACAATGTTAAAAATTGGCAAGTGTTTGATGACGATGCCCAGGTAAAAAGGTTTCTGTAAAACTAAGGTGAGTTTGCTAACAAAAATATAGATTGGGAACCAATGGTGTGTGTTGCTGAAGGAAAGGAAAATTTATTTGGAAAAGACATAATCAAACTGAAGACAAACACGATAACCAGAGGTTTGGTTGCTCTTGAATCAAACTTTGATAATGTTGATTGCATTATTAACATAAGTATGTCAGTTTCAAGATATGTGGAAGAGAACAACCTAGGAACAAAGGAAAAACCACATAAAGTATGGTTAGGAAGAAATCTCAGCAAGGAAGAGAAGAAGTCCTATGTTTAATTGCTAAAGAAATATCAACACTGCGTAGCTTGGTATTACTCTACGTTGAAGGCATACAGGGAAGATTTGTTCCAACATGAAAGTCCTCTTGAATCTAATTCCAAGACTTTCAATAAAAAATAGAGGCCCATAAATTTTCTCCTTTCTTTGAAGATGTAAGAAGAACTGAAGAAGTTGAGGGATGGAGGGATCATTCAGCCCACAAGGTACTCATCTTGGGTTGCAAACCTAGTGCCAGTCAGAAAAAAGAATGGTGATATAAGGTTGTGCGTAGACTTCAGGAACTTGAATAAATCATCATTGAAAGATAATTACCCTCTTCCAAACATGGAGAACATGCTACAATTAGTAACTGGTTCTGAATTATTATCCACTCTTGATGGTTTCTCTAGCTATCATCAAGTTGTTATGGAGTTAGAAAGAATAAAGACTTCCTTTACCACTCCTTGGGGAAATTATGTCTATGTCAGGATTCCTTTTAGCTTAATTAATGTTGGAGAAACTTTCCAAAGAGCAATAGATGTAGCATTTTCTGGTTATATTAAATATTTCATTGTTGTTTATCAAGATGATGTAACTATGTTTTCTAGAAAAATAAATGATCACTTGCAACACTTGGAGAGAATGTTGTTAAGGTGTAGAGAGTATGGCATATCATTGAATCCTAAGAAATTCCATTTTGGAGTGCAAAAGGAAAAAATGATTGGTCACATTGTATCAAAGGAAGGGGTCATGATAGATCCAAAGAGAGTGGAATCCATCAGCAAGGTTCCAATTCTGAGAACTAAGAAGGGATTTCAATCCTTCTTTCGAAAAATAAACTTTATTGGAAGATTTGTGTCTAACTTTGCTGAGATGATCATCACTATTACTAACATGTTGAAGAAGGACCAAGTTATAAAATGGGAAGAAGCTTACATTCAAGTTTTGAATAGGATCAAAGAATCACTAAAGCATGCCCGTGTTTTGGCAGCTCCAAATTACAGGAAGACTTTTCAAGTGTTTTCTTTTGCTTCAGAAAACACCATTACATTTGTTTTATTGCAAAAGGATGATGAAGGGACTAAGAGACCAATCTCCTTTTTCAGTAAGGCATTGAAAGGAGCTGAGTTGAAGTACACCATCATGGAGAAGAATGCATTTTCCTTGGTGAAAGCAAAAAATATTTTCAGACCTTACATATTGAGCTCTAAAGTTGTTGCTTATGTTCCCCAGACCATGGTGAAAGATATCTTATTAGAGATAGAGGTCTCAAGAAAAACATGCAGATGGGTAAAAAAGTTGCAGGAATATGACATGGATATCCAAACTACAGAATTGAGAAGAGGTTTGTGCCTAGCTAAGCTTATGGCTGAGAGAAACTTGCAAACTATTGAGGTGAATGAAGTAGAATGAGAAAGGGTGGATGTTCTTGAAAATTTAGTAAGTTCTGAATGGTACAAAAATATAATCTTTTATCTCAGACATCTATGCTGCCCTGAAAATCAGAAAAGAGCTCTTAATTTCACCTCCTAGAAATATTTCATTCCTAATTTTGGGTTATCTTCGAGTAACCCCGAGGGAGTGCTCTTGAGATGCAACAGAATATGAGGCCCCCAAAATAATTGCTGATATCCATGGAGGAGTTTAAGGGGGAAATTTTGCTAGAAGATTTATAACACATAAAATCTTGAGGGTTGGTTATTGGTGGCCAACTTTCTTCAAATATACAAATCTATTGGTTAGGAAATTTGAAAGTTGCTAGCTTTTTTTCTAGAATATTGAATGCTTTTGGCTCCCTTCCTTTGCAGCTTGTGTCAGTTGAACCACCATTTAAGTAATGGGGAATGGATTTCATTGGTGAAATTTATTATCCTTCCAGTGCTTGTCATAAATGGATTATTGTAGCCACTTATTATTTCACTAAGAGGGTGGAAGCAATCCCCACCATGAAGGCAACACACCAAGTTATCATGGAATTCACACTGAATCAAATTATATGTAGATTTGGAGTTCCAGTTAAGATTGTTGCTGATAATGCCATGAGTTTCAGAGCCAAACCTTTGGTGGCAATGTGCAAAGAGTATGTAATAAATTTGGCATATGCTTCCAACTACAATCCCCAAGGAAATGGACAAGATGATTCTAGCAATAAAAACTTGTTTAAGATAATTAGAATAACCATGAAGCTGAACAAAAAGAAGTGGGGTGAGTAACTAAAGTTTGTTGTTTGGGATGACAGAATCACTATCAAAAGAACTACTGGTAAAATCCCATTTGAGTTGGTATATGGAAATCAAGCTCTGCTTCCCCTTCATTTGCAATTGTCTTCATTCCAGTTTTTTCAACAAATTGAAGACTAGGAAGTTAGTCCATATGATGCTCGAATAAATCAAATTATTGAGTTAGATGAAGAAAGAAGGGCATCTCATCAGAGGCATGTGAAGTTCAGAGAAAAGTTGAAGAAGTTATTTGACAAGAAGGTGACTCCAATAGCTTTCACCATTGGGGATCTTGTGCTATTATGGGATAGTAGGCATGAAGATAAGGGTGAGCATGGTAAATTTGATGCATTGTGGATGAGCCCTTATTCAATTGATATTCGAATTGGTGAAAATGCCTTCTTCCTAAAATACTTAAACGAGGAACTGCTTGAATTGCCTTTTAATGGAAGGAAGTTGAAACATTTCCTTGATTGATTTCTCCAAATCAAGGTATACTTCATTGTATAGTGTATAGTTCTTTGTTTTAATTCTACTTTTGTGTTTTTGTTCATTCTAGTCCTTAGTGACATTGTTTTTCTGGTTTCTTAGTTCATTTTTTGAAGGATGGTTATGATTTCTTTTCTCTGCAAGCTTATTCTTTGACTCTGTTGCCTAATGGTCTGTTTATGGCACTCTGTCTACTATTTGTTCTTGTGGCACTCACAAGGAGTGCCCATCCTCGAGTCAGAGCCAATGTTGGTGCTCAATATGGTCTTGCCCTGTTTGTCCTTGAAATTCTTAATTTTACAAGCTTTGTTGTGTTTTATATCTCCCCCTTATTGATGCATAAAAACTATGTCCTCCATTTGGTTGCCATGATCAGTCCCTTCCTTGGTTGAGGATCACTTAAAAGTTTAGAATTTGTTTTTCATTCCTCTGTCCATGTGAAAGAGTCTTTAACTTGGGCAAAAAACAAGGTTTTTGCCCTTCCTTCCGTTTTCCGTAGTCACGTTTTGTTGTCCCTCTAATTTTGTCCCAAATATCTATGGAAATGTGATTGGATGTGGCTCGGAAGATCATATTTGGACCTTATATCATTTCCAAACTCTCTGTCTATCAAGAAGGATTCATTTTCGGGATCAAATGGTGATTGTCCTGCATTTTATAGTTTAACGGGTGTGTTTTTCCCTGTCAAATTTACATTTCGGCATGTATGTAAACACGGCTCTTTCTAGTTAGATGCAGCTCAACCAGGATATTTGAAACACTAAGGCTCGATTCAACTCAAAGCTTGTCCATGTGGAGGGTCAATGCTCATCTAAAAATTCACCTTTTGGTTTGGCCTTGGAGTTACGTCGAGGAGACACATGAAGGTTTCCGTTGCCTTGCCCAGACTTGGAAAATTTTTTCATGCGGTTGGTACAGGTCTAGTGGACCATGGAAACATGGAGAGGAGGAACTCATTTGAGGATCTACCTCAGGGTCCCACCTTAACAATTGTGACGGAGAGACATGTGGAGGCTTCTACCGGCTCCCCTCTATACTTAAATTTTTCAAAGAAATTTTCTAAGCCGTGGGACATGTGGAGGGACCACGCCTATTTGGGGACCAGCCCCTAAGTTTTATTTTAAAGAATCTCCAAGAGGACACTTGGAGGCTTCTGGTCACTCTTCCCTTGCTCAGAATTTTCAATGGCCAAGGAAACCTGTCTCAGACCATAGACACATGGAACCTTTCGTTGATCCCTCAATGTTTTTAACAACTCTGTTGGACTAAGACATGTGGTGAGCCTGCACTTTTTTGGGGTCTCTACTTTTAGGGACCATTTTAAAGTGCACCATTGAGACACGTGAAGGCTTCCGCTAGCTCGTTCTATTTTCTAAGACTTTTTCAAATGCCAAAAATCATTTTTCTTGGGTCCAGGGCACGTGGAAGGTCAACACTTGTTTGGGAACTTACCCCTGTACTTCTCCTTTGTAGTTACACAAAGGAAACACGTGGATGGCTATAAAATAAATTATAGAATGGGCATAATAAATGGTTGCTGTGCATTTCACCTGTTTTTTTGCCATTTTTGCTCCAAGACTCTTGGAGATGTGAATACGCATTGTTTTTGATAATTTTTTGATGAAATTCCTTGTCTTTTTTGTGTGCAAAGTGCCACCGAATGGATTCAGAACTTAATTTATTAGTCCAAGGATTGTTAAGGTCAATATTCTGAAGTTGGAATTTCTTGGGAACTTACAAAAATGGGAATTACCAGAGAAGATGGATGCGGGGTAGAATTGTAGAGGAAAGAGAGGGAAAAGGATGAAATGATGAAGGGTGCAGGTGCAAAAGATGAAAAAGGTGTTTCCTCGACAGTATAAAGGATTACCTGTCAGATCCAAATTTTGTAGAGCCTCAAGAAAATGATTAAAAAGGGGATTTCTTACATGACAGAATCAGAATGATTAGAAGGACTACCAAAAAGTTATGGCATGACATCCTAGTCATTAGTTGAGGGCCCAAGAAATTTGATCAATTCATAATTGGTCCACATGGCCACTTTTGGATCTCAATTTTCTTAAACGTCCATGTCTGAAAAAATTTGTAACAAGCAAAGGTCCCTTGAATATTCTTCTTATTTGCGGGGAAAATTTGAGTGAGTAAAATGTATAAATGCAATGAGAATACTCTTGCAAAAGGTTGGGGGTTGAATTCTTAAGAGAAAATTTGAGAAATCCATCTTCCTGAGAGACCAATCCGAGATACTTGGTTAATTCATTTTGTGTTAGATTTTCTATGATGTCAAGTTGGTTTCAGATGTATAGCCATTCATAAGAACTTATATTTCTCTGGAAGCTTTCCCCTGTTGATGAATCTAAGAAAATTTGAAATTAATTTGTGTTCAATCTCTAGAAATTTGTGTCTTCTTGGTTTCAAAATGTCTGCAAATGGTTACGTTTTTTCCTATTACAATCTTACATTGAAATATTTGTGAAATCACATAGGATCTCATCCCTATGATAGTTTAGTGGCATTTGAAATCTCATTTTAGGAAGAGCCTTCATCCTGTGATGAGATAAACAAATTTAAAATCAATCCACTTTCATTTTTTGATAAATATTCTCTGTAAGTCTTTTAGTGTACCTTAGGTGTGATTCATTAGAGATTTTGGTGTTTAATTAATTCTTTTAACTCGAGAGGTCATGCTAGATTCTTAAATATTGTGTGAAAACGTGATGATCTAGGCCTCCATTGAAGCACATCTTTTGGTTGATGGAACGTATTAACTATTCTGAAGCTTTGTGTTATTGAGTTGTCCATTGTTGTGAAGTTTCTTAGATGTCTAGTATAATCAACTTTATCATGCTTAATCTCCCATCAAAATCATTCAAAAACAATGAATTCATCCTAAACTACCGTTGTTTGCCCTGTAATCAAGAAAGGAACAAAATCTATTTACTAAAGTATGTAGAACAATCAAGATTTCTTAAGGTCTTTAGTAACCTTAGCCTTGTGTTGAAATTATCTCCATCTTTTCGAAGTGACAACTCTTGAGAATTAAATTATGGATTATTGATCATATTTTCCCAAGGTTTTCTTCCTAAACTTTGTGCAAACAAAGGATATCTCCATCTCCTTCCTCAAATAGAGGTTACACTAAGGGTCCTCTCATCCTGGTCGAAAGGCACGACCTAAATTAGTGAGGATAGTTCAAATCCTCTTGAAGGTGCTATCCATCTATCCACAAATCTGAGTGATAAAGGGCTAGTTAGATCTCATCCTAGTAAAAAAATGACACACATCATGATCTATTTGTCTCTAAGCTCCATATCAAATCTGTGATGTTGCTCAGCTTGAAAAGGAGAACAAATTTTGATACCAGCACCGACACCTACACCTTTACCATCAAATGACCTTTTCCTATGCCTAAAACCTTACCTGCACCTATATTTTCCTCTACGTCCAAACCTATTACCACATTGGGAGTCATGCCGACATCAAGTCAAGTCCCTACTCCTATCAAACTAGACTTAGCCATGTCCTCACAAGCCGTCACAAAGACTATTCCCTAACTTAAGAGGAAGCCCCAACCTCTTAGGCCGCATACACCAGCTTTTTCCACTACCCCTATATCACCTTCACCACTTCCATCTATCCTAGGTCCCCACCCATCAACCTTGTCAAAACATCCTCCTACCTAGAGTAAACCAAAAACATAACAACCCACCTCGTCATGATCCTCTGTTACACCAAAATTACCTAAAAACATTACGCTACAACTTCACCTACATCCTTTCTATTTCACATACCTGCACAACTTTCAGTATCCTCACCATTACCCATGAAATTCCCTTCCCCTCAACCAGTTCCTTCCACATTTAATCTTACCACAACCTTCACCACACCTCCATTATCACCTTGGCTAACTCGTTCCTTTTCACTAGCTGCCTTCCCTTCTACATCACACACTTCATCTTCACCTTTACCCAAGAAGGTACAACCAAATCCCAAGAACCAAATACCCTCCAAAGAGGTAGTTAAACCTACATCACCTTCAACAACTAGTTCACTTGTGACATGTTTACCCAAGAAGGTGCAATCTAAACCTAAAACTATATTATCTACCAAATAGGTGGTTAAACTTACTCAACCTCTGATTCCACTTCTAGTGATGCCTCTCCCACCAAATTCACCCACACTTACTTCACATTGTGATCCATTGGCAGGGCCTTATGCCAAAATATTAGCTAACCTTTTGGAAACATCTATCATTACATTACCACCACTTAGAGATTACAACCCACTCAAACCTAAACTAGACAATTTTGACGATACCAAAATTTACGCTTACCATCACCTGGGAGGGAATTATGTGCAAAACAATAAGGCCATTAAAACTATTTTTCTCCAACTATGTCCTTTTAAAGAAAAATTTGATGATGATTATCTTTTAGATGAGGATCCTATTCCACCTTCACTTATAGCGACACCTCCTCATCCCTTATCTATTCAATGACCTTCATCTCCACCTCCACAACCCTTTTATACAACTCCAACATTTAAGATCAATATGGTCCAAATAAGATAGCTACCCAAACCTCCCCTAAAATTTTAATGTGTTGCATTTTTTTCACAAAAATAGTATATGCCCTCACCATATTTTTTCCTATCATGTCGTTACACCTATCATGATGCACTTTATCCTTTACCGCAGATCAATAGGGTTAAAATTTCCACTCAAGCCTAGTAGGACAAAGGAAAAGAGAAAACAACCAACTCATCTCTTACTCTTTTACCAAATATTCGATTATCACCTCCACATAAAATCACACTATGTGGACCCACATAACCTATTTCTGACGGGGTTTCCCATCGTACAATGCTTAAACAATTACACCAGTCTCCTCTCAAATTGTCTTTGTACAAACTTGTCCAAACCTTTGAGTCTTATTGTCAGGCCCTCATTGAGGTCCTACAATGTATTGAGGTTCTACCTAATGACCCTATGCCTGTTCCATCATCTGCTCTCTCTCACAACTTCGTCCCCTTCCTTTTCTCTCGATACCTCTCATCAAGTACTCACTCTCAGTTTTTCTGAGGATGAGATTGTAGCTGTCTAATGAGATGATCCTGACCTTGCCCTATTTTTTCCTGTATTTGTTGATAATATATGTGTTTGATGCATTATGATCGATGGTGGTACCAGTATTAAAATCATTTCCTCCCATGCATACAACCGAATGCACATCGCTACTAATTTCATGCATAATAACCTAGTCATGCTACATTCATTTAATGATGCCATGACTTCTACCCTCAGTACCATCATTCTCCAAATTCGTGTAGGCCCTCGTTTTATTCCATAATTATTCTATTTCTTAGAAGAGGAATTCTAGTATAACATGGTACTTAGCCAACCTTTGATTCATGCCATGCATTGTGTTCCTTCAACCTTACATTGTTGTTTAAAATTCAAACATGAAGGGAAAAAAATATACCATTCCATCCAAGCCTTCACCATTCAAGACTTGTAACATGTTGTATCAACCCAATGAGTCCTTATACCATTTAAGGCATGAACTGCCACTACCAATACTTCTTCAGCCACTTCCTCATTCACCACTTCTGTCACTACATCTTTCGAAATTAATTCCTCTATTCTGATTGATGCTACAACTTTTGTAACTGACCCATCAGCCAACCCATATACTCCTCAAACATCAAATGCTTCTTCTACCTAACTTTCAAGTGATTCATCCATTCCTGCTACCCACATACTGTCTACTGATCCCTTAGAAGGTGTTTATCAATTTCTCACTCTGGGGGAGTACCATATTTATTATAATGACACATTCCTTACTCCTTAAGAGTATGGTAACCTTCACCAAAATCCCCACTATGATCACTACAAAGGTGAGGTTTTCCCTTATGGTCCTCTACACCTTTGCACAAACTTAATGTATCGGGGACATGATGCTTGTACCTACTTTCCCAAGCCACATTCCTAAACTCGCCCATTTTCTGCTAACCTCAAATATCTCACCAACCGCCGCTTTGCCCACACCTTCCTCCATCATTTTTCTTGGAAGGTTTTTCACTTTTTTTTCTATGAATAAGGTCTCCATACTATCATTCCTTACACCACTCGTAGGCATAAAGACCGCAGTGGTATTGGAATTTTTGAACCACCTTCCAAGAATGATCAAGTTGAACTCATTGAGGATGATAAACATTCCCCATCCCATTCACCAACTTCAACACCTTCACCTACAAAGTCTATGGATCCAAAATCCATTCCTCCTAACTTTTTATTTTTGTAAAAATTGTTTCCTTAGGACTTCTGATTTATCAGTGTGATGATGAGGCTCCCTCTTCTCTTCCCTTCATGTATCCTCACATGATCTATGACGATTCACCTTCTATTAACATCGTTAAATTTTAGGATGGCGAGTCTATTCTCACCTACCTTGGTGTGGAAGATTCTTATATTCACCAGTCATTACCCTATGAGACACAAACCATTTTTAATGAATCAACGATCAAAATCAATATTCACACTCAGGACAACCGGCAAATTCTAAAAACAGGAAAAGGTTTAGATGCTACTAAATAGGAAGATTTCACTTCTTTCCTCTAGGATCATAGAAATAATTTTGATTGCTCCTACTTTTATATGCCTTGTATTGACCCAAACATTATGGTCCACAATATCATACCCATTCTTGATGCCAAACCCGTGAAACAAAAGATACGAAAAATGCATCCTCGCATTGCCCTTCTTGTCAAAGAATAACTCCATTTACTTATTTTGGTTTCTTTCATCCTACCCATTGATTATACCCAATAGATCTCTAACATCATTCTTGTCACAAAAGCAGTAGGGGACTCTGCATTTGCACAGATTTGTGCAACCTTAATGTAGCTTGCCCCAAAGATGAATTTACTCTACCAAATATTGACCAACTAGTTGATCTAACCATTGGCCATGAAATGCTATCACTCATGGACAGTTTCTTGGGTTATAACCAAATATTACTCGCCCCATAATATCAAAACAAAACCACCTTCATCACTCTTTGGGGAACCTTCTTCTATCATGTCATGCCCTTTGGCCTTAAAAATGTTGGCACTACATATCAGTAGGCTATGAATTATATCTTTCATGACATTATGCATAGGATATTGGAAGATTATATTGATGACCTCCTTTCCAAATCTAAACATCGGGTCGAGCACCTTGCTGTCGTTAAAGTTGCCTTTGACCGTTTCATCAAATACTGCATTCACCTTCAACCTAATAAGTGTATCTTCGTTGTTCTCACTTGAAATTTTCTTGGTTTTATCATTTATTTGCGCAACATTGAACTTGATCCTTCTAAAATCAAGGTTATTCTCGAGATTCCTCCACATACTAACCTTTGTCAACTTCATAGTTTCCTTTGAAATTTGGAATCTATTCATCGCTTTATTTCTCATCTTTTCGACCACTTCCATCCATTTCATCATCTTCTCAAAAAGGATGTCTCCTTCATATGGGATGTTGAATGCCACAAAGCCTTCGACGCCTTAAAAAATACCTCCTCTAACAACCTGTGCTCATTCCCCCTAAGGATGAAAAACAATTTTACCTTTACATTTCTACTATTGATCATTCCCTGGGTTCCATGCTTACTCGTCGTGACAAGAAACATAGGGAGTAATTGGTTTATTATATAATCCATACATTTTGAGAATGCGAAACTAGATATTATCACACTGAAAAAATCTGATTATCCTTATATTTTATCACCACTAGACTTTGGCATTACCTACTCAAGCAAAAAACCTTGGTTGTCAGCAATACTGACCCCCTACATTACATATATGCTAAGCGCTACCAACATCAACGTGTTGCACGGTTGCTCATGCTTCTTGTAGACATAGATCTCGAATTCATCCATAAAAGAATTTTCAAAGGAAAGACCATTGCTGATCAACTTGCAGACCCACCTCTCTCCGAAAACCAATCTTCTAGCTTTGATTTGCTTGATGAATCCATCACTACCCTCTCCCTAGACAATAACATTTACTAGATGAGCTTATTCTTCGATGTTTTCAAATGTCAACATGGGGGTGGTGCCAAATTTATCCTCATTCCTCTTAATGGCGAGCCTATGAAATTATCTTTCAAACTAGATTTTGATTGTACTAACAATATGACTGAATATGAAGCACTCGTGCTAGGTCTTCAAACCTCCATATCCTTTGATGTTAAATCAATTAATATCTTTGGTGACTCTCAACTGGTAGTGAACGAAGTTAATGGTATATACCACTTTCATAACAAGATAATTAAAAAGTATAAGCATCATGTTGACATGCTTTTAACTAAGTTTGACCATTATGAACTTAAAACTAACTAGCATTCAATTAATAACTTTGCATACACCATGGCTTGTCTTGATTCTCAAATCCCCGCTTTTCCCTCCGAATAAAAAATATTTGTTATAATATAAAGGTTGTAATCACCTTATTATCTAATCTGAGACATCAACCTTGTAGGAAACATTGAAACTGACACAGGTGACCTTTGGTATGATTAGTTTGTTGACTACCTTTCCCTTTCAATTCTTTCTCCAGATCTAACTCATAGTGGACAAATATCCTTTCTCAAAAGTGTCTCTCACTATGTCATGATCATTGGTCTTCTCTATAAACTCGGATTTGATGGTATCTTATTACGATGCCTTACAAGCTCTAAAATTCCATACACCATCAAGGAAGTTCATGATGGGATTTTTGGGTGTTAGTTCAATGGATTAGTTATCATTAAGCATATCCTTCACCTAGGATATTATTGGCCAACCCTTAACTATGATTTTTGTGACTATGTCAAGCATTGTGTGAAGTGTGAGCAACATGCTCAAATTAATCACACCCCTTTTCATGCCTTATAGGTCAGGTGAGACCTTTGGTGTTTCTATCAATGGGGTTTGGATCTTGTTAGAGACATAAACCCTCATTCTTCCAAAGGTCATCAATGGATTATTACCACTACCGAATATTACACTAAGTGGGTAGAAGTCGTACCTCTTATTTCTAAAAAATCCAAGAAAATATTTGAGTTCATCAACCATCACATCATTTTTCCTTTTTTTTTCCTCACCGCCTCATCACTAATAATGAAAAACAATTCAAAAACAAAACCGTATCGAAACTATTTGATGCCTTCGAAATTCAAATAATTTTTTCTTCACCTTATTATCCTAAAACAAATGGCAAAGCTGCATCGACTAAAAAACCCTAAATAAACTTCTTACGAAAGTGGTTGACAATACTAGTAAGGATTGAGACACACACACATTCATTTTTCCTTATGGGATTATCATACTAGTATTCACACCTAAACTATTTCCACACCTTTCTCTTTGGTATACAGTATAGAGGTTGTATTTCCTCTCAAATTCCAAATTCCATCTCTTCATATCTCACTTAAAGAAATTCTCAATGGTAATGATTTTCACAAGGACCATTTGGCACAACTTGAGTTATTAGAAAAATGCCTCCTAAATGCTCTCTATCACCTTCAAATCTACCAAAAATGTATGGAACGTGCCTACGTTAAACGTGTTTGAAAACGAACCTTCCAAGTCAGTGACCTCATCTTGAAGGAAAATAAACATGTAAAAAAAATGGAGAAAAGTAAACGTGGCAAGTTTGCTCCTAATTAGCTTGGACCCTATATCGTTACTCATGCGAATGGATTGGGTGCTTATCGTTTATCTTCACTCGAAGGCAAACCCAAACTAGATCTCCTTAATGCTTTGCATCTTTGACCATTCTATCGTTGAATCATTTCCTATATCATGTTTTGTCCATTAAATGCTTGTCCCTTGAGAAAAATTCACCTTCCACTTATCTCTTTTAAGAATCAATGACTAAGCAAGAATCATGTGATTACCTGCCATCTTTCAGCCTTATCTTCAACATGAGTACCATGACTCTACCCATGGCATGATTCTCATGAATACTTTTCATCCTTTTCAGGATGGAATCACATTATCATTGGTCACTTAAAACCTTTATTTCATAGCTAACTTCTATGTTGTATGTTTTCTTCTACATAAAATAAGCATATACTTCTCTATAGTCTTTTCCATGACCTAAAATTCCAAAACAAAAAACAATTCAAAGGTAATATACATGATTTTCAAATTCAAACTCCTTGAGTCAAACTTATAGAAAATAGATGATTCCATCAAAAAGGAAATCTATCTTTCTATCCTACTTCTATAAATAGAGTGCTACCTCAAAGGAAAACTATAGAATTTTAGCCATATTGTACATAGTTTATAAAAAAAGAAGACCATTTCTTCAAAAAAATAAAAAATATTGAAGCTTTTCACATAGATCAACCTCACAAATACCTCAAGGAGATATTCTATTCACCCCACATAGAATTCCCACATAAATCAGTCTATAAAAAAAAGAAAAGAAAAAGATAACTTTTTTGTCATGGACATGCCTATTTTGGTCTTGGGTATTCACAGAAGAGACATGTTGTCTCACACCAAGGTTACACTAAAAAAACCTAGTTCACCTCATCATCTTTCCTTTCTAATATTCTACCTACTCAACGGACATGCCACAAATGTGACATTTCATGATCATGTGACCTTCTTCACCGTTATAATAGTCAATCATGCAACGCCTTTAGGGTCTTACATTCATAGTTCAATCTTCGATATGATAAACTCAAAATGGTTCTTTCCAATTAGGAGGTTTTTCATCTCCTCTTGCCATTTACCTCTTTTATTACTTATTGATCCTCATTAACAGAACCAGAACTTTGAAACTTATATTTTGGGAATTCCTCTTCCACTAAAATCACCTACACCTATTCAAGCCAAAATCACCCACACCTATTTAACCTATACTCAGTCATGCCTAAAACCTACCGAACCATTCATATCCCTTATCATATTCTTCCCTAGCTTATGGGAGAGCTACATCATCCTAAGGTGCCTTTTCCCTGGAGCTATGTAGGTAGCACTCTGAGGGCATGGAGCCCTTGGTGGTTAGCTCAACAACTTTTACCCCTCCCCTATTTTTCCCCTTTACATTCACATTCTATCCTAGTTAGTTTCCATTTTACACAGAAACTTGGAAATTAATATATCATAAAAATATACATACCTACCAATTTATCACCATGACCATATTCTACTTAAATCATTTCATATTTTAATGATATTAATTACTTATAAATTTAACCACAACATACATACAACACAATATTTCAATAAGATTGGTAACTTGGAAATTACCTAGACTCCACCATGCGTATACCTGACTCCATCATGCCTAACTCAACAAGTTCCCATGGTACACAGTAATAATGGAAATTGAAAAGAGTACATCATCCATCCAATATTACTAATCAACTATATAAATAGGAATGTTTGTGTATCAATACATATATACATAGGATTACATAATCAAAGTGTCTAAAAAATATCATATACGATCTCACAAAACCTTTGGCACACAGGCCGGTATATATATCAAAATAAAAATCATAATACAATATCATAAACATCTCGGCCCCACCTGAGGCCCTCCTCTCTCCCTATCAATCGTGTTGCCAACATCTCTCCACCCTCTACTAGTCCCTGCCCAACCTCCATCTCCTCCCCCTGGCCCTCTATCAGGCCAAGTCTAGGAGAACTTATACCCTCATGTTAACCCTATCTTTGGGGCCAATGACCCCCTCTGCTACAAGAGATGTGAGTCCTATAACTATTCCTCTCATTAGTTACCTACTACGCCCTATACTCAGTATATGAGGGAACATCAATGCCTGTAGTGACTAGATGGTCCTGGTAAAAAAGGGCCTTTGGTAGCTCATCCCTAAACCTCACCATAGATATAGTCTTGGGTGGTGCCATCAGCATAGCTGCAACCTATGAACTCTGCCCCAATAATAGAAGCCCCTTTCATCATGGCTATAATATGAGACCTGTTATCACCGAATCACAGCACCCTTGTGCATGTATTTAATTCACAATGTGATTGGATAACATGGGTACCATCTCCAAGTTGTGGGACTTGCTACTTGAGACAGACCTCCAGAGAAAGCTGGTTCTTGCTCCTAAACTACCTGCCACAATCTACTCTAATGCAGGATAAGCTAACTGTTCTAATCTAAATTTCCAAGGGACCAGGGAGAGAGAATACATAAAATGAAATCCTACACTAAAGCGGTGATACACCAGAAAAGGAGGGTGTGAGAGTAGTCTCCAAATGTGTGAAATACAGAGGCAAAGTGCACACTAGAAGAGGTGATAACAGTTCTCCACAATCTAGCAAAATGCATTCACAACAATATTTCAAACATGCACAATGATAATGGATCCCTGCAAGAACATAATAATAGACACAATATCCTTGTAGAAAGATTAAAGGGGCAAGAAGAATGCAAGAAAACACAGCAGGGGAAGATACATCCACAAACTTGTATTTTATTGCTTCATGGTATGCACAGTTCAATCTATTACAAGAAAAGGGCCTGGATCACCATGCAAGGAGTCCACTACAAGGGCCTGCAACACACTGGCTTCACAAAGCAATTTTGACAGAGATTTGTTACCCAAAATCTCCCCCCCTTACAATGAACCCAACACTCCAATTTATAGAAAAAATGAGAAGGAGAAGAGAAGGGAAAATGGAAATCCCGAAATCTATCCTTCAACCACCTGTAAGAGACATTAAATTGAGTGGAATGGGTACACATTACTTGCAAAAGGCTCCCCATACTATCCCATGTGCTGCAGCAGAGAAGGAATGATGACCATGCCTCTTAATTGCACTCCCAGCTACCAAATAGAACACTGTTCTGAACCCGGCCACGTTTTCTTAAAAAACTCAATCAATTTCTGATCACATCTGGAATTTCTTGATTGCTGTGCATCGGGCTCGGAACCATGATTCCAAAGGTACCAATTTTGTGTGATTTCGTTGAGGAATGCAAAAGTTATGGCCTTCTGAGTGCGGGCAGCTCTTTTGGGCCTGGCAGGCGTTTTCTGTCATTTGACGGGAATGAGCATTAACTGACTGGAGCCGAATATGTTTACTTTATTTAAATATATCTACCCTCATTAAAAATAAGAAATCCAGTTTTTGTGGCGTAGAGGACGTCGTGCTCGTTCCAGAAAGTCCAATTTTATCAAAATCGGAGCTCGGAGTCAAAAGTTATGGCCGTTTGAAGTTTCCGGACCAAACGTTGACTTTTCTTCCTGTGACACGTGTCATAATTTCATTGGTTCTCGGCCCTACCGGCTCTTTCACACCCTTCACGTCTTTTTGTCCCAGATGGCACAGTGCTGCTTGTGCTGATTTCGGGTGGTTCGGCCGGTTCGCGTCCATTTGTCCCGCTTGTCCCACTTTGTTTCGGAATGCTTGTGCTGATTTCGGGCGGTTCGGCCGGTTCGCGTCCATTTGTCCCACTTGTCCCACTTTGTTTTGGACTGCCTTGACTGATTTCGGCCGAACCGGCCGGTTCAAGTCCATTTGACCCAAACATCCCAGACTGTCCCTCTCAGCAGTTAGCCGATTTTTTTTCAATTTTTTGGCCAGATCGGCTTTTCGCGCCTACCGCGTACTTTTGTCCCAGATGTCCCAATTGCTTCCGGGGCCGCCTGTGCTCATTTCGGCCGATCCGAGCCTTTTTGTCCCAACTGTCCCGACTGTTGCGAGTACTAGGACTTAGCCATTTTTCGTGATTTTTCCTGGCCCGAGCCTTGAGGGGTGAATTTTGGATAACAAGACCCTATCCTAGTTCCTGTGGTGCCACAACCTATGCGCTAGCGGGTGTTAGCTATCCATATAAAATAGTGACATGTGTTTTTAGCAATGATATCTGTGCACCGTACACTATGTGTAACACCTGCACAAACACATACACAAAAGACATGGGAAAGGTCGGGTAAATTTTCTTTTTTAAAGTTTAAACGACACCACAAGAGGTCTAAATGGGCAACAACTACTCACTATAGGTCAAGAAAACATTGACCACATAGAAAATGAGGAATCATACCACACCCATCATGAATAATTCACTATTCTCTTCAACAAGGTACAACATAATAGTCCAACAACAATACCCAGTTACAATTAAGGACATCCCACAGTGTAAAATATTTCAACGTTATGTATTTACTAAAATTTCTTTCAAGACATTACTTTACAACTTAGAAGATTCATGTTTTGATGCGTACAATTCTCCTTACGAATGTGAACTTATTTCTTTTATACTAAATCCTAATTAGCTTAACATCAAGTTTTCAGAAATAGGATCATCTATAATATGTCAATAGATTGCTTAATTTGTTTGAATAAAAAGAAAAATTTCCATTTCTCACAAGGTTACTTATTCATAATCAAGCTACTGAATCTTGTTTCCTACCTCCATTGCACAAGGTTATGATCAAAAGCTCCATTTGAGGGGAAATTACCGTTTATTTTTTGAACTACCACCTCCCGTGCAAGGATCAAACATCTAACAACAAAATAAGAGAAGATTACAGAGCACTTTGGAAGAAGGTAGAAGGATAAGATCGAATTGGATTCATCTTTAAGAACTCATTAGTTATTAACTAGGATTTTATTGGGGCTAAGAATCTATCGAGAATGATTAAAGGTTTCACTGGTTTTCTCTTGACGAGATTGACGTAAGTATAGAAATTATGTTTTTCAAAGGGTGAGATAGATTGAATGGTTTCTAATCAGTCTCCTCCTACTTATTATGACCTTATTATCTTCCACAATCTAATAATTGATTTCAACTTAAGATCGTTTAAGGACTCACCATAAAAAAGGATAATTTTGGTTAGTTTATCTTGGGGAAAGCAAGGTAAATATTTTTTTTTCAAAACATAGTTTCCTCTTTGATCACCTAAGGGCTCAAATGTTATCAAATAGATCAAAAAAACATTAATTTATTCATATATATATTATTTTATTTTAAATTTTATAAGGATTATCCAACCATATTATTATCCTTAGAATGGCATTGTTAATCTATCTTAGAAGGGTTTACAACACAAAATTTTGTCTCAAGAGAAAAGTATACCATTACTCTTTTGTGAAAAATATACATGGTTACATCAACTCTTTCTAACAGGATGCACAATGTAAAGGGATAAAAAAATTCTATGGAACTATGACTAGGGAACAAGAAAGTAACAACATTGATCATGTAATGCTACACTATTCTTGGAACTCCTATAATCCATTAAAAAAACTCATAACAATGCGGTGATCCAATTTTTTATATTTTCCACGATAGCAAAACAAGTCAAGGTTTCAATAGTTAAGACAAAATTACTCCACAATACATCATACTAAGGCATTGAACCTCTTCTAAAATTTCCATGGGACCCTTTCAAGATTTTTATAAAAAAAAATTATTCATACAAAAGAACTTCATAACAAAGATTGATGCAATATTCTACAAGTCTTTCCCTCATCTACTCACATAAGCCATTTGCACAAATTATTAACCTAATACAGTTTGTGAGAACTGAGCAAGATAAGACTACACATAGAAATGATAATCTATTATCTAAAAATATCAAGAAAGGAAAACATTTTATTCCAAAAATTGGATCGAAGCTCTAAATACTAACAACTCCTTAAGCTATAATAAAAATTTCCACCATGCCAATCTAAGAAGAAAGTCTTATACTTCAATTATGAACATTGTCTCAAAAGAAAAAAAAAATTAACCACAAAACAAGAAAAACCATAGGCCTAGAGAGTTAGAATTAAAATTTCAAGTGTAAAAGAGAGTTTCGTTATACAAGTTAGCTTTCTAAACATCCATTCAAATTTTATTACATTATGGAATTGCAAAATTCCTCAATAAGTCTATACTTTCGGTTTAAATAAGATGGATAACCACTTTCCATCAAAATTTCCTTTTAATGCAACCCTTGTTACTATAATCAAACCAATCCTTAAAAAAAGTGCATTTACAAGAATCACCAATGCCAGTAACTTAACAAGAACTCTAATCATAAATCAACAACACATCTAACTATAAAAATAAACCATATGTCCCTAATATTCTTAACTGTTCTATCATGAGTCAACAAGATTTCAAAATATATATATCATCCAATTGCCAATAAAAATATTATCAATTTCCAATAAAATCAGTGAGGTGCAAAATTATAAATACCACAAAAAGTCATCATGTATTAAAATCAAGCCAAGGTAGTTCTAAAAATAAAATAGTAATATCCATAAATGCACATATGAACTTCAAATCTCGGTGACTAAAAATTTTAGCTGCGGTTCAAGCTTCAAAAGGAAAGGTCCAAGTGCACCTTAAGGAAAACTTCAAACCTCTTGGACTTATACCGATGATCATCAGGCAATTGGGTATATGTCTAGTTTCGTAAAAAAATCCTATAGTAATATCCATGGTGTAAAATAACTAAATAACCGGGTACCTTTGCCACGATACTCACTTCATACTAAAACTAACCATTGTATTCAATCACACATAAAATTTTTGTAAACCTATGGAATAATTGAATATCGAAGGGACCATATAATTAGTCCAAGAAGGAGAACATCGAGGTCCAAAATACCTCAAAAAAATCACCACTCCAGATTGGCCGACAACAAGGAATGAACTGACATTACGTGATTTGTTTCCATAACCCAAAAGGATGATTACATGTCCAAAAACTAAAGTCTATCCCAACCCGGATCAGGTAAAATCAAATGGTTGTCCGCTAAACTAATGTTGTCATAACCCATGTGAAATATGCTCAAAATACCGTAAATGAAATTTAAAACTACACTGGACTTGATTTCAAAAATCTATTTTATTTAAGGAAAAACATAGAAATGGTAGGGGGTTATAAACCTAGATGATAAATACAACTTACATACCCGGAAGAGGCATTCTCTGATAAGCCAGCTACTTGAATAACCAAATCTAAAATTTCATAGAAATAGGAGATACTCAATTATCCATGAAGAAAATAAAATCCAAATATAATAAGCTCATATGAAAAGTAAAAGTTTTATAAATACAAAAGGCTTGCTTTCACAACTAAAACTACTAGCTATAAAAAAACATGATAAACTTGACATTCAATCAAATAAATACATATAATAATGGGAGAAGGTTGATCACTCAAGCATGAACACACAACAACCAGATAAGGGGGATAAATCTATGTTGTCCACTTTAACACTCAAAACTATTATAGCTAAAACAAGAAGATTACAAGAGGAAGGAGAGATTTCCGAAAACCCACAAACAAAAATAGTGGCAAACCAATTTCAGGGAAGAGAAGGCTCTATTTCATGATATTTTTAAATATTAGAAAATGTAGCATTGGATAGGTTTATATTTCTTAGTTTCTAGCTTCTACTAGTTGCATCGACACCCCATAGACCTGCAACAACTATCCCCAGGTTGAAATTTGTCTCTTCCACTGGCCGGGCACAAAAACTCAAATCCTTTCCACGTTGCATAGGGAAGGAATTCTGTAACACAAGAAACATTGAATAGAAATAACTGTGGTCTCAAGGATTTCCATGACTGCAGGATATACACAAAATGGGTTTATTGAAAAGACCTAGGAAACACGTGATAGACAGGGGGTAAAGCTAGACTCCATAACCTTGCCAACATCCTCCCAGCCTACGTCAAAATGGGACAGTTAGAGTAGGGAAATGACATCCATTGAAGCACAATGGAAATCAGATTTTTGTTAGATGTAGAATCTTGTGCTTCAAAAATCACGTACGCAAAGTGTGGAAGCATCCACAACGCATGTAAACAGCTCAAAAAATTCCTCAAATAGATGTGGTCTTTAGGAATTTCAATGATTGCAAGATTAACGCAAAAGGAATTTTAAAAAAATCAACCCCCACTTCACCCTAAACAACCAATAGGTGTCAAGTATTTTCAACTCGCCTTTGTTAGCCTGAAACGCAGCCCAAAAATGTCTTCCCCTTCACTCCACAAAATTCAGAAATACTTCCACGCATCCAACAACTAGAGCAGGGAATTTGTAGGCTAAAAAAAATTGAGGGAAGAATAAAAGGGGAATAACAATCCAAAAGTATGTAGTAATCAACATTGGCAAGGGAAAAACAACAAGAAAATAAGGCAGAGAAGAAGAAACGAATAAACAAAACCAACGTCCACGAGAGGAAGGTATACGATGATGGGAAAAATTGAAAGCATCAAACAAAACTAGCAGTAGCTCAAGCACTCCCATCTGCCAACAAGGATAAGCTTCTCCCCCATGCCAAAATAATGAATGGTATATTGGTGGGGAGATATATCAAATTCTCATTTAATTTAAATGATTAAAACAAACATGTATATAGGCCTGATCAACGAAGGGGGAAATACTAGTGGTTGAAGCTTCGAATGCAAAGACAGGAAAATGACTAACTATGACATCACAATAGGGGATCCTCTTCATTTGCAAGAACTGAGGCTCACACTTTGGAACCAATCAAAATATAGTAAAATAGCTTAATGATAATTAATAATAATATTGATAACAATCGACAATAAAATAATAATAAAAATTAATCGTCGATCGATAATTAAAATAATAATATCATTATTATTATTATTATTATTATTATACAACTTAAAATAATTATTAATCATAATATTAATGGTCAATAGTCAAGATTGATAACTAATAATAATATCCAAAGATCAAAAATTCATAATAACTATTATTAGATGGATATTTTGTTTAACCGGTCAAGCCCAAAAAACACCAAATCATCATTCAAGCCACCTATAGAACTCGAGAACATGATTTTTCATTAATAGGGTAATCGTAAAGGAAAATACGGAGGCCCATAACTAGAGGCATAAAAAATAACATGAGATGGAAAGATGGATAGGAAGGATGTTATTCCTTCTCTGTGAGAAGGTTGAAGTAAACTAATGGTCAATGAGAGTACACACAATCATTGCACTCTTAGAAACAGGGTCACTGAAGCAAGAACTTGGGTAAACATCAAATGAGGCATTACACTACAGGATCCTATGTAGGAGCCTCTACCTGTGCTACTGCTATCTTACCCTCTAACGCTATCACCTTTCTTGTTAGGGTGACTACCTCTACCTATGCTACTGCCAAATACACACCTAAAGTAGTCACTTTCCCTTGTAATGCATCTATCTTAACTATAAATGTATCCAAGTCTGGATGATCTAGATGTGGTGGTAATTCTTGTAGATAGACTACCCACCAATGTATGTACCCATTTGTAAGAATGGCATCATCTATCCTCATGTATGCTGCTTGCTCCTCCTTCCCTACAGGATCTGTTGGATGTGGTAGATATAGCGGTCGCTTAACATGATCTCTCTAGTACTAAGGGAATGGTGGAGGAAAATCCTGTTATAGTTTGAACTAGATTTTGAATCTATCCACCAGAATCATCTCATGCTCACTAACACACCTCCCATGCATCCATCTGATCAACTATATGCCCTACAACTCTTGTGTCATTCCTCTCTAATCATGAAAACCAAAATAGATTCACCATACTATATCCATCGCGTACAGACCCTCAAGTTTCCATCTATAGTAATCCACGTCATGATTTTCCTCCTCAAATTGTCGATATCCACCTACCATAACCTATCCCTTGTATCCTTATCTCATACCACCCTCATACAAATCTTCTATCGGTAGTCCCTGTGGTTGCATAATCACTATGTGCTCATATGCCCAGCAGTGCAATAGGAATGTACAATAGATGTCATACTATCACATCCTCTGGTAAGGAAATAGATCCCTATATAGTTTCCCTAGATATGCAGGTGCCCATGAAAAAAAAATTCTCTCCTCAACCATATCCTACAAAACCACCATCAGTGCTTGAGGAAATTGGCCACCCGCTGAGTCAGGAAGTGCGTAGTGTCTAACAAAATCCATCAATAGGAAGTGTGTATCATCTAGCGGATGCACAACATACATAGCTCTATATAAAAGGTTAAAAATGTGCTTAGTAAAGTCATCTAATACCTCTAAAAAAATTTCAACCATCGGATCAATCGTCGCATCCGACACAATCTGATATACTAGCTCACCAACAATAAGTAGCCACAAAATCTTGTACACATCCTCTAACTTGATAGTCTTCTTGCCGGTGGGTAGATTGAAGGTATTGGTTGATACATCCCATCTATTGATGAGAGTGACCATAAGACTATGATCTCACCCGAAACACCTGTATCGATTGATGCCGATGAGTCCAACGTCTCGCATATGAGTCCACTAGTCCTCTATGACATTGGGTCGCATCCACACCAATAATGGTGGTACCCTATCCCGCATCATCAACTGATGTCATTCCTACATCCATACCATTCAACATTGTCAAAGAATAAGCTACTTTTACCATTTCTTTATGACCTACTTACCCCACCTATATATTTCTTAACTACTTCCCTGGCCTATCATTTCTTGTCATTTAGCTTATCCAGTTCCCATGACCCATTCCATCACTATGACCTAATCTTCCTCTATTACCCTGCCTATGTTTGCCTCTATTTACCCTCTCTCACTTGGTTTTCTCCCTGAGACCTCTGTGTTTATCTTATTCATTACCTATCCACCCTCTAATTTTATTTTTTACCCTATTTTGGCCTTCTCAACTTAAACTATTTAGACTAAGTAAATTTTTACAGTGACCGATGTCGGTCACCTTGACTAATACCGGTTACCTCGAACTGATGTCAATCAGCTATTTTCCTACCAATACTAGCATGACATGATCGATGTGTGAGAAAATTGACGTCGGTCTTTGGTTTGGATCCAAAGCCGATACCCCATGCCCCCAAATTTCTAAAAATTTAAAAACAAGTCTAAAACCTACCCAAAATATCCCAACCCAACCCCACCCATTTCTATTTTACAACCTATTTAATCTATATTGCACCTACCCCATACTCAAATCTTCCATTTTTTTAATACATTTTGAATTTCTAATTCCAACCCATTTTCTTTATTTTTTCCTACAAATCCAATAAAAAGAAAAGACAAAGGATTAAATCCTACCTCTACACGTTGACGTTTCCTCGCTGTGATCTTTGGTCTCTGAGCTAGTGGTCCTCCCGCACCTCCTCCTTCTCCAGCCATGTCTGAATAAAACCCCTGGTTCTCCACCAACTGAATCATGCCAAAATATCTTTTAGGCCTACCTCTACATTGTTCCAACCACTCACCTCTCTCCAAATCATTCTAGAATCTCACCCAATCACGATCACTCTCATCAATGGTAAGAAAACACCTCGGTACTTGTCATTTTAACAAATGGAAAATAAAAATTCAACCCACAATTCACGGATTTTACCTTTTTATTTAAAATCTGACCTGATCGATGTCAGTTTACCTAAACCAACATTTGTCATGTACCCTAGTGCACTACACTCAGTTACTCTAAACCGACATCGGTTGGAGATGACCGTGGTTGGTTAGCCTTCTTCATGTCCTTACACTATATAACAACAACTCTGCTTGTCAGAAATATTCTTTTTCCTAACCCAAAGTTGACCCGGAACTTGCACCTCACCCTCATCAGCTTATTAACTATCACCCAACCTCAGAATCAGTTGGGGCATATTTTTTCCCCTACTATGGTCTTAGCTATGGCCTTACCTAGATCTCCCAACCCAACCTCACTCATGGTGACACTCAAATTCATTTATTCGTTATACCTTATGATGTTGCTACTCGTGTTGTTCATCGTACTAACCTTACCTTGCCTAATGTCATGTTATTTACCCGACCCACCCTTTGGTGCCTTGGAACAAACCTATTTTCTATTCCAACACCTTTCCTAGTTGTGTTTCAAGACCATATCCTATACCTTGGATACCTAAACCACTTTAGCCTTGTTTGGATAAACCTATAGAGCTTTGACAACGTAGATTTTTCAAGCTCTTTAACCTAGTACCTTATCACATTCTATATGCATTTGTATGTTATACTGCCACTACCTATTGCTCGACTGAAATCACCCTTACCTAAACCCAACATACTCTTGTTTTCATCAGTTGCCTATATATCAAGCTATTCAATGAATCTGTTTAACAACTCATCTATTTCTTGTTTTAGGGGGATCACCTTCACCCACACTTAGGGAAACCTAACCCTCACTCATACCTACAGCACCAACTTCCTATTTTTGTCAACGTCACTTATCAATACAAGGTACATGAAAAAATGGGGCAAATGTAGATACCAAAGTTGGGTCACACTCCCCTTGGTCCCATTCAATTAATTAAAGTAACCCATTTAACAAATCATGACCCCTTCATCTAATATCAATATTCATCCTCACATTATTAATTAATTTAATATTTTTAATTAAGTGAATTTAATCCTCACACCTCCACTTCATCATTACACCTCATGTTGGACCCATTCCAGGGGCATTTAACTCACAATGACCAAGTCATCTCTCTCAGCAGCGAGTCATCACTCCCAGTGCTGAGTCACCACTTGATCTAACTAACTAAGAATTATTCCTAAGCCTAACTGGACTTCTTCTAAGATCTTCCTTCCTTATCTCATGTGAATTATACTTCCCTAAGTGGACCCAACAAGGAAATCATGCCAAATCTAGGAAGATCTCCCTATTTCTGGTAAATCAGACTATTTCACCCTAACAAGCACTAGTTTTTCCTCAGCTGATGTTGGTCAACTAAACCACCATCGTTTCCTTTATATAGAATTTTACAACCCTTTACCAAGTTGAATATTCAGTTATTGGATCCTTATTGAATTCAAGCACAAATATTCGAGCCCTCTTTCATCTAGATTATGAGCACACACAAACAAAGTGTAAGACAAGCAACTAGTTCTCCTTCCACAACGTTGGAATAATCATAATAGCACATAGTTTGTACTTCTACGACACTAGGCTCAAGAACATCTTCTCCGATCAACCATCAACCATCTCAACTCACATGATATAGAAAATACCAAGTACCGTGAATTTAATCATTTGCGCTTATCCCATTATAGATCTCTTGTTTCTTTCAATATTTTATTTCTTCTATTACCCATACATCACCTTCTTCCCAACAACCAACTATTCGAAAAAACCAAGCCCTTTGACCCTTATAAACGTCCTTCTTAGTATTTTTTAGTCTTCTCATCCATATTACAACCCAAACCACACTACCCTCACTCTTTGTGCAATAACAGAGAGCGTAAAAACCCATTTTTAAAATTTACTACCTATTCCTCCTATCAGCGTTGATTCCCTGACCGCCATCCATTTCGTCCCTATACCAACATCATTCACTTGACCGATATTGTTCTCTGTGTCATTTTATATGCGTAGGTAACCAAGCTTCCCACTCACCTAAAACTAACCCAGACCTTGACGAATCAACCCCAGACCTTTGATAGACATGCCTGACCTGGAAAAACCTTATTTCTAATTAGATTTTGTGTTGCATTTTTATATTTAGCATTGAATCTAGTGTATTTTTTGTATGAGAAACTTAAATCATTACATTGCAATCGTACTTATTTAGTATAGTTTCTTATTCAAATTAATTTGTTATTAAATAGTGGATTGAGAGCCTCTCTAGGAAGCACCACACTTCCTAGATCTAGCATATGCTAGGATGTCCACTTGCATATATTATTTAATACTATTTTGTTGTATTGTTGTTTTTATTATACATGTCATTCCTCCTAGCCAAAAGGAATCTCACATAATCAGCTTGAATCAGAAGTCTACAACGCACGAATTCTACCTTCCACCTTCACCTCATAGGTATTCCTCAACCATTTTACCTTATTTATTTTTCACCCTAGAAAGCATAAAAATTATTGCTAAAACACACATGTTAGGTAATCTAGGATGCCATATGTAATTCCCAAGTTAGGTCATCTGAGAGGCTGATTGTGTTGTTTTGTATGATTTGAATGGTATGAATTAGATTGTTAGAAACTTGAATGTGTTAATTGATTGATTGTTTTGATTGGCTACTCATAGAGATATTTTATGTTAGTTTCCTCCAAGTTAGGTCATTAGGATAAAATTGATAGAAATTGATGAAATATTACATGGAAAGGTTTCCTACTTATTACACCTAGGTTAGGTCATCAAGGGAAAGTGATGAAATATCACATGTTGTATTAGTAAATGTTTGAAAGTGAAAACTTAGTAGTGTTGATTAATCTCGTAATAATGTAGCAGGAACTATAATATTACCCTAGTTTTATGTCCCCTCTCGATGAAATGGAAAGTGATGATAAGAACGAATGGTGAGTTGAAAGTAAGCATGAAATAGATAACATATGATGATTATTATCAAAATGTGTATAAATTGAGTGAAAGAAAACATTGAGGAGAAATAATGCATGTGAAATGTCTATAATATGATTATACGAGGAAATCTAAAAAAATAACACCGCAAATAGGGTGTAAATTAGAGTAAAAAAAATCAAGATATGACAAAAGTCATGCAATGTGTATTTAAGAAAATGATCGTGAAATAATGAGTATAGTAAACTGGGTAGGTAGAAGTAATTATAAATAGTAAGGTGAAAAAGTTATTAGTCACTTAATTTTTCTTTTGAGAGAGAGAGAGAGAGAGAGAGAGAGAGAGAGATAGTGATCTTTGAGTGAGGAAGGATGTCGCAAGTGAGAGCACCATGTCCTACCCATTTCAAGATGGTGCTAACTACTGCAGGATCACATACGATGAGGGAGTTAGTAATTGTGTTGGTTTCTTGAAAAATGCATGTGAAGTAGTAATTTTTAGTGAATTTTTATGAAATTATTTTTTGTACTTTTCTTAGTGTTTTAGACTTGGATAAAAGTGTTGAAGGCACTAGTGTCCTTCAAGATAAGAGCACCTAGACCTGGGCACTGGTGTTCTGCTCCTGGGTGCCCTAGTCCAACTTCTGGGTGCCCAATCAAGAGAGTATGAATTTATTACAAAGTGGTGTAAATGTGATTTCTATTGTGTAGTAATTTCGTAAGTTAGCATGAATGAATTTCTATAGTGTTCTAATACTACATTTTGGTGTCATTTTATGTTGTGAAGAGGAATATCCACTCAACAAAGTTTCACGATGGTTGTCACTTGAGTATTTTACTTCATTTTGGGTTTTCATATGATGATTGGGAAGTTATGGACCATTCTCTACTATGACATATATCATGTATGGGTGATGTTCCCCATTATTTGCCTATGTTGATAGTCTTCTATGAGCAATAGTGTGCAAATATGTGTATGTTTTGGTTTCCTACAAGTGACATTACAGTCATGTTGGAGGATGTATATCGCATACTACGATTGTCAGTTGTTGGAGAGAGTGTCCATTCCATGCCCTTGGAGTATATGGAGAGAAAGATGCGGGTCGCTAGACGGTATTTTTCAGGGACTCGAGTACCTACCAAGTCTTATAGTAGTTTGGATGTTATTTTGAGGTAATGGGTTCTGTGATTATGGAAGTTTATAATCGTGTATATTTCTTAACCAATCATAGTAGTTAGAGGAGGTGTTGGCATCTTATATAAGATGCACGATATTTCCCACTAGATTGAGGAGGAGTGTAGGCGATATACATGGGAATGATGTGTATTAGCCCACCTGTATAGAAATCGATATATATACATATTTACACATGAGGAGCATGGATGAGGGATAGGAGTTGTTGCATTATTGCATGTATAGGCCTATAAGCATATAGAAGTGTTGAAGCTAGTTCGTGGTTTACGAGTAGAGTGGGATAGGAAATACATATTTATGAGGAGATGGTTTGGTCTCCTTGGGCGTAAGATGGACACTAGTACCTATTAGGCGTTGGTAGATTATATGGGGTCTCAAGAAGTGATATGGAGGCCATACTATGATTATCTAGGATGGCCAGAGGATTCTGTAGAGTTTTGGTATAGGAAGAGGACTATGTGGGTGGAGTATCGGTCTCTTGCGGTGACCGAGTTATTCTAAGCAGAGATGGTATCACGACAGTTATGTATGGCACAAGATGTTCCCCAATATCCATATCTGTGGGTTAGAGCCATTAGAGCAATGAGGGTTGGCTCAATACCATGACCCATAAGAGAGATGCTAGTAATTCCTCGGTCATATGAGGCAGATGTAGTGATAGAGACAATATATTTAGATTATGCAAGGTGTACAGAGTCCTACCATGCATGTTGGGCATTACATCAATGGGTTTTCTTCTTTCGAATAATCATAGATGCATCATGATTAGCACAGGGAGGAGGAGGAGGGGTAAATACATGCCCCCAAAAATGTGGTGCTAACTATAGCAGTGTATGGGTATCTATATATTTTTGTGTTGTGTGATTTGTTACTTTCCTATGTGATAGTGATGGTTATCTAATGCATTTTTATATTTGTTGCAGGACACATTTTTTGGTTGTTGATAATGGACAAATCAATCCACGCATTGACAAAAAATGTGCCCACTGAAATTCTTGCAGGTGGAGGGATGCTAGATCATGTTGACGACATTATGGGTGAATATGCCCATTTTTTTGAGCCAGTGGCCATAGCAGCAAAAATTTGATCTGTGCTGATGGGTGAGAGGGATCAGGAAGCCGAGGAGACTCGGCGAGTCAGAGAGGTGACAGATGGTAGTCCCTTAGTGAATAATGTATTTACACGTTATGTCAAGTTACACTTTTACTTTGTAGAGTAGTCTACTGAGGTTACACTAGTATGAAGGTAGGTTGAGAGGTATCAAGGTCACGATAAGAAGCACAATATTAGTGGCAAGGCATTAATTTTGAGATATCTCGTATTACCTCAGTATTCTCCAACAAGAGCAACAATTCCTTGGGCTCCATTTGAATGGGCATCCCATCCATGAACTCCTAATCAATCTAAATATTCGCCACCTCAACCATGGATGTCATAACACTATCGTCATCCATGGACCAATCCACAATGAACACAATATACAAACCATCCTACTAGTTATCCACAATAGAGAAATTATACACCCCAAACTAAAACAACATCCAAAACAACAATTATTTCCAACCCTTGTTGTTTTATCTCAACCAAAATAACTAGTAGTCCAACCTCAGATGCCTGTTAAATGTGTGGAAAATTCAAATTATAGGAAAGTATCAACTATATTTGGATCTAAATAGGAATGCATGCGGGTAAATGCCATTAGTTATAAGGACATTCAGTTAAGACTAGGAAACATTGTGGATAAACCCATGTTTTTAATCCTTGAAATATGAAATGAAAAAATTACACTCAAGAAAAGGGAAAAGAAAGGGAACATGAGGAGAAAATACAAAAACATCAGGATCAATCCATAGTTTTTCCACCGAATCTCTTTCCAAAAATATATAAAGAAATCATCAATAAATAATATGATTTCATTACAGAAATATTGAAGTTAAACATTGAAATACCATTTTTACAATCCATTAAATATATTCCTAAATTAAAAAGGTTGACAGAAAACCTTTGTTTCAAAAATCTAGAGAGAAATAAGCATGTAGATGGAAAACTCATTGACCTAATGTAATGAAATTTATTATTTTCTAAGTATGGTGATCATGAAAGTCCATTTATCACTATAAAAATTTAAAAAGTAGAGGTATATAATGTATTGGTTTATCTAGGACCAACTATTAATTTCATCACATCATATACTTTAAAAGAAATGTCATTCAATGGAATTTAACTTGATGCTACCGTTTTATAAATGGTAGATCAATCTATTTTTAAGCTGGAAGGAATCATAAAAGATGTTATGGTGAAATTGGAATTATGGGAATATTTTCTGGATTTTATGATCCTTAACCCTAAGAATAAAATACAAGGATATCCCATCATTCTAGGAAGTCCACAGTTAGATAACATTGTGGATTTAATAAACTCGAGTTATGGAGACATGACAATATCAAATGGCAGACACGCTAAAGAAATTTCATTATTTCCACAATAAAAACCAATTGTGGATATCAAAGAGTACATTTGGATCAATGATTTCAAATTAGTGAGTTATAACTTAGCTTTCTTTTTTTATGATGCAGTTCCTTATCATTCAACTTCATGGTCATAAAATAAAACTATTCAAATGAAAATATTTTAAAAAAAATTAGAGACGGATAGATTTCTATCAAGATATTTCTACAAAGAGATTTATTTTTTCTTTAACAACATTAATTCCAAAAGGACATCATACTTTCCGGGACATGAATGTTTTCCATAGGTTATTACCACATAAATTAAAATTGATATCAATGTTAAATGAATTTTAGAAAATTAACTCTACTTATCTAGGAACAAAACAAAGATCTCTCTGTCTAAGAAGAGAAGTAAATATTAAGAGTTGGATAACTAATAATGAGGAGGCAAAACATTTTTATGTATTGGGAAACTATACAAAACAAATTCTTGGGGTTATAGTGATATGAAAAGAATCCATCATAGTATTTGTACTTACCACATTTACACAAATAATGGTAAACCCGTTAGAAAACCACAAAGGAAAATAAATCCAACATTAAATGACATGGTCCAAATTTAAATTAAAAAATTATTCGAAGTTGGATTTATCTACCCCATCTAAGACATTCATTGGGTCTCATCACATGTGATAGTACATAAAAAATGGAAAGTGGATTTTTTTGTAACTATAGAGAGCTTTATAAAACCACATTGAGAGAATATTTTCCCTTACCATTTATTGACCAAGTCATATATAATCTATTAGGAATGAAGATCTTATGTTTTCCAGATGGATTTAGTAGTTACAACCAAAGAAGAGTGGTTGTAGAAGACCAATACAAAATTATGTTCACTTTTCCTTGGGAACATTGGCATATAGAGTATTTCCCTTTGGTTTGTCTTATGCACTAGTTACTTTTCAAATAGCTATCTTGGCCAATGTTTCTTATTTAACTATTGACTGTGTACAAGTATATATGGAAAATTTCATATAGTATGGGAACTCTTTTGAAGGATCCTTGAAAAACTTAAACAAATTATTAACAAGGTGTGAATAAAACAACTTATATTTCAGTCATGAAAAGTGTGTTATGATGATGGATGAAAGGATATTCCTTGGGCATATTATTTTATTCCATCGGATAAAAGTGGATCAGATGAAAATTGAAGTAATTTCTAACTTCTTGCACCCTAAAATTAGACAGATGTTAGAATCTTTCTTTTCCATGTAGTGTATTATAGATTCTTCATCATTAATTTTAGTAAATTGTTTCTCCCATGTTTTCCTTGCTAGTAAAATATAGTGAGTTCATTTGGGATGAAAACTCTCAAGAATCCTTTAAACTAATCAATGAGAAATTAACTTCATCCATAGTGTTAAGAGGACCTAATTGGAAGAAATCATTCCACATTCACACTAATTCTTCTAACACTATTATAGGGGAATCATTCAGAAAAAATGAAGAATATGGAAATATGTATGGTATTTATTACATTATCAAAAACCTCACTCCCACAGAGAAGAGCTATAATGATACTAATAAATTATTTTTAGTTGTTGTTTGTGCCATTAATAATTTTTTTCATTATATTATAGGGTATAATACATTTGTGTATATTGACCATGCACTTATGAGGTACTTAATGAACAAACATGCACTACGAGGTATGGTCATTAGGTGGTTACTCCTTTTACAAGAATTCAATATTACCATTATTTATAATTTAGGAATACCTAACTTGGTTTCTGATTTTTTTTTCAAGGATAAAGAAACAGAGAAATCTGGAGGACCCCATCGATGAAATTTTTCATGAGTAACAACTATTTTTGATATCTGTAAATTCACCATGACTTGTTGATATTGCCAACTATTAGGAAACACAAAAGTATCCTAAAATTTTCACAAACAAATAGATGGAACAACTAATTAAATGAAGTGTCACTATTAAATGGGTAAATGATATTGTGTATAAATGTGGAATTGACTTGGTGTTAGGCGGTGTGTTAGAGAAGATGAGGTATATGACATTATAAGAGCATGTCATGAAAAACTTGTAGTAGGTCATTACTTAGCAAAAATAATTGTTGATAAAATCCTTGGCTCTAGATATTATTGGAACTATGATGCATGAAAAAGGAAGGGAAGACCCACTTTGTCTATTGAAATGCCTCTCCAACCTCAATTGGTTCATGAAACTTTTGAGAAGTGGTGGTTAGATTTAATTAGACCCATAACTCCACCTTCAGAAGGAAAATAAGTTATTATGGTTTGCATGGATTATGTAACGTAATGGGATGAAGTTCAGGATATACCCTAAGCTAGAGAAGAATTAATTGTAAAATTCTTGTATCACCAAATCATACACAATTTTGGAGCACCAAAGAGTATAGTTTTTGACCAAGGATTTCAGTTTATGTCAAATACGATCAAATATTTTGTTGATATTTAACAAAAGAAACCATATAAAGTCATCTCCATGTTACAAATATATTGTTTGTAACATTATTAATAGTGTGTGTGAGTTACTATTTGTAAAATGTAATATTTAGATATTACATTATGTGAGTGAATGATGAGTTGTAATAGACAACTCATCATGAGGGAATAAAGGGATAGTTGAAATAAAGGTGGAGAGAATCATGTTGGAGAGATAAGTGGGAATGTGATATTGTTTGACTCCATATTCTAAGGATGTCATTCTCCTATATAATGTAACCTCTACCTGTGAATAAAATATCCAGAATGAATTGAAGGGTACATTATTATTCCGTGAATAATATTAGAGAAGCTTATTGTGTTGAATAGAAGAGATATTGTTTTGTGTATATTTTGTTGCTGTACATTTCTGTAAATCTGATCCAGGTCCATCATTTGGTATCAGAGCGACTATGAGATCCTGAACATTATCTAGGTAGATCCATTGGTATTTATGGTTGCCTGTACATGGTTTCTTCTTTTGAACGAGTTTTGTGGATTTTTTAATAAATCATTTTATTGGATCTGCGTATTTTCTAGATACTACAGATAGTAAATTTAGAGCCTTATTCATGATTGTGTGCTGGGAGCTATTCAAGTGCATGTTTTTGAAGAGATCTGCATGTTCACTGGGATCAAGCTATTACATAGGCGTGAAACCAGATCTTTATTTTGCACCGGAAAAACTATACGAGCAGTCTGCTATAACATTTTACACTAAAGACTGGCATTACTTTCTTGGCAAAAGACAATTTTCATATTGATCCATATGCTTTGAAGAATCATCAAAATTCTGCAAACTGCTCTGACCAATTATTCTCTATGTGCAGTCTCATCTTACTCTTGGCGTCTAGGTAGAAGAAGGTTTGAAAAAAAAAAAATCAATTGTTAGCACTGTCTAGATGTGTATTGAGGCGGACCATTTCAATCAATATTTGTTTGAGTATGATTTTTTAGATTTGCAGACCGCCCAGATTGCGTGAATTTATTGTGGCTATCTTTTTGAAGACTTGAAGCATTTTTTCCATTTGGCTCTTACTTGATCCCTTTGACTCACTAAGTCGCTGCCGTATTGATCTGCTATGATTTGGGTGTTTTCTACTGTGGAAACCAAGTCCGAATAGACTGACTGTGCACAGCAGGTTGTGTATATCCTCATTTTATAAAGCTGAATTAATATAGAAAAGAGCAGATTACTTTTGTATATATTAGTTCGTCGACTTATATATAAGTCAATTTATTAATATAGATCAATATTAGGTGGTCCGTAGTATCATTTTGTGTCATTTATAACGATTATTTGTCGAGTTTATGTCGGTATAGTCAAATTGTCGAGTCAATTATTGTCCAATAGTTGTGTGTCAGTCAAAATCATTGTATTGTTATAATACTAGTCTTGTCATCATTAGTCTCAATAGTCATTTTTTAAAAAAATCACAATTTGTTTATCTATTAAAATCCAATATTTAATTGGATTTTATGTTAGTCATCAAGATATGTGTTTGTCATATTGTCAAAATAGTATTATCAAGTCTTGTCAATAGTGTCCTTGTCAAATATTAAAGAAAAATAAAAATTGCCTCACAGACGCATTTTCGGTGTTATTCAACGTCTGGAAATAATTGTTTTCACATTGCGGGGGAGAGACAAAATAAAGTACAATGTGAAACTTGATGAGCTTCAAAGATATATTCTACTGAGTTAGTAGCATGCAGATGGAGGCAACAGGCAACGAAGGAAGGAGGACAATCAGCGTCCTCTCGCTAGCTGCAAGTGACAGGGCCGCATAATGAGTTTGTGGCATATTTTCAGTTGTGTGTTTCATTGTTTGTAATAAGAACAGATGTCACATTCCTGTTCAGAGTTGTATTTCCTTTTATAACCTCCTGATGTAAATATGTTGTAGTAGAAAGATAAAAGCACAAGAAAAAGTAGCATCATGTTTTTCTTGAAGAGGATGAACAGAGGTTCATGAGCAGGGGCTCGTACCTAGGACAGAGGTCTATTTTTTTTGAATAGGGGTTCGTATTTGGTGAACAGAGGTTCAGTGTACCAAGATCATGAGCATGCAGAGGAAGGCAAGCTGTAGAAGACGTGTGAATGTTTTTCTCTACCTTGTTCACATTAGGGGAGTGTGTAATAGGGATTAATAATGTAAACAATAGGAGAGTGAATGTTACGAATATATTGTTTGTAACATTATTAATAGTGTGTGTGAGTTACTATTTGAAAAATGTAATATTTATATATTACATTATGTGAGTGAATGATGAGTTGTAATAGACAACTCATCATGAGGGAATAAAGGGATAGTTGAAATAAAGGTGGAGAGAATCATGTTGGAGAGATAAGTGGGAATGTGATATTGTTTGACTCCATATTCTAAGGATGTCATTCTCCTATATAATGTAACCTCTACCTGTGAATAAAATATCCGGAATGAATTGAAAGATACATTATTATTCTGTGAATAATATTAGAGAAGCTTATTGTGTTGAATAGAAGAGATATTGTTTTGTGTATATTTTGTTGCTGTACATTTTTGTAAATCTGATCCAGGTCCATCATTTCTCCACACCACGTTAAAGCTAATGGAAATGTGGAAGTAATCAATAGAGAACTAGAAAATATAATAACTAAAAAATAGACACTAGAAGACAAAAGTTTGTATGTTACCAGAGGTACTTTAGGAAGACAACACTACTTGGAAAACTACCACTGATTTCTCCCCATGTGAATTAGTATATGGGAAAAATCTCTCATTTCTCATTGAGTGTGAACTACAGACACTAAGGAGAACCATTTATATTGGGATAGAGTTAGATGAGACCCAAAAATAGAGAGTACTCAAACTAAAATGTGCTTGATGAAATGAGGATTGAGGAACTACATAGGAATAAGCTACTGAAATTTTAGAGAAGACAATGTCATGATTTTTAAATGAAAATAAGGAATCTCAAAGAATAATATTAGGCCTTGTTGTTTGATTCTAAATAAAAGGATTTTATAGGAAAATTTATAACTAGATGGCTAGGTCCATATGAAATTAAAAATTCTTTTCACAATGGATTAGCTCAACTACTTCTAATAGATGGAAACACTAAAAATATTTTGGTCAATGGACATAGATTGAAGGTATTCCATAATCCATTGTATAAAAAATATTTTTTACTGTATATGTAATCTAAAGGAGAGCTTAACTACGAGGAATAACATAGTTCTTCCCAGATTGAAAATATTTGAAACAAATGAAGGACGATAAAAAGAGAAGAATTGAAAACGAGTAATGGTTGTTCTTCTCTTTAAAAAATATATAAATAATTGAAATAAAAATTAATAATAAAGAAAGTGGAAAATAAGAAATGGTGGCTTTCTAACAACACATGCAATAAAAGATAAAGTGTGACTTATTAATTGGTAAACAATAACTGAATTGTATTTTGTAGGATACATGGAGTGGGAAATTCAAGCTATATCACTATTAAAGGTAAAGTTTTCACTCTCTATGTATAATATTATTAGAAAGTTGGAGATACCAGGATTATTAAAATAATTTGGGACCATTTTTAAAATTAAGTGTCATAAAGGTTTTTACACATTCCTCACTTCAAATTATTGTATTCAATGGGGAAAATAGTCTTTAACATGTGTGGAAAGGTTGATGAAATGATAAGTCTCACATTAATTATCATGTTGGCCTTATACTTGATAAAGTTTTGAAGGGCAGAAATGAATCTTCTTCTCTTCCAACTTAGCATACACTTCTAAAGTATTAGGAAACCAACCCCTTCTTTAGAGTGTCCTAAAAAACCCATGCTTTGGATTGTTCTTAGAAACCCTACTTTGGACTATTTTGAATATTTTTTGTTTCAATTTTTTTTGAGTTTTTCACTGCTAAAAATGTGATACAAGAAGTAATTCGAGCCGTATTATCCTTCAATCCTAGTCCAAGATACACAATTAGTGGTAGTGTTTGAGAACTCAGGATGTTTGAAGTTCAATTTTTTTTTTCAAAGGATACAAAGTTTCAATCATTTTGTAATTCCTAAAAAATATTTAAAAAGTGTCCTCAAAGGTACGGGGAAACACAATTCCTATTAGTATGAAAATTATCAATAAGAAATCTGGAATTCCTTATGAAGGAATGCAAATTGGAGGAAGGTGCACTTTTAAGGATATAATTCAATATTTTCTTGAGGAAAGATGGCCCAAACCTAAAATATCCTTCAACAAGTAAAAATTTATAAAATGCATCAAGAGAGACAAAATTCTATAACTGTATATGAATTTTGTATTTTAGGTAGTCAAGTACTTCAATTGTGATGGTGAATACAAAAGTTTGGGTTATGATACAATGAATATTTTAATTCATCTTCTTCATGGTTTACAAAAAACAAGGGCATTGAATGAACTTGCCTAGAATTTTGTATAAAAGTGTCCAAAATAAGAACAAGAGATACAAATAAAATGGAGGTTCAATCCTACATCAAGGAATTATTCAATTAATACATCAAAATCATATTATAAAGAAAGATGGTAAGAAATTATGGGATACTTTATTTAAAAAAGTTGGATATAGTATCAAAAAATAATATATACTTTCTTTCCTCCATTATCACACCAATCTCAGGACCTGTAGTAACTCCATGGCTAACCCATCATACAAAAAATCCTAGAGTGTCAAGATCCATGCACACTTTGAAGATTTCAACGAGGAATTCTAACTGAGTAGATAAGAGGAAAAAATTGTTGAAATGGATAGGAGAAATATCCTTTGTTTCTTTAGCATGAAGAATGAGAATCATCCTTTAGGAAGATGTAGAACTTGAGGAATTCGCTAAGATTTTAGGAAGCATAAATTTAGCAATAGAAGAAGGTGTAGAAAATGAACAAATAGTACCTAAGGAAATCAAAGAGTTAATAGAATAAGAAATTGTTTAATTAATGACACAACATTCTATCTCCCAAAAATACAAAGGTAAATCCATAGTACTTGAAGAAGAGGAACCAAAATACCCTTCTTCAATAGGGAAGAATATTGAGGAAGAGAAAATACAACAAGCACTACTCTTTTTAAGACAAGAGGAAGTTATTAAGTAACAACAATAATAATTGATATTCGTTAAAGAAAAGGTATAACCCAAAGAAAATATCATTTATTTTTTGCAAATACCAATAGAGGAACTTAAATTTCAATCCAAAGAAAAAGATAAAATAGTTATTTCTAGCACTAAATGTGAAGTTAATTAGGAAGTCCAAAGATCATTAGGTTATGATGAAGTAAAAAATGTCTGGGAAAACATATGTAATAATTTAGAAAAATTAAATCCTCAAAATAAAATGTTGAAAAATTAGTTGGAAGAAGAAAGGAAACAACAACAAACATTGTAAAATAAAAATAAAAAGTACAAAGATATCTTCCAAAATTATTGTGTTATAGGAGAAAAATTTCATTCTTATAGAGAACCTTCCTTAGCATACAATCTATTTCTACAAGAGTTTTTTTAGATGAAAGTTATCTAGAATTCCATGTGATTTTCTTTCTGAGTCAAAGAATGAAATAGATTTCTTAGATTCTTTTACCAAAAATTCCCCTTACCATAAGAACCTAATGTGTGAATTTTACATATGCAATATTTATTCAAGCAACATGTCTGATTTTCTTATCAATTTGTATGTGGCATAATCCTAGCTGAGATTTTTCTCATCCGCTATACAAAATAAAAAAGCCTTAGATCAAAGTACCAATGAATACTTAGACAAAGTGAAAAAAGAATGCATATGCATGAGACCTCAATACCTAAAACTTGATGAAGAGTTCAAATAAATTAGGGTTCTCCATTACTAGCAAAAAATTCAAGAACATCATATACAAGAAATAAATATGAGAATTTCAAGTGTCTAAAAAAATTCTCTACGATTAGAATTTACAAAGGTAATGATAACCTGCAAAAATAGATGTGATACTTTGATCATTCCTTTGAAAACTAGAGAATTACTCTCTCCACTAAATATCAAGTAGTCTATGAGAATAGATATGGTAGTATCAAACATGATTTGAGTAATCTATCAAACTCATGGATGTAAATTGATTGGAATGAGGTTAAGGCAACAACATATTATTTGTCCTATGACCTCAAGGCAGGAATCATATGTATAGGAAACCAAAGAGTGTTTATAAATGGGAACAAAAATATGAAAAGAATGATGGATTTTTTGTCTCAAATTAAAAACTTGTGAACATCATAATATTTTTTTATTTAAGTAAATTCGTGAAAGAAAATATCCTTTATCCATACTATGTGAAATGATTTGCAAGAGGACTTGCAAACAAGTAAGTGTGTGGAGAATAATGGGACCATTGTTATCAAATATTAATACATTATTATTCTTTCCCTCGTTGCATCCCCAAATTTTCTCGAAGGTTCCCCTTACCTGAAGGTACCCCTAAAAATTGTTCTAGACTGTTGCATTTATATCTTCTAACATTAAATATAAAATCAAGGTGAAGAATTTAATATTTTATCATAACATCCTTTCAGTGGTATTAGAGCATTTCATCTATTCCCCTCAGACCTATGAAGACATATATGATGTTTTACAAATTTGTGAAGGGATATTCTTTCCCTACCAACATTCAACCTATTTTTTGACGTTACATGTGCAACAAATGTTTTTCCTCCTCTTACGCAAACCTACATGAGCACCTACGTGGAGTATCAAATTTTATTTAATGGTTTTCTATGTGATTTATTATTGCTAGAAATAAGACATGTGTTTTTCCTAACATAATTTCTTTCGCGACGTGAAAGGATTCATTAGACCCTGCTTCAATTGATTTGAATTTTCCTATTACATGACAAATTTTTCTTGTCCCTTTACATTTTCCTATTACTTTAATTACATTTAATTAATTCTCGACTAATAATTTCTTCACACCCTTAGAGTAGTCAGAACCAATTTAACAGTTTTATATTGATTTCGTTTAATCTTTCCTATTTAAGTTCCCATTAAATTTATTTAAATATCCCCCTAAATTAAATCTTAAATTATTTTAGTAAGGAACAATACCCATATCGACATTTATTTATTTATCTATACTTTTAATCTTAATCCATTTAACCCCTTTAAATAATTTATTTAAATACACTTCTATACTAGTCATTTAATTAGATACATAACCACAATGCCAATTAATTATTTATCGACCCCTAATGGAAAGGGCAAAACACAACCTAACCAACTACTTAGGACATCCTTCGTGACTTCATTAGTCAAAACACATACCCTTAATTTTAAAATACCCATTCCCATCAAATTACCCACAACATAAAAATGTAGGGTCAAATCCCTACATTTAGATAAAATCAATGGGAGTCCTTGGATCTAGGGTTGACTAAAAATCCCTAATTTCTCTTTTTCTTTCCGTTTTATTCCTTTTTTTTCCCTAATCCTACTCATTTGCACATTTAGATTTTGCAGGTTTGGGAAGATGAAGGCCATGGAGGCAAGAGGGAATCCATGGAGTTTGTTTCTCTCTAGATCTAAAATGATGGAAATATTTCTTTCAAATACTTCCTTGTATTTTTTAGCTTTACCTTTCTAAGGTATGAAATAAAATGGTTGTATTTACTTACTTGTTTTACTTCCATATTGTTCTAGTTCAAATCTATATACATACATACATACATACATACATACATACACACACACACACACACACACACACACACACACACACACACACACATATATATATATAGACACACACACACACATATGTGTGTGTGTGTATATATATATATGTGTATATATACACATATATGTGTACACACACACACACACACACACACACACACACACACATGTTTGTGTATATATATGTGTGTATACATATATGTATATGTGTATATATGTGTGTGTATATATATAAACACACACACACACAAACACACACACACACACACACACATGTATATATATATATATATATGTATGTATGTATATATAGAGTGTTGGTCTAATTGTTTTTAAAAGAGTTACACAAGTGGAAGAAAATATATTTCTTTCTCGATCAAAAGTGAAACTACTTGGATACTTTTTGTTTTTTATTTTTTAAATATTGATTGAAATATATCAACAATAGTAAAATTATCAACACGCACACCAATTTTAAAAGGGAACTAAGTGTAAACAACAACCATATGCATTTTTTTTTAACAAACATGAGGAATTACAAGAACATTTTCAATCCAAACTATGTTAAAAATACAATCTTTTAGAACCAATTTGCATATTCAAATGAGGTAATGTTTCAACTATATGGAACTTTCCAATGTGTTTCTTTCAACATATACATTGCATGACTTGATAAATCATTTATAAGAAGCTCAACCTTAAAATACTAAAATGGGAAGCCCTTTACACCAAGGTGGAGATGACATGATAATTTTTACAAAAATATATCTCTTCTTTGTTTTCTACACAATGTAACTCTATTCAAGGCATCAACTTTGAGCTGCTTCTATTCTTCATCTCCAAATCACAAAAACAAGGAAGGGAGCATAGGCAACACTCGCCTCTAAACCTTATTCCAATGAGAAGGTGAAGCCAACCTTATCATTGGCCCTAAATCCCCAACAATGGAGGAATAGATAATGCTTACAAACATAAAAACTCTTCACATAGCCTTCAACAATACATACATTCACACCAACAAAACTAGCAACGCATACAATGAAGGCAACACATATACAACAAAGATAAAGTATACAACATTATCAAGCACATAAGCTCAAATATAGAGCTCAAAGAGAAGATAAATATGGGAACCACATCCTTTTACCACCCAAGTGAAATAGGGGTCCACCCAATAACCTCCAAGTGCACATCACAAACACTAAAAATATCCTTATCTCTCACCATTTCAAAATATACAAATGTAGCAATATTTTCTTTTTCTCTCCCAATAAGTGGAACACCCTACTCACACTTCCTCCAAAATACCTCAAAACTCCCTTTTCCTTCTCCCCACACATTCCTTAAGGTTAAAACTACCCAATCCCATGCAAGAATGCATACACCCATTCACATTTCAACACAACACACAACCAAGGAAAATAAAATTCAAGGAATAGACCCTACCTTGCCATTGAAAACAATATCAATATTCAAGCCAAAACATCAAGATTCTTCCAAGTCCAAGCCAATTTCAAAAGCAAGATCCTAAGTTATAAAAAAAGTAACCAAACAAAATCACCAAAATATGCAAGTGTGTAACCAAACCAAGTAACCTGAAAAAATTCAAAATAACTCAAATAAATAGAAAATGTTGAGAGGATAGTGAGGTGGCTCCATGTAGGATAGCACATCACTACTCCTCCAATCCATCTCCCAAGTGAAACACAAAGACCAAAACTCATAAATGGGTAAGGTGAGGATACGAAAAATTTAATTCAACACACAAACATCCACTCCATACTTGCAAGGGCACAATTAAGAGGGTTTGTAAGAAAGTGCAATTAATTACCTGTTTTCCCTTCAAAACACATAATGATGGATAATTTTGACCCCTCAATTAATAGGTATGGTTGGTAGGAAGGTTTAAGAGGTATGGAACAAATTTAACTTGTCCCACAAGAATTGAAAAGTGGGCTCCAAGATCAAATTATAGATTTCAGGGATGTTTTTGAGTACACATCTCAAAATCAAAAGAAACCCATCTAAAATAAATAAGATAACAAGGAATATGTACCACATTAAATGCCCCTTTTTCACATCCCAAAATAGTATAATCAAATGATAAATTAACTAACAAAGAGCACATTAATTAAGCCATAATAAAATGAGAATACGTTACAATTAACGAAATCACATACACAACAAAATAAATAAAATAAAATAAGGAAAGAAACACAAAAAATCAAGGCCAAATATGAGGTCACATCCCTTGGGGACCTCCTAACAAACTCAACGATAAAACTATAATATTCCTTGTTGTAAACATCTGATATTCTTCCATGGTCAGTCTCCTAACATCTTCTTGTTTATTGTGATATAATTTCCTACAACAACCAAAAAAAATCCCTTCGGCCTCAAGGCCATATCAATTACATAAATAAATAAAACAAATATATATCTATCAATTAACATCATCATATAATGTTGCTAAATCATCATCAAGGTTAAGAAATTCAATCAAATTTTTACAATTTCTAAACATTTCAATTCTACCATTTTACTAACATCAACGAGATCCCAACAATAACTTGATCATCTAAAAATTATCAACACATCAAGAATCCATAGTGTTAGTATATAACAAAGTAATAACACAAGATCATCATCACTTCCGCGGATCCCAACAATAACTTGATCATCTAAAAATTATCAACACATCAAGAATCCATAGTGTTAGTATATAACAAAGTAATAACACAAAATCATCATCACTTCCGTGACTAGTCCATACAATCCACAATATTAGTCACAACATATCAATAATCAAAATGCCCATACTATCTATCAACATGCTAACAAAAATATAATAATAATGTCCATGTCTCTAATAAGAAATAATCAAAATCATAGTAAAATAATTGTCGAAGAGGAGTGGGCACTAGAGATCACTACCTTTCTGGTGCCATTGACGATGTGTATCCATTTATTACACTAGACGAAATCTAGTTATTTGTTATTCTTGAAATTCAAATTTTTAATTCTTAAAATGATTATTGTCTCTAGAGAGACAAAAATGATACTTGTCTTTATGGAGAAAAAAATGTTATTTTCTCTTAAGAGACAAAATATGCATTAATCTATATTGTCTCAGGAGAGACAATAATTAGACACCTACTTTGAGACAAAATAAAATTAATTTTATCATCTCTATTCGAGATGATTTGTTAAAGTATTGTCTCTAATATTGACTCAAAAAAACCCCCCTTGTATGCATGCTTTTATTACCTAAAAATGTATCTAAGTGTGTGATTTTGTGTGTATAATATCCTATTTTTAGATATGGGATCAATTATAACAACCATATTTCCTTGATTCTTATCATAGATTACATTTGTTATCATCAAAAACCACCTTATAGTTCTTTTCACATAGTTGTCTAACACTCAAAAATTATGTTTTAACTTGAGAGTATAATAAATATCATTAAAACATTTATTACCTTCTCTAGTGCTCAACTTCGTGTTTGATTTTGATGCAACCTCCAAAGATTTTTCATCACGAAGTTTTATCTATTGTAATATAAAAAATATTTCATGTTTACTAAGTCTAATCTAATATTTTAGAAAGATCGATGCCATCCATTATCAAATATTGGAAAATGAGTGGAGAAATTGATCAAAGCACTAACCAATGTGGAACCCTTAAATACGTTAAACTATGTAAAGAAATAGAAGATAATAAATTTTAAAATAAATATTTATTGGTTTTTTTCAACAAAAGATGATAAATAATAAAATATAATTTCTTAAAATTGAAAAAATGATAAACTAAAATTACAAGTGTTCTCCATACATACCTTTTTAGTTTTATGATAAAAATGAGAAGCAAAAACGTAATGAGATTGTAAAATTCCTATGGAATATGAGAGCATGAAACTTTCTATTATCTCGTACTAGTTGATGAAAAACACAAATTAAAATTTCCTTAAAATAACCTAAATATACCAAGGTAATTCTTCTACGTGAAACATAATATTTTTTGTATTTTTTATTTGGAATGTGAGCTTAACTACTTTTAATTTGTAAGCCCCACATCATTTACTTATGAAACTATCATTCTATACTCAAATATAGATTGCATAAAGGTTGGGAGAAATAAAGAACATAAATAATTTACATGTGTAACCACTTTATAAGACTCGAACCAAGAAGTAATCGAATATCCTTAAGCATGGTACATCGAATATATATATATATATATATATATATATATATATATAGTAAATTAAATGTTTATTATGATAATATCATAAAATTTAATGATGTTTATGGATCTTTTTTATTAGATTAGGTAAAAAAAAAGGATAGGTTCCCAGAGGCCATACAAAAGAGATTACACAGTGAGAGACTAAACGGAAAAGAAAATGAGAGACCTCTACCAATGGTCAGAAGAAACAAACTGAAACCGGTGAAAGACCAAGCCCAAAAGCGATTCAAGGAAACTTGACTCAAGCCAAGCACTAAGACACACTATCGGTCGCCCCTTTCGAGAAACTACATGTTACATAATGATTTTTGTGGTGGACCACCGTCCAATCCACATCATCAATCATGGGAGGAGAGTAAACCAAAGAATGTTTCAAATTGGACCCAAGGAATACTTCAATCTTCTCCTTAACTAAATCAACTGACCCACTTCTAATCGGTGAGATTAGATGTGAAAAATTCCTCCCAACAACCCCCACCCGAGGTTCATTAATAACAACCTCAACTGGTTCAATGCAAGATTAAAAAAAATGGTGTCCCACCCAAGCAACCGGTCCACCATGTTGCTACTACCCGGCTCCACCCGTCAACTTTGAAACTCCCCCATCAATGCAAGTTCTAACATAATCCCTACTCATTGTTATAAACTAAAAATCAGTACATGAAGCAAACACAACACAAGAAAAAGCCTCCACGCGATTAGGAGCCACCCCAGGTGAGATACGTCCACCTGAAGCCGAGTGTCCTTCCTTCATTTGCATCATGGGATTCTTTGCCACAAACTTCTCAGTTTCCTTTTCCTCCCTTTTTAAATCCTCCAGCCCGTCCTCCTCTCCAGATGATTCTTTGACCTCATCACCTCCTGGAGATATTTGAATTTTACCGGCATCTCAACAGGCCCACAAAAATCACTCATCTGATATCTGACCATTATGCTCTTACTGTATAATAAATTGGAGCTTTCAACCTCAATAAATTGTTCCCATTTTCCAGCAGGGGAATGTAAGAAGATTCTCTTGGGAATTTTGAACCCAGAGGTATATTGATACATAGCCTATTAAAAACTAGTCTGGATCTCGTTTTGCTAGTGGGATCCATGGCAATAAGCAGACCCATTTATCTAGAAATCCCCAAACAGACCTCAGGTTCCTAGAATTCCAATGGTAGCCCTGGAAACCAAATATAGACAGAGAGAGTATGGAAACAAAAATCATGGGAATTCAAGGCTCTCATTGGTGGAAAGTGAAGGCCGCAGTACAAAAAAAACCAAGGACTTTTGTTGAGAATTTTTTGTATTTCTAGCTTGGAAGGGAAAAAAAAAATGAAACCTTCGCCTTCCAAGGCTGGAACTTCAACCTTGAAACACTAATTTCTCTTGCTCCATTCTCTTACCGCATTAATATTTGGTCACATCCTCGCAAAACTGCGCACTATAGCAAATCGAAATATTTCTTTGGCCCTGTTGATGATGAATTTCAGAATATCTAGCAATAGCTCTTCATTCTTCCACAGAGGTGAGAGCTTCACACGCTCCCATTTTGCTTCTTTGAATAGTTTAGCCACCCAAGTGTTGTTCCCTTTTCATGTGAAACTCCCCTCCATTCGCTGCTCTATTCAATGTTTTCCGATCTTCAACTGTTTATCAATCTTTAAATTAATTAACGCAACATTAAATTTTTATGGAAAAAAAAAAAACTTGTTAAAAATAATGAAATTGATTAGTCCAATCTATTATCCAAAATTAAATAAAAGTTTTACAACTATAAAATTATTAGAAAAAACAACCACATCCACATAAAATTTATCTCAATTTACATATTTTATAATAGTTATTATGCAAAAGGCATTTAACAGTTGGATTGAGGATTGCTGATTCTAATAGTAGTTAGGGAATGAAGGGATAGGATGTTGTTTGAACATATTGCGTTGAAATCTGATGGTTAATATGTTTTTACTACCAGTATTTTGACAATTAAAAAACACCATGTGCAGTAGTTTGTTTTTTCTTCCAGCTGGAAGCATCACACCAACACGTTGATGATTGGAAATTTTTTCAGAAGTGGGCACAATCTAGTGAGCAATACCTCTCCCAGAGATTCCTTTGCGGAAAAAACATTCCCATCAGCGGTCAAAAAAATTCACGCAGCTCCATTGATCTGATGGCATTAACATCACTAAACTCCTACCACCTATACAATTCACTAATTATGTCATAATGTAGAATGAGGTATCGTTTCTTAATGCACATAAGTTGGACTAATTGATGTGTCCATGCATGCTCAGTTCAAGGGTAGTTGGTATCCATATAACCTCATTATAGTAAATCTGTTTATTCAACGTTGTATATCAATGGTTTTGGTGGCTATAGCTTGATCTATGTGCATTATATATTCTACTGTGATTTACTTTCTACAGTTTGCGAGATAATATCGTTCCATTTTGTGCAAGTATCATCAACCATAGCTGTAATGTAACAATGTATCCACCCATAACTTTGGTCATTTCCAATGAGCTACACCAGCCTAACAGTACAAATAAGAGGAAAATCAATGCCACCCATCGAGCTGCAAAAATTTGACTGGGAAGGTAATATCAATAAGGATGACAATGAATTGCCTCTTTTGGGTGAATTGACTCCAATACATGTTAGATGAACCATAACAATTTTAGTTTTTATTAAATATTGGAAATGTTTCCACACCTAATGGGCATTAGTTCAATATTCATGATATTTGTCATTATCTATTTGGCATCTTTAGAAGTTAATGGTGATTATCTCATTCAAAAGTATAGTTGCTTTTGTTTGTGGAAGACACACCGCTTCCATCATAAATTTTAAGAGGGTCTCTTTGAGTTTTTGCTTGTGTGTTGTACTTCCATATAACCAATAATTTCTATTAATGTTTTATCATAAAAAATATTTGTTATTCTTCATGCAAGAATCTTTATTTTATATACTCTTTCAAATACACACACAGGCTAGACATTAACTCTAGGTCCCAAATATTTTCTTAAATTTTTGTTGCTTGCTAATTGGTGTGTTTTTCGAAAATTTCTTTGCTACATTTAAAATCATCAATAACTGTTGTTCATGTGATTCACTTCACTCTTACACCTCCCCTCCCAAGTAAGGGCTTGTCACTTGCGGTTACCATTCAGGAAATATATTAACAACTAAATTGTCTCTCTAAAAGGAAACAAGGATCATTCCCTGAAGGAGTGAAGGATGAAGACCTGGAAGGAATTCACGTGCATCGAATAGTTACACTTCACAAAAGTGTAGGAGTTGCGAGATTAAAGAAAACAAACTTTGTAAAGCAATGTGCATGTATATGGGAGTTCAAGATTCAAAAATGGAGTAAAATGGCTTGGATTGGCATAGGCTTGTCATAGGTCAAAGGAGGTGATTACAAATAAGGGAGTGAATGTGTGACTCCCATGTAAGAGAATATTCCTCCATAATGGAGAAGAGGAGTTACTTTCCCAAATGGGAATGTAACTCCTATGACACACTTACACATATGATAGATTCTGTAAGAGAATCTATCATAAATAAGATGAAACCTAGATCCATGTCCACCTAAGTGAGATGACTCACCCGTTGAGGTGGAATAACACTAAATAAGTGAAGAAAAATACCACCTACACCAACACCCCCCATTCATCATAACCTAGGATGAGGCAGCAAGTCAGAAATGATAAATGGGTCCCTGCACAAAGCCTCATGAGGTACCCATGTAGAAGAAACTCTCAAAAAGTGGAGTAAAAGGAGAAAACCCATTGGGAAAATACCCCCCCCCCAAAAGAGAGACAAGTCCACTCTCTAATCTAAGAAATATGCCAAAGATGGGTCCCGGCCACAGATGAGCCTGGAAAGGTACCCATGAACAAAGAGGCAATATCTCAGAAAAAAGAAGAAGAGAGAAGAAGAGGGAGACAAGAGGAATGCAGAAGATGCCATGGACGGATCTAAACTCTACAGCTCTACGAAGCCTCCCAGAAGAAAATCAATGATGAGATCCTCTGCCTCTGGACTGAAGAAGAGCCATCCACACTAAAATGTGTGTCTGCCCTTAGGAAGGATAGAAATGAAGTGTTGGAAGTCTACCCACTCCACAAAGAAAACTAAGGGCAGAAACATAAAGAACTCTGAGTTTGGTCCATGAAAGTGTGACATAGGTCTAGTAAGTGAGTGTGAAGGCAATGTCACGAGTGAATAACTGACAGAGTGTGAAGAGTGAACACCCACATAAAGGATGTCCAAGTGATGTGAAGGTAACATAACCCCCATAATATAAAAGGGATCCACAAGAAAGGGTGGATCAACGAAGGTCTCTGGAAAAGTGGAAGTGGTAAGAGTCCCAGAAGGGGTACTTCCAACAACGGAGATAATAAACTCCTATGAAATACCGATAGATGGATGATGAACTTATATTACATCACAAGTGTAATCTATGAAAAGACGACCAAGGTCAAGAGAATACTCATCCCAATGAGGGGGCTCAACAAACAAAAGAGTGATGTCAGATAGGTATGAGTCATTCAATGAAGGTAGAGGAGTGAAAGGGGCCTCACACACTAAAGGTGGAAAAAGAGGCGGGTGCGATGACTGTATGAGGACCAATAAGAAATTGCTTGATATCTAATGAGATGGGAGGGGTGACAACACTCTCTGGAATAGTGAGAGGAGGAGAAGAGTCCTCTGTAGTACTCTCAACATCATAACTGGGTGCACAATCCTCATCATCAGAAGTAGAATCAAGCGAGTCTATGTGAGTGGAACTATCATCACACGAATAAATAGATGACACAACTAAATCAGAAGTAGTAAAAAATGGCGACACTATGTGAAGGGTCTCCATAGAGGGACTGAAGAATGCTCCAGATACAGTGTTGTGGATATGAGTCTACCATGTGAAACTAGAGAGATCTGTAGACATGCATCATCAAGTGACCAAAAACATGGTCGCAAGTGTCAAGGAAGTCCTCCAAAAGATAATGATCAGTGGGTGCCGGAAAAGGCCCAAGTAAGAAGGGTGAAAGACCCTTGTGAGTGAAGTAACGTTCATTGGAAGCATGCCAAATTGAATAGTTCCCTCTCCCGGTGAGAAGTGGTGGAGGCTGTAAAGTGATCCTATGAGTACCACTAACCAGCGAGTAACATTGCAAGTAACACTAAAACAACTAACCACGAGCCAGCAATGAACCTCGAGCCAACAACGAAGGTTGCAAACATGAGCATGAGTTGCAAGCTTAGAGAATATACTTCCACGTGAAACCCGAGATGGAGTCAGGGCTGATATGGTTGTTGAAGCAGGTTACAAGGAAAACATTCTCAAACAATGCAAGACACAAAAACTAGTGCCATACCATCCAGAACAAGCCAAAAGAGGCAAGTTGATGAGCCAAAAGCCGATTCCAAAGTGTAGAAGTCAATGCAAGGCTGAGTTGATCAATAAGGCAGTGAGTTGTTTGAACAGCTCAGTGAGATGGGACCGTGTTGGTCCATGAGAGTCTCTTTCAATCATCAAAAAACTCAAAACGAGCACCTTAAACCTACAAATTTTCAAACCTGAACACAACGACAACCAAAAAGAAGTATGCAAACAATCCTAAAAAAACCACAAGAATCTCAAATTATGCAACTTGTAGAGCACTAGAAAAAGGCGAGAACTTATACAAGCAACTACATGGTGGAGCAATGATGATGAGAAACACGATTCTAGTCCCCGATATCTGATAACATGAAGGAGTGAAGGACGAAGACCTGGAAGGAATTTGCTTGCATCGAATAATTGCACTTCACCAAAGTGTAGGAGTTGCGAGATTAAATAAAGTAAACTTTGTAAAGCAATGTGCATGCATATGAGAGTTCAAGATTCAAAAATTTAGTAGAATGGCTTTGCTTGGCTTAGGATTTTCATAGATCAAAGGAGGTGAGTACAAATAGGGGAGTGAATGTGTAACTCCAATATAAGAGAATATTCCTCCATAATGGAGAAGAGGAGTTACTTTCCTAAATGGGAATGTAACTCCTATGACACACGTACACATATGACAGATTTTGTAAGAGAATCTATCATAACTAAGATGACACCTAGATCAATGTCCACCTAAGTGAGATTACTCACCCGGTGAGGTGGAATAACACTAAATAAGTGAAGAAAAATACCACCTACACTAACATTCCCAAGGTACATTCTCAGATAAAAGAACAATATCCAAAGAAAGAAAATCTTACTCTATGTTACCTAGGATCCACACCAATAATTGAAGCAATAATTTTTGCAAACTGGTACACACGTTGAGTAATGGAATGCCATATCTAAAAGCTACCTCTGCAGGCCCCCATGGCCTCCAATTCCAATGCATACGTTAATGAATTCTTCTCTCATTCCTCTGAAAGCCCACTGTCAATTGATGTATTTGAAAATGTATTGGTGTTAATAACCCCCCTTTTCTCATACACCGATTCACATGAATTCACAAGATAATACCTGCACATTGTTCACAAATTAGATAAGATATTTTGTTTGTGAAACAACTTTCCATTCGAGATCTTGATTCTGTACCTTTCAATGATCAATCATAAATACAACAATGTTACCCTTATGGCCATATGTTGATTTTAAGTTGATATCCATAACCTTGACCACAAGTTAGTCTACAAATTCACATCGTAGTAAATTTTTAATTTTCATATATCCAATGACTCTATACAAGTGCATTACATGCCAATATAGGTTAAACCTTTGTGGGAGGGGCTACAAAGTTAAAAAATATATAACTTCCACTCTAAAAAATTCTATGTGATAAAGTCGAGAAAATATAGCGATGTTGTTTTGGTAGGATAAATCTGAGCCATGGAATTAATTCTCACCTTTTATTTGTGTAGTGCCTCCCTCCTAGTTAGGGGAGAGGGGTAAGTAATGGTACACCCTAAGTTAAGGGGTCCACAAAATCGATTGTTTATCACATGGGATTGTGATTTTTTCACTCATATGTACTTCAAATTTGTGTTATCTTATATTTTTCTTTGGAATGTTCAATTAGAGGGAAAGTCATATTTTGAATTCATTTAAAACAATAAATTGGAGTTACACTACAACCATGGTGGAAACCAATACTTGAATATAAGTGAAAATGTTTGAACTTTTATTTTTTTATACTTGTACATGGGTGAGATGTCTTACATGTAATGATGTGATTGGCTACTCTACATAATTATTATGTCAAAAATAAATAACTAATACATAGAACTATGAAAACTATTGGCTTTTGTGCAATCAATAGGCATGTCATCTATTGGACCATGTTAACCTATTGGCCCATTTCCCCTAGTCGTCAACATCGGTGATAATATTTTGGGTTTAAGAAAAAACAATCCTTCCAATTTCCATCCATATTTTTGGCTGAAACATCCCTTCACTTGTGTAGACACCTATAATTACGCCTAAGCAATTTAAATACTTAAATTGGGCTAATTATCCCCTTTCTCGTAAATTGACAACATATCGTCAAAAGAACTCATATTCCCTTTGATTTTCGTTAATTAGTTACAATACGCTAATTGATTAAGTTGCCTATCCAACTAACAACCTAATTAATGACCTTCTGTTAATTATTCACCCCTTCTATCTAGACTAAATTATTATTAATTAATTAGACTTCCCCTTCATTTAACTAATAAATCAATATTTAATTGATTTAATCCCCTTATAAAAGCCTAAATTGTACTAATATTCCTCTAATTAGCTTCTATAAGCTTACATCTACCTATTAGTTAATAACATTTGATTAATTAAAACACCCCCAACTCCCATGACTTGCTAAGCATAAATTAAACCCTTCTAAAGTAAGGTTACCTTTTATAAAGCAACCTTATCCATTCCTAATCATGTTTTACCTTTATCCCACATGCAAAGAGATGAAGTGTTTCCTTTATCCATTGGGCTATATAAGGATCCCTCCTTCTACCTTTATACCTACACCTAAACTTCTTAAGAAAGCAAATGCAAAACATAAAGCAAAGTAGACTAAGAGCTTGCTTTTTGTTTTCTTGAGAGGTCACCATTCTTAAGAGCTAAGCTTCCTATTCTTGCATCTTTTAAGGATCAAACAACCAATTTTTTATTTCCATTAGAGCTAAATAGGTCCATTCATTTTGTTGGTAATCTAGGAGAGTAGAGATTTTGAATAGCATGCTAGTTTTGATCTTATGTTTCAAAGTTATGATGTTTAATATAGATCTTGTTTAGCTCTTTATCTTGATGGTGCTTAGGATTTTTCTTAGCAAGATTATAGAACTATTTTAGGTTATAGTTCTTGCTTCATTTAATTTACCTTAAGCAAAGTACACATGCACACATTTGGCACACCCAGTGGGACCCTTAGTCCCATGGCATTTTAGTTTAAGTTTCATTGTTTTGGCTAACTTTTGATATGCACATGTAGTAATTGATGTCCATTTTCTTGGAATTTTTGCTAATTTGATATGCGTAACTTCTTGTTCATAGTCATCATTTTAACGGGTTATTGCCATTTTTAAACTAACTTGTCAAAATTTGAGATATTGTGAGTTTTCTTGTGTTTTTTTTCCATATTGTGGTTGCAAGTGTGGCTCAGGCAGATTTTTAGGAGTGCAGGCATGTTTTTTTGTGGTGTACATGCCTCTCTAGTGGTGCAGGAACACTGTCAAAACCTGATTATCTATTTATCAACCCTGGCACATGCGAACTAACCCCAGTACACACACCCTAACTAGCATGCAGATGCACTAACCTGGACACAGATGTCATTTTGTATTGTAACTTCACTGCATTTTAAGACCTAGAAGATCAGCATGTACACCCTAACAAGAGTGCACACACTGTTTTGGTGGTGCAGACACATTTCTAGTGGCACAGACATTCTGTCGGAATTCGGGAATATTTTACAAAGTGGTGGCACACACGCTTTTCTAATGGCGTAGGAATTCTGTTTTAGTTTCCATCTATTTTTCTCATAGAGTGGCATGTACATTGTTTTTGTGGCGCACACACTTCTCTGGTGGCGCAGGTGCATGATAAGCTAAAAATACACATAATAGCGTGCATGTCATTTTGGTGGTGCACACACCTCTTGAGTGACGCAGGTGAACTATAAATCAGAAAAACACAGAGTGGCGTATACGCCCTAACCCATGCGTGGATGCCAAAATAGGGGTGCAAGTGTCTTTTTGTATTTTTGAAATTAATGTGTTGAGGTTCTAACATTTGTACAAGTTTTGTCTAATCATATACTTGTCTTTGCAGGTTGTTTTTACATGTTTTCACTTGATTAGATAGATTTTTCATTGTTTACCTATAGGAATAAGACCACGTATGCTCTTCCCTCATGTCCCTTGGGGTGATTTTGGGAATCATAAATGATTCTTAAGTCCTTTTGATGCTTTGAGGTTATTAGGAATATTTGAGTTGGAATTGGTTAAACTTGGTGTAGTTGAATTAAAATGTTTTTCCATTTGATATATTTTTGGATTTTGAATACAACACATATGCTTTTATCTTGCGCCCTTGGGTGATTTCTAGAATCAGAAATGGTTCCTTCTCTTTTGATGAAAAACTACTAAAAATCGTCATACATGACCAAAATGCCATCGCTTGTCAAAGAACAGAGGATTAAAAAAAAGTCAAAAATTATTAGTACAGTTGTTATACAGGTTGCCAAATGGTGTTTGAGAAAACCACACCTAATTACAAAAGATAAAATGAACAACATATTCAAAACACTATATTGTATGTTTCAAAAAAGGGTACATCCCTCTCCGCTCACTTGGAACATAACCCCTTTGGCATAACGCCTTAAGCTACAACAATGGGGGTGGTTCTAGGAAACCAAAAGTAGTCCACACAAGAGTGAACCTTGTGGACAAAATGGGAAGTGATCCGCACTACCTATCTGACTAGTGATTGCTTTGTGAGATAGAGTTACAAGTTGTCCTTATGCGACCCTTTTAAGTACATGATAGATGCATTTACTGCCCACTATGCTTGAAGGGGGAAAAGTCGAGATACTAACAAGATAGTTGGGACTATTTGGGTAAATCATCCCACTCGTGGATAATCTTTATAACATATAGGACGAGAGAACCACCTAGGAAAACATACTTTGGCTAGGAGCCCACTTTGAAAATTCTAAAATAGTGTTGAGTTATGAACCATCTTTTTATTTTGAAACATGTGACACATTACTTTCGCTTAGTTTTTACTTGCCTTAGGGTGAGGCAAAAATCTACCGAATTGAAGCCAACATTTTTCATCCCATTTTTGATTTAATTCCTTCATATTATTTTGACACTTTGTTGATCAGAAGGAGAGTGACTACCTTTGTGTTACCAATCGATTATTTTTGCCACTTTTTTGTCCATTTACGCCCATCCATGTTTACAGTTGGGTAAGTTAAACATATAAAGTGCACGGAGACGTATTCATATCATTTTTTGGCCCTTGTGATCTTGATACCCATGTCAATATCATCATTTTATTTAGGTGTGGATCATCATCTTGAACTTCCTTAGAAGGGTTAGCTTATTTGTATCGTATCACTACAATTTTTATATTTACATCTTGTTTCTTGTAGACTCAACATAAATATCTATATTGTAAGGTTACACTGTGAACATTTTTAACTATTCCTATCTATACTTTGAGATCTTTAGATCGATTCTATTATTACCTTGATTTTGAAGAATGTTGGGTGTTACCATTTGTGCGTGTTATATCAATAACACCTTGATATCAATACCTTACTTTCTCACAAAGTTTGGCTAACATATCTTGGTGATATTGTTGTGTCATTCACAAATTGTAATTGGCACTTTTTGATATATAGGTCTTAATCAAGTTTGAGCTCACTCCTAGTATATCTTGTTAGGGGGTCACATTGATTTTTTCTATCTACTTACATTTTGTTCATTATCGTGAACTTAGCATAAGTAAGAACATCTTGTTAATTATCTTGCGATGCGAACTACTTTTTGAAATGTACTCTAGGAGGTACTTCATTTGATAGGTTTAGATACCAAACATTTGTTTCACTGGTGATTTATCACTCTATCACATTGGTATTCTCACATTATTCTTCATTCATATTCTTGAAAATACATCTTCCATTTCACTTAGGTGTGGTCACAAAGTTTTGAACACATTTACAACTTATCTTAGTGAAACTATCACAAAAACATGGCTCCTAAAACACGATTAGGAATCAAGAAATAGACATATGAGGAACAACAAGCGTAAGCTTGGGAAGCCTATAACACACAAGGGTCAAACCCCTTCATTGGACATGATCTAGGACCTCTGTTTTCTATGGAAATGAATTAGAATCCCCAGACGTAGAATTCAATTTTGAGCCTACTTTATTAGATGAATTTATTTTCAAAAATAAGGATAGAGTGCTAGCACGGGTCGTAGAATTAGGGGCTAAATTTCTACTAAGGAAGAACCACCCCTTATCAATATGGAGGATATTTTGACGCATGGGAATTCTTCTACCTCAAACGCAGGGACTGATAAAGTGGTGGGACATAGAATATCCTTTATCAAAATGCCACATAGAAATAAGACAGGACATGAGATGACTGAATAACCTCCATAATATGAGGAGGAAGAACCTTTAGAAGAAAAACTCATGATTCAACAACAGATTAGTAACCTAAGCTGACAATTAGCTTTGCTAACCTCCCATATACAGAAGGAAGAAAACAAAAAAATTCAAAAGTTGAGGCCTAAGGTTAATATCAATGAACTCCATAGAGAAAACCAAGGAGAAGACGATACAGGGTATCATCGCGTATATATCCCTGCTTCTCCCACTAGAGAAAAGTTTCTCACACAAGAGGTATAGTCTATGAAAGCGACACTCATGAGCCTACAAGAGAGAAATATAGGGAGCATTAGAAAGTATCAATATGAATAATTATGCCCCTATCCTTTTGAAAAGACTATGACTCTTCAACCCTTTCCTAAGAAATTTGATATTCCAAAATTTGACAAATATAAAGGGAAGGGAGATCCACAGGATCATGTCAAAGATTTATATATGGCATGTCAAGAGGTGTCTTATAGTGACAATTATCTCATCAAAATTTTTACCAAAAGTCTCGGAGGTCAAGCCTTGGAGTGTTTCATGCGTTTACCTCGGGGATCAATTTTTACTTGGCTATAATTGGCTGAAAGGTTCATGTGTCACTTCTCATACAACATAGCGAATGATGTCACCATCAAAGATTTATGTGGTTCCAAAAAATTCCCAAATGAGACTTTCTCTAGATTCCTCTAATGGTGGAGAGGGATAGCTAGCCGCTTCCCTTGTGCTTTTCCTAAAAAATAGTTGGTTAGTATTTTCGTTCCCAACCTAAACCCGGATATAGCTTTTCACCTCCAAATGCATTGTGTTCACACTTTTGAGGAGGTCATTGAAAAAGGGGTTCAGATAGAGAAAGCTCTCATTTCCAAAGAAACCCTCAAAACCCAATCTAAAGATTATCAAAATGCTAAACCCACAAAAAATCCGAAGGTTTTTAACAAAAACAAAAATGTGGTGGGAGACAGGATCACTAATTCCAAACATATACAAATGGTCCAAACCAGTCAACATTTTAAACTGACCAAAGGACCAATTTAACCACCACCAAAGTGAAGAACGTTCACCTCTCTTAATGAACCTTTTTCAGTTATACTAAAACAATTGGATGCAACCCTCATGATGATATATACTACGACACAAGCATTTGACGACAATGCTCCAAAACCTTCATGGTAGAAGGAGCATGAATATTGTGAAATGCATCGTGTCAAGGGGCATAAGAGAGACAAATGTCTGCGACTCCATCAATATATTCAATACCTCATTGACAATGGGGAGATAGAGGTGGACAACCTAGGAAAAAATGCAGACACTTAATGAGAAAATAAGGATATATAAAGAGCCATTCCCCAATCATGATAAATTAAAAAAGTCAAAGCCAGATCGGGGAGAGTCATCCCAAGGTTATAAAGTAGAGAATTACTTGTACACCAAAAAATACAACAATCATTATGATTCACTTATTCGATGTACTCATTCTCCTACTTACCATGTCAACACCATCCAAATCAAGGGAAAGGACTATGCTTTGGTAACAATGTATTCCCACCTTGTGATTCTAGAACCTTCTTCGTCAACCCCAAAAACTAGTAAATATAACCTTTTAGAGAAACTTGAGAAGATGTTTGCTAATATTTTGATCTTAGATCTTCTTAAGATATCCAATGTGCATAAAGACATTCTATATCAAACTCTTCAAGGGTCGAGAGTGCCATTGGAGGTTGATCCTACACACCTACAAGTTGTAGTCGCAAACATCATACCAAATCAACATATTGCCTTCAACCATGGGGAGATTCCTACTGAGAATCCAACGCATAATCTTCCTTTGTATATTGAGGTAGTTGTTACCTACAAAAAGATCAAACAGGTGCTTGTGGATAACAGATCAGGGTTAAATATCTACACACTCAAGTTGATTAAATAGTTAGGACATACCAAGGTAGATCTTGAGTCCAATATCATCACTATTACCGCATACAACAACACGGAAAGGGAGTCAGTAGACACAATCACGCTGCCCATGGAGGTGGGTCCCACTTGCCATCAGAAAAAGTTTCATGTCCTAGACTTGGAACTTCCGTATAATATGCTTCTAGGCCGACCATGGATTCATGTCATGCAGGCCATGCCATTGACATTTCATCAATGCATTAAGTTGAAGCATGAGGGACACACCATTACAATATAAGGAGATTCAGAGCCCTTCGCTCACTATAGAGATCTCAATATCTTTACACGAAAGGGCACATACGCATGTCCCTCCACTGATATAGATGTCCTTCTCTAATCTGAATCCATGAAATCCCAGGTAGATTTAGATTCTCTCAGTTCTTGCACCCATCGAGCGTCTACATCAACATCTCCTTTTGATTCATGGGAGATGAAAATCCTTGAATATGGCTACAAGGAATACAATGTATAACAAGCACTCTTGGTTTTAAACCTCTCATTATCACCCAAGACTAGAGGTAAACCACACTATCATTTCAGAAGACCTAGAAATGAACACACTATTGGGTCATTCTTACCTAGAGGCTTGTTAGCTGAGGAAAAATTGTTGGATCCACCTATAATTTGGGTCCTAGAGGATACTCAGCCATCATGTTATCAAACCCCTGAATATGAGAATCCAGTAAAATGATGTACTCCATGGGCTACAAGAGCCTAGGATGTTGGAGAAATGAACAAGGACAGAGAGAACCAGTGCCTCTTCCACATTTCAAAATAGAAAGATTAGGCATTGGGATTTTCCCTTATAGAGCACACCCCAATGATCAAGACGCTACTTGTTCTGAACGTGAGGATAGCTTTGACTATCTAGATAGTGATACAAATTCCCATTGTAGCCAATATGAGGATATTTCCTCCACAAACCTATTCATGAACAACGTTTTCCTAACCATAACCCCTATGGAACCAACCCTTGACCTTGTTTACCCTTCCCTTATTAAATGGGACCAACAATGTCGCATGTCACTAGATTTATTTGACAATGACGAAGCTATCACAAAGTTCATGCGCATAAGGGATACAATTCCCATTAGAGACCACAAGAAGGGTTTCTTTATTGACTTGGATACCTATGCCTACTTCAGCGAGGAGGTTGAGCTTCGTGGTTAGAAAAACTTAAAGAAAAGCGAGGGAAAAAGTCTGAACGTAAAGTCTCAGAAAAAATTAAATTCCAAGTCACACAGTGAAAACCTCTTTGAGGCACTGCCTGAAAAACAAGTGAAAAAATCAAAGGACAAACAAAGTGACCATGCCAAGGATGAAAATCTTGTCGAGACACCCTTAGACGAAGATATCAACCTTCCTCCCAATCCTACACGTATGGAGGACTTATCAAAATTACTAGTCGAAGAAACAATTGATGTAAATATTGGTACGAAAGAAAACCCCAAGATAGTAAAGTTGGGAGCATCACTCTCTGCTAGAGAATAGAAGACATTCACTATGCTACTGCAAGAGTTTATACACATGTTCGCAAGGTCTTACAAATACATGTCAGGTTTAGATCCAACTTTGTTCATGCACAACCTAGTTGTGCACATAGCAACTAAGCCTATCAAATAGAAACTCTGAAAGATGCACCCAAGAGTGGCCTTACTAGTTAAAGAAGAGTTGGAAAGATTTATTATGGTAGGATTCATCTAGCCTATTGATTATTCTGAATGGATATCGAACATTGTTCTTGTCCAGAAAAAGCCTGTCAGTATCAGAATTTTCATGGATTTTAGAGACATTAATAAGGCTTGCCCTAAATATGATTTTCCACTGCCAAATATTGAGATGATTTTCAACTCAACAGTAGGGTACGAGATGCTATCTCTCATTAATGGATTTTCAGGATACAACCAAATTAAGATAGCTGAAGAAGATCAGCACAAAATGGTTTTCATGACTCCTTGGGGTACCTTCCGTTATCAGGTGATCCCCTTTGGTCTCAAAAATGCAGGAGCTACTTATCAACGGGAAATGACGGTGATTTTTCATGATATTATTCATGATATCATGGAGGACTACATGGATGACATCCTCATAAAGTCTAAGACAAGAAAGGATCACCCTGTCTTTTTATGACATATCTTTTACTACCTACGAGAGTACAAGGTCAGGCTAAATCCAAAGAAGTGTGTATTCAGTGTGCTATCAGGAAAATTGTTGGGCTTTATTGTATCAAGATGAGGTATTTAGGTAGACCCTACTAAAGTGTGCGCTATTACTAAACTGCCTCCACCTAAGAATATCAAGCAACTATGTAACTTACAGGGGAAAATCCAAGCCATTCGCCACTTCATCTCTCAGCTCGCAGATAAGTGTCACTCATTCACCCACTTGCTTGAAAAGGATGTTGCCTTCATCTGGGGACCTGAGAAAATAGCAAGCCTTTGCTTTTCTTAAACAATACCTTGCTAATCTATCAGTCCTCATGCCTCCAACTCTTGGTGAACCACTCTTGCTATATATTTCTGCCACGTAATTTGCTATTGCTACGTTGCTCGTCCAATACGACCTTGGTCATAAGGAAAAAGTGGTGTATTATCTCAGTTGTACCCTCATCACCTATGAGCTAAATTATCCTCAAATTGAAAAAGCTTGCTTAGCTGTTGTTTTTACTTTTCAAAAGCTTCACCATTATCTATTGAATACCAAAACCAAGCTAATATCCAATGTTGACCCAATCAAGTACTTACTATTTAAACCTACCCTTATAGGTAGAATGGATAATTGGATCATTCTACTCAGTGAGTTTGACATAGATTTTGTACATCAGAAATCGATTAATGGACAAGTACTTGCTGACCAGCTAGCAAAACCTTTCAATCTGGATCTGTCAGATGCCTCCTTGATCTACATTGAAGAAATTGTCCTATGGAAAATACATTTTTATGGGTCCTTTACATTTCATGGTTTAGGTGTAGGGGTAGTCCTTATTACTCCTTCTGGCAATCCTATACCAAAGACTTTTTTCCTGGGCTTCCCTTGTACAAATAATATTACAGAGTATGAGGCATTTATTTATTGTAGGGATGAAGCTAGCTACCAAGTGGAACAATCATCATGTCAAGGTTGTGGCCAATTCTCAATTAATCATAAAATAGGTTAATGATGAATATAAGGTTAAGGATGACAAGCTCATACCTTACAAAAAGTTGGTCAAAACTATAAAGGAGTACTTCATGTGCATTACATTTGAAAAAATCCCAAGAGCGTAGAACAGTTCAGCCGATGCCATGGAAATAGTGGGTTCTATGCTTCGTATTCCACTAGGCAATAATGATATGTTGTTCTTTTTATAAAATTTATGCCATTCCATGTATGATATGCCAAAATCTTTTCTGGTTGTGATGTTTTTGGTCTGAATTCCCCATGGTACGAACCCATCTTTACCTATCTCAAGGAAAAAACGTTCCCCTCCTAATATCTCCCATTCTGAAAAGCAAAGCCTAATTCACCAAATAGCCCGTTATACCCCTTTTAGGAGGTACACATTATTGTCGTGGCTACAATGGAAATCTGTTACATTATCTGGATCTGACGGAGTCAATCCAAGCAATCAAAGAAGTACATAAAGGGGTGTGTGGAGCACATACAAATGGAATGGTTTTGGCCAAGAAATTTCTAAGAGTGGGCTATTATTTCCCTACAATGGAAACTAATTGTTGTAATTATGTTAAGAAGTGTGTACTTTTCCAGAAGTATAGAAACTTCATGCAACGAATCCATCGCAACCATTGCAACCTATCACTACCCCATGGCCATTTTCTAAATGGGGACTTGACTTGATAGGGAAACTTACACCCACATCATCATGATTACTAAATACTTTACAAAATGGGTGGAGGCTATCCCTTTAACCTATATAATAGGAGCTCGGATTTCTAAATTTATCATGAATCATATCATTTTCTGATATGGCATTCTTGTAGCCACTGTTATGGATAATGGGAATTTATTTAAGAATAAGATGGTAATAGGTCTTTGTCAATGGTTCCAAATCATATTAAAATGGTCTACACCATATTAACCCCATGGTAATGGACATGTCAAAGCCATAAACAATACTTTAATGAGAATAATGGAGAAGATGGTAAGTAAAATAGGTCGTAATTGGCACTTACAAATCCATCCAGCCCTTTGGGTTTATAGAACCTCCATTCACACTCCTATGGGTACAACACTATATTCTCTAGTATTTGGGATAGAATCCATTATTCCATTAGAAATTGAACTTCCTTCTCTGATAATTTCTCTTAGGGACTATCTGGATAAGGATGATGATTATTGGGTAGCAAGACTGGCTGAATTGGAGCTCCTAGATGAGAGGTGCATTCAGGATCTTAATCACCTGAAAGTGTATCAGAACAGAGTCTCCAGAACCTTCAACAAGAGAATTATCCCTCGTCAATTTGAGGTTGGTGATTTATTCATGAAGGAGAACCAGTTCAACACCAGAGTGGAACAAGAAAAGAAAGGGAAGTTCGAACCACATTGGTTTGGACCCTATGATATAGTCACCAAGTATGGCACAGGGGCATACAAACTTGCTCACCCCAATGGTGATGACCTCTGTGAGCCCATGAACACCACGCATCTTAAGCGGTTCTATGCTTAAACATGGCATAGAAAAGTAAAAAAAAGAAAAAAACTCAAAAAAATGGTAAAATGATAAAAAATACAAAAAAATCAAAAAGAGAAAAAGAAAAAGAGAAAACAGGTCATCCAAAAGTGAAAACCACCCAATTGTGGCACATTGGATAAGTCCTTGGGTGAGTGCTGGTTTTCGACACCTTGGGAGGATTCGTTGTCCATAAGAATCTTGCATCTGGAGGGTAGTTTTCCATAGCTTGGCCCTAGTTCTACCTTCAAGATTCCCTGTGAGCACCATCATGTCGAGCCTTGATCTAGCATTGTCTTCTTTTATTCACCTGTGAGGGACATCATCTTTCGCTATTTCCCATCTTACGCTAGGGGAAATTCAATGACTTCACCTTCTTGTTCATAAGTGTGTGGCTTTTTTCCTTGTGTATTCTCCATCTAATGCTGGGGGCATCCACGCTTTCTTGGTTACCTGTGCATAACTCTGGAAAACCATTAGAAAACAACGCAAAAATAGTAGAAAATTATTTCTCAAAGCAAACTGCAAAAACATTCAAAAATGTCAGAAACACAAAAACAATAGAAAATTATTTCTTAGAAAACAATGCAAAAACAATAGATAATTGTCTCACAAAAACCTAAACAATAGAAAATTGTTGCATGAAAACAAATCTTACAAAAAAATGTACTTACATTTACTTGCATTGTCTTGTTTCTTGCTTTGCTTGTTGCTTGTATAGTTGTTTTATGTTTTTGCTTTTGGGTTGTTTGTTGCTTGGGAATACTTTGTTAGAATTCATCTTTTCTTGCTTAGATTAGATTTATTCTTATTTTTGCATATTGAGATGTGTTTTTGCATGCTAGTGAATTATGGTGTATTATGTTAATTCATTGTGTTCTTTCTTAGCATTTGATTGTGTTTATAGCATGTGAATTGTTTTGCTATCATAACATCACATTACCATCATTATCATCACATATAACATCGTCTATACATCATATATCGAGAAAAATCTAAGTATACATCATACATGAATATTAAGCTAATAATCACATATCGTATCATCAAAATGGGGGCAAGAGGGATCACAAATATCAAAATCTATCCCCCCACACCCTTATCATTATATCATCCCATCCACTAAGTATGATACATCTTATAAACAAAACACATTTGATATATTCTACAAGATCACATCATCTAGAAATAAAAACACATGTGATACATCAACAAGATCATGATACATATACATGTCAAATCAAATAAGAAAACATCATAAACACATCTATCTATTCATGGGAAATAATAAACAAGTTTCCATCTCGTATACACATATATCATGTCAAAAATGTCCAAATCATACATGTACGACATATCTGTGTCAAAAATGGATATACATCATGGAAGTGCATCATAAAAGCCTTCATCTAAGGCATATAAAAGAATGGTATAGATAGCAAAGGAATAAAAGCCTTCATCAGAGGCATGTACCAAAACTGCTCTATATCAAAAAATGCCTTCAGCTGAGGTGTACAAAGATGATACACCAAAATGTCCATATATATACATGTATAAACTATCCAGATCAGTACTAAAAAAAATACATCATCGATACAATGTGTCATCAAAAAGGGGCATGCATCAAAAAGAATCAAGCCTTCATCACGAGGCATCATCAAAATAATGGTATACAAAGGTATACATCAAAATCACCCTTTATAAGAGGCATGTATAAAAAAAATCTATACAAAAAAGGAATATAGAGCTCAACCACAGCTCTTGCCCTCGCTAAGACTCCTAGGTCTATCACCTAGTTGATGGAATAATGGTGGCTGAGAAGGACCTGCACTAGATGGGCCACCAAACTGTCCAGCCGACTTCTCTGGCATAGGTTGCCTAACTGATCTCATCGAATGGTCATATATCCATGACCTAAAACCTGTTGTGCTCATCTCTAACTATTAAGATAGTACCACTCGCTGCTCTGGGGAAACTTCCCTAAAGTAAGAAGTCCTATAAAATAAAGCCTCGCCACCAAGCCTCCTAGCATCACGTATCAAGTCAAAATCACTAGAGGCGAGGGATACGTAAAAGGAAACATCACACTCACCTATCACTCTACCTAAATTGGCCTCATCCTGTCTCAAGGAGGCAGCCTCTCGATCTCTCTCTGCAATAAAATTCTACACCTAGGCTCATGCCTCATCCCTCTGTGCAAGATAACCCTATTACCGTGTATATACATGATCCCTCTGGGAAATGACCATTCGTACATGAGTTTGGGACTAGTGTAGGAAGCTCAAGATCTAAGCCCCTATGTGGCCATCTCTCGCATTTAATTGTGTCACCTCCTGGGCTAGCCTGGGCCCGAGCCTAATCTCACTCTAATAGTAATGTGACAATATGGGTCCAGGCCTGATCACAATCAGCTTTCAAGGTGACACACTAGCCTCGAGCCTCATCTCTCTTTGTTCTAGTTGTGTCTCTCTCAGCTAAAGCCTGTTGTAGCTACTGTTGTACTATGTCTATCTGTGCCATCGAGACCAGTCCATGGGGCGCTCTAGATGACTGGCCCTACTCTAAGACCATCGCTTTAGGAAATTGAACTAGTGCCAGTACTGGGCCTTGTGGCCTCAATCCCTGTACCTGTGAGGCACCTTTCCCATCATGCGGAATTCCATCAAAGGGGTCCTCTGGGTCAAGACTCACTGCTCTCTCTCTCCACTCCGAACCATGTCAGATCTCTATAGGTGGACGAGCACCTGCTACCCAGATTTCCTCTAGGATGGTGAGATGCCGAGGTAACACAGTGGCGTACCAAGCTGCATAGTCTACTATAGTCCCTAGGCTCCACACCTATCATGATGGGTCCCATACCTGTGGGACCACCTATATAAACCTTACCCTAGCTCAAGCCACTAGTATGCAAGGCCCCATGGTATGCCTCTCTGAATCTCTACGTGCGTACCAAATATCCAACTATGGGACCCTCTATACTCTGTCAAGCTTTTGCTGGCAGCTTTCAACTCAATACACCTCTATAATGTAGCTGCGACTACCAATGATAAAGTGCATCCTCTGGTGACTCAAAATTTCTGTAAGGCCGCAAGATAATATCTATCTCTGGAAGCTCGTCAAACTCTCACCTATATCTAAATAAGCTACCTAGGTGGCCTCGTGCATTACCACCTGATGATACCCAAGCCATGTAGGATGGCTCCTCTTGGTCTCATACGTGAAAAATACCCATAGGGAGTCTGATCGCAATATGGTCCCATGACCATATCTATAGCAAAGAAGTTAGACCCACAGTCTTCTGACCATCGTAGGTAATCAAATGTAGATCCCAGTATAAGTGGGCCAGTACGCACTATCCCCAATAGTATCTCTCGCCACTAAACATGTCATGTACCAAAGGTAATAATCCTCTTGGGAATGACGTCCCTATCTTATCAATGAGTAAAAACCCACTAATAAGAGACATAATGTAGAGAGGATCCCGATGTAGTGTAGGGTCAAAAATGCACTCATGCAAAGCTATGGACATACCGTCATGCAGTAAGTCATCTACATCAAAAATATCACTTCAAGCGGCTCTAATCAACCCTACATTAGAGATATACTCAATCAAGATGCCTATGATCGGCACGTGAAGGATCCGCCATACGTCCTCAAGGGTCACAGTCATATCCCCTATAGGTAATCTGAAACACTGAGTGTCGATATGCCATCACTCAGCTAGTGCAGTCAGTAGGCCATGGTCCAATGTAATAGAGGGCATTTGAGACATGGTGCCTAGCCCCACCACCTCGAGAAGTATAGCCATAGCATGTCGGTCTCACCGTCACATGCTCCCCTCTAGCTCTGCGCTCCCACATCTATAAAACCGGTAGCCATCTCTGCAGAATATCAAATCACTCGTCAGTTACTAACATTTCTTCTAAAAATCAATCTATCAGTTTAGGATTAACCCAAAAATCCTAAAATTTCTTCTAAGTGTCATCTTTTTGGCATTTTTTTCTATCTTTCCTCCACCAACCTGGGATGCTTATATACCCTTTTGGACGTGTGCACCCCCTTTTGGGAATATGCACCTCCTTTTGGGCATATGCGCATACACGCATTTGTCTTATGGTGCTTGCACCCCTATTCAGGTGCATGTGTGCCCTTTTGGGCATGTGCACCACATATTTGGCGCTTGCACCATCATTTCTATACTTGTGCTTGCGCGCGTGTATCCCCAAGCGTGTGCACCTTCCTTTCATGTGTGTGCGCCACTTTTCACGTGTGTGCCCCCTTTCCTATGTGTTCACGTACATGCACATGTGTTGTGTGTGTGCATGCGCGTGGCTATGTGCAACTCATGCCTGCGTGTGCGCACGTGTGTATTGCAGCATGTGCACCCCTAAAGGGATGCCTACACCCCCAACTTGACACCTGCGCCTACGCACATGCGCACTAATGCGACTTCCTAGCACTAAACACTAAAATTAGGGCATTAATTACAACAATTAATAAGAAAAGTTTTGATACTCACGAAGGGACTGTTGTTTGTGTACCACTGGTACCCTCAAACTGCATCTGTATGCCTCACTCGATCTTGTGCGATCACAATTTTCCTTATCACTATCAGAGCCTCGTAGTAAAAAAATTCTATAGGGATCGGTTAAAATGAAGTGGTCGTGATGTTTTTAAACCCCCTCAAATGGGGTATATTAACCCTTTTTTCATCGTCGAGAGGGCCTAGAGGCCCGTTTCGATCACCGTTTTCTCCTCTGTTCACTACGGAATAATTATTTTTATTAAATAATTATTTTTCTCTTAGTTGTCACTGTATTAGGGTATTTTTTTTTGCTTTCTTATGCCCCTTTCTTCTCCCTTTGACAATTTTATTGCTCATAGGTGATTTTTCTTTTTATCCACACTCTCGTAAATAATTATTTTTAAAAATAATTAATTTTTATCAATTTTTCCACTAAACAAGGAAATTTTTGTCGTTTGTTTCTCCTTTCTTCAAACTAGGGTAATTTTTGTTGCCCGTAGGCCCTTCATTCTATTTCTTTTATTTTCTTCTATTGTCCACCACGTTTTAGAAAATGGGAAAATAAAAACAATATATATATCAAAAATCCACAAACAGGGAAATTTTTTTCACAAAATCCTAAAAAGTAAAAAACCTACAAAAATGGTAACTTGCTTATTATAGCTGATACTTGTGTCTTACGCATGGTATTTTCTCCAAATCCTACTAGTTTGTCTAACATCTTCCCCGATTAATATGACTCACAGATCACCAGATTCACAACCATTCACAAAGCTAGCTGCTTGCTTCGTCTAAACTCTGGGGCACATTTATTTCCTGGTGCTATTTTGTTGTGCACAACACTTTTCTTGGACCTCGTGTCCATTATCATTTCCCCTTGCATGTATCCTTGCTCGGGGCATCATTTTTAACCCTTTTTGTCAATCACGAACTTTTGGATCTCTTCAGCATTGATAACAAAACATTTGTACAATTGTCTTGACCATTGTTGGGTTAGGTATGTGCATCCGTACTTGTATTCACTGTTAGATGAGCTTGTTTCCTTCTCATATTGTATTGCATCATTGTATGTTGTGTGGAGTTTGTATTTTCAGCATTGGATAATTATTCATAGTATGGATTTTCATGTCATTCTACTTTTTTCATATGCTTTTATTTTTCATAAGGACCGATGACGTAGCTCTTGTGGTAATATGATGATATCAAAATTGTTCCAGTATACAGTGGCTAGAGAATAAGATCTTCTCTCTCCTCCTCCATATTTATTCTGCATCACTTTCTACTCATCCCCCATCTTCTGTCTCACCGGGGCATCTTGCCTCTTCCAATTCTTCTATCTATCTCTCACCTTTTACGATCATCGATCGTCTTCTTTCATCACCCCATCGACACTCAAGGGGGCATCTCTCCATCCTACTAATTTTTCTTCTATCCCTTCAAAATTTTCTTCCATCTACTATCTTTGAAGTGGCATCACTTACGCCACCCCAAAGAGGGGAAAATATAGACACCTATAATTACGCCCAAGTAATTTGAATACTTAAATTGGGCTAATTATCCCCTTTCTCGCAAATTGACGACATATCATCAACAACACTCATATTCCCTCTTATTTTCGTTAATAAATTAAAATATGCTAATTGATTAAGTCACCTATCCAACTAACAACCTAATTAACGACCTTCTATTAATTATTCACCCCTTCTATCTAGACTAATTAATTATTATTAATTAATTAGCCTTCCCCTTCAATTTACCAATAAATCAATATTTAATTGATTTAATCCCCTTCTAATAGCCTAAATCATACTAATATTCCTCTAATTAGCTTCTATAAGCTTACATCTACCTATTAGTTAATCACCTTTGATTAATTAAAACACCCACCAACTCCCATGACTTGCTAAGAATAAATTAAACCCTTCTAAAGTAAGGTTACCTTTTATAAAGCAATCTTATCCATTCCTAATCATGTTTAACCTTTATCCCACATGCAAATGGATGAAGTGTTTCCTTTATCCATTAGGCTATATAAGGAGCCCTCCTTCTACCTTTATACCTACACCTAAACTTCTTAAGAAAGAAATGGAAAGCATATAACAAAATAGACTAAGATCTTTCTTTTTGTTTTCTTGAGAGGTCGTCATTGTTAAGAGCTAAGCTTTCTATTCTTGCATATTTTAAGGATCAAAAAATTAATTTTTGATTGCCATTGGAGCTAAATAGGTCCATTCATTTTGTTGGTAATCTAGGAGAGTAGAGATTTTGAATAGCATGCTAGTTTTGATCTTATGTTTCAAATTTATGATGTTTAATATAGATCTTGTTTAGCTCTTTATCTTGATTGTGCTGAGGCTTTGTCTTTGCTAGATTATAGAACTATTTTAGGTGGTAGTTCTTGCTTCATTTAATTTAGCTTAAGCAAAGTACACATGCACACAATCTATTTTATCTGAAGCTTTGTCAGTAAGGCTGGGTAGTTTTATATTATTTTACTATAGATTTTTGAAGACCGTGTATTCCCTCCCATCCTGTTCAAATTTGGTGATTCAATGAATGTCTTCTGGCATTTTTTCCAAGGTGATCTATCAAATCTTTCATTGATTATTGGGTCTAATTCTTTGATATTCCTTTTTCACCCAGCTAGACTTGCAGGGACACATTGGAAACTAGTATAGACATCCATCAAAGCATTAATCTTAAGTGTTTTCACATCTTCTTGAAGGAATAATATATCATACTATGTGTTGGTGTTGCAGAGGGGTTTTTGTCTAGCTTTGGGACATGCTGCAATCTAAGCAGAAGCTCTAAAATTTATATATTTTTAATATCCATTTGATAACATGGCTTGGGAATGGATTTTTTTGTTCATGATCCTTATGGTGGCTATGTGGAACGTGCCTTGGCTATGTAGGCTATTTTGAAGAAATAGTAAACTTATTTTTTTAATTATACTAATTCTGATCTATGGAGGTTAGGTAGATTCTTTGTTTGTCAATGTTTTAACTGTTGGGTGTTTAGCACTTGTGGTTTTAAGTTCCCTGGTAGACTAGAATGCAAAAATGTTGAAACATGGTAAAGAAACTCAATGGTTTGACATAATTCCTTCTATAAACGTGTGTCATGAAATTTTCTAATTTTATGATACACATAAAATGGGTTTGTTAATAAGACCATGAAACAAATCTAGCTGGGTTAAAAGCCAAGTCCTCTACCTTTTCTCGAAAATTTGACTATAATGGGTTAGCAGTTTCAAGTCATGCTAGGAAGATATAGCTATTTGGAAAATAAATCAATAAAAATATAACGTTATTTTTTGTATTTGAAAACATCTTGATAAGTGTGGAGGGACGGGAGCCACGTGGAGGGATGTGATGTACATATCTTATTTTATAGTGTTCATATAATATTTTCCTTGTTTAAGCAAGCCTAAAATAAGGTGAATGAGGGTTGTTGGGGTTTTTTATTTTTAGAGAATCCAGAATAGAAGTTGTAAGAGAATTATATTTGACATATATATGTATGAGCAATGGATTCATAAGTGGTGAGGCAATGTGTGATTAAGTGTTTGAAAGAAAAAATAGAAAGAAGAGCCTCAAAGCAATTGGACTGGTCTATTTTGTGATGCAAAAATGGCCCATGGAATTCCATGATTGCTAGATATGAACGAAATGGATTCATAAAAAAGGAATTAGAAACTTTCAACCGAATTATCTTCATCGGTCAAGAGCCATTGTGAAAAATTCCCTAGCTAATGTTTCTAGTAAATGTCAGGAAAAAGGTATGGTTTTCCCCTTTTCACTTGCATTAAATTACGCTTCATCATTTCCATATTTTCAAAATTAAATGTTGAATGTTAGAGAATGTAATTCCAACATATGTTAAACCAAACCTAAAAAAAAACTAGTAAAAACAAATTATGTGTGTGTGTGTGTGTGTGACCTTGAAAGTTATGTTCATGGATCACCACACCCTAATGTACCGTGAAACTAAAACTCTTTGCGTAACCCATGGTAACAGGGGACACCATAGGTAACTGTAATAGAATTGTTTGAAATTATTTAACGTGCTTTCAAGTCATATTCCTTAACCGTCTTAGCTTATCAGTCAATTCTAGTGACGTGGTCATTTAATAAAACATGATCGGTTCAATTTTATGGTTCCTGCTTAGCTTGAGCGAGGTTGACATCCACTACCGCATACCTCTAGGATGTGAACAAGATAATCGTAAACTACTTTCATTCCTTCGAAAAGGCCTTCGGAAACTAATTTTGCAAGTGGGTTTTGGGACCCACTAGTCAATGTGTGTTAAATTTTTTTGAAAACTTTACGATAACTTACCCTTGAGTTGCCCTTGTAACTTTCATGAGTCGTGAGGAATTATCTGTATATGGGGGAGTAATAAGGAATCATAAAACTTCACAATCAAACTTAGAATGAGATTATTTAAGACCCAATTTTAAAGCATTTTGTTGTTTGGGTCAGTTTCCTCAACTTGTTACTTTATCTGGGATCACCTTCTGTGAGTCTCGTTGACTTCTAGCAATGGCTGTGACCTCATAATACCGTCCTAATGTCATATAGAATATTATTCAGTTTTTTATTTGGTATGAGCGATTTTTGAAATGTATGGTGTTTTTCTCTCTCTACCCTCTTCTTTCTCTTGAAACAATTATGAAACTTTGATTGATTTGAAAATGTATATGAATTGGGAAATGTAAATTGGTCTGAAATGAAATGAAAATGGAAATGAAAGGAAATGGTAACAATATTTTGAATGAAATTTAAAATTATCTCTTTACTCTCTCTCTCTCTCTCTCTCTCTCTCTCTCTCTCTCTAGTATTAAAACGTTAAGTATAAATGAAAGTGAAAGTGCGAATGCATGAGAAGATAACTCTTAGTTATTCCTCCCCCTACCTCTCCCTCTCTCTTCTATTTAAATGAATTTTTTATAAATGATGAATGTTTGCATTTATGCTTGAGTGTAGTGGATTTTCATACTCAGTCCTAGGACTAACACAAGGTTGGTTGAAGGTACCTGAAAAAAAGGAATTGTAAAAAGTGACATTTGTGTGTTTTATTAGGAATATATTTGAAGGCAAATGTAATTGTTTAGAATATTTCAATGATAGTGTTGTGTATTGGTAAAATGTATTATTTCATACATATTTGTACAGTTGGCTATTTAACGAATGTTACTCTTAGTTGTAATTGTATATTCTGCTAAGTAAACGAAGTTGAATGTGTTATGTACTTTGGAAAAAGATATCAAATATTCCTTATTTTAGTGTCAAAAGAAATATAGGAGGATGAAACTGGAACCTTGTCATTTGAAATGTTTATTATAGCCGAAATTTTGGATATGATTTTGCTACTAAAATTATTAGCAAGTAATTTAAAATGACATATTTTTTACCTATCTGCGAGTGTTCCAATGACCTAGGAAATCAATTAGTCTTTAAAAAACATATCAACCTACATTTTTGTGTGTTTTCATAATGAGCGGAAAGTGACCAAACAAACATATAGATCAAAATATTTACCTTTGTTAAATGTAATGACCTTGTCTAGTAAGATCCAAGTTAGGATAGCTCAAAACATCTTTCGTATTCTTATAGACTTAGAGGTATTGTATGTGTTTGTGTATTCCTCCTTACAAACCTAGTTGAGAGGATTCATATAGGTATGAAAGTGTGTAATATTCCTTAGTGCAAGGAATGACATCATTTTAATGGTATACAAGATGACATGTTCATCTTGAAATCTCATGGTTGTTTTTAGAGGCTAAATAACATTAGAAGTTGAATGTAATGAATAGTGGGTGGGAACACAAAGATAGTTACGTTTTCCATTAATTAACTATTAAATTTTTAATTGTAAATTAAAATTTGTAACTTTCCCTCCTTTGGGAGCATACCCTTATGATATTGATCTAATCATTTCAAGGGTCATGGAGATTGCTTGCAACTTATTAAATATTTCTTATGAGGAAAACTGGACGTGATTTGATCCACGTAAGAACAAGTGAATAAGAAAACATAGTATAAAATTTAAGAATCAAACCTAAAATGTGAGCAATATAGGATATTTTGAATTAACTATCGAGTGATATATTTTTTTGACAATGAAATAACCGAACCAAATCTAATAGAACCCTTTATAAGATAAATATTAAATGAAAGTGAGAAAATGTATTTGTGGAATACCTCGAGTGGCATGAATGCATTACAAGACATGGACATTTTATTTCTCTAATTTTATCTTGTGGTAAGGTGTAGAAATCCTCGAGCACTAATAAATGTAATTTATCGAGTGACCTCTCTTAATTTTATTGGACAAAGGGGATATTATTGGAGAAAGGGGATATTATGCATTTGAACCCCTTTTGTACCTCTTAGATAAATGTGCCTCTTAGTATGTAGTAGTGGGTTACCACGTGTTTCTCATATGGGGTAGTTTATCCACCATCCTTGAATGCTTTTGAAGTTGGGAGATCGTAAAGTTTGTCTTTAAGGTTTTTGGTGAAGGAAACACTAATGATTATTCACACAATGATTTAAATTGTTCCTTGGAAGGAATTTGAGAAGCATATAGTTGTTGGGTTGTCTTGTTATATGCATTTAATTATTGATGATCTAAGATAAATGAAATAAGTAGATAGGTGCAATGTCAAAACTCCTTAGAGTCAGGAATCCCTAAGTGTAAATTACGTATCATTTGAATTTTAATTGTTCAAAAATATCAATAGTGAGGTGAAAGTACGTTGTAAGTGTACAGATTCCAAGAGTTAAAGAGATTTTGGGTTAGGAATAACATCATGCTTGAAGTCCATATAAATCAAATAGACATTTTACTACTGTTAAAAATAAATATGAATTTCCCTTGGTGAGATCAAACTTTCGAGAATATATATATATATATATATATATATATATAACTCTAGATAAAATATATATATGACTGTAGGTAAAGTTTCTTGATATGGAAATGTTGACTGGATTCAAACAAGTTATTGAACTATATCAACTGTAATAGGAAAAATAAGGTACTATGATGGAAGGATGTTTATGGGAAGAGATATATTGAATGTAAATCACCCTTTTAAACTTTAATATATCTTCCTTGACCTCATGATAGTTTCCCATTTTCTAGACAAAGGTAAAGTTTAAACATTGTAATGATACGTCTCATGAAAAGAAGAACCTTAACACCTTTTTAGTTCCTTTTCATAATGAGGATAAAATTTAATGTCAATTAAACATATTTTGTGAAACAAACCTTTAACGTAAGAATGAATATTAGGAGGCTTGTAGGTGTTTAAAATGAATTTCATTAAAAAATGAGCTTGTGGATAATTAATGGAAATTGAGAAAGGAATCAATAGTGCATTCTCTTTTAAATGCTAATGCTATACAAAAATAAAGTATTTGAAGTTTTAGAAAAAGGAAATTTTATGCACCGTTTCCAATTTAATTCACCGGAAACCTGATAAGGTTATATAATGGAAAACCAAATGTAATAAATATGTAAAACATAAAAAAAGACCATGTTATGGAGCATGCCTATCCTATGTGCCTTACCATAATTGTGTCAGTGTCTTTGTTTACACCATTGAGTAATACATTGATGTGCTCGATAAGTTATCAAGTTGTCTATGTGGGTCTATGCTTTTTTAAGTGTCTTATTTGATGTTGAATTTTAATTTTTGAGCGAATATGGTGTCATGTCATGAGCATTTAAAGTCAAAAAAATAATTATTTTGATAATTTTGATGTTGTATTTTGTGTGTCAAATATTTCTGTATGACATATGGTAATAGAGTGGTGGTTGATGCTCTCTAACCTCTGGGATAGATTGGAGTTGTGATGATCTTGCATGGTGGTGGCAGAGATTGGAAGAGTAATGTGATATATGTTGTGATGTAAACATTGTTGTAATTGTGATATTATGAACGCATGTGTTGTGCATTCCATTTAGTGCATATTTGTTATCATGTTTATGTGTTTGTAATGAGAGTATTTACTCTCCCTTTTGTGGAGTCAATGAGGAGTTCACACGTGATGTGCCACCTTGTTATGTGTGAAAAGAATGTTCTTACGAAGTACATCGTGCTGGAGTGTTTGTTTATTATGTGATAGGAAGGTGTTTTGATGTGTTGCATGACGAAATTGATGTATAGTGATTTGGATTTTATCGTGATGTCACCACCATGTTTTGATGAATCACATGTGTCACCATGTTTTATTGCGATTAAATGTTAGTTGTAGTGTTCGTCATTTTTTTCATCATACGTATAATTCGTGTAATATGTGATGGTTCATGTCATAAATTTAGGAGCATATGGTAATCATATGACCCCGATTAGGTAGTACTTACACCTTAGGCACATTATGTTGAAAAGTGATGTAACATAACCCGTGAAATTAATGATTATGTTATACATTGTATGTATACCATGCATAAGATACTATGGTTAATGTGCATGAATCACCATTGTGCTAATGATGTAGTTATGTGTTATGTTGTGAACCTTACACTAGAAGACCTTAAGAGAAGCAACTGTCAATAGTGTATGTGTGCAGAGAGGAGGTGTGGATTTGTTTTTCATAATATTGATATAAGTACGAGTGAGGAAGTGGAGTCTTATATAGACTAAAAACCCACTTCTATCTGTTTAGTATATTTCTAGCTTGCTCAGTATATTACTGGTGTAAACCACCTTAGGCTCAACTTATGCAAACTAGCATCCCCTGCTCTTTCCTTTTGAGATGTCCATCGAACAATCCTATGTGACTTTGAAAATGTTGAGCCTTGTGTTTGTGTGGAGGGATGATTCAAGAAAAGATGATCATAGTTACATTATTTGATATACACATTTTTGGTTACATGTATATTTTTACGAGATGAGGCTTGACATCCAAGTTTTAGAAACTCGATGATTACCCCGTTGGTGGCTGGATAATGCCACGTAGTGATTTTAATGTGTTATTTATATATACATATATTATTTGTAAATTGATCATTTTCTCTTATCTTGTGAGAACCAACAGTTTCTCTTGATTGATGCGTTCTTATATTTTGGGCATTTTATTTGATTGTTGCACTAACATGCATATTTTGCACTAACTGTGCCTATTTACCCTTTTGTTTTTACTTTTAAATTTTCTTTTCATATTTACAAGTTTTATAGCCTTTGCCAAGGCTTGGGATTTTTTCCACTTGGCATGTGAAACAGATTGTTATGCTGGTTCTAATGTTATAATGTGTTGGAATAGGTTCATGGGATTAACCATGGATTGGCTAAACCTATGGACCCACTTCAGTGTATGGGGGTACACCCCAAGGAGTTATAGATGACTAGTGGGTTGTTGAACCACCAGTTATTATGTCACTTGGGTTAGGGGTGATGGGGCTTTATGTGCCCAGGGCCATAGGGTGAATCATCCTTATTAAAAGTAGAAAGGATATGGGGATCTATGGTTGTTTGACCTGATACTCTCGCTGAGACTATATGGTTGAGTGACCTAATATTCTTATGGGTCTCTATGGTTGAATGACCTGGCTTAGTTTTGGCACTATGATTCTTTCTCTTTTGGAGGTATATGGAGTTTCTTGGAGATGCTTTGGGAGATATATGGAGTTGTTTTGTGATGATTTTGCAGATACATGGATATTTTTTCACGATGTTTTACGATGTGTGGATTTGGTGTTATGAGTTAAGTGTACTCTTGTGAGTCTTGTTACACATTATTATGATTGAGGCTTCATGATCCCCTTGGTTGGTATGGACTATTGGATATTGTCTTGGCAGTTTGTTAGTACAGTCATGGTTTTTTTTGGGTCATGTGTTACGAGTTACCTATATATCAAGGTGATGATTTTGTTTGTAGTCACATGTGTGTGTTGGATCTATGCCTATGATATAACTATTGGAAATTATTTGTTATGTTGACTACTTTTTATTACTCCATAGTGAAATATAAGGTATTGTGTTATGATACAGTCATGAAATTATGTAGAAAGATGTCTCATGGGTCGTTTGTGTTGTATTAAGTTTTGGGTGTTATCTTGAGGCCAATTACTGTTAGGCACCCATGAACATAAAAGAATTGTAAATTCTAAACAATGAATATCAAGATCTTGAGATAAGGAATACTATAAATAAAAATACTAAGAATTAATGTAAAAGAGAAGTATCAATCATTACAGAACATTCAAATCTAAGACATCTCCAAAATTAGTGTATTTCCTTTTTCTCGCATTGTAACGAAAAGTTGATTTGTTAAGCAACATGTGTCATATTTTTTTAAATTTCTTTCCTAAGTATCGTTTGACCTTAAACATTGTATCACATCAAGGATGATGATCTTATAAGGGGAGAGAGATGTAGTGCCTCCCTCCTAGTTATTCGTCAACATTGGTGATAATATTTTGGGTTTAAAAAAAAAAATCCATCCGCTTTCCATTCATCCTTTTGGCTGAAATGTCCCTTCATCTTTTTTTTCTGAAGCTTTGTCAGTAAAGGCTGGGAAGTTTTATATTATTTTACTATAGATTTTTTAAGACCTTTTATTCCCTCCCATCCTGTTCCAATATGGTGATTCAGTGAACATTTTCTAGCATTTTTTCCGAGGTGATCTATCAAATCTTGCGTTGATTTTTTGGTCTAATACTTTGATACACCTTTTTCACCCAGCCACACTTACAGGCAAGAATTGGAAACTCGTATGGACATCCATCAAAGCATAATATTGAGTGTTTTCATATATTGTTGAAGGAATGATATAACATACTGCGTGTAGGTGTTACAGAGGGCATTTTTTCCAGCTCTAGGACGTGTTGCAATCTAAGTGAAAGCTATAAATTTTATTTATTTTTAATATCCATGTGATTACGTGTCTTGGGTGTGGATTTTTTGTGTTCATGATCCTTATGGTAGCTATGTGGAAGATGCCTTGGCTGTGTAGGCTATCTTGAAGAAACACTAAACTTTATTTTTTTACTATACTAGTTCTTATCTATGGAGGTTAGGTGGATTCTTTGTTTGTTGATGTTTTGACAGTTTGGTGTTTAGCAACTGTAGTTTTAAGGTCCCTAGTAGACTAGTATGTAAAAATGTGGAAACAAGGAAAAGAAACTCAACCGTTTGACATAATGCCTTTTATAAACGTGTGTGATGAAATTCATTGATTTCACGATATACATAAAATGGGTTTGTTAATAAGACCATATAACAAATGTTGACAATTTTTGCACTCGTGAAAAAATAGGCAACTCAAAACTTCATTACAGTGGACAAATTTGGTGAAGTATACCTAAGCTAAGGGATTTACGTTAGATTATTTTGTTATTGCTGATTTGTGAAATAGATTAACTGAAATCTGCAGCTATGTGTGCTGTTACAAAATGTAACAACTCACATAGTCAGTGATCTCATGAATATCCTCAGCAAGAGAACACAAGCCCTGAAGGACATCTACGTTATCCCAATGAAGACACCGGATAACAGAATATGTAAGGTGTATAGTTTTGGAACAACAAACATAATGACAGTTTTTAGACAATCAGATTCACGATTATTATCTTGATTCCTATCAATCTTATTGCTCTATGTTCATTAAAGTTTTTATGATTTATATGTCTACATTTACCTATGTTTCCATAAAAGATTACAATTGATTCCTTTCCTGCTACTTTCATCAAGAAAATATTGACAAACAAACAGTGACAATAATGTCCAAATGGAGATAACAGAAAGGAGTCAAAATGAAGAATGGAAGCCAAGAAAATCACACAGCTTACAAAGAGACACATTTCATTCAATGATTATCCAGTGGAGTTACAGGTATTCACTTTAAGTTATTGTTATCCAAAATTCACCCCTCAAGGTAATTTTGATAACATGCATCAAATTCTTTAGTCCCAAGCAAATATATTGATTTAAGGCCCGAAATCATGTTTTTGGGGCCCCCTCGGCTTCCTTCTAACTCTCCCATCCAAGAAGAAAACCCAACGAGTTAGAAAATGTGAAAAAAATTGTGAAAAAAAAACAGCTTGGGGCCGAAAAAATGAAGAAAATCGGCTAAGTCCTAGTCCACGCAGCAGTTGGGACAGTTGGGACGTCGGGACGCGAAAAGCCAAAAGAGCCGAGAGCGAATGGAATCTCGCCACGTGTCTTCACCGCAAACAGGAACAAGGAAGCCCAAATCAGCTGAAGCAAGATATTTTCATCCAGGATAGCTGGGACAAAGGTACGCGTGGGATGCGAGGGACACGAAAAGCCGAAGTGGCCAAAGGAAAAGAAGAAAAGTCAATGTTTGACCTGTGAAACTTCAAACGGCCATACATTTTGACTCCGAGCTCTGATTTTCACAAAATTGGACTTTCTGGAATGAGCACAATGTCCTCTTAATGCTCCATTCAGCTAATGCTCATTTCTATCAAATGACAGAAAACGCCTGCCAGACCCAAAATAGCTGCCCGCACTCAGAAGGCCATAAGTTTTGCATTTTTCAACAAAATCACACAAAATTGGTACTGTTGGAATTGTGGCTCCGAGCCCAATGCACAAAAATCAAGAAATTCCAGATTTGATGAGAGATTAATTGAGATTTTTAAGAAAACATGGCCGGGTTCATAACAGTGTTTTATTTTGGTGGTTGTGAGTACAATTAAGAGACATGGTCATCATTCTTTCTCTGCTGCAGCACCTGGGACAGTATGTAGAGCCTTTTCAAGTAATATATAATCATTTTAATCCATTTAATGCCACTTACAGGTGGTTGAAGGATAGATTTCGGGATTTCCATTTTCCCTTTTGTTTCCCTTCTCATTTTTCTATAAATTGGAGTGTTGGGCTCATTGTAAGGGGGAGGTAGTTTTTGTAGCAAAGCTCTGTCAAAATCACTTTGTAAAGACAATGTGTTGGAGGCCCTTGTTGTGTACTCCTTGCATGGTGATCCAGGCCCTTATCTTGTAATAGATTGAACTGTGCATATCATGAAGCAATAGAATATAAGTTTGTGGATATATCTTCCCCTGCTGTGTTTTCTTGAATTCATTTTGCCCCTTCAACCTTGATTACAAGAATATTGTGTCTATTATTATGTTCTTGCAGGGATCCATTATCATTGTGTATGTTTGAGGTACTTTTGTGAATGCATTTTGCTAGATTGTGGAGAACTGTCATCACCCCTTCTAGTGTGCACTTTGCTTCTACATCTCATGCATTTGAAAACTACTCTCACACCCTCCTTTTCTGGTGTATCACCACTTTAGTGTTGGATTTCATTTTATGCATTCTCTTTCCCTGGCCCCTTGGAAATTTAGATTAGAATAGTTAGTTTCCCTTGCATTAGAGTAGATTGTGGCAGGTAGTTTAGGAGCAAGAACCAGCTTTCTCTGGAGGTCTATGTCAAGTGGCAAGTCCCACAAATTGGAGATAGTACCCATGTTATCCAATCACACCATAAGTTCAAGTATATGCACTTATGGAAACATAAGGGTGCAGTGATTCGGTGATAACAGTTATCCCTTATGTTAATTCATTTCATTGAGATATTGAGTTGCTTACATCATTATACAATCAAAAGAAAACTGAATGCAGAAAGAGATAATCAACTCATTATTTCAATTTAATGCTTTATTTATAAGAGATCATAAGATTTCCCACACAAGCCATGGGATATGACTAAGTGACTCATCATATACATGGAAATGAGAATACCACATGTGCTAAAGAACAAGAGAAGAGGAGTAAAAAGGAACCCATCATTGCCTTTTTTGTCTTATGTCTCCACTCCTCAGCGTTTCCATCTCCATCTCAACTCCTCCATCTTCCGCTTCCATCTCAATTTCTTAACACCTGAAACATAAGAGAAGCATCTGTCAAATTGAGCTTAGGGTACAATGTTATTACAATACTCATGTTCTAAAGAAAATGAAAATTCTGAATTCAAAGGTATCTAATGGTACTTGAAACAAAGAAATAAAGATGAGCTGAAAACAAGGAAAAGGTAAAGTTCATAAAGAGAGAGTGGTAAGAGAAAATCAAAGAAGCTAAGGATTGGGTAAGAAAAGGTAGAATCTAAAGTAGTTGGAAAAGAAACAAATGTAAAAAATAACACATGAAGGAAGCTGGAAAAGAACTTACAGAGGAAGGAAGCAAGAAGGAATAAACCACATGGATACAAGAGAGGCCAAAAGCCTATTTATTTCTAATTTACTTCTGAGTTTTGCAAGAAAAGGTTGCAGCATAGAATGAAAATCAGTCTAACTAGTTAAGAAGGAAGAAATTAAGGAATGAGGATAAAATATCATTTTCAAAATATTTGCAGGAATCATCAAGCATTAGAATGGGTCAAGCAAGACATATTTTTCAAATCAGGATTAAAAATTTGAGAAGAGAGAGAGAAAACATGATTTTTGGAAAATTTTGCCAGAGTCTCCCCTTGTAAAATTGACTTTCAATTTAAAACAGAATTGAAACACATGCTTTTCAGCTACTACATTTCTTTCTAAGCTATCTGAGCTATTAAAGGAAGAAAAACAACAAGTAAATTCACGTTTCATCACTTCTAAAATTGATATGATGATCAAACAAAACATACATGTTTTCCAAGTTCCTCGTCATGATAGAACAACTATCAATGTTCCTTTATTTATTTGAGTGTGACTCAAAGAAGCAACTACTTTGTAATTTTTTTAGAAAAGTAGCAATGGATCAAGCAAAGCTAGCATGAATAGATTCATTCAAGTAAGCAGACTATTCATGGAGATTCTTCATATCTTTTCAGAATGGTCAAGTTGCAGAAATCTGGAGAAAGAAGGATTTCAGGAAAAATTTGCCAGATTTTCCCCTTGTAAAATGGGGTTTTCAGAAAAAAAATAAATTGGAATTAATGTTAAAATTGAAATACAGTTTCTATAATATAGATTCTAAAAGGAAAACTCATTACAGAAAAGAAAGCTTAATGATTTTCTTTGTTTTTTCAAAAAAGGAAATGTGTTCTTCATTATACAGAGTGGAGTACAATTGTGCTTGCAAACAAAGGATCAGTCACACAACTTCTAGAAAGATCTATCATTATTCTGAGTAGATTGACAAAACCCAATATACAGATCTAAAAATGTCAACAAATGATAGTTATCTTATAGGTACAATGAAATCCATTCAAGGTCAAGATCAATAGACTGAGTTTAAAAACATGCATTTTAGAACTGATTAAAACACACAGTTACTGCAAACAAGAGGCATAAAACCTATTTCATATCTACAAGCTCAGGAAATGGAGTTTTACCAGTACAGAAAGGGGAACAAATCACAAAAGGCCTGATATCATACAAATATTTTCTATATTTTTAGTTCCAGTTTGCAACAGAAAGCAGAATACCATGTCTAAAATTCGAAAAGTTACAAGCTTCACAATGATAGTAAGCTTATAGGTAAGGGAAAAATTAACTTCATATTCAAGAACAGTTCCCTCTTAAGCAAGTGATATGGACAAATATGCATATGTATCAGAGATGAAACAAAACAGTTAACACTTCCAACTACCGAGACAAGTGTACAAATAGTTCACCCAAAATGTAACACAAAGGAGCTTTAATGAATTTCGAATGACGAGTCAGAGCTTAAAGGACTGCATCAGAAAAATGAAAACCCAAGCTTGAACAGAGGTAAAATGCATTGTTATAACTCACCATTGCCCAAGAACGAAGAAAATAGGAAAACTGAAAATGGTGGCATCTCCTTCCACAGGGTCGAACCATGCTCATTAACTACCAAAAGTAGAGAACCAGAGAGAAAACTTAGATTCATCACTCCACAAGTGATACATAGTAGAATAATAAATGAAAATGATATTTATATCATATATAAATGGAAAAGATGACCACAGAACCGAAAAATAAAAGGAAATAGCTCTAGATCCTTCAAAACATATGAAACAGTCAAGTATTAATGGAGTCGAAGGCTCATGAAAAAAAATGCAAGCTTGAAAACCTTTAAAATCTCCAATTTTCCATCAAAGTTGTAGAGTGAGAAATTTTTTATCAAGGGCTTCATCCAAAAATTGGAAAAACCAAATGAAATGACCAAGTAGAGCTCGCAAGCGTATAAACCATTGATCAAACTAGGGTTACAAAACCCTAACCCATGATAAAGCATCAACGATTCATAAAACGCCAAGTGCTAGATCAAACGGTGATCAGTCTATATAGGGTTCAAAGTGATAGAGCCAAATTAAATGCCACCAATCGTATTCAATGCTCGGGCTAGAACCCTAATTTGGGTTACAGGATCAACGGAGGAGAGAAATCGAGGTAAAAGATCAAGGGCCATTAGCGCTCACAAAATCCAAGCCAAACTGCCAATGGTTAGGGTTACCACCGCCTAAGAACGGAAAGGGTCGAGTCATCATGGAGAGGGGCCAACCCACATGGACAGTCAACAAAACAATTTTCCAAGACTTTACAAAGACTATACTATATGCATGCCCAAAAATTAAAACATTATTATATGCCATGATCACCGAAAGGTAAAAATTGTATTACGTGCTATGGGGTCAAAGGGTGGCGAATCATATACATGGTGGTATAGGTGAGGGGTGATCCCCTTTTATCAAAACACATACAAATTTCCTAAGTCCACAAAGGTCGCAACAACCAAAATTTCAAACAAACCAAGGTGGTCCCCACATGGGGTTTATTTTAAAACAAATTTGCAAATGTCACTTTCATGACTATCTAGATTAGTGAAGGAAATCAGAAAACATATATATACCTTGGAGATGGTCCCCACTTCACTTTATTTTTACAAATATGGCTAAGGTCGCATCCTTTTGCCTAAACACAGGAAATAATTTTGCATGCCTTCACAACAGGACGGAGCAGAGAAGATGACGAACTTGTATGTTCAAACAGAGAAGACTTGCCTAGCAAGTAATATTTTAAATTTAGCAATTATTCATCTTTCTTTCCTAAAGATAGAACAATCAACTGTAGTTTGACTGAACCATATCTGAGGCTGATAATGCCTATTCTATTACATTCTCTAGTTAGTATTATTTTATTCCTTTATTTAAGGGATAAAATTAGGACACATGGGCGAGTACAACCTTAGTCTATTTTTAGGGAAGGGGGTGAACTTTTGCTATATATTGTGTGCTCTTGCAAAGCACAAAGGGGGGGAATTTTTCAGATATTTTTCCCAGAAGAACTTTTGATATGAGTACTTAAGAAATTTTTGCTAATTTTACCCTCTGAGTATTGAATTACTCTTCCCTTTCCAAGTTATTCTACAGTCTTTTGTATGCCAGCATTGATCTTGTGAATCAACATTCCCTGATTAATCACTTTACTCTGCTGTAGATCTACTATTTTCTGTTAAATATCATTGTGCATGTTAGCTTACTAGTATTGTTGTGATTTTCCCTCAGCACAAATTAAGTGTTTTCCCTTACATTCTGCAGAAAGTAGAATTGGTTCATGCACACAAAGAATTCTTCACGAGTCTGTTGTGTATCCCACTCAAGTCAAGTTATCCACTCAAATTTGGTGTATCACCTTCATAATTATTTAATTTTCAGTCACCTCATAACCCTAAAACTCCTAGAAAGTAGTCTAGTGAACACCAATAAGGAACCGACCTTTTAACCCCGGAGGTTCACCTCAAAATATGTATACCCATAGACTTGAGCTATCCCCATTGTATCTACGAGAGAGAGAGAGAGAGAGAGAGAGAGATACTTTGCATACTTAGAATACCTGCTACCATCTCTCTTTCTAGTGCACTTTCAAGAGATAACAGTTTGTGGCACGCCCGGTGGGACCCGTGATTCAGATATGCATACTAATTTCAGATTCTATAGCAGATCAAAAGTAGATTTACAACAAATAAAATTTACTTTCGGGAGAAAAGCTGCAGCAAATTAATTCTAAAGATTCTATGATCTTTTGGCGACTCGTTTTAGCTAATTTAAGACTAGTATTGTAGCATGTTTTATGCCTGAAGTGACTACAAGATCATCGGTAAGAGGCATTCCTCCTGATTTTTTTTCTTTACCTTTGAAATCTGCTAGAAGAAGAAGGGTTGGTAATACTTTTCCTTATAATAGACCTGGTTTTGAAAACCCTCCTGATATTCCTTCACCATGAATAAATTTTTCAATCAATATCCCATTTTTTCCAATGGCTATTCAACCACCCAAAAATTTTGCAGCCTTTACTAATGGAAGCCCATTAGTAATTACAGTATATCATGACATACCTAGTGCTACTCTGAAAATTCTGCCATCATTTACAGGTGAAAATCAAGTTACACCAACTGAACACATCAAAGATATCGCAGCCATATGTGCAGTCCACAATATTAGTCATGAAGACGTAGCTTTAATACTTTTAGCTACATCTTTTAAATGAAAAGCCTTGCAATGGTATAGGAACCTAGAAATTAGAAGCATAAGAACTTGGGATGGATTAGGAGAGAAATTTCTTGAACAGTTCCAAGACAATTCAGACCATTTGTCCCTGATAGAACAACTATCTACTATCAAGAGAGCCCATCATCAATATTTGTCTAGTTTCAACATTCGTTTTGCTAGAACTTGGGAAAGAATCCCAACAAGTGTTAAGCCTCAAGCTGATCACATTTTCCTTTATTACCTCAGAGCATTGAATAGTGATATTGCAACAATGATTCAATCGATGGGAACTTTTACTCTTTCAGGGGCCTATGAAACTACCATAAAAGCTGAAAGCAACCTTATTCAAGGTGAAAAGTTAGCACCAAGGCCTATAATGCCATTTTTGACATATTTATCTCCTATCCCATAGCCTATCACAATCATAGAGCCTACTGTTGTAGCCCCATCCCTAGATATGTTTAAATCCTTGCAAACCATGGGAAATAAATTGACATCAATTGAAAATAAGCTTACATTTCCTAATAGGCCATATCAAGCTCCTTATCAGTAAAACTAGCAAAATAGGCAGCCTTATTACAAAAATTAGTTTGATTCTAATATTCCTAGTGCATCTAACACTTTGGTTCCAGTTAATAGGGCTACAGAAGAGTGGTGTCAATGTTGTAATCAACCTCATCAAACTGTAAATTGCCCAAATACATTCCTGAACCTGAATCTTGTTGCGCAACCTCAACTTGAAGCATTGTTCATACCTCAAATGGAGGGTGGGAAGCAAGAAAATCATGTTCAGAAAACACCTGAACAAAATTTGGTCATATTTAATGAGGAATATTTCATTGTTGCTACCACTAGAGCTCAAGAGAAAGCTACCGAAAACAAGAAAACAAAAAAACAGACCTGTGCTGCCCACTATTTCTGATATATCAACATCTACAGTCTCGAAACTAGCCAACAATCCTGCTGTACCTCAGAAACAACAAGTCTTGCAGCTGGTAAAGAGCAACAAAAATAGCTTCATCATGATCCAAGAAGATTGTTTATCCCTTAGATATCCAAGGCTGCCAAAACAAAGTCAGTTTTTGCTAAAGCTTATGCTAAAACGGTCGAATCTATCTCTAAGACCGTTGCTTCTTTCAATATTGTTGATGTGATGAAGAAGCACAATGTTAACATCTCGATGTGGGATGCCTTAGGAATTCAAGGACAACAGGATTTACTCTCTCATGAACTAGCTAAACTGCAAATTTCTTCAAAAATAGCAGTAAAGGAAGTCCAAAATACAGATATGGTCCTTGGAACACTTGATCAAGATCACATAAAGGATGTTGGATGGATGGTTCAAAAGGTTCTAAATGCTCATGACATAAAGAAGCCACCACCCTTTTACATATCTCTGATCATTGGAGAAAATTTAGTTCATAACTGTATGGTGGACAGCGGTGCAAGTAGTACAGTCATGCCTAAGTCAATTGCTGAAAAATTAGGCCTGCAATATGAACCTACAGAAAGGAGTGTTTTACAGCTTGATGGGACTGCAACCAATACAATTGGAGTAATCAAAAATTTGGAGGTAACGTTACATGCTTGCCCAAATGTTTCCATTTTACAAGATGTTACTGTTGTGGATTTACCTCCATATTTTGCTTTGTGCCTATCTAGAGACTTTACAGCAAAAATAGGAGGCTACCTCTCTTCTGATTGGTCTTTCTTATTTTTCACTACATGTTATGGCACTAAGGTTACCATAAATTCTGAGCCATTGGCTAGATTTCATATTGAGCCTCATTCACCAAATGCAGTAGTGAATTATTCAGCTTTAGATCAATCTGATTTTGATGATGTAGCTCAGATTTCAGCACTAGAAGGTGTTTCTAATATGTTCATGGATGAGAAAATAGTTGAAGAACATATTTTCGGTGTTTATTGCATGCACGAAGAAAGTGCAATAGTTCCCTTGCTGTCCAAAATAGAAAATAAAAGTAGAAGGGATTTGGAAGCTTCATTTTGATGGAGCTAAGAATAAGAGAGGACAGGGAGCAAGTCTGATGCTCACTTCCCCAACAAACGAAAGGTATTTTACAACTCTGAGTCTTCAATTTTCATGCACTTGTAATGTAGCTGAGTATGAAGTGTTAATTCATGGCTTACTTTGGGCCAGAAAAAGAGGAATCAACACATTACAAGTCTTTGGAAATTCTGAGTTAGTAATAAATCAAGTAAAAAACTTCAATGTATGTAAGAATCCATTAATGAAGTCTTACAGGCATAGAGTTTCAGACTTAATGGAAGATTTTGATGCCATTAATATTCAGTCTATTCCTAGAGCTGAAAATAAACATGCTGATAGACTGGTAGCAGTTGGTGCTAGTTTCGAAGTGCTGGAACAAATAGAAAACAACAAAGTTTAGCCTCATGTTAAGTTTATTGTCAGACCTTCTATACCTGATAATGAATCTAATTGGTAGGTGTTTGAGAGTGATGATCAAATCTGCAAGTTTTTGTAGCAAGAAGCTGAATTTTCTGTAGTGAATCAGGATAAATTACAACATCTATATGGTGACCAAACTGTTCAGTTAAAGACAAACAAGTTTCCTCGAGGACTTGTCACATTGGAAGACATATTTAGCACTGATGACCAGTTAAGAAAGGACAAAGCTAAGATGTTCTACTCATGCTGATAATTACGAAGAGGTTTCAATTGATGAAGGAAAGAACTTATTTCTTGGAAAGGTATGTTCCTTATCCAAAAACAGTCTTTTATTAAGCTTTGCACTGAATTTAAAGATGTTTTATCTTGGAGATACCAAGACTTGAAAGGGTTTGACCCCAGTCTAGCACAGCATACGATTGAATTACAACCAAATTCTAAACCTATTAGGTAGAAACAAAGGCCTATAAATCCCATAATAGAACCTCTTATGAGGAAATAATTATCAATATTGATTGAATCAAAAATTATTTTCCCGAGTTAAACATTCAAGTTGGGTAGCCAATCTCATTCCAGTTAGGAAAAAGAATGGAGAAATCAGATTATGTGTGGATTTTAGAGATCTTAACAAAGCATCATTAAAAGATCATTATCCACTACCGAACATGGATCAGATTTTGAGAATAGTTTCAGGATCAGATAGACTATCCCTTCTAGATGGTTACAGTGGATATAATCAGATTTTAGTCTGAGGAGAGGATAGATATAAAAAAACTTTTACCACCAAGTGGGGTACTTATGCTTATAAAAGAATGCCTTTTGGTCTTTCAAATGCCGGTGCAACATTTCAACGTGCAATGGACATGGATTTTTGTAGCCTACTGAATAAATGCATACTTGTTTATTTAGATGATGTCACTATCTTCTCAAAAATTCTGATGAACATCTGATGCATTTGAGACAGACTTTTCAAATCTGCAGGTAGTTTGGAATATCTTTGAATCCCAAAAAGTCTATCTTTTCAGTATATGAAGGTAAGCTACTCGGCCATATTGTTTCCAAACAGGGTTTAGCAATTGATCCGTTCAGAATTGAAGCCATATCACAGCTATCATTACCTCATCACAAGAAGGCATTACAGAGATTTCTGGGAAAAATCAACTTTGTCAGAAGATTTGTCCTAGATTTTGCAGCTTTGGTTAAGCCATTGACAACCATGCTAAGGAAAGAGAAAACATTCTCTTGGACCAACGAAGGGAGAGAAGGTTTTGAGGCTATTAAAATAGCTATTTCTCAGGCTCCTACTCTTGCAAATCCAAATTTTGATAAAGATTTTACAATGTATGCACTTGCAGGAGCTGAAACAATCTCAGCTATTCTAATTCATGTCAATGACGAGAATATCAAACATCCAATTGCTTTCTTTGGACAGAGCTTGCACGATTATGAAACAAGGTACACATTCCTTGAAAAACAAGTACTTTCCGTAGTCAGAGGACTAAAGAATTTTAAGTACATGCTTTCGAACAATAGAATTCATGTTCTTGTTTCTCATCCAAATGTGAAAGCTTTCTTGTTGAACAAAGAGTTGAATGAGAAAAGAGTAGGCTGGATAACGAAGGTTATGGAATATGATGTTGATATCCGAGTTGCAAAGACAGTTCGAAGGTAAAGGTTTATGTGAACATTTAATTGCTGATATGGAAAAACAAGAAGGCTGCAGAACCCAAAGATTCAGAACAACATGCTGAAACCACGTATCAGTAATCAAATGTTATGTTGTAACCAGGAGATCAGCAACCTGAACTTCCTCAAGAAATTCAGGAATCGAGATGGATGACTGATTTGGTTAACTATCTACAACACGACACCTATCCAGAAGGTATGGATAAGAATAAATGAAGATATTTCAGATTACAAGCTATTCCTTATCTTTTCATGGATGGTGTATTGTTTAAAAGAGATATAAATGGAATCTTGCTGCGATGTGTCGATTATGACAAAATTCAGAAGATATTATCAGAATTTCATGAAGGACCTACAGGAGGTCACTTCTCAGCATGAACTATAGCTTTGAAAATCATGAAAGCAGGTTACTATTGGCCTAGCATATTTAAGGATTGTTTCGAATGGATCAGAAAGTGCAAGAAATGTGCTTTCTTTGTCGGAAAAGAACGTTTAGCTTTGCTTCCTTTGCAGCCTATTTCAGCTGATCAGCCCTTTATGCAGTGGGGCCTTGACTTTATCAGAATGATTAACCCACCTTCTTCACAAGGACATAAATGGATTCTAACTGCTACAGATTACTTTACAAGATGGACTGAAGCAGTAGCCTTGAAGGATGCTAATGAAGCTTCAATACTAGCCTTCTATGAAGGTATAGTCTATAGATTTGGTGTTCCAGCAACTATCATATCAGATAATGCTTTAGCGTTTCTCGGTGCTAAGGTAACAGATTGGGATGTTAGCCATGGAATCTACTTGAGCTCTTCATCTAATTATTACCCACAAGGTAATGGATTAGCTGAAAGCACTAACAAGAATTTTTTGAGAATCATCAGAAGAACACTCAAAGGATAATCAAAGAGCTTGGCATCTAATGTTGAATTCAGCACTTTGGGCTGATAGGGTGACCCCTAAGAGATCAGTTGGAAATTCACCATACAAGCTTGTGTATGGGAAAGAAGTGAGGATGCCAATTTTAGTTGAGTTACCTGCATTGGATTTGCTGCATCAAATGGAATTACTAGAGAATGAACCATTGCAGGTCCATTATGTAGAATTGATGGAATTACAAGAACTAAGAGATCAAGCTCATTCAAACATGGAGAAGAATCAGGATCAGATGAAGAAGACTTTTGATAAGAAATCCAAATTTAGAATCTTCAATGAAGGAGATATTGTGTTGAAATGGGATGTTGATCGTGCTAAGCCAGGAAGACACTCAAAGTTTGATACGCTCTGGAGTGGTCCTTATATGATATCAGTTTGCAAAGAACACAATGCTTTTCAACTTTCCAAGCTGAATGGAGAGGAACTTCCCATTCCTGTGAATGGTATGTTTCTCAAACACTGTTATTGAAAACCTTACAGTGATTGGTTAGAGTAGGATTTCCCTTTCAAATAAGTGCAGTTCTGCACATTGCATCATTCTTTATTTTCAATAAGTGCATTCATGCACCTGGTCTGGTTTGCCAGATCTTTTCCCAGCTTTAGTTGTTTTGAAAGGGTTGGACCTTTCAGAAAAAGGGCAGAGTTTGGTTTCAGATTTGGACTCCATACCCAATGGACAAGAGTAAGGCACTAGTCTACAAGCTAGCAGGCAGCTTTCCCCGCAGGATCGCCAGAAATGTTGACAATTTTTGCACTTGTGCAAAAATGGGCAACTCGAAACTTCGTTACGATGGAAAAATTTGGTGAAGTATACCTAAGCTAAGGGATTTACGTTAGATTATTTTGTTATTGCTGATTTGTGAAAATAGATTAAGTGAAATCTGTAGCTATGTGTGTTGTTACAAAACGTAACAACTCACATAGTCTGCAATCTCACGAATATCCTCAGCAAGAGAACACAAGCCCTGAAGGACAGTGTGTTATCCTGATGAAGACACCAGATTGCAGAATATGTAAGGTGTATAGTTTTGGAACAACAGACATAGTGGCAGTTTTCAGACAATCAGATTCACGGTTATTATCTTGATGCCTATCAGTTTTATTGCTCTATGTTCATTAAAGTTGTTATGATTTATAAGTCTGCATTTACCTATGCTGCCATAAAAGATTACAATTGATTCCTTTCCTACTACTTCCATCAAGAAAATATTGACAAACAAACAGTGACAATAATGTCCAAATGGAGATAGCAGAAAGGAGTCAAAATGAAGAATGGAAGCTAAGATAATCACACAGCTTACAAAGAGACACATTTCATTCAATGATTATCCATTGGAGTTACAGGTATTCACTTCAAGTTATCCCTTATGTTAATTCATTTCATTGAGATATTGAGTTGCCTACATCATTGTATACAATCAAAAGAAAACTGAATGCAGAAAGAGATAATCAACTCATTATTTTAATTTAATGCTTTATTCATAAGAGATCATAATATTTCCCACACAAGCCATGGGATATGACTAAGTGACTCATCATATACATGGAAAAGAGAATACCACATGTGCTAAAGAACAAGAGAAGAGGAGTAAAAAGGAACCCATCATTTCCTTTTTTGTCTTCTGTCTCCACTCCTCAGCCTTTCCATCTCCATCTCAACTCCTCCATCTTCCGCTTCCATCTCCATTTCTTAACACCTGCAAGACAAGAGAAGCATTTGTCAAATTGAGCTCAGGGTACAATGTTATTCCAATACTCATGTTCTAAAGCAAATGCAAATTCTGAATTCAAAGTATCTAATGGTACTTGAAACAAAGAAATACAGATGAGCTGGCAACAAGGAAAAGGCAGAGTTCATAAAGAGAGAGTGGTAAGAGAAAATCAAAGAAGCTAAGGATTGGGTAAGAAAAGGCAGAATCTGAAGTAGTCGGAAAAGAAACAAATGTGAAAAATGACACATGAAGGAAGTTGGAAAACAACTTGCAGAGGAAGGAAGCAAGAAGGAATAAACCACATGGATACAAGAGAGGCCAAAAAGCCTATTTATTTCTAATTTACTTCTGAGTTTTGCAGGAACAGGTTGCAGCATAGAATGAAAATCAGTCTAACTGGTTAAGAAGGAAGCAATTACGGAATGAGGATAAAATATCATTTTCAGATGATTTGCAGGAAGCATCAAGCATTAGAATGGGTCAAGAAAGACATATTTTGCAAATTAGGATTAAAAATCTGAGAAGGGAGAGAGAAAATAGGATTTTGGAAAATTTTGCCAGAGTCTCCCCTTGTAAAATTGACTTTTGATTTAAAACAGAATTGAAACACATGCTTTTCAGCTACTACATTGCTTTCTAAGCTATCTGAGCTAGTAAAGGAAGAAAAACAGCCAAGGAAATTCATGTTTCATCACTTTTAAAATTGATATCATGATCAAACAAAACATACATGTTTTCCAAGTTTCTCATCATGATAGAACAACTATCAATGTTCCTTTATTTATTTGAGTGTGAATCAAAGAAGCAACTACTTTGCAAATTTTTCAGAAAAGTAGCAATGGATCAAGCAAAGCTAGCATGAACAGATTCATTCAAGTAAGCAGACTATTCATGGAGATACTTCATATCTTTTCAGAATGGTCAAGTTGCAGAAATCTGGAGAGAGAAGGATTTTAGGAAAAATTTGCCAGAGTTTCCCCTTGTAAAATGGGGTTTTCAGAAAAAAAAGAATTGGAATTAATGCTAAAATTGAAATACAGTTGCTATACTATGACTTCTAAAAGGAAAACTCATTACAGAAAAGAAAGCTTAATGATTTTCTTTCATTTTTTTCAGAAAAGGAAATGTGTTCTTCATTATACAGAGTGGAGTACAATTGTGCTTGCAAACAAAGGATTCTCAGTCAGACAACTTCCAGAAAGATCTATCATTATTCTGAGTAGAAAGAAAAAACCCAATATACATATCTAAAAGTATCAACAAATGATAGTTATCTTACAGGTACAATGAAATCCATTCAAGGTCAAGTTCAACAGACTTAGTTTCAAAGCATGCATTTCAGAACTGATTCAAACACACAGTTACTGCAAACAAGAGGCAAAAAACCCATTTCAGATCTACAAGCTCAGGAAATGGAGTTTTACCAGTACAGAAAGAGGAACGAATCAACAAAAGGCCTGATATCATACAATATTTTCTGGATTTTTAGTTCCAGTTTGCAACAGAAAGTAGAATACCATGTCTAAAATTTGAAAAGTTACAAGCTTCACAATGACAGTCAGCTTATAGGTAAGGGAAAAATTAACTTCATATTCAAGAACAGTTCCCTCTTGAGCAAGTGATATGGACAAATATGCATCTATCAGAGATGAAACAAAACATAGTCAACACTTCCAAGTACTGAGACAAGTTTACAAATAGTTTACCAAAAAAGCAACAGAAAGGAGCTTTAACGAATTTCAAATGATGAGTTAGAGCTCAAAGGACCACATCAGAAAAAAGAAAACCCAAGCTCAAACAAGGGAAGAAAAAGAATGTTATAACTCACGTCATTTCCCAAGAATGAAGCAAGAAGTAAGGAAACTGAAAATGGTGGCATCTCCTTCCACAGGCTCGAACCGAGCTCATTAACTACCAAAAGTAGAAAACCAGAGAGAAAACACAAGATTCATCACTCCACAAGTGATACAGAGTAGAATAATAAATGAAGATGATATTTAGCTCATATATAAATGGAAAAGCTGAGCACATGAAATGAAAAAAAAAAAGGAAATACCTCTAGATCCTTCAAAACGTATGCAACAATCAAGTATTAATGGCATCGAAGGCTGGTAGGAACAAAAATGCAAGGCTCGAAAACCTTTAAAATCTCCAAGTTTCCATCAAATAGAGTGAGGGAAAAATTTTCCAGGGCTTCGCCTGCAAATTGGAAAAACTGAATGAAATGATGCAAGCAGAGCTTGCAAGTGTATAAACCATTCATCGAACTAGGGTTATAAAACCCTAACCCATGGTTAAGCATCAATGATTCATCAAATCCAAGTGCCAGATCAGAATGGTGATTAGTCTACACAGGGTTCAAAGTGATAGAGCCAAATTAAATGCCACCAACTGTATTCAATGCTGAAGACCAAAACCCTAATCTGGGTTATAGGATCAATGGAGGAGAGAAACTGAGGTAAAGATCAAGGGCGATTAGCGCTCACAAAATCCAAGCCAAACTGCCAATGGTTAGGGTTACCACTAACCTAAGACTAGAAAGGGTTGAGTCATCATGGAGAGGGGCCAGCCCACGTGGACTGTCGACAAAACAATTGCCAAGACTTTACAAAGTCTAAACTATATGCATGCCCAAAAATTAAAACATTATTATATGCCATGATCACCAAAAGGTAAAAATTGTATTATGTGCCATGGGGTCCAAGGGTGGTGAATCATATACATGGTGGGCTAGGCGAGGGGTGGTCCCCTTTTATCAAAACACATACGAATTGCCTAAGTCAACAAAGGTGGTAGCATCCAAAATTCAAACAAACCAAGGTGGTCCCCACATGGGGTTTATTTTAAAACAAATTTGCAAATGTCACTTTTGTGACTATCAGATTAGTAAAGGAAATAGAAAACATATATATACCTTAGAGATGGTCCCCACTTCACTTTATTTTTGTAAATATGGCTAAGGTCGCATCCTTTTTCCTAAACACAAGTGATAATTTTGCATGCCTTCACAACAGGACGGAGCAGAGAAGATGACGAACTTGCATGTTCAAACAGAGAAGACTTGCCTAGCAAGTAATATTTTAAATTTAGGAATTATTCATCTTTCTTTCCTAAAATAGAAGAGTCAACTGCAGTTTGACTGAATTGTATCTGAGGCTGATAATGCCTATTCTATTACATGCTCTAGTTTGTATTATTTTATTCCTTTATTTAAGGGATAAAATTAGGACACATGGGCGAGTACAACCTTAGTCTATTTTTAGGGAAGGGGGTGAACTTTTGCTATATATTGTGTGCTCTTGCAAAGCACAAAGGGGGGAAATTTTTTAGATATTTTTCCCAAAAGAAATTTTGATATGAGTACTGAAGCAATTTCTGCTAGTTTTACCCTCTGAGTGTTGAATTACTCTTGCCTTTCCAAGTTATTCTGTAGTCTTGTGTATGCCAGCATTAATCTTGTGAATCAACATTCCCTGATTAGTCACTTTACCCTGCTACAGATCTACTATTTTCTGCTAAATTTCATTGTGCATGTTAGCTTACTAGTACTGTTGTGATTTTCCCTCAGTACAAATTAAGTTTTTTGCCCTTACATTCTGCAGAAAGTAAAATTGGTTTGTGCACACAAAGAATTCTTCACGAGTCAGTTGTGTATCCCACTCAAGTCAAGTTCTCCACTCAAATTTGGTGTATCACCTTTGTAATTATTTCATTTTCAGTCACCTCCTAACCCTAAAACTCCCAGAAAGTAGTCTAGTGAACACCAATAAGGAACCATCCTTTTAACCCGGAGGTTCACCTCAAAATAGGTATACCCACAGACTTGAGGTGTCCCCATTGTATCTACGAGAGTGAGAGAGATATTTTGCAGACTTAGAACACCTGCTGCCATCTCTCTGTTGGGTGCACTTTCAAGAGATAACAACAAATCTAGCAAAAAAAAACATATAACAGTTAAAACCCAATTCCTCCCCCTTTGTTAGCAAATCTGACCATGTTGGGTTAGCAGTTTCAAGTCATGCTAGCAAGATATGGCTATTTGGAAAAAATAATAATTAAAATAGTACATTATTTGTTGTATTTGAAAACATCTTGATAAGTACGGATGGAAGGGAGCCACTTGGAGGGATGTGATGTACATATCTTATTTGATGGCATCCATAGAATATTTTCCTCATTTAAGAAAGCCTAAAATAACATGAATGAGGAGTTGTGGGTTTTTTTTAATTTTGTAGCATCTAGAATAGAACCTGTAAGAGAGTTTTAGTTGAAATACATATGGTTTGGGGATTGTTTTAGAAGTGGTGAGGTAGTGTTTGTTTAGAGGCAACAATAGAAATAAGATCCTCAAAGAAATTGGATTGGTCTATTTTTTGATGCAAAAATTGGCCATGGAATTCCATGATTATTAGATATGAACGAAATGGTTTCATAGAAACGGAATCATAAAATTTTGACCAAATTCTCTTCATCGATCAAGGGCCATGGTGAAAAATTCCCTAGCTAATGTCTCTAGAAAACATCAGAAAAAACATATGGTTTTCCCCTTTTCGTTGGTATTAAATTGCACTTCATGATTTCCATATTTGTGAAATTAAATTTCAAATGTTAGAGAATGTAATTCCAAAAAATATTAAATCGAACCTTGGCACAAACTACTAAAAACAATATATATATATATATATATATATATATATATATATATATATATATATATATATATATATGACCCTGAAAGTTATGCGCATGGAGTGCCACACCCTAATGTCCCACAAAAATAAAGATTTTTTCATAACCCATGGTAACATGAGACACCATAGGTAACTCTAACAGATTTTTTAAAACTTATTTAACACACTTGCAAGTTGTAGTCCTTAACCCTCTTAGTTTATCAATCACGTCTAGCGATGTGGTTGTTTAATAAAACATCATCTGTTCAAGTTTACGGTTCCTTCTTCACTTGAGAGAGACTAAAATACACTACCTCATAGCTCTAGCATGCCAATAAGAGAATCATAAACTACTTTCATTCCTTCAAAAATCCTTTAGAAACTAGTTTTGCAAGTTGGTTTTCAGACCCACTAGTTACCATGTGTTAAGAGATGCTGAAGAAATTATGATAACTGGCCCCAGAGTTACCATTGTAACTTGATATCTTCTTAACGTAACCAAATTTCATTAGTCACAAAGAATTATCTCTATATTGGGGAGTAATTAGGAAACATAGAGCTTCACGATCGAACTTAGAATGAGAATATTTAAGAACCAATTTGTAAGCATTTTTGTTGTTTGGGCCATTTTCCTCAACTTGTTACTTTAGCTCTTATCACCTTTTATGGGTCTCATTGACTTCTAGTGATGAGTGTGACCTTGTAATACCATCTTAATTTCATGTCGAATATTATTTCATCTTTTATTTTCTATGACTGATGTTTGAAATGTATGTTTTTTTCTCTCTCTACCCTATTCTCTCTCTTGAAACAATTATAAAACTTTGATTGATTTGAAAATGTAAATGAATTGGGAAATGTAAATTGGTTTGAAATGAGATGAAAATGGAAATGAAAGGAAATGGTCTTGATATTTTAAATGAAAGATAAAATCTCTCTCTCTCTCTCTAGTATGAAAATGTTACATACAAATGAAAGTGAAAGTGTGAGTGCATGAGAAACAAACTATATCTTCTTCCTCCCCATTCTTATTCCTCTCTCTTCTATTTAAATGAAATTTTTATAAATGATGAATGTTTGGAATTATGCTTGGGTGTAGGGTATTTCAATACTAATCCCTAGGATTGACACAACGTTGGTTGCAAGTAACTGAACAAAAGGAGTACTAACTAATGACATTTTTGTCTTTTATTAGCATGTTATTTGAAGGAAATGTAATTGTTTAGAATATTTCAATGATTTTTTAATGAATATAATGTATTATTTTCATTAATTCCATGGTGAAAATGATAGTGTTGTGTATTGGGAAAATGTTTTATTTCATACATAGTTCTATATTTTCCTATTTAATGAATGTTACTCTTAGTTGTAATTGTATATTTTGTTAAGTAAATGGAGTTGAATGTGTTATGTACTTTGGAAATAGATGTCAAATACTTCTTCTTTTAGTGTCAAAAGAAATAAAGGAGGATGAAATTGGAACCTTGTCATTTAAAATGTTTATTATAGCAAAAAGTTTAGATATGATTGTGCTACTAAAATTGTTAGCAAGTAATTTAAAATGGCATATTTCTTACCTATCTTCTAGTGTTGCAATGACCTAGGAAATTAATTAATCTTCAAATAAAAATATCAACATATATTTGTGTGTGTTTTCATAATGAGCAGAAAGTGACCAAACAAACATATAGCTCAAAATATTTACCTTTGTTGAATGTAATGACCTTGTCTAGTAAGCTCCAAGTTAGGCTAGCTCCAAACTTATTTTGTAGTCTTACAGACTTAGAGGTATTGTATGTGTTTATGTATTCCTCCCTAGAAACCTAGTTGAGAGAATTCGCATAGGTATGAAAGTGTGTAATATTCCTTAGTGCGAGGCATAACATCATTTTAATGGCATACAAGATGACATGTTGACCTTGAAATCTCATGGTTGTTTTTAGAGGCTAAATAGAGTTAGAAGTGGAATGTAATGAAAAATGGGTGGGACCAAAAAGATAGTTAGGTTGTCCATTAATTCACTATTAAGTTTTTAATTTTGAAGGAAAATTTGTAACTTTCCCTCATTTGGGAACATACCCTTGTGATGTCGATCTAATCATTTCAAGGGTCATGCAGATTGCTTGCTACATATTAAATATTTCTTATGAGACGAAGTGGATGTGATTTGATCCACATGAGAAAATTGAATAAGAAAACATATTTTCCCATTTAAGAATCAAACCTAAAATGTGAATATGATAGGATATTTGAAATTAACTATCAAGTGAAATATTTTATTGAAATTCAAATAAACGAATCAAATCTAATAGAACCCTTTATAAGATAAGAATTAAACAAAAGTGAGAAAATGTATTATTTGAATACCTTGAGTGGAACGAATTCCTTGCAAGACATGGAAATTTTATTTCTCTAATCTTATATTGTGGTAAGGTGTAGAAACCCTTGAGAAAAAATAAGTTCAAGTTATTGAGTGACGTCTCTTGATGTTATTGGACAAAGGTGATATTATGTCTGATTGTCAATGTTTATAAAAATAGGTTTTAGAAGGCTATTGAACGTGTAAAATTTTATAGATTTTGTATTTGAACCCCTTTTTTCCCTCTTATATAAATGTGCCCCTTAGTATGTAGTAGTGGATTACCATGTTTTTCTCATATGGAATAGTTTATCATCCATCCCTAAATTCATTTGAAGTTAGGAGATCGTAAAGCCTGTCTTCAAGGTTTTTCTTGAAGGAAACACTAATGCTTATTCACACAACGATTTAAATTGTTCCTTGGAAGGCATTTGAGAAGCATATAGTTGTTGGTTTGTCTTTTTATAGGCGTTTAATTATTGATGATCTAAGAGAAATGAAATAAGTAGATAGGTGCAATGGAAAAACTCCTTAATATTCATAAATCCGTAAGTGTAAATTACGTATCATTTGAATTTTAATTGATCAAAAATATAAATAGTGAGGTGAAAGTATGTTGTAAGTGTATAAAGTACAAGAGTTATAAATATTTTTTTAAGGAATAAAGTCATGCTTGAAGTCATTATAACTCAACTACAAACTTTCATGTTGTTAAAAATAAATATGAATTGCCCTTGGTGAGATCAAACTTTCGAGAAAAAAAAATACATATATAACTCTAGATAAAGTTCCTTGATCTCAAAATTTTGACTAGATTCAAACAAGTTATTAAACTATATCAACTATAACAGGAAAAATAGGGCACTATGATGGATGGATGTTTATGGGAAGAGATATCTTGAATCAAACTAACCCTTTTAAAGTTTAACATATCTTCCTTGACCTCATCATAGTTTTCCCTTGTATAGCAAAGGTAAAGTTTAGACATTTGATATATGTCTTGAAAAGCAGAGGCTTAACACCTTGTTAGTTCCTTTTCATAACAAAGATAAAATTTAATGTCAATTAAACATATTTTTTGTAACAAATATCTAACGTAAGAATTAATATTAAGATGATTTTAGGTGTTTAAAATGAATTTCATTAACAAATGAGTTTTGGATAGTTAATGGAAATTGAGAAATGAATCAACAACACATTCTATTTTTTTTATTGATAAAGTGGGTTGAAGGGACCTGTTCCCTATTAGTAAAGCAGAGGCTAGATCTTGCGGAAGGAAACATGCTTTAAATCCCAAAAGTAAACAACTACAACTGAATACAAACTTCCATAAGCATTAGAATAACCAAAACAGCCTAAATAAAAAATTACTTCCCATCATGCGATAAAAAATAATCCTCAATGCTGCACATTCGACCCTTTTTATTTCTTCACTTTTTTACTTCTAACCACTTTCCTTGGTTAGTCAAGATAACTAATGCAAGGTCACTAGAAATTACCGAAGTAATCCTTTTATCTGACATGAAATCCTGATCTGATTCTAAACTTTCCGAAGTATGTCCCCTTTTCATTCCACCTACTATCATGTGATTTTCTGGAGTTCCCATCTCAGTATATTCCTTATCTATGGATACTTTATTCACAAGTTTCGGCTTATTTGGAACATCCTTAAAATTCGAAGTGGATACCAAAACTAGGTTAACAGAGCCTCATCTGATTGAAGAAGTCGATACATTACTTTTTGTAGATTTTTGATTTTTTATGATGGGACAAGAAGCTTGTAGATGAATCGTTTTTCTACATAATCTACATTGGAATGCAATATTCTCATAGTCTAATATCTAGATATGCTGAAAATTTCCAAATTTAAGATTGATCCGATCTGGTAATCCCTTGCTAAAATTGATTTCAATGCATATACGGGAAAATGAACAAAGACCCAAATGCATTCTATCCAAGTCATCTTTGATAAACTTTCCCAAACTATTACCAATGTCCTCTAGGTTGTACCAAAGCTGCAAGGGGAGGTTAGGGAGCGTAACCCAAATGGGCGTTTTGGAAACCAAATATGTGTTCGGATTAAAATCTAGAAACCATGGAGTTATAAATAAATTTGCATGTCCCCAGAACCACGGACCATCTGTCAAACATCGTTGATAGTCTTCATCTTCTCTGAAATGTACAATGAAAAATCCCTTAGAATAGAGGGATATTTCACACTTATTGGTCCAAGTTTCGAATACCAACTGGTACAGTGAAGAGGAGGAAGGCCAAAACCCATTAATCCTACCAATCACTGCATCCCGTGATAATTTTTTTATATATTCCTCCACTTCATGGTTCTCGATGATAACAGAGGGAATATCCTCAGCCAGATCAACCAAATAGGCTAGATTACTTGTTGTTTGTTTATCCAAGGAGCAGTCGTTACTATTTTCCAGTATGTCTTTGAAAGTATAATTCTTTTGGGGATGTTCCGGGCCACAATTGCTAGTAGCACCACCTCCAATGCTCCTATTATTTTATTTTACTTTCCCACCCATCCACATCAAAATCATGACAGATTTTGGAACCCTAGGATTAGGGATTTTATCCTCCACCTTCTTATCCTAGCCACCATTACCGATCTCACCTCCGCCAGCCCAGAAACCCCCCGTGGTCAGGCCGTGACGAGTACTTCCCTTTACTTTGTCCTGCAATCCCTCTCAGCTTCTGTCCGTGGTCTTTCCAGTGTTTGCTACTTGCACATATTTTCCCTCCAATCTCCCCCAAACTCACCATTCCCTCAATAGGGAGGAACTAGGATTTATTGATAATCCAACATCACATTCTCTTTTAAAGGCTAATGTTATACAAAAATAAAGTATTTGAATTTTAAGAAAAAGGAAATTTTACACCCTTGTGAATTTAATTCACTGGAAACCTATAGGGTTATATAATGGAAAACTAAATGTAATAAATATTTAAACAAAAAAAGGGGGCATGTTATGGAGCATGCCTATTTTGTGTGCCTTACCATAGTTGAGTCATAGTCTTGGTTTCCACCATTGAGTAAGACATTAATGTGTTCGCTAAGTTATCAAGTTGTCTATGTGGGTCCATGCTTTTGTAAATGTCTTATGTGATGTGGAATTTTTATATTTGAGCCCATATGGTGTCGTTTCGTGAGCATTTAAAGTAAAAAATAAATTATTCTAATAATTTTGTTGTTGTATTTTTTGTGTACAATATCTGGGTATGACAATTTGCAAACTATATTTAATGTCATTTACTTGAAAGCCTATATGCCAGAAAATTAATATTAAAAACAATGAAGCTCATTTTATGCCAATCCCAGTATTACTGCCATAATTTGGAGGATGTTGGATTTCAAAAGTGTGGAGGAGGCTTGGGTCTACCCAATACCATGTTGTCACATTCCTTTGTCCACTAGGGCAAAGAGTCGTCAGTTTTGATCAAAGATGGTTAGTTTCATATCTTTGTATTTCTTGTAATTACTCAAGCCTAAAACTTGAAAGGGTGCCTACAAAGTGCAATATGAAAGATGCATTGCACTTCAGTTCAAAATTGGTACATATTGGATTTTCCCCACTCATAATTTTGACCAGTTTAAGCGTAAATTGCACTCATATGAATAATACAAGTGACAAGGAGATGAAAATGTGCAACACAAATAACAAATTAATTATTTTTGTAGGAATGAACTAAGCCATGGAATAGGTATGAGATATAGTGTTATTTTATATCCACATTTTTATTTGTAAATTTCCATTCATGTCTTTGTATTATCTAACAAATTGAACATTGTTCAATTGAAATCTCTAATGTCAATTTCCATTGGTGAATAACACCATCAAGACTGTTTATCAGGAAAAACCTATTGGCTATAAACAAACCCTAATCATAAATGTGCATGAAATCACTAGCTTAGAATATTAGGTCCACTCCATGTATAATTGTCCCTAAAGTATCCCATGAAATGCTGGAGTGTATTCCATTTACATTTATGTATGTTTTTCCTACACAAAAAACAAAAAAATCTATAATTGTAAACAACTACTCACATTCGCAGTATTGATCAATCACTCCTTTCATTCCAAGAACTTTCAGATATATGTTGTCTCAATGACTTGCATACCAAACACCCTTTGTACATCTAATGCTTAAAAAAAAATTAGTTTGGCTATTGGAGAATTGAGTCTCTCATGGGATACCCATAATTCTTTCAATGCTCTTGCACTATTCTTTCCATAAACCCCTCCTTTCCTACCAATGTTCCTTTCTTGTTGTGTTTCCCCCTTCCAGATAAATTTCCTCAATGCTTTTCCTTCAGCATATCTATTGCATAATTCACGTGCGATTGCCATTAAAAAAATAATTTAGATAAACATATGATATTTTGAATGCCAAATGACATCCATATAATTTTTAAGACCACCAAAGTTGTTTTATTATGAGATGTAACATTGAATGTAAAAATCCAACACTTGTCCCCTAATCCTAACATCCATGTAATTTATGGGCCTTTGAACTTTCATTGAACTCCGAAGTGGTAGGCTGTTGGAAAATCAACTGGTCATTAAATGTGTAACTAATTTTTGTCTTCCTCTAGATTTAGTTCTTTGACTTCTCAGATTTTTATTCAATTATGTCAGCTGGTTATTTACTTTGTTGAAAAATCTCCTTCATTATCTCTTGTTAGAGACTTTGTGCTTCCTTGTAAGAGAAGTTTTTGTGGAGGTGAATATTATTAATGTATCATGTTTTATTGTGTAATAATATACATAAAGTAGGAGGAGAAATAAGATTTAGAAGAAGAAGAAAAGAGTGCGCAGTCCCAGCTCAAGTCTGGATTGTTTTTTATGAAAGAAAACTTCTTTGCAAGTTGTTTTTGTATGAATGAGGGTTTTTTGTGCAGCTCTATCCACTATTCATTCTTGGAAAATATAGATGTATTCTTGAAGTTGTTTCCAGCCTAGATTGTTGTTTTGTTTAGTTGTTATAAATTTATGTATTTTTCCTTTCTTTCCCTGTTCCAAATCCTTCTATAAATTTGTTGTGTTTTATTTTCTATTGTTTTCTGTAGATTTTGTTGATTCTACAGTTTCCATAGATCCTCATTATTCCCTTAATTTGGTTTCAAAGCCAACCTAAACCGTGTTTCTATTTCTTTTTCAGGTTTTTAGATTTTCATTTGATAGCCATTAATGGCTTCTACGTCTGGCGCGTCCCTGGTTAGTGTGTAAACTTCGATTTTCACAGGAAAAAATTATAAATATTGGTCTTTGACCATGAAATCTTTGTTTCCATCTCAAGCCATTTAGGAAATGGCTGAAAATGGTTACCAGGAACCAGAAAACTAGGCATCATATAATGCTCTTACACAAGCTCAAAAGGACATCTCGAAGGAACAAATTAAGAAGGATGGGAAAGCAATATTTTATATCCATCAAACAATACATGAGAGCATACTCCCAAGAGTTACAATAGCAAATCAAGCCAAGGAAGCATGGGACACACTTCAGATTGTGTATCAAGGTATGGACTAGGTTAAAACTACAAAGTTACAACTCTCCTTAGAAGATGATTTGAATATTTTTAATGAGAAACTCAGATTCAGTAGAATCTTTCTTTACCCATTTTTTTTGTCCTATTAATCAAATCAAGTCCCATGGCAAGGTCATAGAGGATAGGAAGGTTGTTGAGAAGGTGCTTGCGATTCTTCCTTCTAAATTTGATTCTGTAGTTGTGGCTCTAGAAGAAAGCAAATATTTGAGTCAGTTTAGTGTTGATGAAATTCATGCCTCTCTTATCAATCATGAATATAGATTGAATAGATCAAATACATCAGTAGAAAATTCATTTTCATCTCAGTTATCTATAACCCATGGAAAAGGAAGGATGATTTCCTATCCTAGAGGTAGAGGGAGAAGTTCTCTTAAAATTGGACGTAGTAGCAGTCCTACAAATGTTGGTGGTAGAGGTCAAAATTAGAATTTCAGTCACCCTAGTGGCCAAAGATTTGACAAGTCACACATTCAGTGTCAATAGTGTAAAAATTTTGGGCATTATGGTCATGAATGCAAGAAGAAACAATATTTTTAGCAGAAGCATGATCAAAACCAGCCAAGCAACACTCACAAAGGCAGCATGTTCATTACATGCACTAAGATTGCTTAAGAAATCCCTACAAACTCTCCAGTTGAGTGTAATGTTGTTCAAGAAATCCCATGTGACATTTGGTATCTAGATTCCGGCTACAGTAATAAGATGATAGGTAATAAATATTTTTTTTTAGGCTTGGATGAATCAATTCAAACTGATGTTACACTTGGTAACAACAAAAAAGTCACTGTTTCGGGTAAAGGTACAATTAATATTTTAGCTAAAAAGGGGGAGCTGAAATTTATGTCTGATGTATATTATGTTGTTGGTCTAAAACACAACTTGATGAGTAATGGACTATTGATATAAAAGGGCTATAGAGTGTACATGGAAAATAATGAGTGTGTTATTTTTGAAAAACATCCAAGCAATCTTATTATTGTTAAGGTATAGATGACTATAAACCGCATGTTTCCATTAAAAATAAGGCTAAATATGAAAGAGAAAATAGCTCAAGTTGTTCATGAAACAAATAATGTAACTTTTGGAGTAGCTTTTAAGGTAGAAGATAGCTACGAGAAATTTCAAGATAGCTACAGAAAAGTTCAAGATACAAAATCAGCAATAGCCAAAGATAACTACATAAATGTTTAAGACAACTTTGAAAACTCTAAAGAAGAGGATGGTTCTTTAGAAACTCAAGCAGTGTTTTAATCAGTAGTAAAGGATGAGTCTTAGCTATGGAATTTTATATTTGGGAATTTATATTTTGGAGAGCTGAAACTACTACATATGAAGAATATAGTGAAAGGTTTGTCATTAATCGAGAAAGCAAAAAGACTTTGTGAAGGATGTATTATGGGAAAACAACATAGAGATTGATATCCGATTGGCCAGTCAAACATAGATAAAACACCACTTGAGAATGTGCATTCAAATATTTATGGGAAAATGCAAACACCGTCTATAGGAGGATGCACTTATTTTCTTACTTTTAGTGATGATTTCATAAAAAAAACTTGAATTTATTTCTTAAAACATAAATCTGATGCATTTGCTTATTTCTAGCAGTTCAAGGAACCTATGGAGAAGTAAAGTGGCTACTACATCAATATTTTAAGAATGGACAGAGGCGGTGAATTTATGTCTAATGAGTTTTTATTTTTTTGCAGATATCATGGCATATACAAGCAATTTAGAGCTTGTTATACACCTCAACAAAATGGTGTGGTGGAGAGGAAGAATCGAATAATTATGGAGATGCCTCATAGCATGATGACAACCAAACACCTACCTAATGAATATTGGGATGAGGAAGTGGAAACTTTTGTTTACATCGTGAATAGGTGCCCAAGAAAGAGCATAAGGAAAAAAGTTCCTCAAGAGGCTTGGACAGGAAGGGAACATATTGTCTCTTATTTGAAGGCATTTGGATGCATTGCATATGCACATATTCTAGATGAGTTGAGAAAGAAGTTAGATAATAAGGGACAAAAATATATACTTTTTGGTTTCTAAGAGGAAAAAAAAGCATATAAATTATTTGATCATATCAATAGGAAATTTAAAATCAGCTATGATGTTCAGATTGTGGAGAATGAAGCATGGGATGGAAACATAGAGGGGACTTTCAGAATTGTAGATGTTCTCCCTAATGATAATATGGAGAATCAAGTGTTTCTAACACCAAATATAACTCAAACAACAGCTCCTTCCAATCTCAGGATGGTACCACAAGTTTCAGCTCAAGATACACCTTCAGTCACACCAAGGAGATCTTCAAGGTTGTTTTCCACACCAATAGGGCAGAAAAATTCCCAAGCATCTACGCCATCATCTACTTCAATTTGTATCCTTGGAGCAACACCATATACAACTTCAAGTAGTTCTTCATCTCCGGATCCAACTCTAACAAGCATGATGCCATGAAAAACAAGGAGTTTGAGTGAGTTATATAATGTTTCAAAACAAAAAATTCATTTTCAGATTTTGATTTATTTTCTCATATTGATGATCCATTAACATTTTCAGAAAGCTTTTGAGAGGCTATGAGTAGTGATATATGGACCCAAGACATGGAAAAGGAGATTGAATCCATTGAGAAGAACCAAACATGGGAAAATGTAGACTACTTCCTCTAAAGTCTACATTTTTAAATGGCTATTTAGAGGAGGAAGTGTATGCAGAACAGCCACAAGGATATGAGATACCGGGTCATGAAGACAAGGTGTATATCTTGAAGAAGGCACTCTATGCATTAAAGCAAGCTCCAAGAGCTTGGTATAGCCGCATTGAGCCCTATTTCATTCAAAATGGTTTCCAAAGAAGTGGTTGTGAAACAACATTGTACATTAAAGTCAACAAGCAAGGTAACATTTTAATTTTTTGCTTGTATGTGGATGATCTAATCTTTACTGGTGATCTAAACATAGATTCTTTCAAATCAGCAATGAATAATGAATTTGAAATGACTGATTTGGGTCTTATGAAGTAATTTTTGGGGATTGAATTCCATCAATCCAATGATGGTATATTTATTTCTCAATCTAGATATGCAAATGAATTTTTGAAGAGATTTAATATGGAAAAGTGCAAGGTATCCCCAACACCAGTTATGACACAAATGAAATTAAACAAGGACGATGATGGAGCATGTGTTGATTCTAAATTGTTCAATAGGCTGGTTGGAAGCCTTATGTTCTTAACAGCCATAAGGCCGGATATTATCTATGGTGTAAGTATAATTTCAAGGTTTATGGAGTCTCTAAAAGACTCACATTGATAGGATGATAAGAGGATATTGAGGTATGTAAGTGGTACAAAGGATTTTGGTATATTGTATTCCACTTCAGATGATTTCAGCCTTGCTGGGTACACTGATAGTGATTGTGGGGGCAACATAAATGATAGAAAAAGTACTTTTGAGTATATTTTTTACTTTGGTATAGGTGTTGTGTCATGGGCATTGAAGAAACAACTCATTATGACTCTTTCTTCAGTTGAAGCTGAGTATGTGGCACTGTACGTACCTTAAATTGAAGGGTACTGCATTGTCGAAACAACGTAACATGTGCCCCAATGTTGATACAAGTCTCCTCGTAAGTTGTTCAAGATCCGGAAAATATCTCCAAGTGTGCGTTAATATCCTGCATGCCCCTCTTAGCCCCCTCTTTTCTTGGCCTTTTGCTCTTCAGTGACGAAACTGCCGCCCTTCCTGGGTGGCGGTCCTTTACGTGTTTTCCAGAAAGCTCTTTTAACATGGCTCATGTAATTTCAACATTTTACCAGCTTTCTTTCACCACCATAAGCATGCATTTATGATTCTGGTTCCCTGGAATATTGTTTTTCCATTGTTTATAGTTTAAGAGTTCTATTTGGTTTTTACCTTGGGCAAATGTAAATGCTATAAATAGTTGGCTTGTGCTCAAGCAAATGGCCCCTCAAATTTTCCTCTAAATTTCTCTTTGCAATAGATTTAGTTTTCATTTTACTTAGAGTTCTTAGTTTCTTTCATTGCATGCCTAGTTAGTGTTGTTTTGCTATTAGGAAGCCACATATCCATCTTGTGCAGGTGCTGTTATCATTTTATCCAATCCATTGGAGTAGAATAGTTTGTTTTCAATAGGAAGCCATTAAAGTTGCAGGTTTTGTTCTTCAAACAGGATAGTTTCAGGTTCTGGACATTTCATGTTGCATGACTCACAATAAATCCCACTAGGAATTGCATAAGCTAAGCTATGTACTCTTGCGCTTTCCCTCCCCTACTCGCATTGTATTCAGTCTGTATATTGAGCTGTCTTTGTCCCAATATCTACTTCTGTTGATGCTAGCATTACACGCTTTTCTGGATCCACGTGAACAAGAAGGAACGAGGAGATCACACTAAGGGGACAAGATCACACACACCATCAGATTCGCCACTATTCTACAGAATCCAGGTTCTAGCTTTCAAAGTTCTAGTTAGAAACATATCAAATAAAGTAGCCAATCACTTTATTTCAGTCAATTCTACTCTGGATATTTCCAGGGAAGCTATGGGGATCGATAGTTTCTGAGAAACTATGATTCACTCCTCACTTCTGAGGTAGGATCGAGAGCCTTGTAAATAGATTAAGTTAATTATTTCATTTTTTACAATAGATTCGCAATTTCACAGACAAATAGCTACACTCGGTTATCTTGTTTGTTTTAATATCGTCATTAGATTAATTGTCAAATTCTAGGTATGATAAAGTAGTTGCACTTTTAAAAATTCCTTCATAAAATTTCATCAGAAAATATAAAAAAAGGAGAGAGAAATAATATATGATATAGATATACTTCACGTAGTTAAATTTCATTTTCCTGCAGTTCGTTTTTACATTGTTACTTTTGTATGAAAATCACGGGACCTAGGGAGCCCAGGGAGTACGTATTCAAGCCAATCGTGCCCCAGCCCAATCTCATCACAGAAATAACTGATATAGATCAAAATATTAGGATCCAAGTCTTCTGAACAACGGTAAGCTTGCAACAAATCAATTCCCAGTTGAGCGGGTTAAACATAGAAGACGACCAAGCACACATATTTTGGTCAAGTCAACCAAAATACAGATTACCCTAGATACATGCCCGCATGACTATGGAGGGGTTTGAAAGAGAGAAAACATTCAGTTGTGATCGTTTGGTCCCACAACCAGACGTAGGAGACATTCTCATAGACATAGATACTAGCCTAAGAATTCAGGTTGCAAGAACACTTATGAGGTACTCTGAGAAGATCACATAGCTATTAATTTTGAATATAGAAGCTGAGAAAGCATATGATTATTGGATACTAGGGATCAGGGACTGAATTCGTACATTACCATAGTAGGACCACAACAACCAAGAGTCTACGGTTGTGATCCACAAATCCCGCAACCCAACAAATCCGTAAGTGAATTAGACATAGACACTTGCCTATGCACACTAGTATTCAGATCTACCCCACTTCCACCTATCATCATCGAATAGTTATCCTTGCTAAACACGACAGCTAACAAAGCTAAGGAGTTCTGGACTAGGCCAGAGAATCACCCATAGAGTCAACTACATCCATCATCCACTCTATGAACCTATCTGGAGACATACACGAAACTATCCCATGTCATTTTCCATGTATTCCAAAACCTATAGAACGAATCACGTCAGAGCTTGATATTGATTGGATCCTTCGAGTAATCATCCTTGCTGATCGATCTATCACACCAGTTCAGGTTAGGAGGGCCTTCTTTGCCTTAGATTCGTAATTTCCACTAGTGCATATAGAAGATATTAGATTGCCTAACTAGTTTTTCTATATCCCACACATATTCCATCCCCACCGGATGTCTCGGCATGACCTTGAGAGGTCAAGTGCGAGGAAGAGTTACTTGTAGATTCCCATGCTCGCTTGTCACTTTTCCATCGTACAAAATTGGTGAACCTGACGTGAACCTTTCTACTTTCTCGTCTAGAGTCAGATTTCTACTGGTTCTTTCAAATTAAAAATGATTCTTTCATCTTTACTACCTCATTAGCTTTCACCATCACCTTCGCTCCTTCCCATTATTCTGGGGGTATTCATATACCCCCCGAATATGTCAGGATTCGATGCATATGGCAGGCCCCTCTTGGGCCTTGAGGCATACTATGCCCAACAAAATAGGCAATCATCACCCTCACTCTCAGTATGGGGTGACAACTACTCAGCTAACCAGTTGTCAACACAAACTCCAAGGATCAGACATAACTCATCTTTTCAAACTGAGGAGTTAGATCAGCTCACTCAAACATAACAAATAGAGCCTTCAGGCTCGAATAATATGACGTTCACCGGAGAATCTGGTTCATCTCCTCAGGTGCTGCTTAGACCAAAAATTAGTAGACAATCAGACTCATACCTAGTTTTAGACGATGAACAGTCAATAAGTTATCCCAGGAATGAACAACGCTCTTGAAGAATGTACCCACCTATAGGAGGTTTACAAACACAACCTGAAATCTCTTTCTAAGAAAATACCTCCATACCACGTCATATAGGAAATGCCCTCGGGGAAACTTGGCAGGGAAGCGATCAGTTCATAGCAGGATATCACATGCCTAAGCAACACCATGATATACAACAAACAATGTTAAGGAAAAGTATTGTGAATTCACCAAATGAAGTCATTTCAGCTCTAATAGAAAAGGTTAGGGAGTTAGAACTTACCCAAGCAGGTCAAAATTCTCAATTCATGCAAGCAGGAAGTTCCAATCCTCCACACCATCCTAGCCAATTATACCTCCTCACCGGAGTAGGCACGTTAGGCATGACTCCTCAGTATTCACAACAAATGCCAACTAGACCCACCATCTCTAACACTGTTCCTCCCGGTCTAGTACAAAACAATCCATTCCTGGACAATACCCCGTCATACTTAAACATGTACTCCAAATCACCACAAGGGGATATGTTCTCCTCTCCTAGAATGTTTTCTCAAACACAAGTGTTTCCTTATGCCCCTACCAACGCATACGCTACGCCATATCAATAACCCATTCCACCTCCGCTCCCTCAGCAAGTACCATCAATGGTTGAAACCTATGCGATAGGGACTTATTCAGAATATTTGAAAGAGCCCTTAGATTTCACCATACGAAGCGTCATGCTTTCAAGACCTCTTCCCGACTTGCCCAAATAAAAAGGTGAGGGAGATCTAAACGCACATATCAAAGCTTACGCTACAGCCATTCGAGAACTACTCCCATGGGATGGGGTTATTGCTAAGATATTCCCAAAAACCTTGGAAGGCATCGCTATCGATTGGTATTATAGAATACCTAAGGCTTCCATCCATTCATTCAAGTAGCTCGTGTCAGAATTCATCAAGGCTTTTGACATGAACAAATTATTAAGGACATGAATCAGGGAATTCTTACACATCAAGCAAGAACACAACGAATATGTCGCCCAATTCATCCAAAGGTGGCGTACAGTTCTTTATTCTTTGGCATGTTCTCCAAACATGGATAAGATGGAACTATGCGATTTATTCCTTCATTCTCTTAGCAGGGAGGTGAAGGAAGAAGTCCATAAGTTCCCATTAAGAACTTACGATGAAGTACTCAAGAGTGCTCTTCGAATAGATCAAGCGGAAATCGATAGTGGTTGCAAAATATTTGGAGCAAATGGGAGGTTAGTCACCTCCAACCAGAACACTACAACTTATCCTACTACCACGAACATCAATCAAGGACCTAAAATCCTTAATAAAAATCATGGTGTAACAATAGATGGAGTAACTGACCAACCTAAGAAGGTAAATGTTGTCAATACTCCATCACAAATAAACAACCAACAAAACAACAACTTTACCCCAACAATCAATACAGTGGATTTTAACCATCCACAACAACATCAACAACAATGGAAAAATCCCACACAAGGTCCAAGCCAAAATTCAACCAGGTACCAAAACCAGAATTCAAACCAAAGACAACAAACACAAAATTTTAATCCTAATAGGAAACGGTTTAATCAAAATTTTGGGCCACAATACGCACCAAACCAACAAACTAGGAGTTACAATCCTAATTCGTATTGTGGTTTCCACAAAATTTGGGGCCATGACACTAGAACATGCCATGACTACAATAAATTCATGCAACGCTTGCCAGATGAACAAAAATAACTTTTCATGGATATGTTCTTGGCAGATCCTACGTCACCAACATCAAATACTTTTTCAGGGGTAGTTTCCCCTCAAAACGCACCCCTGAAGATCTTTAATGATCCACTCCCAAATCACGATAACAATAGGCTAAATCTAACTGGGACAAACAAGGGTGTAATTGCAGGAAACAATGATCATGAAGCTTCAACTTCACTAAATCCATTAGTTGCACCACAACTAAGAAGTCAGCCAAAACCTAAGATAGTCGGTTTAGTAGAGTTAGACACCGAACTACCCATCGAAGCTGTAACAAGGACGCGAGAGTATTTCTCTTATCCAAGTCCAAGCCACCTACCAGGGACAGATAACTTCCAACAAATAGTAGCAAATCTTGTGGGTTCCTATGATTTAATTAATGACCTAACAAAACCTTCTCGCACATTTCATTTTTAGACTTACTAAAGAACTCTCCTACCCATAGGGATGCTCTTTTAGAAGTATTAGGTTTAGGTCATTTAACTAACATCACTCAACCTCCTGAAACATAGGTAAATAATATAGACCTTGATGTTCATCCTCCGGGGCAGGCGGATAGGGATGTCGAATTCATATTTGAGATAAACAAAATGCCAACAGATGCTAAGATCGCACACCGAGGTGATCCAGCCTTACATTTGCAAGTATGGGTTTATAACTATGTAAAGCGTGCAATGATAGATGATGGGGCAGTGGTTAACATAGTCCCCTTCTCTTTCATTCAAAAGCTAGGGTATGGAGAAACCAATTGTTCCACAACTCGAAACACACTAAGGGGCTATGATAGCCTTGAAGCCACCTCGGTTGGAACTATAATATTACCGGTCACCTTAGGACTCAAAACCATCTTGACTGAGTTTTATATTATAGATCGGGAAACTAACTATAATATGATCCTCGGCCGACCATGGATACACCGCATGAAGGCAATCCCTTCTACGCTATTTCAAGAAGTAAGGTTTTTACACTTAGGAAAGATATTTGTAGCCAAAGGTGATCCAAAACTATTCGATGTACACCTACCTGACTTAAAGAAAAAGACCAGGCAATGCACTCGAAGTTTGAACTCCCAACAAACCAACATAATAAACCTACCGATGCAAAACCAAAAGAAAAGTTGGTACCTCCGACAAATCTTGAAGCTATGAGCCTAGCCAAGGCAACCCCAGCCCCAAAAGATGAGGCTAACACTGTAGAAACAATATCATTAGGAACTACTGTCATCACCAATCTGGCACTATGATAATTCTTCACCAGGAACTCCTCGTGCTATGATTATTTACTAATGCACAGCCTTTAGTTTGGTGGATGTAATCTGGAAACAAAACAACAACCGAACACAAGAATACCATTGACTATGATAAGACAGAATGACGACAAATCTGAAATATCAAAGTAAATTATAATATTAACATGAAATTGTTACAATCTCACCCATGAGGTACTTCAACAAGACTATGGGAGAAACTTTACAATTACACCTCTCGATGGCTTCTTCAACACACCTTTAACTGATGGCTTCCTTTGCACACTTCTTACAATATTTCTCACTACTTATTTCTATGCTAAATGAGGGGGGTAGCCTCTCTATTTATAGAACTTCCAGGCTTATCCATCTTATCTCTAAGATAGGATAAGAAATCCACTCTGACGAATCATATTCCATACCTTAACTCTTATCTGTACATGTAGGCTTATCTGTTAAGATAAGATAAACCTTATCATTTTACATGGGTTCCACATTTTTAGACTTTTTACAAATAAAATACACAAAATATTTATGACCTCACTCCTTGTCCTTATTACCAATATAATATTTCTAATTCCTAATCATGTAGACCCTACTTCTCTAATTACCCAAACTTTGACATTTTAACATTACCGGACCACTTACGACAAATATTTACTTTTTACAACATTCCTATTGTACTTTGACTGTTACCGTACTCCACATTATTGGCGACACCATACTGACGGCGCCGTTATCTTCTATCAGACGCTACTACTAATTACACTTAACAACATCCTATTCCTAATACATACATTAATGAAATAGAAATTATGGAGGAAAATTTTAGTGTCGACATCTTCCCCCTTCCTAGCTTCTACTCCGTCCTCGGAGTAGACTATTCTGGTGCTTGGAAAATCTTCAACTTGTCGTGGTTGACCCATTTCGTAATGGGAGTGCCATCCAATTCCTCCAGTCGGTACGTACCATTTTCATGCACAGCTGCTATTTTGTAGGGCCCCATCCATTTTGGAAGAAATTTTCTCTGTCTTCTTTTTTTGTATCTGGAATCATATACTAGGACCAAGTCATTCACTTGAAATGGAGACCACCGGATCTTTTGATCAAAGTACTCCTTCTGCTTCATTTTCTTCTTATGGCTTGTATCCTTTGCTATTTCCCTCATTTCCTCTAGCAAATGAAGATGTACCAACCTTTCTTTTACTGAATCACTTTCATCCATCCTTTCATCTTTCATAACTCTCACAGTGGGAATATCAAACTCAATAGGAAGGACTGGATCAATGCCATAGGCCAACTGAAATGGGGAGTATCCTGTTGCTGACTTTGATGTTGCCCTATATGCCCACAATGCTGCATGAATCCTCTTATCCCATTTATGTACCTGCAAGGCTGCATCTTTTGCTAGAATTTGACACAGCACAAAATTTGTTCGTTCCACCTGTCCATTTGTGCTTGGCTTGTATGTTGTTGCCTTCCTGTGCTTAATAGAAAATTTATTGACTAGGGCTTCTACCACCTCATTAATGAAGTGGCTTCCTTGATCTGTTACAATTTCTAATGGACAACCAAATCTGGTGACAATACGTTCATATATGAACCTTGCCACTTCATCCATAGAAGTTGTCTTCAATGGCCTAGCTTCAACCCACTTGGTTAAATAATCTGTGGCAACTACAATATACTTATTTTGGCGTGATGTAGTTGGAAGTGGACCTACAATGTCTATTCCCCACTTTTCAAAGGGACCAAGGGGAAGAATAGGACATAATGGAGCTGATGAAGTCTTACGGTTACCATGTGTTTGAAAAATATCACATGTCTTACAATAATTATAACAATCTTTAAAAAGAGTGGGCCAGTGATAACCTGCATCCAAGATCCTTCTTGCTGTAAGTTGTCCAGAGAAGTGCCCTCCACATGTACCATTGTGGAATTCTTCTAGCAGCTCCTTTCCTTGATCACGTCCAACTGCCCTCTTGTACTGTCCATCAGGTCCTATTCGAAATAATACTCCATGCAGAATAGAATATGGACGACTGGCTTGAGTAATCTTTCTCTTAGTCTTTGCATTGGCACCATCAGGAAACTTGAATTCATTCAGATAATTCCAAATATCTATGTATTCACTAGGGATTGTGTCAAGGGAGAACAATGCTGCATCGGGAAAATCATCATCATCACAAGATGATCCTAAACCATCATAGGCTCGAGAGAGTGCATCTGCATTGACATGCTTCTTTCCTGGCCTATCTATAATATCAAATTAAAATTCTTGTAGCAAAATTATCCATCTAGCTATCCTCCCTGATGGGTTAGGCTTATTGACAATATATTTCAGAGCCTGATGATCCGTTACAACTATAAATTTCTGCCCTAGCAAGTAATTTCTAAACTTCTTTACAGCAAAAATGATAGCCAAAGCCTCTTTTTCAGTTACAGTATAGTTTACCTCAGCACTGCTCATTTGTCTGCTCCCAAAGTAAATTGGATGTTCATTCCCATTTTCATCCTTTTGGCTCAAAGTACTACCTAGTGCTGCATCTGAGGCATCAGTGTACACAATGAATGGCTTGCTCCAATCTGGATTCTTCAAAACAGGTGAAGACACCAGGGCTTCCTTCAGTTGTCCAAAAGCTTCATGCGCCTTGTTTCCTGGTTCATAAGCAACATCCTTCTTCAAGAACTGGGTTAGTGGCTGTGCAATCTTTGAGAAATTCTTGATGAACCTTCTATAGTAACCCACATGGCCTAAAAATGATCTCAACTTACTTCTATTCATAGGAAATGGTAAATCTTTGATTTTTGAAACTTTATCAGGATCAGTACCAATACCATCTCTGGATACAACATGCCCTAACAAAACGCCTTTAGAACATCCAAAGACACACTTTGTAGGGTTTAGTGAGGCTTGTGCTTCATCTAACCTTTGAAATGCTGTCTCCATCTGGTGCAGGTGGTCCAACTTGCTCCCATAGATGCAAAAATCATCCAGAAATACTCTGATGAAGGTCCTAATGTAGGGTTCGAACACCCTATTCATCAAATGCTGGAATGTTGCTGGAGCATTACACAACCCAAAAGGCATAACTCTATAAGCAAACGTTCCCCAAGGAGTGGTGAACGTGGTCTTCAGCTGATCTTTCTCTGCTATACGAACTTGGTTGTAGCCGCTATATCCATCAGCAAAACTATAGCACTCCTGGCCAGCTACTTCGTCCAAGATCTGATCTGAAAATGGAAGAGGGTAATGATCCTTCTTTGTTGCCTTATTGAGCTTCCTGTAATAATGCGTAGCTTCCCATTCTTTTTTATTGAGATCACAATGGGAGAAACCCATTCTGAATTCTCCACAGCAAATATGAATCCTGCATCAAGCAACTTATCTATTTCTTCTTTTACAGTCTTGGAAAAATTAGGATTCATTCTTGGCATTTGCTTTATGGGCTTAGCACCTTCCTCAATACAATGTTCTACCCAACTTACTTGAAGAGTTCCTTGTAATCAAAAGTGAATAGGTGTATGTACCTTCGAAAGAGCTGGAGGTAGGTTTCCTTCTCACTCTCCATCACAGCATCACCAATCTTTATTTGTTGGAGACGATCATCAACTTCTTCTTCAGATAATTTTATGGGGTCCTGGGTTGGTGTGACTGGAAGAATATCCATGACTGAAACATCAACCTCACTTTCTTCATCTTCAGTGTCCACTTCACTGGTGCTAGAGTAATCAGAGGATGTCCAATCATCAGTTTCATCACTTGAATCCACAGGTTCTGCTTTATGATGTCGAGGGATCACGTTTATCTTCACCCTCTCTCTACCACGTCCAAGTGTCATGAAACCTTCATTCCAGTAGTTTCTTGCATGAACTCTCCTTAGCCATGGTCTTCCCAGCAGCATTGGGTACGCAACAGTACCATTTTTCATCACCTGAAAGTCTACCACACATACAACACCCATAACAGATATTGCCACATTGAAACTACACCTTCTGGTTTAGTTTTTTCCTTTATTTAATGACCTTAACATAAGTGTTGAAGGGCGATCAATTTTTAAACCCAACATATTCATTACAGACTCGGTCATTACATTAACTGCAGCACCTCCATCACTAAGACATCATGAATTGAAATACCATTACATAATACCTAGCTTGTGGAGCATAGGGATCTGCCTCTGCCTCCAAAACAGGGACCTCAACCTCCTTCCTTCTTCGAGCATTGAGTCCACCTCGCAACTCCCGCCTCTTCTCAGAAGACATAGCCAAGAGTTGACCATATGTAATATTTGCAGGCCTTTTGGACAGATCTTCCAAGATGGAGTATGGTCCTTGCCCCTGTGAAATCAGAAAATCCTGCACACCCAACTTTCTTCTCCTATGTTTCTTACTAGTTTCTTCTTTCATCTTCTTAGGATCATTTCCATCTTGATTATCTTTTTCTTTCTTTCTTTTTGTTACAAACACATCTACTTCATTATTTCTGCTCTTATCTACTACATCAAAAGAATTCACAGGTGCTTTTCCTTTATCATTATCTCCTTTACCAGATGTAGAAGCTCTATCTGGACAATTATACTTATAATGACCCTTTTTATAACAACCATAACAAACAACTTCAGAAATATTTCTTTTTGGACCTCTATCCCCTCCCTGAGAACTAAATTCCTTTCCTTGAAGAAGATTAATAGTTAACTGACCCATCTTTTTGAGCAGATCTTCATACTCAGTAGATGTACTAGGATAAATATTTGTGCTCACCGGGAGTGGTTGTGGATTCTGGACCAAAGGTGCTGGTGTAGGCTCTACTTTAGCAACAATTTCTTTGGGCTCCTCTTCCATGCTTTCTTCTTGCCTTCTTGCAATCTCCTTTGCTTGTTCAATGGTAGCTGGGCAGTCATACTTTACTCGTTGTCTGATCTCTGGCTTCATCCCAAGAATGAAGTGCTTACAGAGGAGATTATCCACGCCATTCATCAACCCATCCGCTAGTCCTTCCTTCCGGATCTGGGCATCGAGCTTCCTCCTTAGCTCTAGAACACGGGCATGATAATCCCTTATCTTCTCCTTCTCTCCTTGGGATAGCTTTGTGATCTCGATCATGAGATCTGCATATTTCTGTTGTTCACCAAATTCTTCAAGAAAACTTTCAGTTAATAAATCCCATGAATTTTTCACATTATCTCCTAGTGTTTCAAACCACCTAAGTGCTGATCCATCCAAAAAGGTAGGAAAAAATTCAGTCCATTGTTCCCTTCTTATAAGGCCATTACAAATACAAGATCTCTTAAATTCTTGAATGAAAGAAGAAGCATCTTCATTAGATTGAGCTGAAAAAACGGGAATCTTTCCCATTTTCAAAAGTAACCACCATGAAATACCAACTCACAAGTACAATCAACAAGACTTATGTGCACAAATAATTGGAATTACTATAGAAATGACCACGGTAAACTATGGTAAAACTTGACTTACTGCGGTAAAAAACTGATTTTACTGTGGTAAACACTATTCATGGTAAAAAGTGAAGTTACTGCGGTAAATACTATTCACGGTAAAAAGTGACTTTACTACGGTAATTACTATTCCCAGCAAAAAGGACTTTACCAAGGTAACTACTATTCATGGCAAAAATGACTTTAACATGGTAACTACTATTCACGGTAAAAATGACTTTACCATGGTAACTACTATGCACAGTAAAAACAAGGTTACCCTCCAATTGATTTTTGACTAAGTGGGAATATCTCTCCAGAAAATCCACCAACGAGGAATGGTCCCGGCAACGGAACCAAAATGTCATCACCAATCCGGCACTATGATAATTCTTCACCGGGAACTCCTCGTGCTATGATTATTTACTAATGCACAGCCTTTAGTTTGGTGGATGTAATCTGGAAACAAAACAACAACCGAACACAAGAATACCATTGACTATGATAAGACAGAATGATGACAAATCTGAAATATCAAAGTAAATTATAATATTAACATGAAATTGTTACAATCTCACCCATGAGGTACTTCAACAAGACTATGGGAGAAACTTTACAATTACACCTCTCGATGGCTTCTTCAACACACCTTTAACTGATGGCTTCCTTTGCACACTTCTTACAATATTTCTCACTACTTCTTTCTATGCTAAATGAGGGGGGTAGCCTCTCTATTTATAGAACTTCCAGGCTTATCCATCTTATCTCTAAGATAGGATAAGAAATCCACTCTGACGAATCATATTCCATACCTTAACTCTTATCTGTACATGTAGGCTTATCTGTTAAGATAAGATAAACCTTATCATTTTACATGAGTTCCACATTTTTAGACTTTTTACAAATAAAATACACAAAATATTTATGACCTCACTCCTTGTCCTTATTACCAATATAATATTTCTAATTCCTAATCATGTAGACCCTACTTCTCTAATTACCCAAACTTTGACATTTTAACATTACCGGACCACTTACGACAAATATTTACTTTTTACAACATTCCTATTGTACTTTGACTGTTACCATACTCCACATTATTGGCGACACCGTACTGACGGCGCCGTTATCTTCTATCAGACGCTACTACTAATTACACTTAACAACATCCTATTCCTAATACATATATTAATGAAATAGAAATTATGGAGGAAAATTTTAGTGTCGACACTACTGCAAAAATCATTGAATTGATAGAACAAGATCTACCAATGTTCTTACAATTTGATTCTGTAGGCGTGGGATATTTCCTGGGTGTTGGTTCTCTCCAAGAAGTAGATCTCTGCATGGTAGAGGTAGAAGATGTTAACACAACAAATATCCCAGCATATATACTCCCAGCTAAATATTGGACTCTCCATTTTGATGGGGCTAGATGTCGTTATGGAGCTGGGGCAGGTATAATCCTTACTTCTCCTGAGGGGAAAGTCCTACCATTTTCCTTTAAACTAAATTTCGAATGCACAAACAACAGCACTGAGTACGAAGCCCTCCTCTTTGGCCTCATCTTAGCTAAGAGAATCGGTGTTGATAACATCAGAGTCTTAGGAGACTCACAATTGGTAGCAAACCAAGTGTCTAAGATATATGAAACCAAATCCGAGCACTTACAGCTTTACAAAACAGTTATATTTAATTTAAGCAAGGAGTTTGACTTCATATCAATTGAAGCAATCCCACGAGAGAAAAATCTTCTCACTGATTCAATAGCAACTTCAGCATCACGTTTTACTCCAAAGAGTAAGTTAGAGGATACCCATTTCATAGTATCCCTTCGTGATGAACCATTGATAAAAACAATGACAAATTCTCTTTTAAACGGAAATGAAAACAAATCTACTATCCTAGACCACATTGACAGTGATATGGCCACTCTAAATTACTTAAACACCTATGCGGCATTACACCTCTCCTATCATATGATAGATTTGTCCTTAATCCCACATTCATCTTCCTACTTCAGAAATCCCATGATGGAGCTTCCCTTACAAATGGAACCTACCGTATACACAGTAGAAAATGGGGATGATTTGGATTTACCTCAAGCCCCACCTGAGTTTGAAGAAAGTAATGCCTCTTTAATAGAAGAAATAATTGATGTTAACATCAGAACGGAAGATGAACCAAGAATATTGAAGTTAGGATCCTTGTTAACTCCATTAGAAGTAGAAATACACACTCGGATCCTCAAAGAATATCAGAAGGTATTTGCATTTAATTATATGGAAATGACAGGGGTTGCACCCCACATTGTGGTGCATAACCTCATCACTAAATCAGATGCAAAACCAATTAAACAAAAATCGAGACCAATGAAACCCAAAGTAGCTCTCATCGTAAAAGAGGAGCTAATGAACCTCCTCTAAGTAGGATTCATCAAACCAGTCGATTACTCTCAATGGGTATCTAATATCGTTCCCATTCTCAAAAAAATGGAAACATACACATCTACATAGACTTCTGAGACATTAACAAAGCATGTCCTAAAGACGACTTCCCGTTACCATCCATTGACGTCATGTTGATGCGACAGCTGGATTTGAAATTTTGCCTCTCATGGATGGATTCTCGAGATACAATAAAATCAGAATATCTGAACAAGATCAAGATAAAACCACGTTTATAACTCCTTAGGGAACTTATTGCTATGATGTTATTCCTTTTGGTCTCAAGAATTCTGGTGCTACATACCATCGAGCTATGACATATATATTTCATGATCTAATTCATAAAATTGTGGAATCCTACGTAGATGAATTTTGGCTAAGGCCAAGAAGCGTTGTGACCATCCGGAAGTACTCCGCATCATTCTTTCACGTCTGATAGAATTTGGAGTCACGCTAAATCTAGACAAATGTGTCTTTGGTGTAACAGGAGGGAAGCTCCTAGGTTACATCATATCGTCACGAGGGATAGATGTTGACCCAACCAAAATTCAGGCTGTCCTTGAAATGTTCCCACCTTCAAATGAATATGGAATCAGGTCATTTCTCAGAAAACTTGGTGCAATCTGGAGATTCATCTCGGACTTAAGCTTCACCATCCATCCAATCAACAATCTGCTCAAGAACGATTATAGTATTAATTGTACCAAAGATTGGAATGAAGCTTTTGATGCAGTTAAGCATTTCCTGTTATCACCACCTATGCTGATGCCACCTAAGCTAGATCTCCCGTTAATTTTATACTCGTGAGCTACCAATGTCTCGCTAGCCTGTATGCTGGCTCAAGAAGACAATGACAAGAGAGAACGTGTGATTTATTTCATTAGCTGAACACTGCTTGACTATGAAACACGTTATACACAAGTAGAATGAGAATGCCTCGCCATAGTCTTTGCAACTAAGCACTTAAGAAATTATATGCTAAATCAAGAAACAAGGGTCATGGTAAAAACAGACCATTTACGAACTTTTCTCATGCAAGGGTCCTTGTCTAAGAAGGCTGGATGTTTTATAACCTTAATGGGAGAATTCAAATTAACATTTGTAAATCAGAAATCTGTTAAAAGACAAATCATCACGGATTGGTTAGCTGATAACCCATTAGATGGAGGCGATCTAGTAGATCTGGAATTTCCAGATGAGTGCGTATACTACATTGAAACCAGACCTCCTATCTCTGAGTGTCCCTGGTACACTAATATCATTAATTATATCATGGACCATATGTATCCAGAAGGGGCTACACCACAACATAGAAGGTGGTTATGCATTATCGTAGAAAAATACGTTATTATAGAAAAAGTGCTTTATCAAAAGGCGGTCGATGGAATGCTTCTAAGATGTGTCGACACAGAAGAATCCAAGAAGATTCTCCATGAATATCATAGTGGAATGTGTGGAGGAAAATTTGATGGCCATGCCACCACTCGTAAAATACATCGAATGGGCTATTTTTAGCCCACTCTAGAACACAACGCAGTAGAGTTTGTACACAGGTGTCATAAGTGCCAAGAGTTCTCCCGTGACAAGCACATGTCGGCACAAACTCTACAACCAATCACGACTTCATGGCCCTTTTCTACGTGGCGCCTAGACTTAATAGGGAAATTCTCTCCCTCGTCTACAGACGACCATAATTTTATAATCATGGCCACCGAATATTTTACCAAGTGGGTAGAGGCTATGCCTCTTACTACTGTACCAGGTTTTGTAATCGCCAAGTTCATTTTGAACCAAATCATTTGTAGGTATGGTATCCCACAAATCATTATCTTAGATAATGGAACTTCTTTTAAGAATGACGAAGTTCGTGAATTGTGCAATAAATTTAAAATAAGCCATCATACGGCTTCCTTGTATTACCCTCAAGCCAACAGATAGGCTGAAGTGACAAATGAAACACTAAAATCCATTCTCCTTAAAACGGTGAAAGAAAACAAACGAGATTAGCACTTGAAGTTATATCCAGCCTTATGGGCCCACCGAACCTCAATAAGAACACCAATGGGAGCAACTCCTTTCTCACTAGTATTCGGGGCAGAGGCAGTTCTCCCACTTGAGGTTGAAATACCCAGTCTCCATATTTCATTACAAGGGATTCTGGATGAAGACGCTTACAGAGAAGCACGTCTCTCCCAACTAGAAAGCCTAGATGAAGCTAGGCTAGATGCTGAACAGTGGCACAGAGCCTATGCTGACCGAATGTGCTAGTAATATAACAAGAAAGTCTATGAACATGACATATATGAAGGTAATCTAGTTCTAAGGCTAGACAGCTGCATCGATAAGAAGACCGGTGAAGGAAGGAAGTTCTGGCCCAAATGGTTGGGCCCATACCAAGTCATGAAGGACTATAGAAATGGTGCATACCTCTTATGTACGCTGGAAGGTGAGGAACTTGGCGAAACAGTCAATTCCCTACACCTCAAGCGGTTCTACGCGTAAGCAACTAGCACTATTTATAATTACATTTACATTGCATCTTCATATAGATTAAGATCATTTTGTCTGCTTGTTTCGTACACAAATTGTGATCAAGGAATTTATTCTCAAAGCAATTCATTACAAATTCATGATGTTGTTGGCATAAAAACTCTAATCATACTTCTCCATTTTCATGATATCATCAAATTATCTCGGAATCATTTTATCAAATAAAGTTAGATATGACAAAGTCTTAACGGTAACCATGCCAAGATCTGTAGGTTTATTCTCACTTTTGGTTTCTTCTTAGGATAGGTGTCTTTCCTATGGTCTGTTCTAGAAGCTTCATGGTGTCACATCTATCCCATATGTATATCTCTTTGGAAATAAGCACATATTGACATTTTACTCAAGTAAACAAGTCAAATATTGATCAAACAGAAAATTTTAATTTTACACATTTCCTTGCCCCACCAACCTTTGGTGATGAGCTTGCATCTCTTACTAGTGATGTAGGGTTGGGAAATGATGGGAATGCCCTTACTCGCCTATGCCTTGCCCACGGTGATAAACCCATGCTTCTTACTAATAGCATGGGGAAAAGTGTAGGGGGTCTTCTTGACAAGCAAATGCAAAAGGTCATACACAAACAATTCAAATCTCGAAGTCTTTGAGTCAAAAACAAATGAATCAGATGTCTAAAATTCCAAGAGAGTTCAAAATCCTAAAAACCCAGATTTTGTCTACTATGTGGCCATCTACGGATCTAAGTCTATATAAACCACAAAGCAAGTTGCATCCAAAACTATGAAGTCACCTGAGTGGAGTGGGCTTGTGGTATCCTAATCTGGTTCCGCCAAAGCTTTGTATGTCTTTCATTAATATCATTTCAACACATCTCATAACTTACGCCCTTCCCAACTCTCAGTGATGAGCCCTCGTATCTTACTAGTTGCGTGCAGTTGGGGGTAGGGGCAGATTTATCTGCTCATCATACCGGTTTATATTCATCACTTTGCCAAAACAAATATGAAGTATCCAAAATTGCTTACAGAAACTAAGATTCAAAATCACATTATATCTACATTATCATATATCAGCATCATGAAATAAAAAAGAAAGTAAAACACTTGCATCATTTTTTCTCCATTGCATACATTCTAAAGAGCATGCTTATGAAATAATGGTATCAGAGCTGGTTCATGCTTAATACTTGAAATTTTGCATTAAAATTGTGATTGTATTTCTTCATATTCTGTCTGTGAACACGAGTTGATATAGCTTAAGTCAGGAAATGAGGTGAGACTCCCGCTTGTAAGTTGTCGTGTTGAGCGCAGTTTAGGTTGCAGTCCGATACCATAAGTCCTGCCGCAAAGTTGCTCGTCAGTATCAGTTTTAAAATGGAATCTGAAGGAACATCCAGTTTTCCTATTGAAGATCAAGATCTTGTCAGCATAGTCGATGTCTACCCTGTAAATTCTGATATAGATATTCAAGAAGAGTCTAATCCATTACCTGCGTGGAAGCTACCGAAAATACCTTATGACCAGGTATATGCTAGAATATCTAAGTTTCATCTGTTAGCTAGTATTGTGTTTAAAACCAGAGAGTCTGTCATTCAAGTTACACAGTCTTCTAATTGTGAATATAATATCCCGTTGATTGATCCCAATGATATTAAGAGTCTCAAAAAATAAAATACATATAATTTTTCCCATATAGGTTGTGTGAAAATAGGTATCACTCCTCTTTTCCATCGTGGTCTTAATGCCTCAGTTCTCTGTTGTCTCATGGATCTCCGATTCGACACATTTAAAGATTCTTTATTAGTAGCCATTCAGACTGGATTACATAATGGTCCTATTTCCTTTGAAGTTTATCCTAATTATCCTGTATCTTTGACCAAGGAAGATCTTCTCAAAGATGTCCAAAAACTCCATTTGGCTACCATTGGATTAAATATGCATCCTGGGTCTTGTCCGCTTGCAATCCATTACAAGGCTATATACAGACTTGTCAATACCATGTAACCTGCGGTAAAACATGGTATCTCCAAGGACAGCAGCGTGGTGAGTCACATAAATATAGAAAGTCAGAAAATAGAGCCTGAATTAATTTCTTGGTCACAAATAAAAGTACCAAAGGAATGGACATTCTCAAAAAAAGTTTATACAGTCCAGTCAGCCTAGATTAGAAAATGCTACGGCTGTCAATGAATCCAAAAATAATGTAACATTATCTTTCAGGTCTAAGTCTAGTATTTCTTTCCCTAGATCTAACTCTATACATTCTAATAGTTTTTACTTCTCTGTAGGAGAGTCTTCTTCTAGTCAGCCTCCAAAAGAAAAAACATTTTTGTGTAGTCATAATAGCCTTGTACATGATCCTAATACAGATTTTTTATGGTGTAATGATTGTGAGAAATTATTCAACCAAAAGTATGTGCCCAGTAATGGTCCTACTATTAACATGGCCTCTAGAACTTCTTCAAGCTCCTATTCCTTTCCTTCTCTAGATAGTTCTGAGATTCTGTCTGAAGATCAGAAACATAAAGTAGTTTTCTGGTATCAAAGGATAGTGGACAGACCGATAGATCCGTCAGAAATCTCTAAAATGTTGAATTGGACAAATAAAGCAGTAAAAGTTGTCCATGATAAGTTGTAGTCTCAAGAATCAGTCTTGGCAGAAATGGAAAAAACATTAAAGGCCATAGAATTGAATCAAAAAGGTGATACATCTGGTGCTCTTAAGCTTTTAAATTCCAGAGTAGATGAGATAGATAGATCAGTAAAAAGAGTAGAGACTCTTGTACAACATAACCATAGAGTAGTCTCTGCTGAAATCCCAAAGGTGATTTCTCAAGAAATAAGTGGTATTGTATAGCCTTTAGTAGATCATTCTACTAGTATTAAGAGTAATATTGTTGTTAATTTATCTCATACACGTGAACTTGTGGAATCAAGTTTATCTCATGTTCATGATGCTTTACAAAAAACAGATCAGAAGATTGATCTGGTACAAGAAGCAGTTAGTAGTCTTCCTGAGGTAATCCCTAAGATAGAAGAAATTTGGGAAAATAATAAAAAACCAAAGGAAGGAGACTGGTCAAATACTGTTTCCTGGAAGCAAGTTTCAGAACTTGCTAATCCTTCTAGTAAGCAACAGCATAAGGAATTATTAGCCCAATATAATCCTTTATTTTTTCAAAAGGATGAAAAGAAGTCAGTAGGGATGGTCAAAATAGAATTCCAAGAAGCAGAAGGAATGATATTAGGAGAAAATTCTAATCCTAAGCCTGAGCCTCTTTAGGGCATGGCCAGAGTTCAAACCCTACAGCCAAACTGGTATAAGCTAGAATGTAGAAATTTAGAAGAGATAAAGGAAATGGTGCATGGAATGATTGGATGGGGTAATTCTCAATTACAATTGTATAAAAAGATCCCCATACTATAGCATCAGCCACTGCAAATGGTTTTGTTGGCATCATCAAAGAATGGTGGGACACAGTTCCACATCAGTCTCAAATTTTGCAAGGTGGTTTCATGGGCTTCACAGCTGCTATGATAAAAGAGTTTATTGGTAATATAGAAGATGATAAAGTCAGAAATACTTCTTTGTTTCTTAGAGCAAGATTATGTGACATGTCAAGAATAAAAGAATACCAGTGTTATATGCAGAAATTGTATTACAACTCTGGTAATATAAATGATTCAACCATGAGAATGAGGTATGTTGAATCTTTTGCCCCATATTTTTCTACAGAGTATAAGAAAGCAATGCATGGTATTCACTCGGATGAAATTAGTTTTGGAGCAATCAATCAGCTCATTAACAAAACTAATGATAGATTATGCAGAGAAAAATGGGAAAGGAAAGAAGCTATCAAAAATGCCAAATCTCTTGGTCATAAGTTTTGTGACATGTATGCTCTAGATACCTTTGGTTGTGATCAACCTAGTAGCCCCAAAAAGTCAAAATGTACAGATTGTTCTTTTTCAAAGGGGAAGGGAAGGTATAAAAAACAGAGGAAATATTTCAAATATAGAGATACTAACAATGCTTTTGCCTCTAGAAGGCCTTTCAAGAATTTTGTTTTCCGAAAAAAGAAGTATGTAGGAAAGCATAAAATATTTTCTCCTACATGTTTTATTTGCAAAGGAAAGCATTATGCTAACAAATGTCCACATAAAGATAGTGAGAAGGTAAAATCTAAGGTAAATACTCTTGCTGCCAAGGGTATTACAGAAGAAGAATATATTTTGGTCAGTGATTCAGAAAGCTTCTCTTCTAATATTTCCTATTAATCTATGGATAATAATTTTCAATGTAATATAGCTCAAATTTCTGACAGTGATAGTGATAGTACAGATACTGGTTATGATACTTTACCATCTTTTGTAAATATGGTAAAGGTAAATATGAATGCTAACTTTCACCATCCTTTAGCTCCTCCAAGTGCAGAAATTCTCCGGAAACAACTGGAATTATATCAGAGTGAATATGAGCAGTGTCCCCCTTGGGATACTACAAAGAAACTATTTCTTCAGAATAAGGTGAGAGAATTCCAAGACAAATACATACAGCATAATCAGCTTGAGCAAGATAGAATTATTCTTCTCAGAAGAACCATATTCACCAGCACCAGTCCGGCCACCGTTTCAGCAAAGGATACGCCAAAGGAAATTTCCTGTTAGAGGAAGAGGTGGACCATGGAGAGGCAGAGGAGACAGAGGAAGAGGCTTCACGCCTCCTCAAAGAGGTTTTCCATTTCTCTTCCCAGAAGAGAATTCGTATGAAGAAACAAGACAAGAAGCAGTTTCTACTGGTCTAAGTACATAAAAAACTTGGAGAAGAAATAGGATCGAGTTTCTTCAGAAAGTAATCTCAAAGGCCACAGATGAGTTTAAAAGACTCATCGCAGAAGAAGAAAAAGAAAATAAGAATGGAGAAGAAGACAGCCTAGAGGAAGCATACCAACAGATAATGATGCAAGAAGCTCAAGAAAGAATGTCTGAACCAGATGCAGAGGTATGTACAATTAGTTGTACTTAAAATCCATTCATCTCCATGACTATCTGCATACCAAATATTAATCCCTATTGTTTAGATGTAATGATAGACACAGGGGCAGACATTAGTATGATCAGGACCTTAGCCATTCTGCAGAATATTGGTAAAAAACTCATTTAAAATTTCATTTTGATAAGAAAGAATTCATCTCTATGTTTGTGGCCCATGTACCTGTAAATATACAAGGTTTTACCAGGACATTTAGATTCTATCAGCATGACATGGACTCATATGACTGCCTCTTAGGGGTAGAATCTCTTCAAGACTGTGGTACTTTCAATGTTAGTAAAGATTTCATTTCCCCGTTCAATCTTGAAGTCCAGCTACCTAGGAGGTATACATTCCAGACAATAGTACCACATCTAGTCCATAAGAAAGAATCCAATAATGAATGGATACATAAATCCATTTTTGCCTGTAAAACCAATATAGATGAAATTGTGTCAAAGATCAAAAAAGATCTTTGTTATGAAAATCCCCATGCCTTCATTTCCAGAAAAAGGCATGTTTGTTCACTGGATTTACAAATTATCAAAGATAAAGAAGGAAAAGAACTTGTTCCAAAGTTCAAGGCACATCATCGTGGCATGATACCTTCAGAAAGGAAAGAATGTCATGAAGAAATACAGAAGCTATTAAAAGGTGGATTCATTCAAGAATCTAATTCTCCTTGGTCATGTGCAACCTTTTATGTTAACAAGCACAGTGAGCAGTTAAGAAAGAAGAAGAGGTTGGTCATTGACTACAAGCCTCTCAAAAAATTTATATTTGCAGTCCAGCATCTCATACCTGCAAAGGATGATCTGCTAGCTCGCATCAAAGGATCCAAGGTCTACAGCAAGTTGGATTTAAAAAGTGGATTTTGGCAGATCTTATTACAGCCTGAAGACACTTATAAAACTACATTTGTTGTTCCAGGAGGACAATACGAATGGAAGGTATTGCCCTTTGGTCTTAAAACAACTCTGTCAATATTTCAGAAAAAGATGGATAGTATCTTTGGAGAACTTTCAAATTTTTTTCTTGTGTACATTGATGATATTCTGATTTTTTCTAAGTCTCCTAAAGATCACTTAGAACATCTAGAAAAATTCTATGATGTTGTTTATAGAAATGGTTTATGCCTTTCTCCATCTAAAATGGAAAAATTTAAGGATGAGATGGATTTTCTTGGCATAAAAATAAAAGATGGATCTATAGAAATGCAGAAACATGTTGTGTCCAAAATTCAAGAGTTTCCTTATGATTTGAAAGAAAAGGAACAATTGCAGAGATTCTTAGGCTGTGTAAATTATGTAGCAGGATTTTATAAGAATATTGCTGTAGATAGAATCCTCTTAAATAAGAGGTTAAAGAAGAATGCTCCCACTTGGAGTGAAGAAATGACACTAGCGGTCAAACGCATCAAGAAGCAAGTTCTTGATCTGCCACCTATGTCCCTACCAGGACAAGGTCAAAAAATTATTGAATGTGATGCTAGTGAACTGTTTTGGGGAGTAGTTCTAAAAGAAAAAATAGAGAATGGTGAAGAAAAAGATTACAAATATGCTTCAGGATCCTTTCAAGGATCTGAATTAAAATACCATTCTACACATAAAGAGATATTAGAAGCCAAAAAGGCCATTAAAGCCTTTTTGTTTTTCATCCAGAATGATCATTTCGTTTTACGATCTGATCTTAAAGATCAAGGCAAGGCTCAATAGTGGAGACCCTGCTAATAAGACAGCATTCAACAGAATGTAGAGATGGGGACTCTGGTTCGACAATTTCTCATTTGATGTCTAACATATAAAAGAAAAGGACAATTCTTTGGCTGATTTTGCTAGCCGGGAATTGAATTTAACCAGGAAGGTTAATGTCACACAAATCGTACATGAATATGATGGTGCTATATGGAACATTGAAACATGCCAGAATTATGTAAATTCTAGAAAATCTAATGATGACAGGATATCCAGAGAAGCACAGCAATTGCTTACATCTAGAGGATATATTTTTGTCTCTGAATATAATATGACAGAAGTGGCATGCAGGTTTGTGGACCCTGAAATTCCAAATACAGAGTTTCATTCTCTTCAGGATCCTATGGTGTTCTACACATTAAAATGGTTATGGAGACACTCCAGATATATTAAATATCCTAATGATCATCTACCTGTCAAAGGTTTAAGACTCAGATAGCTAGTCCCAAGGCTGAATACTTTATGGAGATTTGAGTTCTCTCGACAATGGCCAGAAGAACATCCACTACAGTTTGATCTTTGGAACAGGCCAAGCACACCTGGTGACAGGAAGTATATTTGCAAAGATTTTAAGTACTTTCTTTTAAAATATCTTCCTACTAAAATCTCTGATAGTCCTCTTCTCAGTGTTTCTCCTGATGTTGCTAGGAACATTTTGATAAATTGTAAAATCCATTGGTATGTAAAGATTCATTATTATATAAAGCCTAACATCTATAGGGGACACCATCCTAATCCAAATGGACAGATTTGGAAAATAATAATACTTCATCATACGATGAATATGCATCCGCCTGCTCCTGGGTACTCTGTATAGATTCCTGAGCAATACTTTTTTCCAACAAGGCGTCATCTTATCTGGAATGAAGATGGAACAACTTCATCATCACGCCCATGGTTTGAAAGGAACATGAGGAATCTAGAGCCACTTCCACAAAGGACTGATGAGACTTCATCTTCATCAGATGATGACAACATAGGACTCATTGTACAGTATAGTCCTTAGTGCTATGTTGGTAGGCATGTTACTGACTTTAAATACAGTAAGATAAGATTCTCTTTTGATCTTATCCAAAGCGTGGTGGACCTCCCCACTTTCTAAAGGTGTCATTATGGGTGGCATGTACCCATGTCCGTGTCTTCTTACTTTTCTTAAAGTAAGAGTCTTCTTGGTTACCGGGGTTACCGGTTGTAGGTTTCTAGGTTGCCAGTGTTCTCGGTGAAAAGCTACTCGAATTCCTATAAATATGGGATTCTAGTTTCATTCACTACATCGAGAATTTGGAGCTTCATATTGAGTCTGATATATGTTCTAAGTCTGTAAGTTTAGAAAATTCTTAAGTTTTCCTTATAGTTATTTTTGTATAAGTATTCTGTATGAGTTAAAGATCCTTGTAACAAATCTTGGTCAGTTTATAAATATAATTCCAGAGCCTTGTGTGTTAATTTATTGGCCTTGTTATAGATTTTAGCATTGTTACACATTTGGTATACGAGCTTATGAAATAGCCTAGCTCAAATCATGATGGAGTGGTTGCTCATGGCAAGGGTCTATTCGCAGATCATTCTAGGAATGGTGCCCGATTTATTGATGGCAGTTTTGGAGTGCTATTAAATCTGACGACAAACAAGGAAATCGATCCTGTCTTATTGAGGGAGAATCAGAGTTTTGTTTCCATTGCAAGATCTACTCCCCTGAGCCCTTCTAAGCCTATGGCTTTTGCAAAGAATCCACCTGCTGTAAGATTTGGTGTAGAGGTTCTGAAATATGAGACTTATTTCAAGCAAAATGGATTGATATGCAGATTTAACAGTTTCTTCCCTGGGCTCCCGACATTGCATGAGCGGATCTCCACTCACTGGAGGCCTCTAATGTCAGGTAAATTGGACATTTACCCTCAATCCAGGGGTTTCTTCATTATTTTTTTTATAAAATACCTGATAAGGATGAGATTTTTAGTAAATTTTGCGATTCCAATTCCATTTTCTACTGATGAAACCTTGGTTCCCTCTCTTTGACTCAATGACTGAAATTTTCTATGTTAAGCTTGTTTGGGTCTGTTTACCAAATTTAGCCCTCTAGTTTTAGAGTGAGAATTGTCTGTTTTCAATTAGGAATACTCTCGGTAAATGTCTAGCTATAGACCCACGGACTTAGGCCTATGACTACACCTTAATGCCCGTATATTAGTGGACTTGAATATTTCTACTGATTTCCCTACATCAATTGAGATCAAAGTCATGGACAGGGTTTGGATTCAGAACTTAGACTATGAATGGTTTCCCTTCCGATGTAGAACTTGTTTCTCTCTCCGTCACTTAGCCTCAGATTGTCAGGTTGTGAGGAAATTTGTTAAGAGTAGAAATTCATGGTGGAAGAATTTTGATTCATGTCCATTGGTTATTAAAGGATCATTAGATAGTGATTCAGAGGTGGATTCAGAAAGAAAGGGTGATTCAACCTCAAAGAACGAGGATCCAGCTCCTCCTCTTTCTTCTACTTCACTTGATGGAAATACCCCTACATTTGTTTCAACAGAGTCCCCTTTTCTAGGGGAGAAAGTGGACTTTGAAACACCAGGTCATAGAAATGAAAACGAAGGTCCGAATATCGAAAAGGGGTGGACTAAAGTGTGTCAAAAGAAGAAAGGGAAAATTGTAAACGTCGCCTTTAAAAGGAATTTAAGATCCCACGGGAAGGGATCTCTTGGTTAATTTTTTGTTGTTCTACTGTTTTTTATTTCCTTTCTAAGTTGTTGGAAGAGGCTGGATCTACTTGTTACTTTAGTTCAATATCTTTTTCTCCATGTGTATTGGGGTAGGGTCCCCTTAACACTTATTTTACCATCAATCAAAAAAATATATCAAACATTATAATATTCAATTAATACATTAATACAAATCTTTGATTCAATGGCACATAATATAGTAGACAATAATTATTAACACTTTCAAATCTATTAAATTCAATGTGAGGATAATGACCTTTTTATAGTTGTTATTTTTATTTAAACAAACCATTTATTAACATGAAATGAAAATTACACCCAAAAAGTTTGCTCGGTAAGAGATATGGTGTTTTTTCAATGCTGGGAGAAATCAATTCAATAGTTAAGGTAATAGAAATAGATGGACTGTAATGCTAACATTTTCAACACCAAAATACCACATTAAAATTATCAGAATAATTTTATTTTTGACTTTAATTGTACGCTACACAATACCACATGAGATCCAAATAGAGAAACTTAACATCCTGTAGGAAACTTACATAAACATGAAACCACTCATACAATAGGATAACATAGGGTACAAATAAATGTGTTGGTGCTCAAAATTGTCTCGCCCCCTTTGTGCCTATGAAAACTTATTGATTTATGGCCTCTGTCATTTTCTCCTTCTATGTATTGTGCCTAGTTAATCTTTGTGGCCATTTTTAATTTGTTCCTGGGTTGTAAATCACTTAAGGGTCTCTATATTCTTTGGGTTCCCCCATGTTTTTTGTTCTCCAAGTCAAGATTTTTCTTCCTTATCATTTCTGCCCTAAGTACTTGAAGAAAATGAATGGATGTATCCTTGAAGAATGTATTTGAGCCTTGTAACACTTCCTAAACTTTTTGTCCTTGAAGAAAATTTCATTCCCAAGCTCAAATGGTCATTTTTCTGTATTTTACAGTTTGACGGGCATTTCTCCCAATCAAATTTACATCCTTGTATCTACATGGGACATGGCATCCTTTTGGTTAGATGTGGCTTAATTGGGTACTTAGAAAAATTCATGAAAATCCTCAACTCAAAATGTGTCCACGTGGAGGCACGGTGCTCATTTGAAGATCTACTTTTGGGTTTTCCTTGGAGTAGTGCCGGGAGGAAACATGGAGGCTTCTGCTACTTGGCCAATGGACTTAGACAAATTTTTATGCAGTTGGAGTCAGTTTGGCAGAACATGACATGTGGCTAGCTCACGCTCATTCAGAGTCTCTACTTTGGGCACCATCTTGGAGTTGCACCATGGAGACACATGGAGGCCTCCGCTTGCTTCACATTTTACTTAGATACTTTTCAACAACCAAAAGGAGACTACCTCAGAGCATGACACGTGGTGCCTTCCTGTTCAGCTTCAAGACATTCAGACATACCTTTCTAGAACAGGACACGTGGCGAGCCCGCGCTCATTCAAGGTATCAAAATTTTAGGACCGCCTCAAGGTGTGCCATGGTAAGACATGTGGTAGTTTGAAAGGTTCAAAAAGGTGGGGAAGTGGACCATCAGAGGCAACTTGGATTTTTTCCCCTTAAGGATTAAAATTTCAAAATGGCCCGCAAGCTCAATGGAGGAGAAATAGTCAATGTTCTGCCCCGGTCAATGGCAGAGGTGCGTGCTCTCGGGGGAAATTTGGAAAAATTCTTTTCAGAAAAAAGAGTCAAAAGTAAAAAAGGAAGCATGGCCCCACTCCAATCACATTTGGACACGTGTTAGGCTCATTTCTTAAGGGCAGAGTTGTGGGGAAAATTTGGAAAATTTTCCCTTTTCCAAAAAGAGAGTAAAATGGCAGAATTTGGTGCAAAGTTGTGGTTCCACTTTTCCGATCACATTTGGACATGTGTTAGGCTCGTTTCCGAAGGGTGGAGGTGCGGAGAAAAATGGAATTTTATTTCCATTTTTCCAAAAAGTTGTAAAAAGTCAAGGGAAGCCCCCGGGTCTGTTCTAAAGCCTGAATCTGCCACTTGGATGGCCCAAATTCAAAGTAAAGATCAATGAAAGCCATGTGAGTCTAAATATGATTTTCCCCCCATTTCTCTGAAACACGTCTGGGAGTGTGAGTATCCATGATTTCTTGGTATTTTCTACATGCCAAGAAGAGAAGGAAGTTAATGTTGATATCTGAAGTTTGGTGGGAAGATTTGGAGGATGTCTTTCACCATTAAAATGGTCTCACTTTCATGCCCGATCGGATTTTCCATTTTTCTTCTCCCAAGCATGCAAGGGGCCTAGATTTGATAGATTAGGGGTGGAAGTGGTTGGAAAAATGAAGAAAGAGTGATCTACCAAAGGAAGGAGTTGAATGCAGGGAGGTTTCGATGAGATCTGCCCCCTCGAGCACCTGAAGACTTCTTGCAGATTTGATTCTGTGAATCACGAAAGAATCATGGCGAACACTGGTGCATTAAACATTTTTGTCTTTTAGGAGGAAGGGGCTCTATTGTAAAGGTTATAAATGGCACAAATTTTTCATGCAAAATGGTTTAGAGGTTAGAAGTTGGAGGTCAGAGTGCTAGAGGTCGAAGAAAATTCCCAAGAGGAAAATTTGACTAAGCCTATCTTTTGAGAATCCATTTGAGAAGCTAGGTTATCTCTTTTTGTATTAAGCTTTATTGTGTCAAGGTGGTTACAAGTGTATAGCCATTGACAAGCTCTGAGATCATTCTAGAAACTTTCCCTTACTAATAGACTTAATCAAATATGAGTTATTTCTGTGTTGTCTTGAGAAAAATGTGTTGGTTTTATTGCTAAATGTATGCAAGTAGTTTTTCTTGTTTCTGTTGCAATCTTGTATTAAAATATGATTCAATCACACAAGCCTCAATCCTTATGATAGTTTAGTGGCATCTACAATTCCATTTCCTAGAAGAGCTTTCATTTGGGATTGGAATAAATTATTTAAAATCACTTTTCTCTCATCTGTTGACAGAGATTTTCTGTAAGCCTTTGGGTGTACCTTAGGCGTGATTTGCTTAAATCTTGATGTTTTGTTGGGTTTTCTAACTCGATCCTTCATGATAGAATCTCAGAGATTGTGTGAAAGAGTGCTAATTTGGGCCTCCATTGAAGCACATATTCTAGTTGAAGAAACATTTTAGCTATTCTGTGGCATTTGTTGTATGGCTCTCCATTTTGTAAGGTTCCTCAAGGATCTGGTGAATCTAGTTTCACCCTGCCCCACTCCCACAAAAAATTCATTTAACAACAACCAATCCTACCCATACTACCCTTGTTTGTCATGTGTGTATGCCAATGCACAATCCTCATCACCTAAACATGCAGAAGCAAGTAGGGTCTCAAATGTCTTTAGTAACCTTTGCCTTGTTGTGAAAGTATCTTCATGATCTGGAAGTGACAACCTGTGAGAGTCAGATCTGCTGTGTTGATCATATTTTCCCCAAGGTCTTCTCTATAAAATTTATGCAAAAGAAAGGTACCTGTATCTCCTTTCATATAACAGAGGTTACAAAATAGGTTCTCTTACCTTGGTTGAAAGGCACAACCTAAAATAGTTAGGATAATATCACATCCTTTTTAATGTGCTACCCACTCCCTTCAAATCCTGAGTGCCCAAAAGTCAAATAGATTGCTTCCCCAACTACAAAATTGACATACATGATTGTCCATCTGACCTCTGAGTGTCCTGTTTAATCCGTGATGCTACTCGGTCTTTGAAGGAGATTAAATTTGTGTAGAAAAATAAGTTGCGCCATTGCCATGGACTGTTTGGAACTCTTGGGAAATAATTTCATTGCTTAGACTAATTTGTTGTTTCACTTACAGTTTATATCTATTTAGCCTGTCAACAAAACCAACATCAGTGGCATCATTTCTGGGGACTTGTTAATCTGGGAGTTTCATTGAGACTATTTTTTGTTTCACTGCCAGTTCATATCTATTTGGCCAGTCAACAACACCAACATTAGTGGGCCATTTCTAGGGACATTGTGATTGCAGTTCATTTTCAAACCTGGTAAAACACTTCTTGTATGCTCCAAGTGTTATGTACAGTTACTTCATTTTTCACATCCAGTGCACTAGCTTTCATTTGATAAATCTTGGTAAAGAAAAGTCAGAATCTTTCCATTTCCAGTTTCTAGCATTGATAAACCTTTGACAGATCATATTTAGTGCATCAGCACAACTAAGGTGGAAATCCTTAGTGGTGACTCCCTGTTGATCTGATTTTTATAAGTACTAGTGTCTTAAATGTCAAAGTCAGATTTGTTACTAATATTTGCAAAGCTGGAAGGAAGAAGGTCTTTCTTTGCTAGGGACCCTGTTAGGACATTGTTTTTAGAGCTAGGAAAATGAAAATTAGAAGGAAGAAAATCTTGGAGAGCTGTTGGAGGTTAGCAGACAAGAAGAGGGATCTCCATTGAAAAAGTGATCAGCCTATCATTGAAGACTTCCATTCAAGTGACTCTGAATTAGGTAGCCTCTTTGTGGAATTGAACTCTCCAGTTGGAGAGGGGCCTTCATTTGATTTTGAAAGGTTTTCTTCACACTCTGCTCCTGTATTTTCTGAGGTTGATAGAGATTTCTAAGAAACAAGGCCTTTGGGGGTTATCCATTTTGAAAATTATACTCCTGTGTTCAAAGAACCCTCTACCCCCCATCAGTTTTTCACCCCTCCAGGATCACCTCCTCAAATCAATATGGCTCAACCCAGGCCTCCATTTGTTGTAAACACCTTTGGACCTATAAATTTTGATGGGAATGGCTAGTTACCCGAATGCAGTGCCTCAAGATGTAAGGAAAAGAATGCCAAAGTTCTAGGGAAATAATGTTATTACTGGTGATCAGCATCTAAATCTTTTTATCAATATGATGGAATATTTTGAGATTGAAAATGAAGATGTATATATCAAGCTATTTATCCATACCTTGGAAGAGGATACTAGGGACTGGTATAAAGCATTTCCAGATAACTCTATTGATTCTTGGACTGAGATGAGTAATGCATTCAGATTGTAGTATGGTGATAGAACTGACCCTAGGTTTCTTTTGAAAGAATTTGAAAACATAAAGAAGAACCCTAATGAGTCAGTACATGATTTCAACACAAGGTTTAATAAGACCTTGAGGAGATATTTCCTGTTAGAATAAGGCCTTGTGATGAGTCATGTTTGATCAAATATACTGATGCATTTGATAAAAAGGATGCATATTATTTAAGAGACAAAAACCCCACAAATTTAAGGCAGGCCTTCACCATGGCTTTGTAAATAGAGAAACAATATCAAGGCAATTGGAAAGCCTCCAAAAAGGGAAGGTGTAAAGTTGGTTAACCCAGAAAAACCTCAAACAAGTTAAGGCTGCTGATTTGGAAGAAGTTGTGAAGACTTTGGTAGGGGCTATCAAAGAAATTTCATACAAGCTAGCCCAGCTGAGAAGGGAATTGGGTAGAGCTCACAAGGTTCCAACACAAGTAGCAAGGCCAAGAAAATTCAAAAATCACCAAATATATGATGATAGAGGTAAGGGACCTGTTGGATTGGAAATAGACAGTCCCAAGATAGGGATAATAGAATGGTACCTAATCCTTTGGCTACCAAAGTTGCTGTGGTGGAGGAGACAATGTCATTGATTGGTGTGAAAAATGTTTCATGCCTCATGCTCCTTGTGAAGAAGATCAGCAAGAAGAAGAAGAAGCTGATGATAATGATGATGATGTTTGCATGATGGGTTGTTCCACTAAGCTTACAATAAGGGGCAAACTCTCAACTGAGGTGATAAGTGCTAGAACTGCTACCACCTTTTGGGACTACATTCATAGGGTACCTATTCTTCCTCTCTCTCATACTTTAGAAGTAGATAATGTACAAGATTTTGAATTTCCCAATAATGACTTTGAATATTTAAGGGCTTTAATGATAAAAAAGTATGATGGAGGAATCCCATCTGAGGAAGATAGACAGTTTCTGATGAATGATGTTGTTGCTCAAGAGAGGGAATATAACACAAGAAGTAAGGTTTTCAAAGGGGTAGGGCCTCAAGCCAAGCCTAAAGCTCCCTTACTTTCAAACATTCCTAAAGAGGCTCCTAGCAAAGATGCATCTGCCAAAAGCCCTGCAGTTCCAAACAAAAATCACGCCCCTCCTCATGCCCAAGTTGTCAAAAATCTTATACCACCTAATGAGTGTGTTGGCTTTCCTTCCAATACTACCTTGCCAAAGAATGCTCCCATATGATATTGCCCAAGTGTTGAGTCAAATCAAAGTCTCTGTCCCAATTTTGAGTTTCTTAGGATTCATGAGCACAAAAAGAGAGCATTTGAATACTTGGGGCTGAAAGAAGAGAAGACTACCCTAGGTAGAAATGTAAATATTGTTGAGACTCCTCCAATCATTGAAGAACCGGAAGCACCACCAGCATCAGAAGAGATCTAGATGAACCACCTGAGGTCTATTTGGGAACATCCTTGGTGGACTCTCAGATGAATGTGGATCCATTCTTCACCACTTTGATCATTAAGGATAGACTGCTGCACAACTGCATGTTTGACTCAGGGGCATCATGCAATGTCATGCCTTTGGAAGTCATGAATGAACTAAACATTAAAGTGACAACAGCATATGGGAAGTGCACTACCATGGACTCCAGAGAAGTTCCAGTAGTGGGATGTGTGAAGGGTTTGGTGGTACAGCTTGCAGCTTACCCAGGTAAAAACTTAAAACTTGATGTTGTCATTGTTAACTTGCCCAACCAAGTGGGGCATGCTACTGTCAAGAAAATGGGCTATTGCAAGTGTTGGTGGGAGTGTCCAAATGGATATGTCTTATGCTACCATTCCAATTGAGGGCATCCTTGTTAGGTTGTATGGGGAAAATAAAATGTTGCATCTTATTGAGGATCCAACAATGCTTCCTATGAGGTATTGTACACAAGTGTTGATGCAGATAACTTTGTGGGATTTGCTGATGGAAAGGAGCACAAGATTGAAGAATGCAAATGCCTTGAACGGGAAGGATCTCCTTAGACTCTATTATTTGATGGAGTCTTGCTCCAAATTTGGGAACGGTGTTGGTATTGTTCTACTTTCTCCTGGTCAGGAAAAATTTGCTTTTTCTTTCAAACTCAACTTTGAATGCACCAACAACATTGCTGAGTATGAGGCACTGTTGTTGGGATTAATAATTTCTTGGAAATATGGTGTCAAGGACATCATTGTCAAAGGAGACTCAGAATTAATTGTGAAACAAGTCAGAAAGTTGTATGCCACAAAGAATCAATGAATGAAGCAATATAAGTCATGCAGTTTGGGACTTCATTGAGATGTTTGATTCATTTAACATAGTGCATCATGATAGGAAGTTTAATGACTTGGCAGACAAGATTTTAGTGTTGGGGCTCAGTTTGACAATTGTACAATGTCCCCATATTGTGAATATGAGGTTGAGGTATTGACTAGACCTTATGTCCTTGACAACATTAAGCATTGGCAGGTTTTTGATGATGATGCTCAGAGCAGAAGATTCCTACAAAACAAGGGAGAATTTTACTGATCAAAGTATTGATTGGGAGCTAATGATATGTACAACAGAAGGAAAATAAACCTTGTTTGGCAAGGGCATCATCTAGCTGAAAACTAATACCATTCCTAGAGGTCTAGTTGCTCTTGAGTCCAATTTTGATAATGTTGATCGCATTATTAACAGATGCATGGCAACTCAAGGGATATTGAGGAGCATGATCTTGGCACAAAGGAGAAGCCAAGGAAAATTTGGTTAGGCAGTAATCTCAGCAAGGAGGAGAAGCAGTCATACATCCATTTGTTGAAAAAGTACCAAGATTGCATGGCTTGGACATATTCTGAACTAAAAGCATACATAGAGGACCTGTTTCAACATGAGATCCCTTGGTGTCTAATGCAAATCCATTTAGGAAAGAACAGAGGCCCATCAATCCACTCTTATCCCTCAAAATGCAAGAGGAACTGAAGAAGCTAAGAGATGTGGGATTATCCAGCCCATAAGGTATTCCTCTTGGGTTGCAAACCTAGTGCCAGTAAGAAAGAAAAATGGTGACATTAGGTTGTGTGTGGATTTCAGGAATCTAAATAGAGCATCAATGAAGGATAATTATCCTTTTCCAAATATGGAGAACATTCTGCAGTTAGTGACTGGTTCTGAGTTGCTTTCCACCTTGGATGGATTTTCTAGTTATAACCAAGTTGTGGTGAAGGAATCAGAAAGGATCAAGACAACCTTCACTACTCCTTGGGGGACCTATGTTTATGTCAGGATGCCCTTTGGTTTGATGAATGTTGGAGCCACCTTTCAAAGAGCAATGGATGTTGCTTTTTCTGGTTACATCAATGAGTTTATTTTTGTCTACCAGGATGATGTGACTGTGTTTTCTAGAAAGAGAAGTGACCACTTGCTGCACTTGGAGAAGATGTTGATAAGATGTAGAGAATATGGCATCTCACTCAATCCAAAGAAATGTCATTTTGGAGTATAGAAGGAAAAGTTTCTTGGTCACATTGTGTCACAAGGAGTGATGATTGATCTAGAAAGAGTAGAGGCCATCAGCAAGGTCCCAATCCCAAGAACCAAAAAAGGAATTCAATCCTTCTTTGGGAAAATAAACTTCATTAGAAGATTCATATCAAACTTTGTTGAGCTGAACCATTCTAATCACTTCCATGCTGAAGAAAGACCAGGTCATCAAATGGGAGGAGCTAGCCATCCAAGATTTCAATGGGATTAAAGAGGCACTAAAGCATGCACTTGTACTTGGCAGCTCCAGACTATAAGAAGCCTTTCCAACTGTTCTCTTTTTGCTTCAGAGAACACTATTGCCTTTTGTCCTGCTACAGAAGGATGATGAAGGGGTTGAGAGGCCAATTGCTTTTTTCAGTAAGGCCTTGTGGGGGGCTGAACTGAAGTACACTATCATGGAAAAGCAGACATTTTCCTTGGTAAAAGAAACAAAGGTTTTCAGGCCTTATATTCTAAGTTCAAAGGTTGTTGCTTATGTTCCCCATACCATGGTAAAGGACATCTTGTCAGAGATGGAAGTCTCAAGCAAAATATGGAGGTGGGTGAACAAATTGCAAGAATATGATATGGACATCCAAACCACAAAGTTGGTGAGAGGTTTGGGCTTGGCTAAGCTTATGGCTGAGAGAAACTTTCAAACTATTGAGGTAAATGAGGTGGAAGAAGAAAGGGCAGGTGTATTTCAAAGGTTAATGAATTCTGAGTGGTATAAAGATGTAATCTTTTATCTCAAACATCATGAGCTGCCCTGAGCACTTAAGTAAGAACCAGAAGAGAGCCCTTAATTTTCTTCCCAAAAATATGTCATCACTGATTATGGGTTAGCTTGGAAGAACCTAGAGGGAGTCCTCTTAAGGTGCATTACTAAAGAAGAAGCCCCCAAGATAATTGTTGATCTCCATGGAGGAGTTTGTGGGGGGCACTTTACTGCAAGAGTCACAACACATAAGATCCTGAGGGCTGGTTATTGGTGGCCAACTCTTTTCAGGGATACAACCTTGTTGGTTAGAAGATGTGAAAGTTGCCAACGCTTCTCTGGAAGACTGAAAGCTTTAGGCTCCCTTCCTTTACAGCCTGTATCAATTGAAGCTCCATTCAAGCAATGGGGAATGGATTTCATTGGTGAAATTTCAGACCCTTCAAGTGTTGGCCACAAGTGGATTCTTGTAGCAACTTATCCTTTTACTAAATGGGTGGAGAAAATCCCCACCAAGAAGGCAACACACCACAAGTTGTCATGGATTTTGTGCTAAACAACATCATCTACAGGTTTGGGGTGCCAGTCGAGATTATAGCTGACAATGCCATGAGCTTCAGAGCTAAACCTTTGGTGGCAATGTGCAAAGAGTATGGGATAAACTTGACATATGCCTCCAATTACAATCCTCAAGGAAATGGACAAGCTAAGTCCAGTAATAAAATTTTGTTGAAGATCATCAGAAGAACATTGGAGTAGAACAAGAGAAAGTGGGGTGAATAGTTAAAGTTTGTTGTGTGGGCAGATAGGATCACTATCAAGAGGGTCACTGGAAAGAGTCCATTTGAGTTGGTATATGGGACTGCAGGCCCTACTGCCTCTTCATATGCAACTTTCTTCATATCATTTTATGCAACAACTAGAAGATCAAGAGGTAGGCCCTTATGATGCCCGCATTAATCAGATTGTTGAGCTTGATGAAGAGAGGAGGGCATCCCACCAGAGGCATATAAAGTTTAGAGAGAAACTGAAGAAGTTATTTGACAAGAAGGTCACTCCAGAGCTTTCAATGTTGGAGATCTTGTGCTACTATGGGATAATAGACATGAGGATAAGGGAAAGCATGGCAAGTTTGACTCATTATGGATGGGCCCTTACTCTATTGACATCAGAATTGGGGAGCATACCTTCTTCCTCAAGGACTTAGATGGTGAACTACTTGAGTTTCCTGTCAATGGTCAGAAATTTGAAGCATTTCTTGGATTGATTCCCCCAAATCAAGGCATAAATTTTGTGTATAGTGTATAGTTTGTCATTTGTTTCTTGTCCTTTTGTGTTTTTGCTTGTTCTAGTCCTCGGTGACCTATTTTTACTAGTTTCTCTGTGTATTTTTGAAGGTGGCTTTGTTTCTCTGCTCTGTAAGATGACTCTATTGCCCAATGGATATTTTGGCACTTGGTCTACTTTTGTTCTTGTGGCACTCACAGGGAGTGCCCATCCCCGAGTCGGAGCCTATGTTGGTGCTCAAAATTGTCTCACCCCATTTGTGCCTATGAAAACTTATTGATTTATGGCCTCTGTCATTTTCTCCTTCCCCGTATTGTGCCTGGTTAATCTTTGTGGCCATTTTTAATTTATTCCTGGGTTGTAAATCACTTAAGGGTCTATATTTTGGGTCCCCTGTTCTCTATTCATCTAAAAACTCAGGTTCCCCCATGTTTTCTATTCTCCATGGTCAGGATTTGTCTTCCTTATCATTTCTCCCTAAGTATTTGAAGAAGAATGAATGGATGTATCCCTGAAGAACGTATTTGAGCCTTGTAACACTTCTAAACTTTCTTGTCCTTGAAGAAAATTTCATTCCCAAGCTCAAATGGTCATTTTTCTATATTTTACGGTTTGAGGGGTGTTTCTCCCAGTCAAATTTACATCCTTGTATCTACAGGGGACGTGGCACCTTTTGGCTAGATGTGGCTCAGCTGGGTTCTTAGAAAAATTCATGAAAATCCTTAACTCAAAATGTGTCCACATGGAGGCACGACACTCATTTGAAGATCTGCTTTTGGGTTTTGCCTTGGAGTTAGCACCGGGAGGACACGTGGAGGCTTCCGCTACTTGGCCCGGAATTAGAAATTTTTTTATGCAGTTAGAGCAGTTTCAGTAGAACAAGACATGTGGCGAGTTCGCGCTCATTCAAAGTCTCAACTTTGGGCACCATCTTGGAGTTGCACCATGGAGACACATGGAGGCCTCCGCTTGCTTCACATTTTACTTAGAATTTTCAACAACCAAAAGGAGATTTCCTCAGAGCATGACACGTGGTGCCTTCTGTTGAGCTTCAAACATTCAGACAGACCTTGCTAGAACCAGCACATGTGGCGAGCCCGTGCTCATTCAAGGTATCAAAATTTTTAGGACCGCCTCAAGGTGCGTCATGGTGACACGTGGTAGTTTGAAAAGTCAAAAAGGTGGGGGGGTGGACCATCGGAGGAAACTTGGATTTTTTCCCCTTGGCATGAAAAGGATTAAAATTTCAAAATGGTCTACAAGCCCGAGGAGGGAAATAGTAAATTTGTTCTACCCTGGTCAACGACAGAGGTGTGGGCTCTAAGGGAAATTTTGAAAAAAATACTTTTGAGAAAAAATAGTCAAAATTAAAAAAAGAAGTGCGGCCCCACTGTAATCACATTTGGACATGTTTCAGGCTCAGTTCCCATGGGTAGAGCTGCAAGGAAAATATGGAAAATTTTCCCTTTACCAAAAAGAGTGTAAAATGGTAGAATTTGAGCGTGGTTCCGCTCCAATCATATTTGGGCATGTGTCAGGCTTGTTTATTAAGGGCGGAGGTGCAGAGAAAAATGGAATTTTTTCCATATTTCCAAAAAGTTGTAAAAATTCAATGGAAGCCCTCGGGTTTGTTCTAAAGTTTGAATCTGCCACATGGACGACCCAAATTCAAAGTAAAGATCAACGGCAGCTGTGAGTCTAAATTTGATTTTCCCCCCATTTCTCTGAAACGTGTCTAGAAGTTTGATTCTCCATGATTTCTTGGTCTTTTCTACATGCCAAGTAGAGAAGGAAGTTAATGTTGATATCTGAAGTTCGGTGCAAAGATCTGGAGGACATATTTCACCATTAAAATGGTCTTACTTTTCTGCCCGATTAGATTTTCTATTTTTCTTCTCCCTAGCATGCAAGGGGCCAAATTTGACAGATTAAGGGTAGACGTGGTTGGAAAATTGAAGGAAGAATGATCTACCAAGCAAAGGAATTGAATGCAGGACACATTTGATGAAATCTTCCCCCTTGAGCACCTGGAGACTTTTGCAAATCTTATTCTGTGAATAACGAAAGAATCATGGCGATCATTAGTACATTTAAAGTTTTTGTCTTTTAAGAGGAAGGGGATCTATTCTAAAGGTTATAAATGGCACAAAATTTTCATGCAAAAGGGTTGGGAGGTTAGAATTTGGAGGTCAGAGTGCTAGAGGTCAAAGAAAATTCCCAAGAGGAAAATTTCACTAAGCCTGTCTTTTGAGAATCCATTTGAGAAGCTAGGTTATCTCTTTTTGTATTAAGTTTTATTGTCTCAAGGTGGTTGCAAGTGTACAGCCATTGACAACCTCTGAGATTTTTCTATGAAAATTTCCCCTGCTAATAGTCTTAATCAAATTCAAATTATTTTTGTGTTGTGTTGAGAAAAATGTGTTTATTTTATTCATTAATGTCTGCAAGTAGTTTTTCTTGTTTCTGTTGCAATCTTGTATTAAAATATGGTTCAATCACATATGCCTCAATCCTTATGATAGTTTAGTGGCATATGATATTCCATTTCCCAGAAGAGATTTCATTTGTGATTGGAATAAACGATTTAAAATCACTTTTCTCTCATCTGTTGACAGATTTTCTGTAAGCCTTTGGGTGTACCGTCGGTGTGATTTGATTCAATTCTTGATGTTTTTTTGGTTATTCTAACTATAACCTTCATGATAGAATCTCAGAGATTATGTGAAAGAGTGCTAATTTAGGCCTCCATTGAAGGACATATTATAGTTGATGAAACATTTTAGCTATTTTATGGCATTCTGTTGGTATGACTCTCCATTTTATAAAATTCCTCAAGGATCTAGTGAATCCAGTTTCACCCTGCCCCACCTCCCACAAAAAATTCATTTAACAACAGCCAATCCTACCCCTACTACCCTTGTTTGTCATGTGTGTATATCAATGCACAATCCTCATCACCTAAACATGCAGAAGCAAGCAGGGTCTCAAATGTCTTTAGTAACGTTTTCCTTATTGTGAAAGTATCTCCATGATCTGGAAGTGACAACTCGTGAGAGTCAGATCTGGTGTGTTGATCATATTTTCCCCAAGGTCTTCTCTATAAAATTTATGCAAAAGAAAGGTAACTGTATCTCCTTTCATATAACAGAGGTTACAAAATAGGTTCTCTTACCTTGGTTGAAAGGCACAACCTAAAATAGTTAGTATCAAATCACATCCTTTTTAATGTGCTACCCACTCCCTTCAAACCCTTAGTGTCGGCAAGTAAGATAGATTTCTTCACAGCTACAAAATTACATACATGATTGTCTATTTTCCTCTGAGTGTTCTATCTAATTCATGATTCTGCTTTGTTTTTGAAGGAGATAAAATTGTGGGTACCAACACAATGTCTTACTCAAACGATGTAAACCAGGACAATGACTCAATCACAGTAAGAAACACAGGATAGGCATACTCCATGACATATTCTTTTTGATGGTTTACATATTTATTAAATGTAGGTTTCCATTATATGACCTTATAACTTTGAACAAAATTAAACACATAAGGTTTAAAATTTCCTATTTTTCAAACTTCAATTTCTTTATTTTGTAGACCATTAGTCTTTAACAGAGAATGCATGGTTGGTTCCTTTCTCCAATTCCATTAGTTATCCATATTTCATTTGTTAAATAAATTCATTTTTAAACAACTATGTGTCTCCTAATATTAAATTCTTATGTTAAAGGTTTGTTTCTCAAGAATTGTCTTGTTGACTATAATTGTATGAAGAACACTTAACATGGGACCTTTTGTTCCTTTACAACTAGGTTGCATGTTTTTGTTTAACATTTTACCAATAGTGGTTCCTTTAGAATTTTGTCGTTTATCTTATGGAAATAAATTTATATAGCTTGATTGTGACTAGGAATGTATATACACACATGCACCTTCAAATATTTGACTTAATGATTTTTTGAAAGAGTTGAGTTTACTTGTGTAATGGCTACTATTTCAAAAAGATAAGACAACATAGAAAAAATTACAAGATAACTTTTTTTTGACTTGTTCGAAGTATAGAATGACATAATAGGTGGCCAAAAAGGTTACAACTAACTCTTCTAACAACTTGAAACAATGATGAACACAAAGGAAACATGAAAACATCCAACACCAATCAAAGACAATTCACTTGTCTCCTTAACAAGACACCACGAAATAGCCCAACCACAATACACAGTAACAATTGAGTACACCCCATGGTGTAAAATACTTTAAGGTTATGCATTTACTAAAAATGTATTTTAAAACATGGCTTTACAATCTAAAAGATTCATGTTTGATTCAAGAAATTATTCTTACAAATCTGAAATTATTTCTTTTACACTATTGACTAATTAGCTTGAGAACAATTTTTCAGAATGAGGCTCATCTACAGACTCGCAAAACTAGCTAAATTTGTTTCCTCAAAAGGGACACCTTCCATCTCTCACTAGGTTTCTTAATCATACCCAAGCTACCGAATCTTGATTCATACCTCCATTGGACAAGGTAACGAGTGTAAGCTCCAACTGAAGTGGGAGTACCATTAAGGTTCGGAACTACAACCTCCTTGCGCAGGGATCAACAACTAACGATGCTTAAAGATCAGATTACAAAGCACTATGGGAAAGGTTAGAGTGAGAACGCCAATTTATCTCATAATCGTGATCTCTTTAGTAATTAACTAATCTTTTAATGAGACTTAAGAGTTCAACTGGATTTAGGTAAAAGCTTCATTTAGCATTCTCTTGATTAGGTTTGTCAAAGGATACACATGGGGTTCCCAAAATGGAAGCATTAAACTTAATGTGTCTTATTCAAAATCCCATACTAACTAAGATCTAACTATATCCCCAAAATCCAATAATGATCTTACTTTTTAAAATTACTTAATGTTTCACAACAATGAGGATAAAGTTTAATCCATAGCTTAAGGTTAATGAGGGTAGATTATTTTACACCAGTAGATAACTCCTTTCTTTCTATTTAAAGACTCTTACTTTTATCTACAAAATCACAACTTCATTATTATCTTATTTATTTATTCATCTATGTATTCATTTTATTTCATTATTGATTAATTTTAGAAAAAGGATTATCGACCCACTAAAATAACCTAGAATCACATTGATGTCAAGACCATGGAGGGGTTATTATACGAGAAATTTTTATGACACAAAAGAAGAAAACACCATTACTTATCGATTAAACTAAACAAGGTTATAACATTTCTATTCAATAGGGCACACATGCCAAAAGGTGTCAAAAAATTTGATTGAACTTTGGTTGAAAACAAGAAGGTAACAAAATTGGTCAAGCCATGCTACAACATTTTCATGATTGTTATAATATCATAAAAAAATACACATAACAAGGTGATGATTGATTTTTATTCCTCACAATAATAATTACCATTTTTACTACAAAAGGATAAGACAACCTTATTTCACAAATACTGAAAATCCAAGGAAAGAGGCCTTCCAAACTCCTTTACAAGCACCATTCCAGGATTTACAACACATTAGACATTCGTACAAGGAACTTCATAAAACAAACCCATGAAACATTTACAAATTTTTCCTTTATCTACTCACACAAGCCATCTGCACAATTATTAACTTGAGTCAGTTCATGAGAATAGAGCATGATAAGAATACCCATTACAACAATAAGTTAACATTTAAAAATATCATGAAATGAAAGTTCTATTTCAAGAATGGATCAAATCACAAGCCAGTAATCAAAATCCTTCACATGAGATAAAATATTTACAGTAGCCAAAAAGGAGGAACCCAAATATTCTAGTACGAACAATATCTCAACTAATCAAGGCAAGACCTTATAGGTTAGAAACAACAGGTCAAGAGTATTGGGATTTCAATCATGTAATCCTATAGATTACGTGATTGAAATCTAATACTCAATCCATCCATCTCAAAAGGAAAAACTTGACAAGTCAAAACATACTAGTTACAGTCATAGAAGTGAAAAAATAAAGGTTATTCAATACTTCCAGGAGGGAGGTTTCATAGCAATATGGGTTCGTAACCCTCCTGAAAAAATCCATAGTTTACGTCTTAAAAAAAAAGTTCACCACCACCTCCTTACAGGATCTCTTAAAAGTAATACTTTGTAGCATAATCGAAACCACCCTTCAAAATAATTTAAAAGAGTCACAAAAATCCATTAATCTTAACAACAAACCCCATCATAATCGACAACTTATCTAAATAATATAAAGGAAAAGTACCCCCAAATGCCATTAATAATTTTTAACAATTTTCAAACATAAGCCAACAATGTATTTAAATAAATATATTCCATTTGTAAGCTCATGACTATCCTCATAACACATCATCAAATTGCATGAGTTAACAAGATTCTTGATTCAATAATGACTATGGTCATCCCAAACAAATTTCAAATTCTAAAACCAACACCGAGGTTTGGTCATAAAATATGACCATTAATAATACATTCACTAACTATTCGAAAATTATCAATAGCCTCTCAGAAAGGAATAATTTGACCAAGATAAGGTAAGAGTAATTATAATAGGGCCAGTATTAAGAAGCTCCCCTTCCATAGACATCAATCCACTCTAACCGAGGAGACCACTCAAATAAGAGAAATGAGAACCCAAGTACTCGGTCAATCCAGTCATGGTTCCCAATAAGATATATAACATCACATTCGAGATTAGAAACTTAGAAAATTTACAGAATGAAAGAAATATTAATTGGTCATGGAGGCCTCAATATAATATACGTTACAAGATGTAAATTATAATGTATGTACAACCAGTTCAAATATTAAGGTATACAAACATATGAAATGAAAACCTCAAAAGAATAAACATATTGACAGATATTTCCAAATTATTATGGGTTTAGATCATAGTAACTATCTCCAGGATAGAGATAAGTGTCCATAAATATCCCCAATAAAAGTATCATAATAGAGACAATGGAATCATAGGTTACAATAAATCATATTTTTATAAAGCCCATTATATATTAAGCCAGATTTAACTTCTAGTATCATTCATGTTACTCATCAGGGGTGCTTTCAATCAAAAATAAAATGGTTGAAACAACTAACCCAATATACCCACCAACAACAATCTATTCATACTCTTACCCCATTGATTGTTATAGGTAAATATTTCAATTTCCCTAAAATGTATATGAATATATAATAATTCTACTAGGCAGAAAACTCTTTAATAGACTCAAATCTCAGAATATAAAATAGATAAGAGTAATGAAACCATGCTAAACATAGAGGATTCATAGAAAGTCAAAAAAGTTTGACAGTAAAAAGGGTGTGTACAGAACCCAGTTACCCATTCTTGAATCTAGAGATTCAATCAAACGAATATGAGTATAAAACCATTCGACACTGAAGTAGTGGGCGTTTAACATAATCATATACAAGTATCATAATGTATATACTTTGGGCATGAAGGAAAATATCTGCAGCAGAATGACGGAAAGAAAAATCTATTACTACCCATTACCAGTTCGCCCTATGGGAAGGTGAGTGAAAGAATTCCTAGCCGTATAATACTGCTCACAACTAGTAATGTAAAAGATTAAAAAATAGGTGAAATCCCCCTTTTTGCAAGCTAGACAGTCAAAACCAGTGATTCAGAAGAAGAAAATTAGAGGGACAACCAGTACACTCAAGGAAATAAATAAACAACCACAAAAAACCATTTCTAGACTCCATTTCAGGGAGGATAACTATTCGTTTCATGAAATTATAAAAGGGTAGAAAAACATTGCAACATTTAGACTTAACATGCCTAATTCTAAACGCCTTCAACCAAGAACCACATCGACCAGGGCTCAAGTGATAACAACACTTGGTGAACTTCTTTGCCTCATCTTTTGGTTGCTCCAACAATTTCATGGCCACACTTTGGCGCAGAAAGGGGGTTCTTGTGGCAAGGGATGGAGCTCCAAAACTCCTGAATTGAAGCTAATTAAGGATTCAAGCCCCTTTTCCATTGAAAATCCTCCAACCCACGTGGTAGAAGATAGAACATGGCATCTGTAGGTCAAAATAGGGAGGAATGAAATTAAAAGAGTGAGAATCTACCATCAAAGGAGAAATAAATAAATAAATAACAATTAGTACACAACAAGTGGCTAGGTCTAAGCCATCATTGTAAATCCACCATAATGGTTAGAGTAAATTTGGTGAAACAATAAATAAGGGAAAGGCGATGGCCATATTTTAAAGTAAAACACATTTCCCACGAACGACTAATAGGTCATAAAAAAACAATAAAAAGTGGCACATGTATCCTATAGATGGATTAAATGATGGGGCACTAAAAAAAGTTGCCAAAGTGGTTGAATGCATCTAAATTTTATCATAAATAATTTTTATAAAACAAGGCATGAGATGAGGCTTGGTTGGTTAAGATAGTAGAAATATCAATTCACCTTTAATTAGACAAATAAAACAAGTACACAAGCAAGCCTGGTCGACCAAGGGGGAAAACTAGTGGAAGGAGTTTCAAAAACAAACAAAAGACAATGACAAACCACAACATCACAATAGGGGACCCTCTTATGTCCATGAAACAAGGCTCACTCTACAGAAATGATCAATAATAAAATAAAATATCTTAAAGGTAAAATTAATAATATTCTTGATAAAAATTTACTCTAAAACAAAATAATCGTCAATCAAAAATTAAAATAATAATGTTAGGATTATCATTATTATTATTATTTTTAAAACTTAAAAAAATTATTAATCATATTAGTAATCACTGACAGTCAAGCTCGACAATTGGAGAACATGATTTTCCTTTACTTAGAAAATCGTAAAGGAGGCTGCGAAGTCTAGCAACTGGAAGCATCAACAATAACACGAGAAGGCATGATGAAGAGGAAGTATGCTAATATTTCACTGTGACATGCTCTAAATCAACTGAAAGTCAATGGGAGTACATACAACCATTAAACACTCAGCAGCAGGGTTACTAAGACAAGAACCAGGGTAAACGTAAAATGAGGCATTACAACTTGGTTTGGAAAAATAATCGTGTGACAAGGAAGAAAATTCACAAGAAAAAAAGGAAGCTTACTATTTCAATAAAAAAACCTATTGCGAGTTAATTTCATAGCATTTTTTAATACTAATAATACATAATTTTAATCTTAAAGTTATTACAACCAACTATTTATGTTAACTAATTAATTTGTATCATTCTTGATTCATAATCCATTGTTCCTATTAGGAATTCATATTTTCACAATCATATTGCACATGGAAAAGCACATTACACCTATGTTTCCCCTTATAGATATTTTTCCTTGAATCTAAGTGACAAATTTCACATCTCAAACTACTTTGTTTTTATCATCTTAAGGGTTCACTCTCAGTAGAAATGAGTTAGTTACATGTTTTGACCATAGATTCTACTTTTTGGTGATCCTAGATTTAATATATTTCTATCTGTGCCAAGGATTCTACTAACGTTTATGAGTGCAACTAGAGTGTAATTTCCTTAACTCACCAGAGCTTGGCTACAACTAAATTTATCCCATTCTTAAGGCTACATTTCGTTATTTCATTAGCATCATTTTTTAACCACATTCATACATACAAAGCATGTGATCATGAATCATATTTGGTTTTTCAATTTATTAGGTTGTTGTATTATTCATGGAGTCCTACTTTATCACATTCATTTTATGATGACATTTGAAATTTTAGTTTGTTTTGGCATAACTGAATGGTGTACCATTTTTGTAGCGGACATTATATAGTTTAATATTTAGTTTTACCCTTTTTACTCACTACATTTATGTGGTTTCTTTGGTTCTGTGTTAACTTCATTTTGGAACAAATGAAATTCCTATAACACTTAGGAATCTAAGACTAAAATGAGTACAACCTCACACAAGACAACTCATTTCATTTCTCTTAGACACACAATCATTAAGTGTATATTGCAAGAGGGATATCCTAAACAATCATATGCAATACAAAACCCTCCTAAGGACCTATTTCAATTTTTGGGTAAGTACACAAGTAATTTGAAACATAGACTCCACTCAAATATTTAAAATCTCATTAGAGATCAATCATAGGTACAACCACCAACTATCTTGGAAGGCTTTGGCCACCCACTAGGGTACCATGGGAATTTACAAACTAAGGGGTTCAACTTATTCATGATATGGTCATACCTACATCAACAAAACATGATGACCTCACTCGTCCCAAAATGATAGGTTTCACAACATAAAATCACCACATCATCAAATATTTAGGTAAAAAGGTCCTTAATAAGATGTCTTAGGTGTGAAACAAGGAGATAATTAATGAGGTCAGAATATTTTATTAACATGATCAATGTTTTATACCCTTAAAATAACTCAAATGGGAGGAGGAAGTACAATAGGCATTATATATCATTCTTTTATTGTCGTTAGTTTTGATGAGGAGACTCTACCTATCATTGTGGTTGTTAAGGAAATAAACCAATAATTAACATAGCAAAACATAATTTTTATATCTTTATAACATAGGTACATCATTGAGTACAACTTCACATTCAATTTGACACTATAAAATATAGCCACATTGGAATTCTCTTTTCAAAATATACAACGAACAATTCTTTGAACAATAATACATATAATTATTATTTGGTTAATACATGTATTGTAAGGTGAATACAACATCACAATGACAACTCATTAATTACGACATATCACATCTAGAAAATTCCGCTTATTCGGAGTACCTACAACCTATGTTGCGTTGGTCCTAGAACTGAGTATGTAAATCCCCTATACTTAAGCATAAATTCCATTCATCCATAATTTCAAACAATCAGAACAGACAATAGAGAGAGATAAAGATAGGAGAGACAGACATAAGAGTAAGGGAAGGAGAAGAAAATATAGGATTCGTTTTCTTTTCAAATAACCATAACATCCTGTATCCAATTTTCATTTCACTTCAAATCAAATAAATTTTGATCCATTTACATTTTCAAAACCTAATCAATATTTTCATAATTATCTTTAGACAGAGAAAGGGGAAGAGAGAGAAATTATGGATTTCATTTTCCTTTCTATTCATCATATCATAATCACATACATTATCAAATTTACATTTCATTTCAACCCACGACATTTATAAATCATTTGCATTTTTAGAACCAGTCAAAATATCAGAGTTACTTCTACAAAGAGAAAAGTGAAGAGAGATAAACATCATAATTTCTCAATAAGAATTCATAAAATAATTTGATTAATTCATACTCTATAAATTGTGGAAACTATATGTAGAAGGTTCCACCCTTAGTTAGGATTCAACAGAACCCTTAGAATGTGTGTTTAGCTAAGGTTGCAATTTTAGTGCAAGTAGGCTGAAACTTCCAAAGTGCTCATAATTTGGGCCTTGATAACACTCGTTTCAATTTTTAACACAAATTCTAATGATTCTTGTGTACTATCCCATATACATAAAATTCATCATGTCATACAGAAGTTTATTATGAAGAGCATAGCTCAAGTTACAAGGGAAACTCTGGGCTCAGATATCGTAATTGCAAAAAATCATGTTACTGAGAGACCGGTGGGCACCAAAACTCACTCGCAAAGCTAGTCTCTTAAGTCATTTTCATTGAAATGCATATGGATTACGATTCTCTTGATGGCGGTATAGGGATAGCTGGAAGGGGTTTTCATTTTTGCTCAAACTAAGCGGTAATCGTAGGCTGAAATTGATCACATTTTACTAAAAATAGAATGTCGCCCCAAGTGACTTATAAGCTAAGTGGGGTTAGAAATTTGACTTGTAAGGGATTTAATTAAGTTCAAAGTAATTAGTTAAGTTCCCCATAGTGTCTTATGTTACCAGGAGTCACACAAGGAGTTTCATGTTTGCGGCATATTTTGGTGTGGCACTCCATGCACATAACTTTCAGAGTTATAATTTTTTTATGTTTGGCAATTCTAAATGAAGTAAGGTTTTTATCATTGGTTAGAGTTACATTTCCTAATAATTAAAAAAAAAATTCAAATGCAAGAAATGTTGAAAACGGAATTAAGTGCAAGCGAAAAGGGGAAAATCGTACCTTTTTACACAAAACGCGTGATCCCCACATTCAATATGACCGCATCAACTTCAGGCATTCCGGTAACTATTTTGGGCATTCACACGTTTCCTAACTTTACATGACCAAAATTTTTATGACCCAACTAAACACATGTCTTGAGGATTCTGACTAGATAACAAATAATTTGACACCACTAGAATTTGATCCATCAATAGGTATATCAATATATATTCTCTGGGAACTAATAGACATAAATTTCCCTTCCATATCATTGTCTTCATTTGTGACCAAGAGGAGGTTCTAGGAAGAACATATAATTTATAATCATAATGTAGCCACGATGGGAAATACTAGATAGATACATTCCTCCTAAAATATAAGTAATTTAAAATAAAGAGGCAATGTTTTTCCCAACCCCACAACATTGTACCAAGATCACCCTTGTTCACATAACTTGAGTGGATGAAAACTGGATTAGCTAAAAACATATTTTAGTCATCCTGCAAACCGTCTCACTCCTTTTCTCAGAAGTTGCACTAGATCTTTGATTATAGACCCACTCTAGTAGAACTCAGCAGAGATGGCTCAAATATCCTCTTCGTAAGCATATCAAATGTTAGCATGAGTCTCTAAAGAATGTTATGATGAAGGTCCTTGATTACTATCAAAATGACTTGGTACACGGATGCAAGGAAAACACCAAGATATAATCTCCTTGAATACCCATCAGCTCATGATTCAACCCAACTGTTAAAGAATATTTACTCAAAACATAAATATCAGAAGATCCATCAGGTCTCGTCATCTCCGCCTAACAATGAGAACTTAATACTGGATAATACATTCCTGAGACTAAGAAAACACAGGGTTTCATGCACAGGTAGTGTGAAAGAGAAAAATATTGCAAATACATATGTGGTATACCAAGAAGGGAACCTCCAATGTCTAAAATAAATACACCAGGTACTTAAAAAAGTAAAGAGCAAGAAAAAAACGCTGCCAACTAGAATTTACATAGAAGAGGTTAACAGGAGCAGAAGAAGCTTAATCAAAATAGCTAAACGATACGGTGCCTCCTAACCTCGTTCTTCCTCAGCATACAACAAACACCACAACGACATGAAGTTTCCTCTCACAGACAATTAAATAGGCTTTAGCGAAGATACAGATCAAGAAAAAATCCATTTGTGTGTAGTAAACCGAGGAAAAATTTGGGTGTGGATTTATTTCTACATACAGGTTTGATTTAATCCATATTAGTACTGATTTTAGACAACTTCTTGTTAGAGCTCTAATTAGCAAGGTTCCCTGTCACGTTTGGTTTGGCACAGGAAAAGAAGAATTTCTAAAATCATGATGTGGAAATTTTCGATGGACATGGTGTCATATCTTTACAGCTATCATTTCAGTCCAAATGACTTATCCCACATATGCGTGCCTATCCACAATGCCTTCCTCGAGCCCCAAAACCATATTTTCTTCTTTCCAACACATGTTGACCAAGTTTTACATGTCATTTAATTAATTTATTTATTTATATGGTTTAACCCAAATAAAAACACTCCAGACATTGACAGCTGCATAGGAGGGGCACTACATGGACAAAACACTCCCAAAGAACAACTTTTTGACAAGATGAACTCAAAATATAATACCCACAAGAAAACGAGAAAGAATACGACATCATTTACTACCTGAGGAACTAAGTAAAATACTAGAATCTTAAAAACTAAAAAACTGTTGTGCAAATACAACCTAGACTACAAGATAAAGGAAAAAATGGATTAAAATAATCAAACATCTAAGAGTCAACAGATGCAACCAAAATCAATGAAAAATGCTAACACGTAAGTAAGGAAAGATCTAAACATGAATCTAGTGACCAAAGGCATGCTACAAAAAATGCAACCCAAATAAAACACATGCAAAAAAAATATAATACATAGGCCAACACCTAATGGAATCCATGAACACAATAATTTCCATAGAGAACACATGCCAAAGAAACACAAAACAAAAACAAGACATCTAAAGTTGATGTGCTAAAGGTCATGAAAAGCCCAACTTATCTCCCCATAGCCATTGGCTACCCATAGTTTTTTCCTTTTTAATTTCATTATTCTACTTTAATTTATTTCACTCGTAGATTAAAGATGGAACAAAGATTTAATGAAATGCATTCACATCGATAGATTTTCACTCTTAAAAAAACACGTAAATACTCCAAGTAATTAGCAAGAAGAAATAATCACAAGGAACTTGTGCATAGGAAATAATGGTCTTCTTATTTATGTAGATCAAAATATAGGTACACATAAGGGAGTGTTGTATACATCCCATACTTGGACTTTTCATACTCAATAAATAGAGTGAGGATTCATAATGCAAAAATATCATGTAACTCCCATATGACAATTAAACTATGACACGTATGACAAATTCTATGATAGAATTTGTCATATGTCATATAACTCCCTAAAATACCTATGAATCACCTAAGTAAGATGGATTAGTTCCATGTGTAAGGTGTAAATATCGTAATAAATAAATAATAGGTAAATAATAATCCCTCACAACAACAACTCCCTTCATCAAAGATTAGGAAGAGTTATAAAGAGAAAGAGGACTCTACTAAACAAACTAAGAAAGATGCATCATATGGGTCCCGAGAACAAGGATTGATGAGGCTCCCATGTATAAGTTGTAATATATCTAAAATATGAAGAGGAGAAGGAGAAGAGGACTGTGACTGAACTAGATGCACTGCAGTAGTAGACATTACCCTAGGAAGAGAGTGAAAGTGAAAATACTTGGCTTCAATGAAGAGTTTGATAAAGATGTGTGCAAATTGATCTTATGTCTAACAATAGTGAAAATCGGTGATGTCTCCAATAATCAACTCCCTAATGAAGTAGATGTGCATCTCAATATTCTTCTTTTGTTTATGTTGAACCAAATTTCTGTAGATGGAGATATTGCTAAGTTTATCACAATATATAATGGTAGGTTACTAAAATTGAGTACCAACCTCTGTTAGAATCCCTTGTAACAAAATTAATTCCATGTCAGGATTTACTTCTCCCGTGTATTATACCTCTCTAAAAGATATAGTAATAGCATATTTATTCTAATTTAACACATTGACCTGACCAAACCAAGAGAAAAATTTTATCGAGAGGAAGATTTCTTATAATGTACATCACCGACTAAATCAAAATGTGTCTACCCAACTAAATCAATTTATGCCCCTTGCATGTAATGAATGTCATTAGTTGTTGTTCCTCTAACATAGCATGATGGGTCGTTGTATTCTTCCAATCATTTAACTAACATAATCTTTGTCAGTGTCATTCTAAAGCAGGGTTGTGTCCAAGGCAATATGCAATGGAGTATAGGAGAACCAGTTATATGTTGAGTTTGTTGGGGGGTTGCTTAGTTTTAATGACTATTCTACGGAAGTGCAGTTAAAATCTACGGAAATTAAATACAAATCTATGGAATTCAACTATGTGCAATGAAATGGATTTCAACAACTAATCTTCTACTGTAAAGTAAAATACGCACACACTTATTCTTAACAAATTAAACCATAATTGAATAACAAGAATTTTTAGCAGAAAGAAAAAACTATTCATGAACTAGATTTTCATAACAAACGCATCTACTATAAGTGAAAATGATAATGGGGAAAGTAGATATAGTTAATCAAAACATGCATGTAAGACTCATCAAATGAGAATTTTAGTAAAACTAATCGAAGGACTGTATGCTTGTAAAACTCAAAGTAACCTCATATCACCTCTGTTGAGTGGGCCCTTTCTCTTCCTCGGGATAGAGTGATCAACAACTTTTGATTCTCAAAATGTTGTAGCTTTCATTAACTTTGAAATGAGTTCATAACATATCAAAAACAAATCCAAAACAGTATGCAGATAATCTTCTTCAATAATCCAAAAAGTGGTACTCAAGTTCTGAAGACAAAGTCTTCATATAGATAATGTTGGTTACAAGATCCGCCATATTAGGCGGCATAAAACACTGTCCATCAAATATCAATTAAAAACTCGTACATTCCTATGGGCTGTTAGAGTCAAGCCCAAGCTAATAGGTCAATTCGATAGAAATAGTCTTCAGCCCCATGCTTCGAACTCGGGCTTCTTATCCACCAGTAACTCCCATTATTCCTTGCACACATCATCACATTTTATCTCATAAAAGCAGTTAGTAGGAAGTTCATGGGATAAACAATTTTCATAAATAATAGCAAGGAGAATGCATCAACCTACTAAGACATGACTACACAAAACATCCCCATATACTAATAAGTCATATCACAAAGAGTATTTCCGGTCTAAAGAAATGATATAAATGAGCCAAACAATGCACTCATCATTTTCCCATTGACTTTACCTATTGCATGTCCCAATGCAACTCATTTGCACCCTACTCTCCTGCCAAGTTGGTCAGCCATGTCATACTCCTCGAATTGATCAGCGTATTGCTTTGTGGTATTCTTGCAGCCCTGAGTATTAGAGGTCATTTCCACCCAGGTAGTGAAACTGTCATGGGACTGTGCTACACTGTTCTACCAAGTCGTAAGAGGGCTTAAGAGGAGTGGTGGCCTCACTTGGAGGCCTGCCCATTCATCAATGTGTTTCTGACTGGTTTTCTCTGTAGTTTGTTTAACAATGGCGATGAGGGAATCACCCCTTCACATGTTCCAGCTCAATTTTTGAGGAGAGAGGACCTCCCTACATTTTAAAGGCAGGCTTAAAGTATCCCATCTCCTATCGGAATCTTGCCAAGAAGCTCCAAAATTCTCCTGACTATAATTTTCAAAATCAACAATACACTGAAGCAAAATCTGAGAAGTATGCACCCCAACCCCTGCCTGGTAGTACAATGATCTAAAGTTTTTCTGCAGGGTGACATCTGTGTGATGGGTTGGGTGAATGTAAAATCCGATGGACTAAGCAATGTTATTGAAACTGTTTGTTTGCTACCTCCAAATTATCTGATTCTGCAATACAGACTGAAATGTTTTAATTTGAAAATCCCCCACAAATAGGTTGATCAAGAAATCAGGGACATTGGTCACTATCATGTTATGTAAATAAAATTCACAGAGTAAATTTTGAATTTCTGGAGTGCTATTCTTGTAGACTGATAAAAAACTAGGTCCATCGGGAATTTCGTGAGGAGCTTGAGAACACAATTGAAATAACTGCCAAGAATAAAATTGTTCTTGGACATACATGCTATAGACTGAGGAGAGTTTCCTACAAGACAGTAGTTTGATGGCTAAAGGACAAATAAAGACTAAGATAGATGTTAATTTTTGTTTTTCCTCTTCCAAAGATTCTTTTTCCTTTTTTAATTTTTGATTTTCTTTCCACAATTCCCTTTCCTGAAGGGACAACTGTTAGAAATTATTCAAGAGGGTAAGACCCTTATCATGTTATCGCTTTAGACAAATCACTTCATGCTACAGGGCAGCAATCTCCCAAACTTTTTCTACTGTCTTTTGTGTAAATTCAGCTTGTAATAAAAGAGTGGATTCTTTCATACCTTGTAACTGAGATTTTAACAACGCTATCTCCTCCAGATAGTTATAAGAAGGTGCCACTTGAGTGTCAAGCATTTCTAGAGTTATAGTGTGAATTTCTGTAAATGACGAAACAACAGATCATGGAGTGGCCAAGACATCCTCCGTATGCAATTCCTCCCTAATGTGGGCGGTGTCATCAGGCAAGGACTCCAATTTGAAACCGCCTGTCTGTAGAAATGAGCCAAGCTGCCGGGACCATAGTTGCATGGAGAAAGATAGGGCCATGGGACACTTGCATTTTGAATCAGAAATGGATGGGGATGGTCCCTCGGGAGTACCAACCGTGTCAGCGTGCTCAAGAACGTCAACTACCTTTGCTTGACTATGTGAAGGGCCCGATGCAAGGGTAGACCGAGGTGTAGAAGAGAGGCCAGATTTTAATTTCTTAGGCCTGGACCCTTCGCCACCAACACGTCCCTCGAGCCTCCGCTTTGGGCGAAAGAAAACTTGGTGTGAACACAAAGATGAATCAACCCTGGGTGCTTAAGCATAGACTTGCCCCCAATGGACCAGTGTTTCTAACATACCTTAATGATATAATCTGCGAGGTACTCTAGAAAATTGACCCAAAGGGCCTAGTTGACATGTCCCTTTCTAAGGTGAATGATCATTTTGAGCACATCACCACCAAGAATAGAGGTCTGGCTGTCACATATAAAATACCTGTTAACCCATTTAACAATCTCACCATAGATTCCAAGAAAACATTTCCACTTAACACCCTTCTGGACAACCAATGGAGTCAGGATAACCTCCGAGAGTGCCTTGCCTTTGTCGTGGAACTAAGCAATTAGACTTTGTAATGGGGCATTCGTCATAACCTTTAAACTGAAATTTGGTAGACCAGACAGGTCAAAAATGACCTGACTGCTAATTTTAACTCTTCGTCCACCAACTTGTGAGTATGTGGACTCAAAATTGTTTAAGAACTCTTCCACAATTCTCTCATCAAAACCTTCAAATAGCCGAATGAAATCTAACCATCCGAAATCATGAAATACCTATGAAAGGGTGGCATTCCGGAGCAAGGCATCAGGTGAAGCATGTTCTCATGTCTTTCACGGTCCCATGCTGGGCCAAAAAAGTAAGAAATACATGGTAGCAGAAAAACCAAAGCAGAGCGTTTCTTCTACTTCCTGTCAAGTGTTTGATAAAACTAGTTGTGATTGATGTGCATATCACAACAGGAAGAAGCAGTTACAGAGCATTAAATTTCAAATGAAACCATATTCCTTGGGTAACGCAACATCAAGAAAAGGTGACAATGAAAAAAATAGTAATGAGACCGACCACCCATGTGAGATTAAGATTTTTGCGGCAGCACATATTCCATGGTTGAGGAACAAGAGCCATCTGTCCTAACGTTGGAGAGTATGACACATCAAAGGATGTGGAGATTTATGAGCCATTACTCCTTTTATGTCATCATTCTAATAGCCAGATTTGGAAGAGATCCAGAATGATCATAGCAATCATTTCATGATGGCATCATAATGACAAAATGAATACATGGGGAAATGTTTTAGCATAGAAATATCATTAGTAAGTTAAATGCACTTACCCATGCCACATTTAGTCAGCCAATATCAGTAGATTCCTATGCCCCATAATTTGGGATGAAACATGATTAGAGGTAGTAGAAATAACGAAAATTCCTACATATATTGGAAATTACTATAAGAAATGCTAACTAAGGGAAGAATATTGAATGAAGGATCATCTTCCTTTATTGAATTTGTAAAATATTAATTACGCCATGCATGAGAGGAAAGGAGCCTCCTCAGCATGCATGTCTGATCGTAACAGAATGTCGTCGGTGAAAGTCTTCTTATCCAGTGGTGGGTGATAAACTCGAAGCCTGTGCCCATTTACCAGAAGAGTCTGTTTATCTCCATCAATAGGTATCAAGCCGAACAGAGCCATTATCAAACACTTTATTTACCTGATAGGGACCTAACCAATGCATACGAAACTTGCCTTTAAACTGCTGATAGCGGGAAACAAAGAGAAAACCCCATTGTCCTTCATGAAATATCCATTTTTTTATGTGAGCATCATGCAAAGTTTTCCAATGATGCTGTAGAATTTTGGTCCGCTGCTATGCCTCCATCCGCATTTCATCTAATTCATTCAACTGCAACACTTGCTCATGCTATGATTCATCCAAATCAATCCCAACTTCCAACGCTGTTTTCCAGGTGCGCAACTTGAACTCCATAGGTAATAGTGGCTTCTTCCCAAAGACCAGATCATAGGGAGTGAAACCAGTAGTTGTTTTTCCATGTCGTGTTGTAGGCCCATACGGCCTCAGGAAGCTTTGGTACTCAATTTTTTCTATTGACATTGAACACCTTAGTTATAATATTCTCGAGATCTCGATTGGTGACTTCCACTTGCCCATTGGATTGGGGGTGATATGGTGATGATTTCCGGTGCCTAATTCTACAGATTCCTAAGAAATCTTCAATCATATTTGAAGCAAATTGAGGACCTTGATCAGATACAATGGCCCTTGGTGCTCCAAATCGCAGCAATATCTAGTTATAGAGAAAATCAGAAACAACATCTTCATTAGATGATGCCAATGCTTGAACTTCAGCCCATTTGGTGACATAGTCCGTGCATACCAAGAGATTACTCCTTCCCGAAAGATGGAGAATCAAATGGTCCAACAAAATCAATACCCCATTTCTCAAATGGTCCTAGAACCAACCTGAGGGTTCAAAGGCATTTCCATAGAAATTGTAGGTTTTCCCATTCGTTGGCATGCATCGCACTGCTACATATACTTTTTGACAATCTTATGGAGGGAAGGCCAATAGTACCTTGCTCCAAGGATCTTGTGAATTGTTCGTTTTACTGAATAATGTCCACCTCCTGGCTCATCATGACACGCTCGTAGTATGTCATGTACCTCATCCTCTCGAACACACCTTTGAAGAAACCATGTCAGGAAAACATTTAAATAAGATTTCGTTACACCATTTATATGTTGCACTATTTCTAACCAATCGCCTTCTTTCTTTATGAGTAAAATAAGCAGGAAACTTCCCTGTTGTTAAATAATTTGTGAGATCAGTAAACCAGGGAGTCTTAGTTGAGATAGCAAACAAGTGTTCATTGGGAAATTGATATTGGACTGCTTCGTCATCACCTGAAGCATTTATTCTTGTTGGTCGTCAGATAGGACTTTTTAGAAGAGCAACAGTCAGGGGACAAGAAGTCCCTCCTCTTTAATGGGAGAGGTTCCCTTATTCAGAAATGAACTTATTTACAAATGTACAGAACATTGTTTTATGGTCAAACTTGGATTTTACGAAAGTGTTTTCCACAAGGATCATCAATCACACAAGGACTGAGGAAAGGGAATAAGAAGATGAGCAGAATAGCAACATTCAGAATTATAGATAGCAGAATAATTCCTCCTGTATGCGAAGCTTCAAAGAATTTAAGACAAGATCATTTGCAATGGCTGAATGAGATTAAATTTAAAGACACAAAGTTCCATAAATAACCTTCTTCAGATTTATTAATCAAGGACACAAAGTTCCTTCTTGGTTGTACAAGATCACTGTATTTGCAAAACTGAACAGTATGCAATCAGAGAGACTAACGAGTTAGGAACAAAATGATCTCCACAATATTAAAGGAAAACACAGAGATAACAAGAATTAGATAGATAGAGAATGAAAAGCCCTTTTGTATTGATTTCTTTAAGATCTATTTACACTTTCAGCAAATATTCCAAGTTCTTCCTCCTTCGTAGAATGGCGTAGAAATGCCATTATATAGTTTGCAGAGTCAGTTACTCTTCGTAACCGTTTCTTTTAACTAGAGAATAGTTAAGGAATGCCAGTTACGTAATTTCTTAACTAATTACATGGAATACGAAAGGAATGGGAAGAAGAGAAAAGAAAGGAGAAGGAGACAGGTGGCCAGCCATCTGGGAAGGACCCACTGTCTTCAGAATCCGCTGCTTGAATTTTCCTCCACGTCTCAGCTCATGTATTTGCCACGAGGGACACACCAGACGTTTCATCTTGAGGATGACAATGAGTGTCTTTGAAAACTGATGCAACCAGCGTCTTGAGAGCTTCGTCCTTCGCCAACTGCTCCTTGAAATTTGATCTTCGGATTGATAGCATCAGAGCCGCAACTTAAATTCATATTTTAGCATATTCGGGTCGAGCGGGAAAAACTAAGTATGAATTGCCTTAGGTTCACTTGGGACATGTGAGACGCGAATGCGTGAAACACGAGGCTCGGCCGATTCAGGTGAAACAGGGAGAAGACGCACAAAATGCAATTTGGGACAATTGGGACGAAAATGTGCGAAGTGACGCGACTCCGGGCGGTTCGGCCGAAATTGGAACAGTTTGCATTTTTTGATTTGGGACTTCGAGCTCTGAAGTACATGACTCGGGAGTTTCGGCCGACAATGGAACAGCGTGCATTTTTTAACTTTGGGACATTCGCGACAAAAAGTTCCGAAGGACGCGGTTCGGGCGAATTGGCCGAAATTGGAACAGAGAGCACTTTTTGGAACTTCGGGACAGTTGGGACAAAATCAGGCGAATCGGCCGAAAAATGGAACAACAGGTCCGTTTGAACTTGAGAAATTTGAGACTAAAAGTTCCGGAGTACGCGAATCGGGCGGTTCGGCCGAAAGTGGAACAAAAGGTCTGCTTGAACTGGGACACTTGGACCAAAAAGTTCCAGAATGCGCGACTTGGGAGTTTCGGCTGAAAATGGGAAAGCTCGCACTTTTTAAAATGGGGCAGTTGGGACAAGAAAGTGTGAAGTACGCGGGAAGGATGGTTCGGCCGAAATTGGGGAACAGACACGCACTTTGAGTTTTGGGACACTTGGGACAAAAATTTTCCGACGGGCCCGAAAATGGGACAGCTTCGGGGATTTCGGCCGGTCGGAGAACAGAAAGCACTTTCGTACTTGGGACACTTGGGACAAAAACTTCCGACAGGCCCGAAATATCATACAAAATGACCCAAAACACAGATTTTCTCAATTTTCACGGCTTAGGCACTTCAGAGAAAATAACTCATGAACTCAAAATTTTGAAATTTTTACTTCTTATCAGAAGCAGGGAATTTTGAGTGGACAACAGCTGGCTCCTTCTGGGGATGACTTGGTATAAATTCTCGGAATGAGACAAGGCAAGAACTTAGATAAACTCGGTGAAGCAGACCAGTGCCTTATCCATTGGGCAAAGGAGTCAAAAACAAACCAACACAGAGGGCAACACACACAACAACAGAAGGGGAAACACACCGAAAGCAGAAAAGCAAAAACACTGTACAGAATATACAAAGGGACTCCCTAGTCACCTAGGACTTGAACAACTTCAAATACTGCCCACTATAAGGAAGTGGGAGGGGGGAACCATCCATGTAATCAAGATAGAAAGAGTTCTTACCAGCAAAGTGTCTTATCTTGAATGGTCCGAGCCACAGTGAATCAAATTTTCCATGGCTGCCATGAGGTTCATGTCTTTTGTCCCATAACAGCGGTATCTCCAACTTGGAACTCTCTGAACCTAGCTTTCTTGTCAAACAGAGCTTTTACCTTCTGCTGGTGAACAGATATCCTGTCAGCAACCTCCAATCTGTCCTCGTTCAGTTTGTGCAGGTACATGATTCTTTTATCCAGAGCATCACTGAAACTAGTATCTTCAATGGCCTTCATCAGGTGCAAGGCTGGCAGTTCCACTGTCACTGGCAATTGAGCTTCCACTCCATACACCACTTGAAAAGGAGACATTCCAATGGCTCTTTTAGGTGTGATCCTGTCTGCCCAAAGAGCATCATAAAGCTTCTTATGCCAGTTTCGCTGAGACTCATTGACCAACTTCCTTATGATAGTCACCAGATTTTTGTTGGTGGATTCTGCTTGTCCATTTCCCTGGGGGTAATAATCTAAAGAATGAGCCAGAGAGATGCCATACCCGTAGCAGAAATCCATTATCTCAGTTGAGGAGAAGTTCGAAGCATTGTCTGTTACAATCTTGTTAGGTACACCATACCTTACCAAGATGTTCTCTTTGATGAAGTTGCACACAACTTCAGAAGTAGTGCTCTTGACTGGAATAGCTTCCACCCATTTGGTGAAGTAGTCAGTGGCAGTTAGCACATGCGTGTGACCAGCACTAGAAACAGGGTTCAGTGCACCAATGAAGTCTAGACCCCACTGCTGAAATGGTTCCTCAATCACAACTGGCTTGAGAGGTAAAGATGCCAATTTAGGTCTTCCCACAAAGGTCTGACAAGCTTCACATTTATCCACCCACTTGGATGCATCTCTGAACAAGGAAGGCCAGTAATATCCTCCCCGGAGTATCTTGTGAGCTGTGACTGTTGATGAATAGTGCCCTCCACATGCCTGATCATGGAAAGCTGAGAGCAACTTTCTCTGCTGCTCCTTGTCCACACACTTCAGAAATCTCCCATCTAAACCACGCTTGAACAAGGCATTTTCCCATAGTACATATTGTGCTGATCTCAATTTAACAGTCCTCTTTTCCTTGGCAGTTAAATGAGAGGGGCATTCCCCATAGGTGAGAAAATGGGCAATGTCAGAATACCATTCATCGACTGAACTAAGGAATAGAACAGTAGGAATGTCAGCTTTCTCCTCCAGCAACTCATGTTTGGCTCCTTCAGCAATGAGCTCACAAAGACCCTTTCCACGAACCAGCTTGGTTGGTTTGATATCAATGTCATATTCCTGGACTTTAGCCACCCAGTTTCCTCTCTTGGACCCAAATTCTTGCTGTGTAAGAATTGACTTAACAGTCGTATCTGGAACCAGCACCATAGAGTGAGAGTTGAGGATATAGAAACGGAACTGCTTGACAGCTTTGACTACTGCAAAAGCATGCTTCTCCATCATGGTGTATTTCAGCTCATGATTCTTCAGGATATAGCTCATGAAGGAAATTGGTAGCTCATGTCCATCAGAGTCTTCTTGGGTTAAGACAGCAGCCAGGGTATTATCTGTAGCATAGCAATAGATGATGAAATCTTTGCTGAAGTTAGGACAGGCCAAAACTGGAGTTTTAGCAATGGATTTCTTGATACCCTCAAAGGATTCCTTTCCTTCAGAAGACCAACCAAATGCTTTCTTCCCTTTCATCATCTGAGAAATATTCAAAGTTAATCCAGCAAAATTGGGGATGAATCTTCTTAAAAAATTGATCTTACCGAAAAAGGAATGCACGCCTTTTTTACTGGTTGGGAGAGGAATTTGCTGGATGGCTTGAACTCGTTCAGGATCAATCTTAATACCATCCTTTGAGACAATGTGCCCTAATAGTTTTCCTTCTGTAACACAGAAGACAGATTTTTTAGGATTTAAAGAAATCCCATGCTCTCGGCATCTCAGCAGAACTGTTTCCAGGTGATCAAAATGATCTGCTCTTGTCTTTGAAAACACTGTCAGGTCATCAAGGTATATGACGATACATTTCCCTTTCAAGCTTCCAAAAGCCAAATCCATAGCTCTCTGGAAAGTGGCACTAGCATTGGTCAGCCCAAAAGGCATTCTCTTGTAGGCGAAGGTACCCCAAGGAGTGGTGAAGGCTGTCTTGTGTTGATCTGCAGTATCAACCTCTACCTGATTGTATCTCGAGAACCCATCAAGCATAGATAACATTTCAGATCCTGTTACTGCTTGCAATATTTGATCCATCATAGGCAGGGGGTAGTTATCTTTCAGAGAAGCCTGATTCAAGTTCCTGAAATCAACACAGATGCGGATCTCACCATTCTTCTTCCTAACAGGCACAATGTTTGCTATCCATGTTGAATGGTGAATGGGAAAAATGATTTTAGCCTTCAACAATTTCTGAATCTCCTGAAATATAGTGTCAGCGATTTTGGGATTATACTGCCTTTGTTTCTACTTGAAAGGCTTGATTCCTGGTTTGAGAGGGATAGAGTGCTGCATGTATTTTGGCTTGAAGGCTTTTAGATACTCATAAGAATATGCAAGAACATCCTTATACTTCCTTAGAAGATCAATTTCTTTTCTCCTCTCGTCGGTTGTGCAACATTTCCCAATATTTACTAGCTTGGGATCAGTAGAACTCCCTATATCAATCTTATCATACTCAGCTGATTGCTGAGGTCCAGTAGAAGCTTTAGATTTTACATATCTGTCATGTTTATCAAACAACTCCTCCAAACTCACCAAACCTTTGGGAATCTTGTTTCCTTTGAGTTTAATGCACCCTTCCTGATCTGTTTCTTCTCCTTGGGTGACAGCTTGGTCAGAGGACACACTCTCACGAGGCAGGTTGTCACTTCCCTCAAAATATAGTTGTTTGAAATTCCCCTTGAGTTCCAGGAAGGAAAGCAAATGCTGGTCATCGTTGAAAACTTTCCAGTTATTAGTATTGTCAGGAACACTAGGCCGGTGGACCATTTCAATAGTGAACTTATCCTGAGAGAATTCAGGATGGGGAATCAGTAATGACCCTGAGACAGCTAGTGAATCAGCCCTACTGTTCTTTTCTCTGGGTATTGCTTCAATAGAGAAAGCGTCAAGGAATTCAATTGAATCCCAAACCTGATTCCGGTAATGCTTCAGCCTCCCATTTTTTACCTGAAAAAGGCTTCTGACTTGCTTCACAATCAGCTCTGCATCACACGAGCCAGAAGATTTTTTACACCTCGTTCTTTGGCCACTTGCAGTCCAAGAATGAGAGCCTCATACTCTGCGGTGTTGTTAGTGTTCTCGAACTGCAACTTAAATGAAAAAGGGTGTAGGCAGCCTTCAGGTGACACTAGCAGGACACCAGCTCCAGAACTAGCCGAGGAACAACTTCCATCAAATTCTAAAATCTAAACACCATTGGGATCTTTGGGTGATACTTTGGAGGGTTGGATTTCATCAGGGGACAGAATCATGTAATTACCATGACCTATGTCTTCATAGAGTATTTGTGCCTTAGGATCATCTGTTTTCTGCACAATATACTCAGAATGTTTCTCAGGGAGTAACTTCTTCATTTGTCCATTGACAGGTATGAGGGCGTGTGACCAATCCATTTGAATCTCTCCACCCACATCTTTACAGAAGTTCCTACTTAGCAACATTCCATAAGAAGGAGGAATGTCTGCTACTAGGATGGTAGCCAAGACTTTCTTTTCAGGTAAAGCAGCAAAAGCCACTTGTGCATCTTTAATCCTTCCAACCAAAGGTACTTCCTTACTTTCCATGGAGTAGCAAGATCCATAAGTACGAGTAAGGGTCAAGCCTAAAGCATGAGCTACTTTAGCAGGCATCACGTTATCTGAGGCTTCGGAATCTATGACACAGTTACTGAGCCTATGGCCCGCTATAAGAAGTGTTACATAAAAAGGCTTGATTTTGTCTCCAGGTGAGGTGACAGCAGCTACTAGACTAGGCTGTGGTGCAGAAGGAGGAGTGGGCAAGAGGCCTTTAGAGGTGGTCTTGGAATGGGAATTAACAAATTGGATCATCTTGGCGAAAGCTTTGGGATGGGTTTGGTAGTATTCAGCTTCTGAAATTTGAACCTTAGTCCTTTTTAGATGATCCACAATATCAAAGGATCCAGAGGTGGATGGGCCATCATCATTTGAAATTCTAGGCTTATCAACCTTAGGAGAAAAAGAAGAAGAAGAAACTTTGGTAGCAGGATTGACAGTACTTACCTTTGGTGCAGATGAGGTAGGGATAGGAGATCCTCTTCTGGCAATTACAGGAATAGTTGCCGGCTGCTCCTTAGATTTCTTCATGGGCTGTGTTACTTTCTCCTTCTGCCTCGTCTGTTCTCGAGTCATGATAGCAAATGATTCACTGTTCATATCTGCTACCACTTCATCATAGTCATCTCCATCATCAGTGCCTTCGGTGGTAAAGAAATTAACCCGAGATCCTTCGAGTTCTTCCGCCTCATCATCAAATTCCTCCAGGAATTCCTCATGAGCTTCATCGTCCACATCATCATCTGGCTCTTCAACTTCATAGGTTGCATTCACAGGAACTTTGACAGGAGGACCTTCAAGTGCTAGTCTTGTGTGAGGAGCAGGCAAACGATTTCTGGGCTGAAAATTTCTTCTTGGAACATCTGCATATGGGGCATGCTGGGCCAATTGTTTCTTTATAGCTACTAGATCATTTGCAAGTTTCTGGACTAATGGATCAGTATTGGGTCCAGAGGTGGAGGAGGAAGAAGCAGCAGATTTAGATTTGGGAGGATCTCTCTTCAACTTCCCTGACATGATCAGGTCATCCTCGACACTAACAGCCAGTTCTTGATCCAGAATTAACGTTCCAAGATTAGCCCTTCTTAGAGCATAACTGACTTTGGGCGTTTGAGCATTTAGAAAGAAACATTTTTGAATTTGATCAACCGGTCGAGTATTTACAGGAATTTTGTTGATCAGTCTGTTGAATCGAGCCACAAATTCTCTCATGGGTTCTGATGGATCTTTCTTTATCTGAGAAATTTGGGCAAGCAGGGCATGCACATCTTCTGCCGGCTTGAAACGGCTTTCGAACTGAGTTCTCATTGTATTCCAGTCGGTGATGGCACCAGCCGGAAGGTGATAGAACCAGTCAGCAGCATTATCCTGTAACGTCTCAACGAACAGCCTTACTGAGACGTCTTCATGTTCAACTCCCAAGACTCCACATGCAACTATGAAGGCTGCAATGTGTTCATCAGGGTGTACTTTGCCATCTCCTCTAAACTTGGGGAAGTTCTTTCGGTTACCTCTAGGTAACTCATGCAAAGGCTGAGTAAGGGCCAGGGTCCCGACACGTTGACCCCATGGCAATTGTGCCGCCATTCTTGGAAATACGGCTTGGAGGGGAACTTTAACACCAGCAAGGATCAAAGCTCGTAGATTGGGACTAGCAGGCTCTGAAGGAATACCACCTGTAGGACTTCTATCTTGAACAGGTGGAGTGCTCGTCGAACGAGTTCTTCTATTTCAAGGGAAAGGAAAACCCTGTTGCTCCAAAAGCTGAAACTGAGAATCTTCGATACCAAGGGTCCTTCTCCCGCGAGTGAAACGCGGAGTCGCCAGATCAAAGGATGATCGAAAAATTGCAGTACTGGAATGTGATTTTCCCCAGCGGAGTTGCCAAAAACTGTTGGTCGTCAGATAGGACTTTTTAGAAGAGCAACAGTCAGGGGACAAGAAGTCCCTCCTCTTTAATGGGAGAGGTTCCCTTATTCAGAAATGAACTTATTTACAAATGTACAGAACATTGTTTTATGGTCAAACTTGGATTTTACGAAAGTGTTTTCCACAAGGATCATCAATCACACAAGGAATGAGGAAAGGGAATAAGAAGATGAGCAGAATAGCAACATTCAGAATTATAGATAGCAGAATAATTCCTCCTGTATGCGAAGCTTCAAAGAATTCAAGACAAGATCATTTGCGATGGCTGAATGAGATCAAATTTAAAGACACAAAGTTCCATAAATAACCTTCTTCAGATTTATTAATCAAGGACACAAAGTTCCTTCTTGGTTGTACAAGATCACTGTATTTGCAAAACTGAACCGTATGCAATCAGAGAGACTAACGAGTTAGGAACAAAATGATCTCCACAATATTAAAGGGAAACACAGAGATAACGAGAATTAGATAGAAAAAGAATGAAAAGCCCTTTTGTATCGATTTCTTTAAGATCTATTTACACTTTCAACAAATATTCCAAGTTCTTCCTCCTCGTAAAATGGCGTGGAAAGGCCATTATATAGCTTACAAGTCAGTTACTCTCCGTAACCGTTTCTTTTAACTAAAGAATAGTTAAGGACCGCCAGTTACAATACCTTAACTGATTACAAAGAATACAAAAAGAAAGGGAAGAAGAGGAAATAAAGGAGAAGGAGACAGGTGTCTAGTTCTGAGAAGGACCCACTGTCTCCAGAAACCGCTGCTTGAGTTTTCCTCCACGTCTCAGCCATGTCTTTGCCACGAGGGACATACCAGAAATTTCATCTTGAGGATGACAACGAATATATTTGAAAACCGATGTAACCGGCGTCTTGAACTTCGTCCTTCGTAACTGCTTCTTGAAATTTGATCTTCGGATCAAAGCCGCAACTTAAATTCATATTTTAGCATATTCGGGTCGAGCGGGAAAAACTAAGTATGAATTGCATTTGGTACGCTTGGGACATGTGAGACACAAATGCGCGAAACACGTGGCTCGGCCAGTTCGGGCGAAACAGGGAGAAGACGCACAAAATGCATTTTGGGACAATTGGAATGAAAATGCGCGAAGGACGCGGTCCGGGCGAACCGGTCGAAAATGGAACAGTTTGCATTTTTTGATTTGGGACAACGAGCTCTGAAGTACGTGACTCGGGAGTTTCGGCCGAAAATGGAACAGTGTGCATTTTTTAACTTTGGGACATTCGGGACAAAAAGTTCCGAAGGATGCGGTTCGGGCGAATTGGCCGAAAATGGAACAGGGCGCACTTTTTGACTTCGGGACAGTTGGGACAAAATCGGGCGAATCGGCCGAAAATGGAACAACAGGTCTGTTTGAACTTGATAAATTTGAGCCAAAGTTCCAGAGTATGCGACTCGGGCGGTTCGGCCGAAAGTGGAACAAAAGGTCCGCTTGAACCTGGGACACTTGGACCAAAAAGTTCCGGAATGCGCGACTTGGGAGTTTCGGCTGAAAATGGGAAAGCTCGCACTTTTTAAAATGGGGCAGTTGGGACAGGAAAGTGCGAAGTACGTGGGAAGGATGATTCGGCCGAAATTAGAACAACACGCACAAAAAGTTTTGGGACACTTGGGACAAAATTTTCCGACGGGCCCGAAAATAGGACAGCTTCGGGGATTTCGGCCGATCGGGGAACAGAGTGCACTTTCGTACTTGGGACACTTGGGACAAAAAGTTCCGACAGGCCTGAAAATCACACAAAATGACCCAAAACACAGATTTTTTTAATTTCACGACTTAGGCACTTCAGAGAAAAACACTTGAACTCAAAATTTTGAAATTTTTACTCTTATCAGAGCGGGGAATTTTGAGTGGACAACAATTCTGGAAAGAAATTCAGCAACAACATTAGATTTCCCAGGCTTATCTATAATAGTGAGATTGAATTCTTGCAACAAGAGTAACCAGCGAATGAGCCTTCTGCCAACCACTAGTTTGTTCATCAAATATCAAATGGTAGAGTGGTCGGTGTAAACAAAAATTTTATATCAAGTGATGTAATGACGAAATTTATTCAAAGCATATACCACAGCCAAAAACTCTTTTTCCGCAGTAGTGTAATTATTTTTCGTAGGAGTCAGATTTTTGTTGATAAAATAAATTGCATACATATGATCTTTTGAGTCTTTCTATCCAAGGACAATGCCCATGGCTGTATTAGAAGCATCAATGTGGATATGGAAAGGTTGTCCCCAGTCAGGGTCATGTAAGACAGGGGCATTTGTTAGCTTCTCTTTGATAGAATCAAATGCCTATTGACAATGAGAAGACCATTCAAAAACACAATCTTTGGTTAGCAATGAAAAGATTGGGGTGGCGATTTTGCTAAAATATTTTATGAATCAGCGGTAATAACCTACATGGCCAAGGAAACTGTTGATGTCATTCTGATTAGCTGGTGTAGGTAATTGGGTGATGATTGATATCTTTTTGGGATCCACCTTTATACCTTGGGCTGAAACATGGTAACCTAAGACAATTCCTTGATCAACCATCATTAGACATTTTTCATGACTCAGAGATAGTTGGTGTTGTTCACATTGACTAGGTACTTTCTCAAGATTATTCAAAGATTCTTCAAAAGTGGATCCATGGACAGGGAAATCATCCATAAAAACCTCAACACAGTTGTTAGCAAGATCTACAAAAATGGCCAAGACTGCCTGCTGAAATGTGGCAGGGGTGTTATAGAGCCCAAAAGGTAAGACTCTGTAAGCAAATGTACCCCAAGGGCACGTAAAAGTAGTCTTATCCTGATCAGCAAGGGCAATACTAATTTGATTATACCCACTGAACCCATCCAAGAAAGAGAAATATTTCTTACCAGCCAAATTGTCCAGGACTTGGTCAATGAAGGGCAAGGAAAAATAATCTTTCTTGGTGGCTTTGTTAAGTTCCTTGTAATCAACACATATTCGCCACTTACCATTCTTCTTGGGAATAATAACTAATGGGGAAACCCACTGACTATAAGATATAGGATAGATGAAACCTACCTTTAGGATCTTTTCAATCTCAGTTTTGACTATGTCTCTCAATGTTGGATTGATTCTTCATTACAGCTGTCTTAGAGGTTTGATGTCATTAGTGTAAATATGATCTGTATAGATGCTAGGATGAATTCCTTTCATATCAATGTAATCCCAAGCAAAAGCATGAGAATGTTTCTTCAGAACCTCAAGCACCCTAGCTTCTTGATTGACCTCCAAGTCGCTTCCTATAGACAAATCTCTACCCATACTGACAAGAACCTGCTTAGTATAATCCGCAAGAGCAAGCTCTGTACTAGTGATAAAAGAATTCAATGGGAAAACCTGGGGTTGAAGCATGTGCAGGATGGATATGTTATCAAAATATATAACCTTAGTTAAAGGACAATAAAAATCAGGAAATAATGTTTAGAATTATAAGCATAGAGTTTCCTACCAAACTCAGCAGAGGTAATGTCTTTTGCCGATATTCCGACTTCCGTAGAAGTAGTGTTGATTTCCGTAGTAGCAGAGTCCTTAGAATCAGTCTGCACATAAGACTTTGCATCTTCTGTCATATGATTGTGTACTGCAATAGTGGCTAGAAAAGAAGAATCCAAAGAGTTAGCATCCAAAGAATCCACCCATACCTGGTCACAATTGTTTGTATAAGTTTGGGTAGGAGGATATAATGAAATGTGTTTGGATATCTACCCATTTAGAATTGTCATGTTGTCTGACCTACAGTCAATGTAAGTAGCAACTGTAGCCAGCCAAGGTCTTCCTAAGATGACTGGATATCCCAAATTTTGAGCTTTAGGTTGTAAAACCATGAAATCAACTAGGTAATCCCATGATTCAACAGTGACCATTATATCTTCAACCACACCATTAGGTATAGCAATGGATTGATCTGCTAATTACATAACAGTGTTGGTTGGTTGAAGTCCTGTCAAGGGTAGTAGGTTAAACATTTTTGTTGTGATAACATTAATAGCAGCACCAAGATCCACCATAACATTAGTTATTGACTGGTTGTTTATACAAATAGTAATGACAGGGCTCCCAAGATCCCCATATTTTGGTGAGATGACGGTGCCAACAACTAAATCAGCCAAATTCCCTTCAACTCTGACAGTCTTTAGGTATTTCTTTTTTCTTCCTGGTGTCTTTATACATTCATTTCTAATGGTTTGGTTGAGTTCAGGGATGTCCCTTATTGCACATAGCAGTGGAACCTCAATATGTACTTTTTTCAATTCCTGAACTAGTTTTGTTTCATCTGCAATCCGAGTGTCGTGTAATCGCTTAAGAAAAGGGGATGTAGTCGGTTTGGGTACTTGATCATCTTGGTTATCTGACATTGGTGAAGAACTAGTGTTACCTTCAAGTTTTTTTTCTTTATTGGCATCATCAGACAGTTCTGTGATAACAACAGGAGGGTTCAATATTTTACCAGATCGTAATCATAAATTACTAATAGTGTTAACCTGTATGGTGTTACCTGCATCTTTGTCATTAATCGAAGTTTTCTGTTTATTTTTAGGATTGGATACCAGCTAAGCCGGAAGTTGTGTTTTTGTTTCTTGTCCTTGATTTTGGTAGGCTTGAGGTGGAGGCATTAAAGCTTGTTGTGGTTGTTGGAACCTATGTTGTTGATTATTGTTTTGTGGTGGTGCCCAGTACTGATTTTGGCTAAAATTTTGTTTAGGACATCCCTGTTCCTTGTGCCAAGGATTGGGTAAGGGTGGTGGAGCCCAACCTGACTGAGTGTATGGATTTTTCCAAGGTGGTGGGTATGGATAAGTCATCCAGTTTGAGTTTTCCCACTCAGGTTTTCCCCAAGAAGATTGAGAGGCCTGATTTGGCCATGGCATTCTCCAGGGATTCTGAGGTGGTCTAGATGGGAACCAGCCCTGATTGTTTGGTCTTTGGACAAAATTTAATGTAGCACTTGTTTGAGAGATGGCATTCAAACCTCCCTTCAATTGTGGTAGAAGTGTGCAATGTTTAGTGTCATGGTCAGTAACTTCACAGATTAAGCACATATCTGTGACATCCAAAGGACATTCTCTCAAGGGGTTTCTCTTCCGACATTTAGGGCAATACATGTCCAATGGTTCTTTAGCAAGGGTGGATTTTGCCTTGAGTCCATCTATGGTGGATGTTAATTGCAGCAGAATATTTGTTTTCATGTTGGCCATTTCTTCGAGAAGTTCAGAGGTACCCAAATACTTGGATGTTTTTTTCCTTCTTATTCCTCCACATGCTCTAGAATATCTTCTACATAGCTTAGTAATTTTTTCCATGGTAAGCTTATGCACGTCTCCACCTCCCATGAGATGGAGAGAATCCTTGGTTTCCTCATCCGGTCCTTTCAGAAAGACTATTTTAGTGATGTCTGCATGTAACTCATACCGACTACGTTTATGGAGAAAGAGGAATCTATGTAGATAATCCTCTACATTCTCATCTTCCTTTTTCCATATTTGGAAGAACTCTTCCTTCATATCCCTTCCTCTACAATAGTCTTGGTATTTATCCAGGAAGGTTGTTTCCATGGCTTTCCAGAAGTTAATGGAGCTGGATGGTAACCCCATAAACCATCTCATAGCAGAATCTTTGAGAGTGGAGGGAAATAATTTCAGGTTTTTATTGTCAGTTCGGTAATCATATGTCTGGCACAGGATTTTAAATTCAAACAAAAAATGATCAGGGTCTTCTTTGGTCATTCCTCGAAAGAGGGGGAGGATGGATGGTGATATTTTTTTCATTGGTGCATCCTCATCTGCATCGAGGACAATGGGGTATGTAAATGTTCATCCTAAAGGTTGTTCTTCAACATTCCTAAGATCCCCCATTGCAGAATGATGTGAAGAGGATACAAAATTCTTAGAAAAGGTTCTAGGCGTGGAATTGGAATCTGTATCACTCTCAGTGTTTCTCTCTTGTGAAGTTTCTAAAGAAATTTGTTGAATATTGTGTGCTATAAATCTCCCTTGGTTATCTCGTGAACTATGCATCCAGGTTGGTTTGTTAAATTGAGGTTCGAGAGAAATGCTAGTTTCCTATATGAACTCTATTAACACCCATAACATATGGAATAAAATAATGGAGCTTATGGTTATGTAGTCCCCGACAATGATGCCAAAAATGATGGGTCATTCTATTCTTCCAATCATTTAACTGACATAATATTTTTCAATGTCATTCTAAACCAGGGCTGTGTCCAAGGAAATGTGCAATGGAGTCTAGGAGAACCAGTTATACGTTGAGTTTGTTGGGGGGTTGCTTAGTTTTAATGACTATTCTACGAAAAAGTAGTTAAAATCTATGGAAATTAAATAAAAATCTTTGGAATTCAACTATGTTCAATGAAATGGATTTCAACAACTAATCTTCTACTATAAAGTAAAATACGCATACACTTATTCTTAACAAATTAAACCAAAACTGAATAATTGGAATTTTCAGCAGAAAGAAAAACTATTCATGAACTATATTTGCATAACAAAAGCATCTACTCTAAGTGAAAATGATAATGGAGAAAGTAGAGATAGTTATTCAAAACATGCATGTAAAACTCATCAAATGACAACTGTAGCAAAACTAATCGAAGGATTGTATGCATGTAAAACTCAAAGTAACCTCGTATCTCCTCAGTTGAGTGGGCCTTTTCTCTTCCTAGGGAGAGAGTGATCAACAAATTCTGATTCTCAAAATGTTGTAGTTTTCATTAACTTCGAAATGAGTTCATAACATATCAAAAATAAATACAGAACAATATACAGATAATCTTCTTTGATAATCCAAAAAGGTGGTACTCAAGTTTTGAAGACACAGTCTTCATATAGATAATGTTGGTTACAAGATCTGCCATATCAGGTGGCATAAAACACTATCCATCAAATATCAATTAAAAACTCATAGATTCGAACTCGGGCTTCCTATCCACCAGTAACTCTCATTATTCCCTACACACATCATCACATTTGATCTCATAAATTCAGTTAGTAGGAAATTCATGGGATAAATGGTCTTTATAAATAATAGCAAGGATAATGCATCAACCTACTAAGACATGACTACACAAAACATCCTCATATACTAATAAGTCATATCACAAAGAGTATTTCCGGTCTAAAGAAATGATATAAATGAGCCAAACAATGCACTCATTATAGCAAAGGATCCACTTTTCTCCTTTCTGATGAAAATCATGAGGTTTCTATATAAATCTTACCAAAATCCCACCATTGAATAATAAATTTGGTTCAGTATGGGTTAAGTAGATCAAGCTCCCAACAAGTTAGTGATGAAGGTTACCATTGACTATGGGAGTGGAGCAATCGGCTACTAGCTTGATTCTAGAATTTAAAGGAGTGGGAGATTTCTTACAATTTACAATGTTAAACCTAGAACATTTATTTCACTCAATATGGTCATATTATAGTGAATCTAGACTATAGTATTGTACGTTTTTTTAAGAAAACTATCTCCAGTTCTCCGTAAATTGGATTTGTTTTTTGTTTATACTAGATTCCATTATTAATATTATTGGATTCCATTAGTAGAAATATTGGATTCAATTATTTTCATTAATGGACTTATTCGAGTTCCAATATCGCATTTATTGACTTCCAATTTCACTAATATTATATTCTACTATCATTATTATTGGATTGCAATATCACTAATATTGGATTCCACTATTACTATTATTGGATTCAAATTTCACCACTATTGGAATAAAAATTATAAGTTTCAATTTTTGGATTTAAATTTAACTATTTTAGGGTTTTTATCTTGTTCTTTTTAGATTCCCCCACATAATCCTAGAGGCCGCAAAATTACGTAAGCCTTGAAGTTGCTAACTTACATAAGCATAGCAGCTACTAAATTACATAAAAATAGCTTCTGTTAGGTGAAATAATCGTATTAGTTACAAAGTTAGATCATGCTAGTGGTAGTAAGTTACATAAGACTACCTTTTAGTAAACTACATAAGCCTAGTGAATGATATATTACATAATCCCTTGCGTCGCAAAGATACATCAGCTTAATGACTGCAAGATATATAATCCTACTTACCACTAAGTTACATCAGGCTAACGGCTGCTAAGATACATAAGCATAGCAGCCACTAAGTTACACGATCCTTATGGTCTCTAGGATACATAAGCCTAGTGGTCACTCAGACACAAAAGCATAGCAACTACTAGGATATAATTTTTTTAACATTTATTTAATCAATTTGTAAAATAGAAATAATTGTAACACAATCTAGCGGCAACTATGCATTTCAAAATAGAAGAAAACACAGATAATTTGATCTGGTTTTACGATTTTCCATTTTGTAAATCATAAAGAACAATAAAGAGTTATGAATTACGTTAAACATGTTCTTTTGAAAAGATAGGTTTGAAAATATATTTCCATAGGAAATCCATTTCTTCGGGAAAATTATATTTAAATTACATAAGGATTGATCCTTCTCAATGGTATCTAGTCTAGTAAATTCTAACTACTATGTGCATGTGTACTTTGCTTAATGCTAAATCAAATGGAGAAAGAACTACCACCTAAAATAGTTCTACAATCTAGCTAAAACAAAGCATAAACACCATCAAGATAAAGAGCTAAACAATATCTAAATTAACATCATAACGTGGAAATACATAAGATCAAATTAGCATGCTATTTAAAATATCTACTCTCCTAGATTACCAACAGGAATGAATGGACCTATTTAGGTCCAATGGAAATCAAAAATTGCTTGTTTGATCCTTAAAAAATGCAAGAATAGGAAGCTTAGCTCTTAACAATGGTGATCTCTCAAGAAGACAAAATGCAAGCTCTTAGTCTCTTTGCGATATGCTTTGCATTTTCTCTCTTAAGAAGTTTAGGTGTAGGTATAAAGGTAGAAGGAGGGCTCCTTATATAGCCCAATGGATAAATGAAACACTTCATCCCTTTACATGTGGGATAAAGGTAAAACATGATTAGGAATGGATAAGGTTGCTTTATTAAAGGTAAACTTACTTTAGAAGGGTTTAATTTATGCTTAGCAAGTCATGCGATTTGGGGGGGCTTTTAATTAATCAAAGGTGATTAACTAATAGGTAGATGTAAGCTTATAGAAACTAATTAGAGGAATATTAGTACGATTTAGGCTATTAGGAGGGGATTAAATCAATTAAATATTGATTTACTAGTTAAATGAAGTGAAAGACTAATTAATTAATAATAATTAATTAGTCTAGATAGAAGGGATAAAAAAATAACGAAAGGCCATTAATTAGGTTGTTAGCTGGATAGGCAACTTAATAAATTAGCGTATTGTAATTAATTAACGAAAACAAGAGGGAACATGAGCACTTTTGACGATATGTCGTCATTTTATGAGAAAGGGGATAATTAGTGCAATTTAAGTATTTAAATTGCTTTGGCGTAAATATGGGTGTCTACATTTTCCCCTCTTTGAGGTGGCATAAGTAACACCACTTCAAAGATAGTAGACAGAAGAAAATTTTGAAGGGATAGAAGATAACATAGTAGGAGGGAGAGATGCCCGCTCGAGTGTCGATGGGGTGATGAAAGAAGATGATCGACGATAAAAAAAAGTGAGAGATAGATGGAATAATTGGAAGGGGCAGGATGCTCTGGTGAGATAGAAGATTAGGGGTGAGAAGAAGGGGATGTAGAAGAAATATGGAAGAGGGGAGAGAAGATCTTAGCCTCTAGCTACAGTGTATTGGAACACTTTTGATGTCATCATATTACCATAGGAGCTATGTCATCGGTCCTTACGAAAAGTATAAGCATACGACAAAGGTAGAATGACATGAAAATCCATACTACCAACAATTGTTCATTACTTAAAATACCAACTCCACGCAACATACAACAATGCAAAGTAATACGTGAAAGAAACAAGCTCATCTAACAGGGAAAACAAGTATGAACGCACATACCCAACCCTAACAACGGTCAAGAGAGTGGTACAAATATTTTGTTATCAGTGCTGAAGAGATCCACAAGTTCATGATTGACGAAAAGGGGTAATAATGATGCCCCAAGAAAGAATACATGCAAGTGGAAATGATAACGGACATAGGGTCCCAAAAAAGTGTTGTGCGCAACGAAACAACACCAAGAAACAAATGTGCCCCAGAGTACAAACGAAGCAAGCAACTAGCTTTGTGAATGGTTGTGAATTCGGTGATCTGCAAGTTGTATTAATCAGGGAAGATGTGAAACAAACCAATAGGATATGGAGAGGATTCCATGCGCAAGACACATATTTCAGTCGTAATAAGTAAGTTACCATTTTTGTAGGTTTTTTACTTTTTAGGATTTTGTGAAAAATTTTGCCTTTTTTTTTGGATTTTTTTGACATATATATTGCTTTTAATTTTCTGTTGTCAAAATTGTGGGGAACAGTATAAGAAAATAGAAGAAAGAGAATGAAGAGCCTAGGTGCAACGGAAAGTTCCCTAGGTGGAAGAAAGAAAAAACAAGTGACAAAAATTTCCTTGTTTAGTGGAAAAATTAATAAAAAATAATTATTTTAAAAATAATTATATACGAGAGTGTGGATAAGAAGTAAAATCACCTAGGAGCAATGAAAATGTCCAAGAGAGAAGAAAGGGGTACCAGACAGCAAAAAATGCCCCAATACGGTGAAAAATAAGAGAAAAATAATTATTCCACGATGAAAAGAGGAGAAAACGACAATCGAAATGGGCCTCCAGGTCCTCCTAGTGGTGAAAAACGAGTTAATATACCCCACAGGTAGAGGGTAAAAACATCACGACCAATTCATTTTCACCGAGCCATTTCAAATTTTTCACTGTGAGGCTATGATAGTGATGAGAAAAATGGTGATCATACGAGACAGAGTGAGGCATGCAGATGCAATCCGAGGGTACCAACAGCACACATACGATGGCCCCTTCGTGAGTACCTAAACTTTGGTCATTGATTATTGTCATTAATGCTTTAAATTTTGCTTTTAGCCCTAGACAGTTGTGTCAGTGCACATGCGCGTAGGCGTAGGTATTGGTTCGGTGGTGCAGGCATCCCTTTGTGGGCGTCCATGCCACAATACACACACATTCACGCACAGCCATGAGGTGTATACACCCACGTGCATGCACACACACAATACATGTGTGTGCATGTGCACATACTTGAAATGGGGCACACACGTGAAAAACGCGGCATAGACACTAAAAGGGGTGGCACACATACCCAAGGGCATATGCGCATAAGCGCAAGCACCAAATGTGTGGTGCACATGCCAAAAAAGGCGCGCAGGTGCTTGAATGAGGGCGCAAGCGCTAGAAGAGAAACGTACGCACACGCAAGCATGTAAAAGGGGGCGCACACACCCAAAAGGGCATGCAGGTGCCCCAAATTGGTGGAGAAAAGATAGGAAAATGTCAAACAAATGACACTTAGAATAATTTTTAGGATGTTTGGGTTGACTCTAAAATGATAGATAGATTTTTTAGAAGAAATGTTAGTAACTGACGAGTGATTTGTTATTTTACAGAGACGATTTCCAGTTTTACATATGTGGGAGCACCACTCCCAAATAGTAGAGCTAGAGGGGAGCATGCACCGGTGAGATTAGCGTTCCATGGCGATAATTCTCAAGGTGGTGGGGCTAGGCCTCGTGTCTAGGATGACTTCTACTACACTAGATAATGGCCTACTGACTATGCTAGCCGAGCAATGGCATAGTGAGATTAAGTGTTTCAAATTTCCCACAAGGGAGATGACTGTGATCCTCGAGCATGTATGGCGGATCCTGCGTGTTCCGATCATAGGCACCTTGATTGAGTACAACATAGATGCTGAGTTGATTAGAGCCTTACACGAGGGCATCTCTAATCCCACATTGCATCGGGGGCCTCTCTATATTATGTGTCTTATCAGTGGGTTCTTATTCACTGATAAGATAGGGACGTCGTTCCCGAGAGGATTATTACCTTTAGTTCATGGCATTTTAAGTGGCGAGAGATACTGTTGGGGACAGTGCATATTGGCGCACTTATACTGGTATTTAAATTTGATCACATACCACGGTCATAAAACTATGGTTCCAGCCTCTTTAGTACAGATATGGTCATGGGAGCACATTTCCATCGGATGCCTTATGGGAACTTTACGTGTCCAAGACCTAGAGGAGCCATCTTACATGGCATGGGTAGTAATAGGTGGTGATGTACACAACCACCTTGGTAGCCTATTCAGAGATAGGAAAGATTTCAATGAGCTACTAGCGATAGATGTTATCTTGCGGCCTTACAGACATTTCTATTGTCCAAAGGATGCCACAGAGCTGAATGTGTGCTCAGTAGAGAATTTTATCATCGGCTGCTACAACTACATTATTGAGTTGTATCGAGTAGATAGGTGCCAATGGAAGCTTGACAAAGTACAAGGGGTCCCATAGCTAGACATTTGGCATGCATGCAAAGATTCAAAGAAGTAGACCATGGGGCCTCACATACTGGTGGCCCAAGCTAGGGCGAGTTTTACACAGGTGGTCCCACAGGTATGGGACCTAGTATGACAGATGCGGGTTCTAGGGACCACAACAGATTATGCAATTTGGTATGCCACTATGTTACCCTGACGTCTCATCATTCTGGAGGAGGCCTAGGCAGCAGGTGCTCATCCACCTATAAAGATGTGGCATGGTTCAGAGTGGAGAGTGAGAGCAGCGGGGCCAGATCTAGAGGATCCTTTTGATGGAATTCCTCATGATGGGCAGGGTGCCGCACAGGCATAGGGACTAAGGCCATAGGGCCCAGTATAGGCACTAGTTTAGCCTCCTAGAGCAGGGCGAGTCATACAGAGCACCCCAGGGACTAGTCTTGGTGGCACACACATCCACATAGCTAGTGGCACAGATAGCCACTGTATAGCAACAGTTACAACATGCCCTAGCTAAGAGAGATACATCAAGAGCCAAGAAAGATGAGGCCTGAGGCTGGTGCATGACCATGACAGTAGAGTGTGATGAGGCCTAGACTCACATTGTTACACTACTTTCAGAGTGAGATCAGTCTCGGGCCCAGGCTAGGGCCCAGGTTGGGCCAAGAGATGATAGAGCAGCATGGTAGAGGTATACTCAAGAGACAACGGAACAGGGGGGCCAAGATATTGAGCCTTCTACATCAGTCCTAAATGTTGGTGCGAATGGTCATTACACAGAGAGATCATGTATATACATGATCACAGGGCCTTCCTGCTCAGAGGGATTAGGAACGAGCTGAGTTACAGACTGTGACTACTGAGAGAGATTGAGAGGCTACCTCCGTGAGACAAGATGAGGCTGATTTAGGCAGAGTGATACGTGAGTGTGATGTTTCCCTTCAGGCAGCCCTCACCTCTAGAGATGCTGACTTGATACATGATGCCATGAGGCTTGGTGGCGAGGCTTTATTTTATAGCACTACCTATTACAGGATAGTTCCTCTAGATCAGCGAGTGGTACTACCTTGACAGTCGGGGTCAAGCACGATAGGCTCTAGGTCACAAAGATCAGGCCAGTCAATGAGATTAGTGAGGTAGCCTATACCAGAGCAGCTGGCTGGACCAGGGCCATCTCAACCTCTATTGTTCCATCGCCTAGGTGACATATCTAGGAGCCTCGGTGAGGGTGAGAGCTATGGTTAAGCTCCATATTTTGTTGTGTAGATTATTTGTATACATGTCTCTTATAAAGGCTAATTTTGATGTATAGCTTTGTATACTTGTATTTTGATGATTTCTCGTGATGAAGGCTTGATTCGTTTTGATGCATGCCTCTTTTTGATGGCACATTATATCTATGATGTATCATTTTGAGTACCGATCTGGAGAATTTATACTTCTATAGATATGTAGACATTTTTTATATATCATCCTTGTACACCTTAGTTGAAGGCATTTTTGATATAGAGTACTGATGTGTATCCATTTTTGTTGATATAGATGTATATGACACATGTGTATATAGAGGATTACTTTTTGGGCTCAGATACACATGTTTATGAGATGATGTACTTTATTGTTTTGTTTCCTGATGCATGTGACACGAGTGGGCATAATTATATGATGTAAAATACTTTTTATCATAAATTAATCTATTTTGAATCTTATTACATGTTGCTTGTTTTGATTCAGCACTTATGGATGTATTATGATGCCATGTGATTTTATACTTGCATGTATGTTATCTTGACGTTTGATGTATACATGTGCTATGGATGTTAGATGATAGATCCTTAGATGATATCAAATGCATTTGTCATGTGTTACTGTAGATGTTATGGATGGGTTGATATGATGATAAGGGTGCGGGGGGGATATATTTTGATATTTGCGACTCCTCTTGCCCCTATTTGATGATACAGTACATGATGATTAGCTTAGCATTCATGTATGATGTATACTTAGTTATTTCTTGATATATGATTTATATATGATGTTATATGTGATGTATGATAACAAAACAATGCACATGCAATAAACACAATAAAAATCTAGGAAAGAACACAATGAATTAACATAATACACCATGATTCACCAACATCCAAAAACACACCTCAATATGCGCAAGAAAGAATAAATCTAAACTAAGAAAGAAAATATGAACCCTAACAAAGTACGCCCAAGCAACAAACAACTCAAAAGCAAAAATATAAAACAACTATACAAACAACAAGCAAAGTAAGATTTAAGACAATGTAAGTAAATGTTTTTGTAAGATTGATTTTCATACAACAATTTTCTATTGTTTTTGGTGTTTTGAAAAAATTTCCTATTGTTTAGGCTTATGCGAAACGATTTTCTATTTTTTTAGGTTTTTGTGAAACAATTTTCTATTGGTTTTGTGTTTAGGTTTATGTGAAATTTTTTTTTATTGTTTTTGCGTTCTTTTCTAACGGTTTTCCAGAGTTATGCATAGGTAATCAAGAAAGCATGGATGCCCCCAGCATTAGAATGGTAATATACAAGGGCAGAAGCCATGCGCATATGAACAAGAAGGTGAAGTTGTTGAATTTCCCCCAGCGTAAGATGGGAAATAACAAAAGGCCATAACCATCACAGACAAATAAAATAAGACAAAGCCAAATCAAGACTAGATAGGATGGGGCTCACATGGAAATTATGAGGGTAGGACTAGGTCTAGGCCAAGTAAAAACTACCCTCCAGATGCAAGATGCCTGTGAACAATGAATTCTCCCAAGGCCCTGGAAACCATTTTTCACGCAAGGACTTGTCCAAAGTGCCATAATTGTGTGGTTTTCACTTGTGGACGACCTGTTTTCTCTTATTTTTCTTCTTTTTCTCCTTTTTAATTTTTAATTTATTTTTGATCATTTTACCATGTTTTCATTTTTTTGCATTTTGACCTTTCTGTGCCATATTTAAGCATAGAACTGCTTAAGATGTATGGCATTCATGGGCTCTCATAGCTCATCACCAGTGGGGTGAGTAAGTTTGTATGCCCCTATGCCGTACTTGGTGACTATAACATAGGTTCCCAACCAATGTGGTTCAAACTTCCCTTTATTTTCTTGTTCCACTCTGGTGTTGAACCGGTTCTCCTTCATTAATAAATCACCAACCTCAAATTGGCGAGGGATGATTCTCTTATTTTAGTTTCTGGAGACTCTGTTTTGATATACTTTCAGGTGATTAAGAGCATGAATGTTCCTCTACTCTAGGTGCTCTAATTCAGCCAATCTTTCTACCTGATAATCCTTATCCTTATCTAGATAGTCCTGAAGATAAATTCTTAGGGATATAAGTTTGATTTCTAAGGGGATGATAGATTCTATTCTAAACACTATAGAATCTGGTGTCGTACCTGTAGGAGTGCGAATGGAGGTTCTGTAAGCCCAAAGGGCTCGATGGATTTCTAAGTTCCAATTATGACCTATTTTGCTGACCATCTTCTCCATTATCCCTACCAAAGTCTTGTTTTTGGTTTCAACCTATCCATCACCTTGAGGGTAATATGGCATGGACCATTGTAACCTAATTTGGAACCATTGACAAAGACCTTTTCATTTTTGTACTTAAATGACTTCCCATTATCTGTAACGATGGCTGCGGGAATTCCATATTGACAAATGATATGATTCATGATAAATTTAGAAATCTGGACTCCTGTTACATAGGTTAAAGGGATATGCTCCACCCATTTTGTAAAGTATTCCATAGCCTTGATGATGTATGTTTGACCATCAGATGAGGTAGGAGTAAGTTTTCCTATCAAGTCAAGTCCCCACTTAGAGAATGGCCATGGGGTAGTGATAGGTTGCAATGGTTGTGATGGAGCATGAATGAAGTTTCCATACTTTTAGCAAAGTACACATTTCCTTACATAATTACAACAATAAGTTTCCATGGTAGGCCAATATTAGCCTACTCTTAACAATTTCTTAGCTAAGACCATTCCGTTTGTATGTGCTCCACACAACCCTTTGAGTACTTCTTTGATTTCTTGGATTGAATCTGTCACATCAAGACAATGTAACAGATTCCCATCATAGCCACAATGATAAAGTGTACCTCCTAAAAGGGTGTAACAGGCTATTTGGCGAATCAAGATTTTTTTTTTCAAAATGGGAGATATCGGGAGGGAACGTGTTGTTCTTAAGATAGGTAAAGATGGGCTCCTACCACGGGGAATTGGGAACAACGTCACAGGCGAAGAAAGATTTTGGCATGTCATATGCGGGCTGACGTAAATTTTCTACAAAGAATGGCATGTCATTATTCCCTGGTGGAATACGAAGCATAGATCCCACTATCGCCATGGCATCTTCCAATCTGTTCTGCACTCTTTGGATTTGTTCAAATGTAATGCGCACAAAGTACTCCTTTAAAGTTTCTACTAGCTTTTTTTAAGGTATGATATTTTCATCCTTGACCTTATATTCATCGTTAACCTATTTGATAATTAACTTTGAATCACCCACAACCTTGACATGATGAATATTCCACTTGATAGCTAGCTTCATTCCTATAATAAGTGCCTCATACTCCGTAATGTTGTTTGTGCAAGGGAATCTTAGGCGAAAATCCTGCGGCATAAGATCACCATAAGGAGTAATAAGGACCGCTCCTGCACCAAAATCGTGAAATGTAAAGGACCCATCAAAACGTATCTACCATACGACAGATTCTTCAATGTAGAGTAAAGAGGCATCTGGTAGATCCAGATTCAGAGGTACATTGCCTTGCAAAGTTGCTTCTGCGAGCTGATTAGTGAGTACTTGTCCTTTAACCGACTTCTGATGCATAAATTCTATGTCAAAATCACTTAGTAGAATGATCCAATCATCCATTCTACCTGTGAGGGTAGGTTTAGACAATAATTACTTGAGTGGGTTAACTTTGGATATCAGCTTGGTTTCGGTATTGAATAGACAATGGTGAATTTTCTAAAAAGTACAAACAACAGCCAAGCAAACCTTTTCAATTTTGGGATAGTTGAGCTCATAGGCGATGAGAGTGCAAATGAGATAATACACTACTTTTTCCCTATGACCAAGGCCATATTGGGCGAGCAGTGCACTAATAGCAAATTACGTAGTAGAGATATAGAGAAAGAGTGGTTCTCAAGGATTTAGAGGCATGAGGATAGGCGGATTAGCCAAGCATTGTTTAAGAAAAGAAAAGGATTGTTATTTCTCAGGTCCCAAGATGAAGGTGATATCCTTTTTAAGCAAGTGGGTGAATGAGTTGGACTTATTTGCGAGCTGGGAGATGAAGCGGCGAATGGCCTAGATTTTTCCCTGTAAGTTGCATAATTGCTTAATATTCTTAGGTGGAGGCATTTCAGTAATAACAAACACTTTAACAGGGTCTACCTCAATACCTTGTCTTGATATAATGAAGCCCAACAGTTTCCCTGATAGCACAACAAAGACACACTTCTTTGGATTCAGCCTGACTTTGTATTCTCATAGGTGTTCAAATATATGCTGCAAAATGAAAGTGTGATCTTCTCTTGTTTTAGACTTTCCAAGGATGTCTTCCACATAGTCCTCCATCATATCATGAATCATATCATGAAAAATTACTGTCATTTCCCATTGATAAGTAGCTCCTAAATTTTTGAGGCCAAATAGCATCACTTGATAATAGAAGGTGCCCTAGGGAGTCGTAAAATTTGTTTTTTCCTGGTCTTCTTTAGCTATCTTGTTTTGGTTGTATCTTGAAAAACCATCCATGAGAGATAGCATTTTGTACCCGGATGTTCTGTTGAAAATCATGTCAATATTTGGTAGCGGAAAATAATCTTTAGGGCAAGCTTTATTAATGTCCCTAAAATCCATACATATTCAGATACCAACAGGATTTTTCTGGACAGGGACAATGTTTGATATCCATTTAGAATAATCAATAGGCCAGATAAATCTTGCCATAAGCAATCTTTCCAACTCTTCTTTAACTAGCAAAGCCATTCTTGGGTGTATCTTTAAGAGTTTATCCTTGATAGGCTTAGTTTCTGCATGCACAACGAGGTTGTGGATGAGTTAGATCTATGTCGGGCATGTCTCTGTAAGACCATGAAAACACATCTATAAAATCTCACAGCAGCATAGTCAATGTCTTTTGTTCTATAGCCGAGAGTGATGCTCCCAATTTTACTATTTTGGGATCTTCTTCTGTACCAATATTCACATCAAAGGTTTCGTTGACTAGTAATTTGGAAAAGTCCTCCATACGCATAGGATTGGGAGGAAGGTTGAGATCTTTGTCCAAGGATGTCTCCATGAGATTTTCATCCTTGGCGTGGTCACTTTGTTTTTCCTTTTATTTTTTTATCTGTTTGTCCTCCAGTGCCTCAAAGAGGTTTTCACTGTGCAACTTGGACTTTGATTTTTGCCGAGGATTTACATTAGAAATTTTTACCTCACTTTTCTTTAAGTTTTGCTGACCAGGAAGTTTAGTCTCCTCGCTGAAGTAAGTGCAGGTATCTAAGTCAATAAAGAAACCCTTAATTTATTGTGATCTCCAATGGGAATTGTATCCCGTATGCCCATGAACTTCGTGATAGCGTTGTCATTCTCAAATAAATATAGTGACATGTGATGTTTTTGGTCCCATTCAACAAGGGAAGGGTATACAAGGTCAAGGGTTGGTTCCATGGGGGTTATGGTTAGGACAGTGTTGTTCATGAAAAGTTTGTGGAAGCCAGATCCTCATATTGGCTACAATGGGAAACCGTATCATTGTCTAGATAGTTAGAGTTGTCCTCACATTCGGAATAAGTAGCATCTTGATCATTAGCGTGTGCTCCATAAGGGAAAATCCCAATGCCGTATCTTTCTATTTTGAAATGTTGCAGAGGCACTGGCTCCCTCTGTCCTTGTTCATTTCTACAACATCCTACGCCCTTGTAGGCCATGGAATACATCATTTTACTGGATTTCTCATATTTCGGGGTTTGATAACAGGATGGTCGGGTATCCTCTTAGACCCAAGTTGTAGGTGGATCTAACAATTTCTCCTTAGCTAACAAGCCTCTAAGTAAGAATGACCCAATGGCGTGTTCATTTCTAGGTCTCCGGAAGTGATAGTTGGGTCGACCTCTAGTCTTGGGTGACAATGAGAGGTCTAAAACCAAGAGCACTTGTTGTACATTATATTCTCCATAGAAATATTCAAGGATTTTCATCTCCCAAGAAACAAAAGGATATGTTGATGTAGATGCCCCATGGGCGTAAGAACAAAGAAAATCTAAATCTACCCAGGATTCCATGGCTTCAAATTGGACAGGGACAACTATATCAACAGATGGACGTGTGTATGTACCCTTTCGTGTAAAGATGTTGAGAGCTCTAAAATGAGCGAAGGGCTCTGAATCTCCTTGTATTGTAATGGTGTGTGCCTCATGCTTCAACTTAATGCATTGATGAAATGTCAATGGCATGGCCCGCATGGCATGAATCCATGGTTGGCCTAGAAGCATATTATATGGAAGTTCTAAGTCTAAGACATGAAACTGTGTGTAATGGCAAGTGGGACCCACCTCCATGGGCAACGTGATTGCGCCCGCTGAATCCCTTTCCATGTTGTCATATACGGTAATGGTGATGATATTGGACTCAAGATCTTCCTTTGTATGTCCTAATTGTTTAACCAACTTGAGTGTCCAAATGTTCAACCCAGATCCGTTATCCACAAGCACCCATTTGATCTTCCTGCAACTGACAACTACATCAATATATAAAGGAAGATTATGTGTTGGATTCTCAGTAGTGATCTCGCTATGATTGAAGGCAATATGTTCGTTTGGTATGATGTTTGCCACTGCGGCTTAAAGGTGTGAAGGATCGACCTCTAAAGGCACTCCCAACTCTTGAAGAGTTTGGTATATAATGTCTGTATGCATATTGGATATCTTGAGAAGATTTAATATTGAAATCTTAGCAAATGTGTTCTCAAGTTGTTCTACAAGGTTATATTTACCAGTTTGTGGGGTTGAGGGAGAAGGTTCTGAAATTACAATGCGGGCACACCTTGTTACTGTAGCACAGTCCTTTCCCTTGATTTAGATAGTGTTGACATGATCAGTAGGAGAACGGATACATACAATAAGTGAATCATAATGATCGTTGTCTTTTTTGGTGTACAAGTAATTCACTGCTTTAAAACCTTGGGATGACTCTCCCTGATCCGGCTTTGACTTCTCTGACTTATCATGGCTGGGGAATAGTTCTTTATATATCCCCATTTTCTCGTTAGGTGTATGTGTTTTTCCTAGGTTTTCCACCTATATCTCCCCATTATCAATGAGGTCTTGAATATAATGATGAAGTTGCAGACATTTGTTTTTCTTATATCCTTTAACATGATGCATTTCATAATATTTATGATCCTTATACCAAGAAGGTTTTGGAGTGTTGTCATCAAATGGTTACGTTGTAGGATATTTCATCATGTGGGCCGCATCCAATTGTTTTAGTATAACTGACAAAGATTCATTAAGAGAGGTGAACGTTCTTCACTTTGGTGGCAGTTGAATTGGTCCCTTGGTCAGTTTAAAATGTTGACTAGTTGGGATTTTTTTGAACATGTTTGGAATCAGTGATTCCATCTCCCACCACATTTTTGTTTTTGTTAAAGATCTTCATCTTCTCTATGGATTTGAAATTTTGATTATCTCTAGATTGGGTTTTGAGGGTGCCTTTGACAATGAGAGATTTCTATATCTGAACCCCTTTTTCGATGACCTCCTCAAAAGTGTGAACACAATGCATTTGGAGGTGGAAAGATATATCTGGGTTTAGGTTGGGAACAAAAATACTAACGAGTTGTTTTTCAGGGAAAGCGCAAGGGAAGCGACTAGCTATCCCTCTCCACTGTTTGAGGAAGCTAGTGAAAGTCTCATTAGGGCATTACTTGGCACCACATAAATCTACCATGGTGACATCACTCTCTATGTTGTATGAGAAGAGATGCATGAATGTTTTTGCCAATTCTGGCCAGGTGAAAATTGATCCTCGCGGGTAAACGTGGTAAACCACTCCAAGGCTTGGCCTTCAAGACTCTTGGGGAAAATTATGATGAGATAATTGTCACTATAAGATACCTCTTGACATTCCATATAGAAATCTGTGACATGATCCCATGGATCTCCTTTCCCTTTATATTTGTTGAGTTTTGGCATATCAAATTTCTTAAAAAAGGGGTTGAAGGTTAATTGTCTTGTCAAAATGATAGGGGCATAATTCTTCATATTGATACTTTCTAATGCTCCCTATATTGCTCTCTTGTAGGATTTTGAGTGTAGCTTTCATAGACTGTACCTCTTGTGCGATTAATTGTTCTCTAGTGGGAGAAGCAGGGATGTATATGTGATGATAGCCTGTGTCTTCTTCTCCTTAGTTTTCTCTATGGATTTCATTGATCTAAACCTTAGGCTTCGACTTTTGAACATTCTTGATTGCTTCCTTCTGAACATGGGAGGTTAGCAAAATTAATTTTTGGCTTAGGTTACTAATTTGTTGTTGAATTTTGGTTTCTTCTTCTAAAGGTTCTTCCTCCTCGTATTGTGGAGGGTTCTTCACCCATCTCAAGTTCTGTATTTTCTATACGTGGCACTTTGATAAAGGTTATTAAATGCCCCCACCACTTTATCATTCCCTGCATTAGAGGTAGAAGCATGTCCATGTATCAATATATCTTCCATATTGATAAGGGGGAATTCTTCCTCAATAGTGTTATTTACAGGTGGGATTGTTTCATTTTCAGTGGGCAATTTGGCCCCGAATTCTACAACCCATGCTAGCACTTTATCCTTATTTCTGAAAAGAAAATTGTCTAATAAAGTGGGGTCAAAATTGAATTCTACATGTGGGGATTCTAATTCATTTCCACTATGATCAACAATATCTTCTATCTGTATTTCCACAGAAAACAAAGGTCCTAGATCATGTCCAATGAAGGGGTTTGACCCTTGTCTGTTAGAGGCTTCCCAAGATTGCACTTGTTGTTCCTCGTATGTCTGTTTCTTGAGTTCTAATCATGTTTTAGGAGCCATGTTTTCATGATAGTTTCACTAAGGAAAGTTGTAAATGTGTTCGAAAATTTTTGACCCACACCTAATTGAAATGTAAGATGTACTGTCAAGAATATGAGTGAGTAAACAATGTGAGAATACCAATGTGATAGAGTGATAAATCACCAGTGACACAAGCATTTGGTATCTAAACCTTTAAAATGAAGTACCTCCTAGACTACATTTCAAAAAGTAGCTTTGTGTTGCAAGATAATTAACAAGAAGTTCTTACTTATGCTAAGTTCACGAGAATGAACAAAATGTAAGTAAATACAAAAAGTCAATGTCACTTCCTAACCAGATATACTAGGAGTGAGCTCAAACATGATTAAGACCTATATCTCAAATAGTGTCAATTATAATTCATGAATGACACAACAATATCACCAAGATATGTTAACCGACTTTGCGAGAAAGTAAGGTATTGATATCAAGGTGCTATCGATATAACACACACAAATGGTAACACACAACACTCTTCAAAATTGAGGTAATAATAGAATTGAACTAAAGAGCTCAAAGTATAGCTAGGAATAATTAAGAATGTGCATAGCATAACCTTACAATATAGATATTTTATGTCAAGTTTACAAGAAACAAGACATAAATATCAAAATTGTAGTGATACGATACAAACAAGTTAACCCTTCTAAGGAAGTTCAAGATGATGAACCACACCTAACTACAATGATGACCTTGATGTGGGGTATCAAGATCACAATGGCCACCAATGAAATGAAATACACCTCCGCAAACTTTAGACGTCTAACTTACCCAACCGCAAACATAGAGGGGCATAAATGGACATAAAAGTAATAGAAACAGTCAATCGGTAACACAAAGGTAGTCACTGTCCTTCTGATAAACAAAGTGTCAAAAGAATGTGAAGGAAGTAAATCAAAAATGGGATGAAAAATGTTGGCTTCAATTCGGCAGAGTTTCGCCTCACCCTAAGGAAAGTAAAAACTAAGAAAATGTAATGTGTCACACGTTTCGCAATAAAAATATGGTTCACAAATCAACACTATTTTACAATAGTCGAAGTGGGCTCCTGGCTAAAGTATATTTTCCTAGGCGGTTCTCTCATCCTAGGTGTTACAAAGATTATCCACGACCGAGGAAATTTTACCGAAATAGTCCCAACTATCTTGGAAGTATCTTAAATTTTCCCCCCTTCAAGCACAGTGGGCATCAGATGCATCCATCATGTAATTAAAAGGGTCAGTTAGGGAAAAATTATAACTCTATCTCACAAAGGAATCACTGGTCAAATAGGTAGTGTAGAGCACTTCCCATTTTTTCCACAAGGTTCCCTCTTCCGTGGACTACTTTGGGGGTTCGTGGAACCACCCCCATTGTTGTAGCTTAAGGCGTTATGCCAAAAGGGTTATGTTCCAGTTGAGTGGAAAGGGACATACCCTTTTCCAAAACCTGCAATACAATGTTTTCAATATGTTGTTCGTTTTATCTTTATTAATTAGATGTGTTTTGCTCAAACACTGTTTGGCAACCTGTATAAGAACTTGTATTAGTAGTTTTTTATTTTTGTTTTGATTCCTCTGTTTCTTTGACAAGCGATGGAATTTTGGTTCTGTATGAAAATTTTTAATAGTTTTCCATCAAAAGAGAAGGCACCATTTCTGATTCTCCAGCTCATCCAACGACGCAAGAGAAGAGGATACGTGATGTCTTCAAAATCCAAAAATATATCAAAATGAAAAAACACTTTAATTCAACCACACCAAGTTAACCAATTCCAACTCAAATATTTCTAACAACCTCAAAGAATCAAAAGGACTTAAGAATCATTTTTGATTCCCAAGATCGCCCCAAGGGACATGAGGGAAGAGCATACATGATCTCATTCCTATAAGTAAATAATGCAAAATATTATCTAATCAAGTATAAACATGTAAAAGCAACATGCAAAGACATGTATATGATTAGATAAAACCTGCAAGAATGATATAACTTCAACACATTAATTTTCAGAAATATAAAATGACACCTGCGCCCCTTTTTTAGCGCTTGCACATGGGTTAGGGTGTATACACCACTCTGCGTTTTTTCAAATTACATTACACCTGCGCCACCTAAGAGGCATGTGCACCACAAAAATAATGCATGCGCCACTCTCTATATTTTTTGCTTACCATGTACCTACGCCACCAGAGAGGCGTTGTGCGCCAAAAAATTAATGTATGCGCCACCTTCGAGAATAATAGAAATAAAATAGATAGAATATGCGTCGCTACCAGGAAAAAGTGTGTGCCATTGGAAACTCGTGTGTGCTACCAGCAAAATGTGTGCGCCACTACTTTATAAAATAGCTCAAGATTCCAACAGAACGTTTTGATCACCAAAAATGTGTCTGCGTCACTAAAACAACGTGTGCACTCTTGTTAGGGCATGGGCACCGATATGGCAGGTTTTAGACTGCAGTGTAGGTACACTACAAAATGGTGTCTGCACCCAAGTTAGTGCATCTACACATTGGTTAGCATGTGTGCATTGGGGTTAGAGTGGATGCACCAGGTTCAGTAAAAAGAGAACTAGGTTTTGACAATGTGCCTGTGCCACCAGAGAGGAGTGTGCGCCACAAAAACTATGCCTTCGCTCCTAAAAATGTGCCTGTGCCAGACCTGCAACCAAAATACAGAAAAAAACACAAGAAAACCCATAATATCTCAATTTTTGACAAGTTAGCTTAAGAATGGAAATTACCCATTAAAATGATGGCTATCAACATGAAGTTACACATATCAAATTAGCAAAAATTCTAAGAAAATGGACATTAATTACTACATGTGTATATCAAAATTTAGACAAAACGATGAAACTTAAACTAAAATGCCATGGGACTAACTGTCCCACCAAGCTTGCCAAATGTGTCCATGTATGTGTACTTTGCTTAATGCTAAATCAAATGGAGCAAGAACTACAACCTAAAATAGTTCTACAATCTAGTTAAAACAAAGCATAAACACCATCAAGATAAAGAGCTAAGCAAGATCTAAATTAGCATCATAACTTGAAATACATAAGATCAAACTAGCATGTTATTTAAAATCTCTACTCTCCTAGATTACCAATAAGAATGAATGGACCTATTTAGCTCCAATGGCAATCAAAAATTGTTTGTTTGATCCTTTAAAAAATGCAAGAATAGGAAGCTTAGCTCTTAACAATGGTGACCTCTCAAGAAGACAAAATGCAAGCTCTTAGTCTCTTTGCTATATGCTTTGCATTTTCTCTCTTAAGAAGTTTAGGTGTAGGTATAAAGGTAAAAGGAGGGCTCCTTATATATCCCAATGGATAAAGGAAGCACTTCATTCCTTTGCATGTGGGATAAAGGTAAAACATGATTAGGAATTGATAAGGTTCCTTTATTAAAGGTAACCTTACTTTAGAAGGGTTTAATTTATGCTTAGCAAGTCATGGGAGTTGGGGGGGGTTTAATTAATCAAAGGTGATTAACTAATAGGTAGATGTAAGCATATAAAAGCTAATTAGAGGAATATTAGTACGATTTAGGCTATTAGGAGGGGATTAAATCAATTAAATATTGATTTACTAGTTAAATCAAGTGAAAGGATAATTAATTAATAATAATTAATTTGTCTAGATAGAAGGGGTAAATAATTAACGGAAGGTCGTTAATTAGGTTGATAACTAGATAGGTGACTTAATCAATTAGCGTATTGTAATTAATTAATGAAAAAAAGAGGGAATATGAGATCTTTTGATGATATGTCGTGGTTTGATGAGAAATGGGATAATTAGCGCCGTTTAAGTATTTAAATTATTTGGGCGTAACTATGGGTGTCTACAACTACAATACATTAATTATTTTTATTAAATTTATGTACGGTGTTCCTTGATAGCATATTGTCCATGATTCAGTATTTTAATTAGATTTTCTTTGAATATTTTCTTGGTGTCCATTCCGAGATGATGTTTTCTATATCAATATCTAACGCGACCCTTGATTTTCACCACTATTTATTTTTATATTTAAGCATTCATGCTACCTTTATTTTTCTGTATTTTCTTTTCTTTTGGGTTCCCACCAACTTATGCTTATCATTTTACCATTTGTGTGAACTGTAGACACCAAAATCATGTCATAATCACCTTAGTCCCCTACCACAGCCCTATAATCACCCCCTGCACCCCACACATTTTAATTTAATTACTTTAAGTAAATTAATACCATTTATCTCCATACACATTAAGTTAACTATATTAATTAAGTTAATGATCTTTTATCCACACACATGTTAATTTAATTATTTACATTAAATTAATTCACCACCCTCACACACCTATTTAATAAAATTTCATTTATTAAATACACTTCGCCTAACCACCCCCATCATTTGACCCATTAACCTAAACCTTAAACCAATGCCTAAAACAAACCTAACATTAGACCCATCCCCTCACTTCATATTAAAATCCTCCTAAGGGTCAGTTTTTCGCCCCGAGAAAAAGAAGAGACCGTTATCAAATGGCAGTACAACTTCCTAGCTAATTTTTGAAAGAACTAAGATATCTCTCCAAAACCGACGCCGGTTATGCTGAGATGGATCAAATGCCTATTTAAACCTATTTATAGCTCTGGAAGAAGGGTTGTTGGTTGTGGTTGGTCATTCGTTGGTTGAACCTTCGGCATTGGATTTCCTTAACACAAATTCAACTTTTTAGATGCAGCAGCAAAGCAAGGATTGATCAGTGATTAGCCAAGATAACCAAGTTCACTGGGACAATAGTGAGGCCTCTTCACTATTTCAGCCACCCTCCTTACTCAACCCTTGCAATACCTTGCCCAACCAGCTACTTGACTACCTCACCAACCCCAGACCTTCGCAACATACCTATACCTCTTCTGTGATCACCCAATGCCTTCTACTAACTCCATTCTTTCCTAAAAACCTTTAAAATCAAGACTGTATGAGTCCACCGGCCCCTGGCCTAACCACCATCAGTTCTACCTAACCATCGTCGGTTACATTCAAACCATCATCGGTTCCATAAAATCGTGGTCGGTCTCTGTGTAGCCTTATCTCTGCCAAAACAAGGACCTGTTTCTGATATATTTTTACCTAAACACCTATTTGATCTTCAGATCTATATCTAACCTAGCCTGTTAGCTCAGATTCACCTATAACAAACCTATTTGACCCCTGGATCTCCTTCTAGCCTAGCCTGTTAGATTAGATGTAGCCTATTGCGTTTGTATGAGATGCCTAAATCATATTAAACTACAATAGGACAATATTTACTTTATTTTCAGCATTGAATTTTTTTAAACAGTGGACTGACAGCCATCTAGGAAGTATCACACTTTCAAGATCTAGCACACACTAGGCAGTCCACTGCATTTATTGTTTAACTCTCTTTGGTGGTCTTGCTTTGATTCTTATACAGGTAGTTCCTCCTAGCCAAAAGGAATGTCTCCCAATCACTTTGATCTAGGATTCAGATATGCGCGCATACAACCTACAACTATCTTGAACCAGGTATTCCTCTTACCACCTTTTACCTTATCTGTTACATCAAGTACTTCTCAAAAAACTAAGGAATCAGGTGAAACATTTTGGCATGCCCGGTGGGACCCATTTAGGGTTCCTTGCATCTTTCTTCATGCCTAGGTGAAAAATTGTGTGTTTTTTTCCCTTCTAATAGCATTCACATTAAGAATTTCTCCTTGGTAACATTCTCTTCTTTCTACTTGCTCTGAAAGACACATCTCTTTTGGTGTATTTAAAAGGAACCTTCGTATTCTGATTTTCTACATTTTAGTGAAAGAGCATCCCTCTTCCTGTTCATCTATTATTGTCATCAAATATCATACTTTCGATTTTGGGTCTAAAAAAAGTGCATTGCATTCTAATTTAACTCATTAGCTCACATTAATTGAGAAAACCTTACGCTGGAAGTCATGATCAACTGATTGTTGACAAGATGAATAATATAAAAGCACTTCTATCCTTTTCTCTTTCTCCGAGTCTTACCAAACCACATAAAAATTTAAAATACACACATTCTTAAACAACATCCTACTTGGAAGAAGTTTTAGGTGATTACATGATCATGGTACAGTGGGCACCCAGCTCGCTGCTCTTTCGAGTCATACTTCAGAGAAAAGCCCACCCCCCCATAACAGTCCTGAAACCTCACCCTTTAGAATTCTTTCTTTGTAGGAAGCCTTCCTTACCAAGAAATTCTATTGTTCTGTTCATAATAGTCAGTCCATACAAATAGCATAAGTTAAACAAATGTAATAGAATAGACACTATAGGAACGTTCTTTCTTAGTGTTCTGCTTGATTTGTGTTTTGAGGTGAGAGCTTTCGATCATTCTTTTTCTCTTTCGTTGCACACTCCCAATCATAGTCGATGTATTATGACTTCGTCTGAGTGTACCTGGACCACATCTACATCATCCTCAGACTTCTGAGTTTGATTCAAAACCAAATATTTAAATTACAACCACTTTTCTTATTCTCTGTTTCAATTTCACAGTAACCGGCCTATGGTTATCTTTAACCAACATCGGTTTAACCCAACCAACATTGGTCTGAAGTCTTCTTGGATACCCATCCATACAAAACCTATTTCACTTTTTGAGATGTAAAAGGCTCCTATCACCTTTCATACTATCGTTATTTCACTTACAGTTACCTTACGTCTCATCCTGTGTGAAAATTGTCACTCTGGAACTATCATTTAGTAGACTATTAGTTTTTCACAATAACTAGCACTAGTTAAACCTAGCCGGCATCGGTTTACCCAAACTAGCGTCGGTCACCTTGTGTTGTTTTACAGCTCACCAGTCGACCTAATTCACTTACCGTTGATTGTTTTCCTAGTTTTGTTGTGTTCTATGCCATTCAGACATAAGACAATCTCACCAAATCAGTTCCTATCCATATGGTGTTAACCTGTAGTCAGGCCGGCGCCCTCATATTTCACACTAGTCAACTATTGCTTCAACCTAGCCCTTCATCACCTAGCTCTTCATCACCTAGTTCTTCATCACCTAGCCCTTTATCACCTGGTCCTTCACAACCTTCCATCTCATCATGCATGGATCCCAATCAACCTATCACCATTCCTATAGGTGACATGGAGGTTTGCACGAATCCTAGATCAGAATCCCACTACTTTGAGCCACTACTTCACCCATACCTCCACTCGAGATGCCTCAGTTCAAATGATCTATGGCATGCCCGTATCCTTACCTCCATCCCTAATGAGTGCTTCCACCTCAGCTATACATCTTACCCATGGTGACCTCACCCATTTTATCCCTAATTGTGTGGCAGCTAGGTCCCATGCCAGCTTTGATCGCCGCATCTGCTACCTCTATTGCTCTCGCAGTCTCCACCATACCTTCATCCACCACCCAAAACATAGCATCATCCGCACCAGTTGTCTCATATATACCAGTTGCAACGCTACCACCCTTGGTGTCGGTAACCTCTACCCCATTTCAAAACATTGTCCTTTTTATCCCCCAATCTTTACCTCCGATCTCTACCAAGGTCACTATGAGTGTCCCACCCTCACATACCTACTACTAGCCACCTCATGTTTCATCGGTCATTCAGCCCGTGTATATACCCTCTATGTCTATCTCACAATTCCTGCCTCCTTATTCGACACCACCATATTCCTACATGTCATATTCTTCATATGTCCCCACAACAGCCTTCTTTTGCTCCCGGGGGGGTACCCAAATCTTCACAACCTAACAATGATCTTATCAAGTTAATGATGGATAAGACACAAACATTAGAAGCATCTGTTTCTGGCTCCCGTAATTCTCTCACCTATGATGGTATACTAAGAATAATAATATATTTTTAGCTTTATAATATTGTTTTTATTATTATTTTAATTATATAATAATTATTGAAATATAACCCATTCTTTTATAAATAATAATGTATAATTAAAATTCTTGTTTTTTATTATTCTTATTAATATAAATAATTTTCTTAAGAAAATTATTAATTGATTTATAAATAATAAAAATAGAATATATGTGGCACCTGTAGAATATTTCAAATTTTTACATTTATATATATTGTGGATGTTGCACAATTTTATGTAAGTGTCAATAATTTTTAGCTAATTCACATATACAATACTTTCTCTTTGAAAATCTACAATCTTATTCAATTTTTCCATTTTTAAAGATTGTAGATTTTCCACAATTTTATGTAACTGTTAATAATTTGTAGCTAATTCACATCCACAACACTTTTTCAATAAAAAAACCACAATCTTATCCTAATTTAAAATATATATATATGAATCATATTTACACTCATAAAATATTTGAAGAAAATAATATAATAATATTACAATTATACTTTAAATGTTTATATTCATATAACACATATCAAAGTTTAAGATTTTTACAATATTTTAACTATAGGTATTTAAAATTACAGGGTATCTTTAAAATCTAATGATTTGAATTATTTTTTAGAGAATTATATTTACTCAAAATAGATTCATTGTTTTACAAATTTCTTGCAAATGCTAGACTTACAGGTAGATAAGAATAAGTTTAAATTTAAAATGTGACCAAGACTTCCTAATAATATTATATACCACACTTGCATTTATGACACATTAAACAAAACCACTTTAAATTTATAAATATGTAGAAGTGGCACCTTTTTAAAAAATAATTTATTTGTATTTTTTTTTTTAAGAAATAAAATAGAATAAAATTTGTCATAAAATTATTGAGTATGATAAGGGATGTTTTGACAACATTAACATTAATTTATATTAATGTTGAAATTTAAGATTAAATACTTTGAAAATACTTACATTTGATTTTATTTTATTTTACTATTTAAAAATACATAATATAAATTATAAAAATTACTATAGAAATACCACATTATCAAATTTATAATTTAATCATAACATAGATTAACAAGAGTAGTAAAAATTATTAGTGTGAAAATCTAATATTAAATAGTGTGGATTTACTACATTACTCAAAATATAGTAGTAGTATAGAAACACCGCATTTGGAAATTTTAATAGGGTTATTATTATATGTTATACTATTATGGAAACGTCATAATTAATTAAAAATATGCTCTAATGGCTAAATGACTCGCTTCAGGCTCCTGTAGTGATTGCTAGGTCTTGGGCCTTGCCTCTGTTTGGAAGAAATACCAGGGAGCTCTTGAAAATTGTTACTTCTTGGGTGGAAGGTGAACCCCAAATAATTATTCCTGACGACCTGTTGGAAAAAGTGAGAATTAGTTTTAAGAACGCTTCTGTGGGGAAGATTTGGGTGTTTGAGACCGAATATCGACTTTGTCAGGGAATGGTGTAAATGGAAGTGGTCATGTAGGCTGGATTTGCAAGTGATGGGAAAGGATAGTTTCATTTTTTGTTTCCAAAGGGATGAAGATTTGTAAAAGGTGCTCATTGAAGGGCCATATTTTTTCAGGAAGGAAACCCACAACATCTGTCATTAGCATCCTGAGTTGAAAAAAAACTTCCCATTTATCCCTGTCTACATCAACTATCTTGTCTTGCCTCTAAAATTCTCAGATCCGGATTTCTTCCTTGGCATCACCAGGCCCATGGGGGTGTTGATCACTATGGACCCTGCGACTACGGATCGTTTACATTTTGTCTTCGTCAGGATGTGTATCAACATACCTATTGGTGCTCGAGTGCCTAGCAGAATCTTCCTGTAAACAACAAGATAGAATGTTGAGAAAAAATATTGTTGAGCCATCACATGTTTTTGTGAGAAATGTAGGAGAATAGGGTATGAGGAATCGGATTGTCACTGCAACACTCAATCCTCTGTTTCGGAGAGCCATGTTGCCCAGTTGGAAGATTTTGGATCTAAAGTTAAGAAGCCTGAAGTCAATGGTGTTCCTGAGGATTTCGAGGTTTTTAGATGCTCCCAACCTAAACTAGATATTAGTAAACCAAGCTCCCAAATAGATGGAAAATAATCTAAGCAAGAAAGGAGCGAGGACAAAACGAAGGAGGTAGAAGATGGAGAAATAATCCCCTATTTACTGGAGTTGTTGCCCTCCTACCTCCATCAGAGTTCTATTGATGTGGAAAGGATGTCGCCCCACATGTCACCATGGTCAAGATTCGCTGGCCGGTTGGAAATTCCAACCGTTTCAAATTCAAAAATTCCATTAATTGCTTTTGGAGCCATTCCGAAAAAAGTGTTAGACATTTGTTATAGGGGTTTTGAAATGATGAAGGATAGATGTTTAGGTGAATGGGTAGACATGGGATAATGTAACAAGGGTTGTTTTAAATCAAGAGGCAATATAGAATTTTTCACACCTGAAAATTGTCAGCAAAATTGGGTGGGGGTGTATCATTATGGACATTATTGGGAAGACGGAGGGGTGGGGGTTTGTCTGACTCGTTTTGAAACATTACGGAAAGGTGGAGATATTATGGTGGACCTTGGTTCCGGCCAATCTATTGGAGATGGTTGGACTAGGGTCCTACCAAAGAATTATTTTACGAAGTCAGAGCGTGTGCTCTATAACTGCCACCTCGGAGGTGGTTCTTAATTCCTTGTTGTGCCCTCTCGGGTCATGCCTTGGTGGTATGTGATTTATCTTTTCAGACATCCCTTAAGGGCTTTGTTGTCATTGATGTAGTTGTGGTGCCTTGTTCTATTTTATTGTGTATGTATGGATACTGGTAGAGGCCTCCCCATTTGTGTGTCATTGTTTCATCCTCTCTCCCTCTATACTGAGGGTTTTTTTTGTCCCCTAAATAACCAAACCACTTTAACCCTATCTAAAAAAAATATGCATATATTATAATTTGACATATATTTGACCTAATAGAAATATTATTTAATGTCTATATATTTGAATAAAACAAATTTAAATTTATAAATGCGAACAATTGTGTTACACTAAATTACAACATAATTTTGTTTGGTATTAATAACTAATTAATAATATTTATTTTCGGAAATTGTGTTACAAAATTTAATATAAGTTAAAATGAATAAATTATGTATTTCTATTTAATATAACTAAAGTACGTTAATTACATAATTAATTTCAATACATAATGTAGATATTATATATATATATATATCTCACTTTTTCACAATTTTTCTAAATTTCAAATTAATTACACATGTCATTTTAAATACTTTTAGTAGAGTAACAAATGAAACAAAGAAATTTTCATAAATATAATACATAGAAGGTTTTAAATCTAATGTATCATGATATCTTACGAAGGATTTTGGATCCCTTTTACTTTTTTGAAAATTTGTTTGTGAGTATGATCAATTGACAAACATACATGTAAGGGTTATTTATAAACAATTAATAAAATATATTTTTAAAAATATTCTTTTTTATAACGATGGTAATTTTAAAGAATGAAATCATATTTTTATTTGAAATATGCACTTTGAGATAGATATGTGTTAATGTTTTAAATACATCATTTTAATATATTTTTGCTATTTATATCTTCGGTTAATACACAAATATGTTGAATACAATGTCAGCTCAAGGTATTATTGTAAGATTGTAACTTGTCTTTCAATTGTTAACATATTATTATTATTACACTTTAATTTGATGTGGGTTTGAATATCCTTTAATTTTTTTCATTGACTTGATTAAAAGACTCAATTATTAAAAAGACTTCTAATATCTTGGCTGTAAAGTATAGTAGAAAAAACTTTAATATTTATTTATTTTTTAAAAGTACGAAAACATGAATTTTGTAGGATAATGTTATTCTAATATTGTCTATTTTCACCCTCAAAATCCCTCTCGTTTTTCAAGCCAAGTTTTAAAATTTTTGAGTTGGTGCCTTTGAGAGATGTTTAACAGATTGAGAAGTCAGGAGAGATAGAAAAATTCATGCTTTGGAGAAGTTGGTTCTCATTTGCAATCTCGCCCTGTTAATTTAAAATCTTGCAGTCCGCATGGTTTAGTAAACTTTTTGTCTTCTCGTCTGGATGCTAAAAAATTGTTTCCTCCATTTGAATGAAACTGTCAAATCCTTTTTCTATGGCCATGGATCACATTGAGCCTGACATTTTTTATAGTCCTTCTTTCCACGAGGAGCAATTTTTTTTTTAGGCGTGAAGGGTGGATTATTTTCCCCTGATCATTTTTTTTTCCCTACAGTCGTGAATGACGACCGTATCTTCCCTATCAATTTATTTTCCAACGTCCGTGGATATGTGGACATCTCTGATTGGATGCGGGAAGGCGGATCATCAGGTCACTTTTAGAATTTTTGTTTTATATGAAGAAAGGCAGTGTTCAATCGAGGCCCAAATCAGCTAAGTATAGAAATACCGTGGAAGGTGCCATGTGTCTCTTCGATGCACTTTTGGTATGGTGCACAAAAAAGGAGACCCCAAATGAGCTCCAACCCTCCACATGGTCAGAGTCTGAAAAGACAAAGCCATCCAATGAATCGTCTAAGTATAAGAGGGTAGGCGGAACCCTCCACGTGCCTCATCGGTGTAACTTTAGAAGCGAAACCCAAGGGAGAGACCCCAAATGAGCGTTAGCCCTCCACGTGGTTAGAGCCTCAAAAATTTAAATCGGCCGTTGAAATTCTAAGGTCAGTGGACAGTGACATCTGTCTCATCGACACACCTTCACGGGTCAAAGCCAAAGGTGGTTGCCCAAACATGCGCCAGCTCTCCACATGCCTCATCGGCATAACTTCAAAGGCGCGGCCCAAAGAGAGACTCTGAACTAGCGCCAGCCCTCCACATGTCTAGGGTCCAACTGAAGTCAAGTGGGCAACATGCCCAAATCGGCTAAGTATAAAAGAACTGGCTGAAGTCTCCACATGTCTCAATAGTGCACCTTCAACGGTTGAAACCAAAAGTGAAACCCCAAACTAGCACCATCTTTCCACATGTTCCAGGATTGAAACGAAGATAGATTCGTCCTTTGAAAAGTCCAACCGTCAGCATGAGCCTCTGCGTGTTTGTTCGGTGCAACTTCAATGGAAGAACTAAGAGCAGATCTCCAAGTGTGTGTGGGCTCACCATGTGATCCGAATCAAAGAAGGAGCAGAGCTGGTTGTTGAATCAGCTAAGTCTAGAAGGGTTTCAAGAAGCGTCCATGTGTCATCTTTGTGTAACTTCAAAGGAAAAATCAGGAGGTAGGTCCCAAATGTGCGCTAACCCTCCATGTGTCCACAATCAGACATATGGCCCTACCAAAAACAAGGGACTTAGTCAAAACACAAAAATATAGAGCAGGCCTGCAAAGGGACACGTGGCCATGTTTTAAGTCAAAATGGGAAGGCAGACCATCGGAGCATTTTGGGAATTTTGGTTTTATTTCCATAAGGAAAAATTCAAATGTTAAGCCCGCATCAAAATTCAAAGAGGGAAGGCGGGTCGACAGAGAACTTTGAGATTTTGAGCTCCTTGTTTCCATAAAAGTCTTAAAGTGATAAAGTGAACCACGTCTCCTCTCACGTGAAGGGATAAAGTCAAATTTTGAGCCTGTGTTAAAAATTCAAAGCGGGAAAGCAGGTCAGCAGAGAACTTTGAGATTTTGAGCCTTGTTTCCATAAAAGGCATAAAGTGATAAAGTGAACCGTGACTCCATTACCACTCAGGTAAAGCTACATCTTAGACCTATATCAAATGTGAATTCATGGGTTTGCGAGGATTTTTTTCACTTTTACATCTTTTACGTTAATTGCGCAATTTCAATCTCGGGCCCATGGATCCATTTCTGCGAAAATTGCATTTTTGCCATTTTTGTATGGATTTGATTCAAATATTCAAATAAGCATAACTTTCACTCCAGTGCTCAAAATTAGAAAAATTTTGTACCATTGGAAAGATCTCGACATCCTCTACACCTTGAAAGCATAAAATATTTTGTATAGAGGCCTTAATGAGTGGAAATATGGAACAAGTCTTCCAATCCATTAATACAGGATCTGATTGCTTCAACTACCCAGATCTGATCTGATCTTCCATCCCTCCTTCCCCAACATGCCAAACAGACATCGAGAACTGACTAGATACCTTGATTTGGATAAAAATCTGGAAAACATCTTTCAAGCCATTAATACGGGATCCGAATGCTTCAACTAGATCAAATTTGATCCGATCTTCCATCCTCCCTTCTTCAGTATGCCAATGACATGCAGAACCATATTTGATAGATTTTATGTGTATTTATAGGGGTGTTGATGGTTGGTGGTTGAGCTTCTAGATCAGATTTCCTTCCTTCTCTTCTTCTCTTCTTTTCTCTTCATCTCTAAATGTAAGAGCTTGTCTCATTGAAAATGTTGGACTTTGATACTTTTGAAGTGTAAATAGAATCAAAAGCAATTAATACATAAGAATTTTCCCATTATCTCTATCTTCATCTATTATCTCTTCTTGCTTTCCTAAAATCTATGGATCATTTATCTTCTACAATAAGAAAGTTTTTGTTCTTATTGATTTGATTTCTATAAACTTTTGTCTATAGTTTGATATCTTATGTTTTGAATGTGAATGATTCTGTTCTGTATCATCTTTTCTAAGTAGGTATAAGGTTATACTCTTCTATCTATATTTCCTGAAAGTACTGTTATATTTTGCTCTTTCCTTTCTTCAGTCTCTTCCATTCGTTTGTATTGATAAGCTATTTTGGTAAAGAAAATTCAAGATGTTAGAAGTCCAGTTGTATATAAGCTTTGTTGCTTACTTTCAATAAGGGAACCTCTCCCATTAAGAGGAGGGACTAGTTGTCCCTTGAATGTGGTTTTGTTAAAGTACCATTTAAAAACCCAATAGTTTTTGGTGACTCCATTGGGGATTTTGTTTCAAACATATCCCTTTTAAAATAACAACTTCAAGATCATTTTTGATCTTGCGACTCTATGATATACACGTGGCAAGAAAGATTTTGGGGTTGAAGATTCTCATTATCAACTTCTGGAGCAACGAAACATTTCTCTTCTTCCATAAAGAAGGAATAGTGGAACTCGTTCTTAAAGCACGCCTCCTGTTAAAGAAAGAAATTCCAAGGATAGCATTCCTCCATAAAAACTCAACACTAATCTTCTTGCTCTAATATTTGTTGGTGTTTCAATTTCCCTTCTGACAATCTTCCCACATATGGCAACACCTCTGCCTTGGGAACGATGGATTGGGCCCCTTGCTCTTCCTCAACCATTAAATGATTTACCCAAGAGTAGTAGGAAAGGTTTTCCTAAATTCCAAGGTCATGGGAAAGTACACCTATATGAACACATTACAACCTTCATTGTTGCATGTGGCATTCTTGGGGTTGAACATGAATACGTCTCTGTCAGGCTCTTTGTGGAAACATTGTAGGATAATGCTGCTGATTGGTTCTATCTTCTTCAAGTTGGGTCAATTACTAATGGGACCACCTTGACAACTCAGTTTAAACAACGTGTCAAACCTACTGAAGATGTGCATGCCCTATTGGCTCAAATTTCTCATATCAAGAAGGAACCACATGAACCCATGAGGGAGTTTGTGGATAAATTAGATAAGCTAGTTCTTAAAATTCCATAGAACACTCACCATGTACATCAAATCCAAAAGTGGTGCTTCCTCAATGCTCAGTTTCCTGAAGTAAGCTATGCACTAAGGAGAGTTCACCTTGCAACTATGGATGTTGATCAATGCTTGGCTATCAATGTTGAGGATAATTTAATCATGTCTGGTAAAGTGAAAAGAGAATCCTCCAAATACAAAGTATCTTCTTCTTCCTCTTCCCCTGGAGCCAATTCTGATCAGTTAGTGCAGAAGTTGGAAAATGATCTCATTTCCATAAAAAATCAATTGGCTCAACATACTTCTTATTAAGATATGCCAAGAAGGAATTTTCAGCCTAGGAACCGGTTACCTCCTTCACAGAATAAATTGGATATTAGAGGCTCACCTATCAAGGTTCAAGTCAATGCAACTTGTGAATTTTAAGAACCTGATGATGAGGAGTTTAATGAAGACTTTAAAGACCTAGAGGAAGAGGTTAATGAAGAACAAGAGGAACTTAGTGGATCTTAAGTTCATTTCCTTACCATTGAAGGTATGGATGACGAAGATGGATATGATGAAAGAGTGGCAGATATGAATAGTGAATCATATGTTGTTATGGCTTGGGAACAAACGAATAGAAAATAAAAATTGATGTAGCCTGCTAATAAATCCAAGGAGTTTCCTATAACTATTCTAGTGGTTTCAAGAATAGGATCTCATATTCCCAATACCTGTACGCAAAAGGTGAATAATTATAATTGTCCTTCTTCTACCTTTGTTTCCAAAACTTCTTTTCCTTCAATTCCTAAAGTTGATAACTCAAAAGTTTCTCTTGTTCCTATTAGTGATGCCCCATCCACCTTTAGATCTTTTGATATCATGTATCACCTCAAAAATACCAAAATCCAAATTTCAGAGGCAGAGTTTTACCAAACCCATCCAAAATCCTTTTCTAAAATGGTAAAATTTATCAATTCCAAATCCAAAGATTCATCCAATACTTATAAAGGTCTTTTTCCCACTCCCTCTTCCTCCCCTCAACCAATCCTTGTAGCTGCATTCACTTCCCCTAACGATAAAATTGAACCATTCTATGTGATTCTCCTTATAGCTCACCATAAACTCAGTAACTGTGTCATAGACTCAGAAGCATTAGACAATGTAACGCCTACAAAGGTAGCTCATTATTTGGGCCTAACTCTAACATGTGCCTTTGGTTCATGCTATTCCGTGGACAGTAGCAAAGTGCCTTTTCTTAGAAGGATTAAAGATGCATGAATAGCCTCTTATGTTTTTCTAGAGAAAATGGTTAGAGCTACTATTTTGGTTGCTAATATTCCTTCCTCATATGGTATGTTGCTGAGTAGGAACTTCTGTAAGGAGGTAGGAGGTGAAATTTAGATGGACAGGTCACATGCTTTGATCTTGTTCAAAGGAAAAATAAGAAAGTTATTACCAGAAAAGCAACTGAGTATATTATGCAAAAGACTAATGATCCAAAAGAACAAATACTCTATGAAGATATTGAGCATGGAAACTATATGATCATGTCATAGGATGAGGCAAGACTTCCTAAGGGAGTGATTCATGATCCCAATGGCATTTGGACTTGTTTTATGGAAGTTTTTCTTCAGTTGTTTCGGGAGCTAGTGTGGTGTTAATCTCTCCAAAAGAAAAGATTCATCCATTTTATTTCATGATTCATTTTGAAAACACAAATAATACAGCTGAGTATGAGGCCCTCATCCTTGGGTTGATCAAGGAAAAGGAAATAGGAGTAAGGAATCTTTGTGCTCGTGGTGATGTAGAGTTGATTTTGAAACAAGTAAGGTATCTTTACCAAGTCAAGAATAGGAGATTGAAACCTTATAGAAATCTTGTTTGGGATTCCATTGAATTCTTCCATGTTTTCTTAATTGAAGTTGTGCCAAGAGAAAAGAATACTAGAGCTGATTCTCTAATTGTCTCAGGATCTTTTATGATTCCTCATCCAGATTTATCTCAAGAGAAATTTACCATTGAAATGATTCATAGGCTTAGTGTGCCGGATAATGCAAGCAATTGGCAGCTTTTCAATGATGATCAACACTTTCTCTCTTTTTGGGAGCTTAAAGATAACTTCAATTAATTATACTTTGAAGGAAGTGAAACTCTTCCTAAAGAATATATTCCCTGTAATGAGGAAGATATCAGGGAAGATATGGACCAGGATGGCTATATTAAGTTGAAGGTTAACAGGAATCCTAAAGTACTGGTGAGTCTAGAAGATTTTTTTGAAAAACCTGATAGGTTCATCAAATATGAAGCTTCTCAAGGGACTCGACAAGACGCTGAGTATGAGAAGGTCAATAATGGAAGGAATGATGAACCCAGGGTGGTGAATATTGGAGAATGCTACACTCAAGAAGAGAAAAAGAAAGCAGTAAACCTATTAAAAAATTATGCCAATGTTTTTACCTATTCAAATGAAGATCTTAAGGATTTTCAACCAAAGGAGATGCAACACTATATCCCTCTAAAACCTAGAATCAAACCTTTAAAGAAGAAGCAAAGGTAGTACAATTCTAAGGTTTTTGATGCTATTTTTCAAGAGATCAAGAAGTTACTAAAAGCCAAGATTATTTTCCCTATACATCATTCAACATGGATTTCCAACATTGTGCATGTTAAAAAAATGAATGGTGAGATTCACATCTATGCAGATTTCAGGAATTTGAATCAGGCCTCTCTAAAAGAAAACTATACACTCCCCATGATGGATCAAGTTTTGCAAGTTATATCAGGATCTGAGATGTTGTCTATGCTAGATGGATTCTTTGGATACAATCAAGTGGAATTCAGTACCCCAGATCAACACAATTCTAGTTTTACTACGCCTTGGGGCACCTTTACCTACAAGAGAATGCCCTTTTGTCTTATCAATGCTGGTGCCACTTTTCAGAGGGCAATGGATTTATATTTTTGTCAGTCTAAAGGGAAAGTGTATTGTTGTGTACCTTGATGATTTGACTCTTGTTTTCAAAACAAGGGCATATCATCTTCAACATCTTAAAACAATTCTTCAAAAGTGCAGAGAACATCGAGTTTCCCTCAATCCTAAGAAATCTATCTTTTGTGTTACTGAAGACAAGTTGTTCGGGAATATTGTTTCTAAAGAAGGGATCAAGATAGATACATAAAGAGTGAAAGCAATCTAGCAGATTCCTCTTCCCACAGGTAAAAAGGGTGCTCACTTTTTCTTTGGCAAGATAAATTTCCTTAGGAGATTCATTCTAGATTTTACAGAACTGACTATGAGTGTTGCTTACATGATGAAAGGAATGAAAAAATTTGATTGGAATTTTGAGGGTAAAAACTAATTTGAAGGTATCAAGAAAGCCATTGCTATAACCCCCATCTTAGCATGTCCTAATTTCAAAAAAGATTTTATTATCTATTGCTATGCTACAGAGAATACCTTGGATATTGTACTAACTCAGAGAAATTATGAGGATCATGAACTTCCAATTGTATTCACGATCTATGTTCTAAAATCTCATGAATTTAAATATACTATCAGTGAGAAACATGATTTTGCAATGGTCAAAGTTATCAAGTAGTTTCATTTTTATATTCTTAATTCTCACTCTGTTGTGCTTATACCTGATACAACCATCAAGTCTATTCTTACACAACAGGAGTTTGGAACTAAGAGAAGTGATTAGGTAGCAAAAGTCCAAGAATATGACCTTGATATCAAACTAGCTAAGCGAGCCTGGGGTAAAGGCTTGTGTGAGCTTATTCTTGAAGGGGATGATGAAGAATTGTTCAAAAAAGTAGTTGATGTTCCTGTCATCCTCTTCCTCATTTAAATAGATGAATGGTATGTTGGTATTGCACATTTTCTCACTTATGTCAAGATTTTCCACCCCAATTGAGTTCCAAGGAAAAGAGATCTATTAAGCTAAGGTCTACACAATATGTATTATGGGAAAATGTTTTATTCAAGTGAGGCATTGATGGAAGATTCCTTAAATGTGTAGACAAAGAGAAACAAAAGAAGTTGTTTTTTGGCTTTTCATGATCAGGCTTGTGGAGGGAATTTCTCTTCTACTGTCACTACCCATAAGACCCTTTGTGTAGGGTACTATTGGCCGACATTGTTTAGAGATTCATCAAAATGGTTAGGTTGAAGCATGTCAGAATTTTGTTGGGAGACCTAAGTTGGCTGCTTTACCACTTAAACCAGTAGTGATTGATGAGACTTTTCAACAGTGGGGTTTGGATTTCATTGGAACTCTTAACCCACCTTCCAGTACTGGGCATAACCACGTGCTAACTGCTACATATTACTTCACAAAGTAGGTAGAGGCTATTCCAGTAAAAAGCACTACTTCTGACGTGGTGTGTAATTTCATCAAGGATAACATCTTGATAAGGTTTGGGGTACCAAACAAAATTGTGACTGATAATTCTTCATATGTTTCTTCTTCTGACAAGATGGATTTCTGGTATGGTTATGAAATTTCGTTTGCTCATTCTTTAGATTATTACCCCCAAGGGAATGGACAAGAAAAATCAACGAATAAGAATTTGTTAACCATAGTTCGGAATATTTTCAATGATGCTCAAAGGAATAAGCACAAGAAACTCTATGATGCTCTCCCGGTAGATATAATTACACCCAAAAGAGTAATTAGGATGTCTCCATTCTAGGTGGAGCATGGTGTTAAAGCTCAGCTGTTAGTAACAGTGGAATTTCTAGCTTTACACTTAATGAAGGCTATTGAAGATACAAGTTTCACCATTTCCTTGGATAAGAGGATCATGTATCTCTAGAAGCTGGATGAAGATAGGATGCGAGTTTTTGATAGGACCTCAGCTCATCAACTGAAGGTGTAAGTGTTTTTTGATAAGAAAGCCAAGCCCATATATTTTCAAGTGGGAGATATTGTTATATTGTGGGATAAAAGATATGAACCTCAAGGAAGCCATGGTAATTTTGATCCTCTTTGGCTTGTTCCTTTCAAAATTAGACACTTTGCTAGAGAAAATTCTTTCTTCATGGATATTTGAAGTTGTTCAAGTTCTAGGTGATTAGGCAGTCCTTCTATATATAATGTGTGTGGTGTTTTGTTTTTTTTTTGTCTTTCCTTTTTCGTTTGTTTCCCTTCCATGTGTTTGGTCTTCTGTATTGGTTTTACCTTTGAATCTATTTGCACAATTGATAAAGCATCGGTCTGCTTTCCCAATTTTTTTCTACAATTCTTGATCTTGCCTCATTCCTCTATCCCGACCAAGTCCTCCCTAGAAAGAGCTAGTTATTGTCACCCTCAAAATCCCCCTCATTTTTCAAGTCCAGTTTCAAAAAATTTGAGTTGGTTCCCTTGAGAGATGTTTGAGCAGATTGAAAAGTCTAGAGAGATAGAGAAATTCATGCTTTAAAGAAGTTGGTGCTCATTTGCAATCTCACCTTGTTAATTTAAAATCTTGCAATCTGCATGGTTTGATAAAAAAAATTTCTTCCCATCTGGATGCTACAAAATTGTTTCCTCCATTCGAACGAAATTGTCAAATCCTTTTTCTATGGCCATGGATCGCATCGAGCCAGATATTGTTTATAGTCCTTCTTTCCACGAGGAGAATTTTTTTTTTCGGGCGTCAAGGGTGGAGTTTTTTCCTCTCCTCTATTTTTTTTCTCTACAGTCATGAATGACGAGCATATCATCCCCGTAAGTTTATTTTCCAATGTTCATGGATATGTGGACATCTCTGATTGGATGCAGGAAGGTAGATCATCGGGTTAATTTTGGAATTTTTATTTTGTACGAAGAAAGTCAGTGTTCAATTGAGGCCCACATTGGATAAGTATAGAAAGACCGTAGAAGGTGCCACATGTCTCTTCGGTGAAATTTTGGTATGGTGCACAAAAATGGAGACCCCAAATGAGCACCAACCCTCCAAAAGGTCAGAGTCTGAAAAGACAAAGGCAACCGATGAATCAACTAAGTATAAGAGGGTTAGCAAAACCCTCCATGTGCCTCATCGGTGTAACTTTAGAAGTGAGACCCAAGGGACAGACCCCAAATGAGTGCCAGTCCTCCACGTGGTCAGAGCCTCAATATGTTAAATCAGATGTTGAAAATTCTAAGGCAAGCGGACGATGCCATGTGTCTCATCAGCGCACTTTCAAGGGTCAAAGCCAAAGGTGGTTCCCTAAACATGCACCAGATCTCCACATGCCTCATCAGCGTAACTTCAAAGGTGTAACCGAAAGAGAGACCCTGAACTAGCACTAGCCCTCCACGTGTCTAGGGTCCAACAAAAGTAAAATGGGCAGTAGGCCCAAATTGACTAAGTATGAAAGAATCGTTGGAATTCTCCACGTGTCTCAATGGCACACCTTCAAGGGTCAAAGCCACATGTGAAACCCCAAATGAGCACTAGCTTTCCATGTGTCCTAGGTCTAAAAAAAAGACAGAGTTGGCCGTTGAAAATTTCAACCATCGGTAGGAGCCCTAACATGTCTCTTCCACATAATATCAACAAAAGAATCAAGAGCTGGTCCCCAAGTGTACGTGGGCATGCCACGTGGTCAGAGTCAGAGAAGGGGTGGAGTCGTCCATTGAATCAGCTAAGTATATAAGATTTTTTGGAAGCCTCCATGTGTCATCTCGACGCAACTTCAAACGAAAAATCCAGAGGTAGGTCCCAAATGTGCGCTAAACCTCCATGTGTCCAGGGTCAGACATATGGCCCTGCCAAACAAAAGGGACTTAGTCAATACACAAAAATACAGAACAGGCCCGCAAAGAGACACATGGCCATGTTACAATTCAAAAACAAGAAGCTGGACTGTCGGATCGCTTTGGGAATTTTGGTTTTGTTTCCATAAGGAAAAATTCAAATGCTGATGATGTGTCAAAAGTCAAAGCGGGAAGGAGGGTCGCAAAGAGATTTGAAATTTTTACCCTTGTTTCCATAAAAGACGTAAAGTGATAAAGTGAACCGCAGCCCTGCTTACGCCAAGGATAAATTCAAATGTTGATCCTGTGTAAAAAATTCAAAGCCAGAAAGTGGGTCAGTAGAGAACTTTGATAGTTTGAGCCTTGTTTCCATAAAAGGCATAAAGTGATAAAGTGAACCGTAACTCCGTTACCACTCAAGTAAATCCATGTGTCAAACCTATATCAAATGTGATGTTGCCAGCTTGCGGGGCTGTAGGGAACCTTTACACTTTTGCATCATTTTCTCTAAAGGTGCAATTTCAAACTCGGGCCTGCAGATCCATTTTTGTGAAAATTGAATTTTCACCATTTTTTACGGATTCGATTCAAATATTCAAATAAGCATAAATTTCACTCCAGTGCTTGAAAGTCAAAAATTTTGTACCGTTTGAAATATATCGACATCATCTATGCCATGGAAGCATAAAATATTATTTCCAGCAAGCTTTGATGGGTGAAAATCAGGAAAAAATATTTCAAGACATTAATATGGGATCTGATTGCTTCAACTACCCAGATCTACTCTTATGTTCCATCCTTCCCTCTCCAACACGCAAATCAAACATGGAGAACCGACTAGATACCTTCATTTGGGTGAAAATCTAGAAAACTTCTTTTAATCCATTAATGCATGATCTGACTACTTCAACTAGATCAAATTTGATCCGATCTTCCATCCTAAATTCTTTATCATGCCAAAGACATGCAAAACCAGATTTGACAGATTGTAGGTGGATTTGTAGGGGCATTGATGGTTGGTGGTTGAGCTTCCAAATCATATTTTCTTCCTTCTCTTCTTATCCTCTTTTCGCTTCATCTATAAATGTAGGAGCTTGGCTCATTGTAAATGTTGGACTCTGATACTTTTGAAGTGTAAATAGAATCGAAAGCAATCAATGTAAAATAATTTCCCTTTTCTCTCTATCTTCATCTATTGTCTCTTCTTACTTGCTTGAAATCTGTGGATCATTTATCTTCTGCAATAAGAAACTTTGTGTTCTTATTGATATGATTTCTAGAACTTTGTGTCTATGGAATGATATCTTATGTTGTGAATGTGAATGATTCTATTCTGTATCACCTTTTCTTAGTATGTATAAAGTTCTACTCTGCTATCTATATTTACTGAAAGTATTGTTATATTCTACTCTTCCCTTTCTTCAGTTTCTTCCATTTGTTTGTATTGATAAGTTATTTTTGTAAAAAAAAAAATTCAAGATGTCAGAAGTCCAGCTTTAAGATGAAAGTTTTACATTTGTATATAAGCTTTAATACTTTCTTTCAATAAGGAAACCTCTCCCATAAAGAGAAGGGACTTGTTGTCCCCTGACTGTGGTTTTGTTAAAGTACCATTTTAAAACCCAACATGGTCCTAATTTAAATTTAAGGATTATATATAAATATATGAGTATATTTAGAATGTAATTAGGAAATGAAAAAATCATTGATATGAGTGTTAGTGTATAATTTCCGTGACAAAGGTATCTACAAGAATATAAATAAGTGCATGTATAATATATTTTAAGATGATTAGAGAATTGAAATTTATAATGGTTATGCACTTGCATTATATTGGATTAAGAATTACATTATTTGTTATGTATTGTCTTCAAGGAACATGTAAAGTTCACAATGCTCTAAATCAGATAAAATTCTATTTAATTAACATTGTTCATACAATGAAGCCTTGAGACTAGTAGATTAAAATATCCATTAAACTAGTAAATATAAAATTTAAAACAGAGCATGAAATATATTTATATGTTGTTTTACATCTTTTTAACATTCATATATATGTGTTAATAATACCTTTTACGAAGATATTATCGGAAAGTAAATAAATCTACTAAATTATAGTAATTAACAACTACTAAATATTTATGAAAGGTTGTTAAATATCCACAATTACATTAATAATTCTATCAAAAAATATATTAATAGTAATTATTAATTTATCACAAACAGATAAGTCTTAGAACTATTAAACTAGCAATCGCATGTGTACAATGCAATGTGAACGCCGAATGGTATAAGTTAATTGATTTAGAGGGATAATTATAAATTTTGTAGTTGATGTTGATAAGGGGTGTGATTGATTTTGGTTGTGTAGAAATATAGATGAACCACTTCATTTAAAAAGCGCAAACATGAGGCCTATCCCTTAAAACAATTCAATATGCTAAAAAGTGATATAATGTACAAAGCTTTGGATGGAAGCAACTATAACTTGCATGGTTCTTTCTCAGGTTTTTAAAACTATAGGCATTTGTATGTAGATATAATGAAGAAGACATCAAAAATGTGATGTTGTTAGTTTACATAAAGAAGCGAGCAATAATAAAAACAAAAAATTGAACATGTATGTTGTAAAGTGGTATTTTATTGGTGTAGAAATATAGATGAACCACTTCATTTAAAGGTATCATCTATGCATTTCAAACTTGTTACAAATTCGTACATATACAATTGCCAATATTATATCATGAGTGGTAGCATTTTGCGGACTATTTTATTTGAACTTAACATGAATACATGAAATGCACATATTTGCAAGCGAGGGAACTCTGGAGAAAGTTGTGAATGTCAAATCTTGTCTTTCAGTGGTTCCAATGTTGACAATTGCTCTATGTAATTTAAGTCCCTTGGACATGTGGATATTTAATCCCCAGGTCATTTTAATCGACAATTGTCTTTGATTCCCTCTTGAAATAGGGGGTATGGGAATATGTAACGGTTTGGAGGGATCCCAACATAGGCCGTTGTATCTATCAAATTTGGAAACAAATAAAGGCAATGCTGGTGGTGGCATTGATGCGTCGTAGACAATGTCAATGATTGTTCCTGTAGCACCGTTTGTGAGGCCTATATCAAGCCATAAATTTGCAATAAGCATGATTTTTCTTTGCTTGCACAACAAAACTTTGTGTTCCAACTGATCATCATCTGGATCTCCTAGTCCAGCCCGCCTGTTACTTTCAGCAATGGATTGGGTGATTGGAACCTTCAATGCCTTCACCATCTGAAGGTTGTGGGAGTCCATGAGATCATTTTTTGCAAACAAATGTGGTGCATCCTTAAAATGTTGAGCTCCTGCTGAGTTAGGTGTCAGTCGGTGCGAGACATTAAGACTTCTCAGTCCTCAATAAGAGGAGTTGAATCTCAGATGTGGAGCAGTAAATTCCAGAATGAAATGAAACTCGTGCATTGTTTGTTGCCGAAATATTGTTTGCAATGTAATGGAAGAATGAAAACCCTTCCAAAGGCTGGCTCCATAGGAATTACTTGCATAAAGAGGACTATCCAAAACCGATGGTAACTGGCCGAGGTCGCCGAGGAGGATGGCTGATCTATTCCCAAATTCAAATGTTTTTTATTGTGGGAAAGATTCGTGTAGCCTAATGTCAATTTTTCTTAGCAACTTTGGGCCGATGAAACTCATTTCATCAATAAGAACATATTTTATATGATTTAGCGACTCTTGAAAAGATGATAATGCATGGCCTTCAAGGGGTTTTAGTTCTTTGAAGAGAGGATTTGTGTTGTATGCAATACAAGGGCAGTTGACATAGAGGCACATTTCATCCTTGAATGCTGAAGGTGCACAAACATGAGAAACATGTATGAGAAAATTCTAAGAGTTGATTCCATGATACAATTATTTGAGAAAAGTGAAATAAAACGGTCAATGGAGATGTTATCTCAATTCAACAAGAGGGGAAACATTCTAAAAAATACCTCTAATCCCAAAAATCTTTAAGTAGTTGGAATTTGCAGAGGTCCCATAAACCCTCGACCTTGTGGATGTGATTAAGACCATTTCATTTCATTTCTCTTTGTAGAAAAAGATTGGAAAAGTTTTTAAATTGTCTACCTACAAAATTTGGACCTCTTAATGGACCATGCATTTGATGGAAGTCATTTCCCGCTCATTTAATAAGTTTGAAGAGCAAGATGTCAATTGCCACATGTTCTTTGTTCTCACATGGTGTCAAATTCTTAAGTTGTATGATGTTTTCTAAAGACTCAATATACAAAACATGTAGTGTGTTATCCGTTAATAAACAACATGCATAATTTGCTTGGGGAAAAATATAATATACACATAATTTTAGAGGAGTGGATGTAAAATTTTATGAAACCTTGACCATTCAAGGTGGCCTTTCTACGACAGACTTGGAAGTGGAGGAGGGCGAAAAACAGGTGATAGAGACGACCGAGAGCATAATTGTTTTACGAGAAATAAAAATGGTCAAGATGCACTTCACAGGTTGTGCCTTATCATCATTATGCCAAAATAACAAAAAAAAAAACAAAGCAAAGGATTGCACTAATTATTATTTAAATGACACTCTTACGAGGGGAACAACATGAATTGGAGATGTCATCAAGACAACTTCAAGACCTTAGAGGCTCAAACAAATCCACAAAATGTTGTGGATAGAGAAGCCAATGGAAACGATACAACAATTTGGCCACCTACAAGTGAACGATGGAAAGGCCAAGACCTTCCTGAGGTTTTGATCTACGAAAATCCCTCAAGCATATGCCATTGACCGCCACTAAAATATGGCCTGAAAGTATAAGCTTTTGTGACATGAAGGACTCAAACAATATTCCCCCTAGATGGAAGTGTGTGTGTGAAAGTTGACTTATGTTCAATTATTCATGATGTGATAAGAAAATAATTGGAGCTTGTTACTTCTTTAAAAGCTACAAACCAAGGTACGATGGTCTTGATAAAACTGTGAACAAATTAGCGAGCCATGGCATGCGGCACAATACACACATTGCTTCACTATGGTTGGGTCCCCTGTGGCGAGAGTGAGTTTCTCTGGGTTTACCAATGGACAAGCCACAAGGATGGCTCCCCAAGCCAGATTGGCTACCTATAAGTTTTTTATTGGGAATAAGAATGCAATGTTGATATCAACATTATCGATGCCATGGAGAAGGTTCTCGTTGATGACATAGATATGACTTCTCTCTTGGAGGATTTGACAAACCCTTTTTTATTTTTCTCTTAGAGGATTTGACAAACCCTTTTACTAAGATAACATGGCACATTAGATGACCAATGTGGGAGAGGGGTGTGAACAAATAATTCTTGGGGACGAAGTACTCATGTGCATGCGACTTATTGTGATTAGTTTGATTTATTTTTTGGTAAAATTGTTATTATTTGGAGCAATTGTTGTGATTTTAATGGTTGAGATCATACATTTGGTTGATGCATTGAAGATATGAAAAGAGGACCATCAGATTTACGATGAAAATCAAAAATAGTAGTAAGACCACATCCCTAATAACCACATGAACAACTTCCACCAAAGAGGACCATTCAATTTACCAGGAAAAACAAAAATAGTAGTCGGGGCACATCCATAATAGCCACATGAACAACTTTCGGCAATCCGGACTTCATCGTATGTTTGACTATTCACTCTCCGTCCATTGTCTCGTCTGAAATATTAGACTTAACAATTTACTAAATATTAGCATTTGATTGGACAAAAAGTTTGAAATTATGTGCTCGAACTCTATTAAGAAACCAATATGTTGTGGAAGTTCTTGTATATTGAGAAACAAGTAAAAAGCGTTTTAAGACTTCTACAATTCTTAATTAGTAGCAAAAGCCTTCTGGAAAAGACCCTCATTCAATTTTGACTTTCATTGATGTTTTGGATTACAAATTTTGTTTGGTGAGGAAAATGTTATCTTCCTACTTTTTTAAGGATTCCATGTCCCATAATTAGTAGCAAAAACTTCTGGAGAAAACCCACAATCAATTTTGAAATTCATTGTTGTTTCGGATCACACTACATGATCCATCATCACAATGAATTTCATAACTGATTGCAGGTCTTTTCCAAAAGCCTTTTGGTACTATATTGCTAGCCTCATAACTCCAGAGGTGATGCCTTTTATGAAACCTTTGATATTATTTCAGAAAGGGAATCATCTTTAGCAAAAAATCTGGGACACTGAAAAAAAAACAAGATATGTTAACGTAATGCATATGGGTAGAAATTAAAATAATGAATTTAAAACCATCTGAAAATACGTGTTTTGTGATTTTTCCTGCATTTGTTTATTGTGTGATCAGAAGGGGAAAACTGGCTAGAAATGGAAAACTGAAAAGTTTTTTTGTTACAAGAAGCATTTAAGGTTTAATAAAGAAGTATGAGAGCAACAATTTTTTAATTAGTTATTGTCAATTAGAGATGAAATTTATATATCTGGGGCAAAAATCAACTGAATATTTTACAATTTAAAATTTTGAATACAAGGTCCAAAAAGGTTTTAGGAATTTAAGTTTTTCTATGTGGGTACTGATGCATCATCCTGCATTGTAAAAAATAATTGAATGATTCTCTGATGCTGCAATGTCATTATTAAATGATGAAAATGGAAATTAGGATTAAAAGCACGAGTCCAGTGTGCATAGCCTAATGGTAATTTAATGGGACTAAACCCAAGATGGGGTTGGGTGCTATTCCTGGGTGAATTTTGATGGAATAGAGTCCCTTAGACAGTGGCTTGTAGCTCGAGGGATTTCTGAGTCTGGCAGTGAGCTGATTGATGTTGCTGTAAGGGCTCTCAGTGCTTCAGTGTTTTCCCTTAGCAAAGTAGGATTGGAAATATAAGATACATAGTCCCCTGTAGCAAGAAATGTGAGGTCTGTTAGTCGTCATGCGTTATAATGCACAGAAACAGGAATACCACGGACACGTGCATTTCTGTATTAACATTAAGAAATTAAAATATGGTTAGATCTATGATTTTACTTTTAATTTTTAAAATAAATATAATAGTAATTATATGCATATACGAAAACTTGTTTCTTATTCACAACCTTTGTCAATTGTGTTACTTGTTACATTTCCTTTGCATCACATTACTCTTTTTCTCATTTGTTGAAACATACATATTTTCTTTGTCAAAAAATAATTAGAAAGCAGCAGCATTGAATCTCTTAATATCTATTCATTAATATCCTTTGGTACTTCCCCCACTTCCCGGTTTCATGGACAATAAAAATTGTTAAAAGAAATGGTGCAAAAGGTTCTGGTAAAATACATGAAACTTTGCAGGTTGAATAGACATGCTTTCTGTGGAGCTCCTTTGCCATCTATTAACTAACTTCATTGCATCTGCCAGTGTATAGAAGTGATTCTTAACATTACGAAGCTGAATGATATTAGTAAATCTAATTGCAGGATGCTTCCCTTATACTATAGATATTAGTCACAACATAGTATGTTTCAGCATATTTGACATTAAACTTAAGAGCAAGACGCAAGGTAGTTAAAAAAGAGCAGCGAGCACCTGGAGGGAAAATCAAAGGGTGAAGTCTACTATCATGATGCTGGGAAATTATTGTGAGAGTAAGTATTTTAGGATAGGCTATTTTGAATGATCTGTTTTGGTAGTACCAATCAGGGTAGGTAGTTTTAGGATGGTGTTTTGTCGGGTTCAGAAAAACTGTGTTTTTGCTAAATACATTGCTCTGAATTCTAAGGCACCTTTCTCATGATTTTAATCCAACCTCTGCCTTTCTTTTTACACTTATAAGGAGTGCTACTTCAAGGTGTTTTATTTTAAATTCCTTATATTGGTCTTTGCAAAAGATGCACTTTGAACGTACGCTCTGATCATGCACTTATTGTGCAGTCCCAGGAGCCATTCTTGGCAACTAAAGGACCTTAATATGATAATATCTAAATTAAATTAAAATCAAAATTGAACATTGAGCTGCAAACTTAGAACTATTGAAAATGGGACAGGTTTTCTATCATCTAGTTATGTGAAGCAATTAGAGAATGACATTATGTTTTAACGATACGAGCTGTACATTTTCTTGACCGGCCAACTGCTCGCCCACTAAATGTCCTCTTCAACTGCCCCCAAAACAATTTTCAAATCAAATAGATAAGTTCAAGAAAACAGGATCGCAGAGGCAGAACAATAATCGAATCCTCATACGAAACTCAATACAGCCGTGTCTCTATGGAACGTAACTTGTTGCTCACACAAATATCAGAAGACGAAAATATATATATTGCAAAGTTTCTAGTCTTGAATCTCTGTAGTAAAAAATGATTTTTCTGAATCTCCTAATGAGAAGGGGGTCTAACTTCGTTTTTGCATCCTGCAGCCCAGCTGGTTCGTAAGTCACTAGAAAACGTTGCGGCAGCGGAAGTGAAGGCGTTGACGTCAAATTCATGGCTGCGTGAAACATAAATACATGCTTCCAGGGTTGTAATGTTTTCTTGTTATTCGAGAACTGTTAGATCTGAGGGGATTTATGCAAATACGCGAAAATGGTTTACACTGTGGGGTTTAACCTCAATTCTTTCCAGATAAGCGACTGCCTGTCAAAACCCCTGTCAAACTATCAATTTTAACATAGTTGGAGAAACGTCCGCAAGAGCCTTTCCCATAGGGGGAACGCCTTCGGCATAATAAGGACTTACTCTCAAGTATATTATAATTTTTTCAATGGATACTAATATTTATAAAACAACTTCCTCATCGAATGCAATTAAATATTTAACGAAAAAACAATAGGACATTATTTCTGCCAATTCCTATATTATTGGAATAAGCCACGTGGGATATAAGAAATGCTAATGCTGACTAGGGACTTTAACGACTTGCATGTTGAGAAATATATGGGATATTCAACACCATGCATTGGTGGAATCCATAGTTCGCAGATCAAACTAAATTAAATCTTATCCAACCATTATAAATCAATCAAACGGTGTAAAATTTTAGATCCTTAAACCATTAACATATTTCCCACTGCAACATGTTAAAATCACAAAATATTATTCAAACATATGCAGTTTTTATTTTTTGATAGTAGCTTTCACTATACTCGGCACTGCGGTTTGTTTGCTTTCATCGCTGAAGGCTAGATCATTGATCGTGGGATTGAAAAATGCAACCTACGGCGCAATGTTATTAGATTAGGCAAGGGAAACACAATTTAATCCCAATTAACTAATCTTAATGGCGATGGAGGAGACTTTTAGGCAGGTTATACTCTGGTGCATTCAGGACCATCCGTCATTTATTCTATGCATGAAAATCATTATGCAATGTTTGAAGGAATTGTGTAAATTTTATTATCACATGCAAGGCCATTAGATATATGAATAATTAATTACATCTAGTTCCATTTCTATTTATGCACTCTATTCTTTATTTATCTATTAGCATCATTTGACTTTAGTATTAGTCAATCACAACATCTTTTTTAATTATTCATGCTTTTATTGAAGGTTTTGAATTGAATTTTTTATACAATCGAAGCCGTAAAATTATTTTGGAAAATATGTTTCACAAATGTATATTATTCTTTCACTCTTCTTTCATAAAAAGTATATAGAAATGCAGCGTGCAAGATGATACACAATGTTTATCAAATAGTATACTAAAACATATTATGTTTTCTTTTAGAAGAAAATTAAATAAATTGAAGATTGAATGATGTAAACAACTTTAAAAAGAATGAAGACTAGGTGAATTATAAAAATTAAGCAACCAAAAATTAAGAAATGGAATAAAAATCTTACCAGACCACGATTCAGCAACATGGAAAAAGTTCTCCCACAAACCACAATTTACTTTGGAAATTAGTATTTACAAATTAAGTTCAATCAATTTCATATAAATTGATGAATTTCAAGTTGGTTTTAATATGTGCATGCAAGCTTTTAATTATAACAAAAAATATTTTATATTTGTATGAAATTTATTTCCGTAAAACTATTTTGTATTTGTAATAATTTTTTCATGTAAACTATAAGTTAAGAGATTTATTAATTTAAATATATATTTTAATAAAAAAAGTATAATAATATTTTTTCATCTTTACTTAAGAATTTTTGTAATGATATTTTAAAATTTTCTTTTTTAAGTAACAAATAGTTTAATTTGAAATGTTAACAATATTTTTCAAAATAAGTGTATTTTTTTTTATAATAATATTTTAAGTGTTACTTAGATTTTATTATTTGAATATTTTTAAATCGGATTGAAATATTATCATACAATGTAAATAAATATAAATATTGTACTAGAAATCACATGTGTACAATGCAATGTGAACGCCGAACGGTATAAGTTATTTCATTTAGAGGGGTAGTTATTATTTTTGTAATTGAAGTTGATTACGGTGTGATTTATTTTGGTTTTATAGAAATATAGATGAACCACTTCTATTAAAAAGTGCAAACATGAGGTTTAACCCTTAAAACAATTCAATATGCAAAAAAGTTATAAAATGTATAATGTTTTTTAATGGAAAAAACTATAAATTGCATGGTTCTTTCTCGGAATTTTAAGACTATAGGTGTTTGTATGCATATATAATGAAGAAGAGATTAAAATGCATTATTAGTGGTTTACATAAAGAAGTGAGAAATAGTAAAAAGGAAAAAATGGACATGTATGTTGAAAAGTGTTATTTTGTAAGTGTATTAATATAGATGAACCACTTCATTAAAGGTATCTGTTAGTCCAAAATCACAGCACCCCCCGAATGGCCTCAGATTTGAGTGGGGCATTCGGTGTGATTGCACAACATTGGAACATCTCTCAAGTTGTGGAATTTACGGACTTGAGATGGCCCACCAAAGAAGGTTGGTTTCTGCTTCCTAAACTACTTCCGACAAGCTACTCCCGTGCAAGAAAAACCTATATAATCATAATCTAACCTTTCTAAGGGGATAGGGAGAGAGAGAGAGAGTGAAAGAGAGCCTACACTAAGAGGTGATACACCAGAAAAGGAAGTGACGAGATACTCTTCTAAGAGAGGACAAAACAGGGGGAAAGGAGATAAGGGAGGTCAGACATAAGTGACGCAGACCCAAATCCAAATCTGCCATCGAAACTCCATAATACACAGTTTCCTGCACCTAAAAATGTGAAATACATGCACAAAAATAGATCTAAAAGGGAGGGGCACGAAGAAATAATAAAACACAAGAGAGGGTTGAAGAACACCACAAAACATGATTTTATTGCTCTAGAAGGTGCACAGACCATTACATTGATGCTCAGATGCATAAAATCCACTTGACAGGCATAGGAGAAGGTTTACAACTCAAGATGTAGTTAGGAAACAAATTTTACAGAGTTTCCCCACACCGAGAATGTCTCTCTCTCTCTCTCTCTCTCAAATGAGAAGTGTTTACAATATATAGAACGTCAAGGTGAGAGAGAAGGAAGAAAAAATAAGACACTACTCTGAAAGATCAACAAAAAACAATTAATGCCATGAAAATCCACCTACAATTTATCAATTCTAATTCCCCATGCCTGTTTTACGTGTTGAAGAAGGAAGAATGGTGGATGAAATCAAATCTGATCTAGTTGTTGAAATAATCAGATCATTCATTAATGGTATGAAATACGTTTTCCAAATTTTCACCCATCAAAGCCTACTAAAAATAATATTTTATTCCTATTGTAAATATCTTCCCCCAGGTAGATATAGACAAGCAGAAGAATATGGAAATCAAAGAAACTTAGAGCCCGATATTTATTGCATCACCAACAGCCCATGGCGTAGGTAAAAGGCGCACGACAGAAGGTGTCGACACAAAAATGGATGCACCCATGGCGCAGGTAAAGGGCGCACAACAAAGAGTGTCGACATGAATATGGATGCGCCTATGGCGTAGGTAAGAGAGTGTCGACACAAATATGAATGCGCCTTCGGCGCAGGTAAAAGAGTGTCGACACAAATATGGATGCGCCTTTGGCGCAGGTAAAAGAGTGTCGACACAAAGATGGATGCGCCTTTGGCACAGGTAAGAGAGTGTCGACACGAATATGGATGCGCCTTTGGTGCAGGTAAAAGAGTGTCGACACAAATATGGATGTGCCTATGGCGAAACATTCTGAGAACTGACAGGAAGCAGACCCTGACCCAGATATTCAGACGGCCATAACTTTTCACAGGGAGCTCAGATTAACACAAGGTTGGACTTTTTGGAAAGCTTACAAGGTCCTCTGTCCAACTATGACTGGATATCTTTAATTGGGTGGGAACAAGTTCTTAAAAATGCAAAATATAGTTCGCCACTTTTAAGTTTGCTAGGGTTCTCACCTACAGTCATAATGAGATGAATTAAATTCAATCTGGAGGTGGTTGGGGTAGATTTGGATTTCCTCTCTGTTCCCTCTCTCATTCTTCCTGTAAATTGTAAGGAGGGGCTTCTTTCTAAAGGTGGGACATTCTTGTTTTGCCCCTCCCTTCTTCTCTTGGCAGGTGAATTTGTGGAATTCAAACCTCCCATCTAAAACGGTAATGCAACTTTGCCTCTTGATATTTTGTAGTGTATTGCATCAATCTTTGGAGAAAATAATGCATGTTTGTGGATGATTCTCAACCCTGTCTATGTTCATTTGCATCTTCTTGATCTTTCACTACAAATCTGGTTATTTGTGCATGATCTTGTATTACATTTTAATGGTTTGTGTTTATTGGCAAGACAGGTGTTCTTCATTCCTCGGTGCATCACCTTTGTAGTTTAGGTTTTATTTTATGCATCTTCTTACCTTGTCTCCTTGGAAAGTTAGTTTAGGTTTTGAGTAAACCCTCTGCATTTTTTATGTGTGCATCTGAACAGAGGAATAGGAACCGGCCTTCATCCGGAGAGCTTTTCCAATTTCGCAAGGTCCCACAGTTGGGAAAAGCTCCATGTAATGCAATCGCACTGAGAGTCTCAACCCATCGAGTTGCATACACTCAGGGGTGTTGTGATTCGCCATCAATAGTTCTGGCATGCCTGGTGGGACCAAGAGGTCATTCCACAAGATTTGAAGGAATTTTCAAGAAATTTGGACTAAAAAATTGCAGGTTTTACAATTTCAGATTTTTCACCTTCTAGGAAGAACTTTGAAATTGATTTTCAAGGGCTTAACTTGCTCAAAACAAGTCAAAATTTCACTAGTTGATAGATCGGGGGATAATCTTCAAAAGGGTATTCTTAGATTTTTGAGATTTTGAATTTCAAAAATTCATGGTTTTTGGTATTTCGGGTTTTCTGAGTTACCTTGCATGATCTGAGTTTTCACCTGTACCTTTCAGATATTAGTAGCTGCACAACAAAACCCAATAACCAAATTAAAGAACTGCATCTTTTGGATCCTTCAAATTTTTAAATTCTATTTTTAATATTGTCAAGTTTGGTGTGTAACTTGGTAGATCTAGCATTTTTAGGCTCATTATCTAACACATCTGGTGACTCCGAAGGGATAGAATTCAGTGGTATAGCAGCACAAGTTACCCAGGCATATGAGAAGAATTCGAACCAGGTCTGATACTCTAGAAGAGGGGCTATTTTTCCACTTGCAACTATCACCAGGAAGAGGAAGGAGAGGAAGAAGACCACGAAGATCACCATCTCCACCTAACCAGACTTTTTCTACACCTCCACCTGGTAGACCTTTCATCCATTCAATAAGGGTTCTCAGGCCAATCAGAATGGTGCAACCACCGAATCCCTTTGTCAATTTCATTGGCAGCAGCCCACTTGCCCTCAATGCACAGAATCTAGTTCCAATTGTAGCATTGAAGAACATTCCATTTTTCACTGGAGAAAATCATACCACTCCTGGTGATCATGTCAAAGACATTGCTAACGTTTGTGCAATCCATGAGATAAATGAAATGGATGTTGCTGTCAAATTGCTGGAATCTTCATTCAAAGGGAAGGCATTGCAATGGTTTAGGATCCTTGGAGCTGGTACTATCCAAAACTGGAATCAGTTATGCATAGTTCTCCATGAGCAGTTTGGAGCAAAGGGAGACAATTTGTCTTTACTAGAACAATTGACAACTATCAAGAGAGCTCCCAATGAGCAGCTGACTGACTTCAACTTCAGATTTCAAAGGTCTTAGGATAGGATTCCAATGGCCATTAGGCCAACAGCTGAAGGTGCTTTTCTATACTATCTTAAGGCTTTGAATTTTGATATTTCTATGTTAATTCAATCTATGGGAGGCACAACCTTACCTGCTACTTATAGCATTTCCATTAGGGCTGAAAATTGTCTTATTCAAGTTGGTAAGATGGCTTCTAGGCCTCCCATGCCCTTGTATCCAAACTTAGAAAATCCAAGCACTAGTCAAACACCCACTTTGGCTCCTATTCCCACTCCTAGAAATCAAAGTTCAAATGAAACTTCTACTTCATCCTGTAGTGCTTCAAATGAACTCCAGGAGGTTATGAAACAATTACAGAACCTTGGAAATGAGCTAGTGACTATCAAAAGACAGTAAGCTCAAAGTGCTAGACCATATTAGCCTTAAGTGCAGTACCAGGATAGGCCCCCATACCAACAAAATAGGTCACCAGCTCAGGCTGCAAATCAAAATCAAAGCCAAGTAAGGCCTCCCGCTAATAGACCATTTCAGCCCTATAACCCCAATGTTGCATCTTCTTCTAAAGCATTAGTGCCAGTCAAAAACAACATAGCTCAAGAGTATTATTGGTGTTTCCGATACAATGAACCTCACAACCAATCTATGTGCTTTAATGGTGCTTTGAACCAAGCCTTGATGGTGAAAAACACTGGCGTTGAGGGTGAAGTGAGTCAAGAAACAAATCAGCAACAAGGGACATCTCAGTAAAACACAGCTACAAATGATACCGCACTTGCGAATTGGCAAGCTGAGGATTTTTGTGGCATGAATCAAACAATTTCTCAGAGTGTAGCAGCTAAAACAAGATCAAAGAAGAGGAATATTGGTGAAGGGCAGTCATTGGCTCCAAGTGATCCACAACCTTCCATCACTCCACAAGTTGTCAGTAAGAAAAATGCAGCTCCAAACATGCAAGGACAGCCCAAACCACCTTCTAAACCAACTCAAATGCCAGCTGTTGCTGCCCATGCACAATAAATGGATGTGCCGCCTAAAGGAAAACAAAGAGATGTTTCATCCCCATTTAGCATCATTGATCAAATGAAGAAGACAAATGTGAATATATCAATGTGGGAATCTTTATCCATCCTAGGCCAAAGAGATCTTCTACAAGCTACCATGAAGAATTGGTCAACTTCAAACCAGCATGTCCATATGCAAGAGAATGTCCTCACAAATACTGCTCAGCATGAAGGGAATCATGGAGGACAACAAGGTAAAGTTTTGAAGCCCCCTCCATTCTATGTTTCGTTAATCATTGGCAATAAACTAGTACACAATTGCATGATTGATTCTAGGGCAAGTAGTTCAGTCATGCCCAAGCAAATAGCTAATCAGCTGGGTCTCTAATATGAAGTCATATCAAAGGGGGTAGTGCAGTTGGATGGGACAGTAGTAGCAATGGTGGGAGTGATTAAAGATTTGAATCTTACCCTGCATGCATGCCCCAACGTTACCATTTTGCAAGATGTGTCAGTGATAGATTTGCCACCACTCTTTGCCCTATGCTTATCAAGGGATTTCACAGCTAGAATTGGAGGCTACTTATCTACTAAATGGTCACACATGTTGTTCAAAACAAGATATGGTACTAAGGTCACAATCAGATCTGAACCAATTGCAAACTTTCATATTGAGCCTCATACTCCAAGCCAAATCAATGCCAAATGTTCAGCATTTGATCAGGAAGATTATCCAAGCACAGATGAAGCTGACACCAAAGTTGGAAGCATCCCAGATTTGACTCTTGATGAATGGGCAAGCAAGGTACATGCTTTTGATCCCTACCAAGAAATAGAATAATTTGAGCTAGGAGTCTATTGTATACATGAAGAAAACCAACCTATTCCTAACATCACAAAAACAGACCATAAGGATGACAATGAGGTATGGCAATTATTTTTCGATGGATCAAGGAGTAGGCAAGGTGCAAGAGGAGGAGCTATGCTTGTTTCACCTCAAGGCATCAAATATTATTCAGCTTTCCGTTTCTAGTTTTCCTATTCAAACAACACATTTGAATATGAGGCATTGATTCATGGACTTCATTGGGCCAGGAAAAAGGGCATAAAGAACTTGCAGGTGTTCGGGGATAGCGAGCTGATTGTCAATCAAGTCAGGGGACAACATGCTACAAAGAATGACCTGCTGAAGAATTACAAGAACAGGGTATGGGACCTCATTGAGGATTTCAAAGCTTTCAACATCATGTCCATACCCAGGAAGAAAAATGAAGCCGCGGATAGGCTCGCAGCAGTTGGAGAAATGTTTGATGTGGTTGACAACATCAAAAGGAAAAAAACACAGCCACATATCCATGTGATTGTTAGACCAGCAGCTCCAGATAATAACACAAGCTGGAAGGTGTTTGAGAATGATCAACAGATCGTCAATTTCGTACAAGAAGAGGCTGAATTCTAAGCTAGGAATCAGGATAGATTAGAGTAGCAGTATGGGGATTAAGTAGTGCAGTTGTGGACAAACAAGATTCCCAAGGGTTTAGTAACATTGGAGTCTATCTTCAACCTTAATGACCAGTTCCGTAAGGAAAAGGCTAACATACAGGTCAAGAGAAAAGATTCAGAGCCAATTCCAGTTGGGAAAGGCAAAACACTTCAAATTGGCAAAGTGGCCACTGAGCAGGAGAAATCAGATTTCATACAACTTTGCCAATAATTTCCAGATGCCTTCGCTTGGAGCTATGAAGACTTGAGAGGTTTCAATCCGAAGTTGGCACAACATACCATAGAATTGGATCCAGATGCTAAACCCATCAGGTAGAAGCAGAGACCAGTCAACCCTCACATTGAGCCTCTAATGAAGAAAGAGCTAAACAAGTTAATAGATGCAAGCATTATATTCCCGATCAAGAACTCAAGCTAGGTTGCAAACTTGGTTCCGATCAGGAAGAAGAGCGGAGAGATCAGGCTGTGCGTGGACTTTCGAGACCTCAACAGGGAATCTCTCAAAGAACATTACCCACTTCCTTCAATGGAACAAATATTGCAAGTAGTGTCTGGTTCGGAGAGATTGTCTCTCCTATATGGCTACTCAGGGTATAATCAGGTAATGGTGAAAGAAGATGACTAGTTCAAGATGGCTTTCACCACCAAATGGGGCACTTATGCCTACAAGAAGATGCCATTTGGGCTATCAAATGCTGGAGTCACTTTCCAAAGGGCAATGTATATGGCATTCAAGGGGTTGATCAATAAAATAGTTCTGATATATCTTGACGACATCACCATATTCTCCAAAAATGTAGTGGATCACCTCTTTCATCTGAGGCAGGTATTTTAGAAGTGTAGAAGATTTGGGGTATCATTGAACCCCAAAAAATGTATATTCTTGGCTCACGAAGGAAAACTTCTAGGTCATATTGTTTCAAAGGAGAGATTGACGATTGACCCAGAAGAGTTGAAGAAATTCAAGCGTTGCCATTACCAAGTCACAAGAAGGCTCTTCAAAGCTTCTTGGGAAGGATCAATTTTGTCCGCGGGTTTATTCCAAACTTTGCAGCTCTCGTAAAGCCAAAAACACTGATGTTGAAGAAGAGCATGGCATTTAAGTGGACAGCTGAAGGCAAGGCAAGTTTTGAGGCAATAAAAGAGGCTATATCTCAAGCTTCGACCCTCGTAAATCCAGACTTCTCCAAGGTTTTCATGTTATATGCCTTCGATGGTGGAGACACAATTTCTGTAATCTTGGTTCAACAAAACAAAGAGGGATTAGAACAACCAGTTGCTTTCTTCAGTCAAGGTCTAGAGGAATATGAAACAAGGTACTCTTTCATTGAAAAGCATGTCCTTGCAGTGATCAGGAGCTTAAAGAAATTCAAGCACCTAGTCTCAAACAACAAGATCCAATTGTTGGTCTCTCATACAGGAGTCAAGGACTTCCTTCTAAACAAGGATATGAATGAGAAACATGCAGGATGGATAACTCATGTCATGGAATATGACATCGAGATCAAGGTCACCAAACTAGTACGTGGGAAGGGACTATGTGAACAACTAGCCTTGAGTCAACAAGTTGAAGCAAGTGATGAAAAAGAGACTGTCCTGGTATTACAGGGTGGTCAAGAACAAGAAAATGATGATGTGCCTACTCCTTGTTGGACTCAGAGTATGATACACTTCCTACACACAGGCCTATGCTCTCTAGAAATGAGCAAAGCAAAGAGGAGATACTTTATATTACAAACCATTCCATATGTGCTTGTTGATGGTGTTTTGTTTAAAAAGGACATCAATGGAGTTTTATTGAGGTGCATTGGGATGGGTCAATTTGAGAGGGTATTACAATATTTTCATGATGGAGATTCCGGAGGACATTTCACCCCACGAGTAAAAACTCTCAAGATAATGAAGGGAGGGTATTATTGGCCCACAGTGTTCAATGATTGCTATACATGGATAAGAAAGTGCAATAAATGTGCACTCTTCACAGGTAAGGAAAGACTAGTAGCGCTTCCATTGCACCCAATTTTGGTTGACCAACCATTTATGTAATGGGGATTGGACTTCATCGGGGTCATAAACCCAAACTCAAGCCAAGGCCATAAGTGGATTCTCATGGCAATGGACTATTTCACCAAGTGGACCGAAGCAGTAGCTCTCAAAGAGGAAAATGAGTCTAACATACTAGACTTTTATGAAGGAATAGTGACCAAGTTCGGTGTGCTGGCCACTATCATATCAAAAAATACATTGGCATTCATAGGTTCCAAGATTATAGAATGGGCTGTCAAGAATGGAATCTATTTGAGTGCCTCTTCAAATTATTACCCGCAGGGTAATGGACAGGCAGACTCCATGAACAAGAAGCTGCTAAAAATCATCAGAAGGACTCTGGATGAAAACCAAAGGACATGGCATACCAAGCTAAAATCAGCATTGTGCGATAACAGAATAATGCCAAAGAGGTCTACCGGTAATTCTCCCTACAAGTTGGTCTATGGGAAAGAGGCAGTATTGCCTATATCATTAGATTGCCAGCATTGGAGCTTAGGAATCAGTTGGAGTTGTCTGAGTTCGAACCAATGGAGGCCAGGTATGTAGAGTTGATGGAATTGGAATAAATAAGAGAACATGCAGTTCTGATGATTGAAAAGGATCAAGCCTTAGTAAAAAGATGGTTTGATAAGAAGGCAAGAGCAAGGACCTTCCAGGAAGGGGACCCAGTTCTGAAATGGGATGCAGATCGGGAAAAACTAGGAAGGCACTCCAAGTTTGATTCCATTTGGAGTGGCCTCTACATGGTCATGGGATCTAAAAGTAGTAATGCCTTCCAATTGTCTACATTGGATGGAGAAGATCTCCCGATTCTGGTTAATGGAATCTATCTTAAACATTGATACTAAAAGGAAAAGGTTTACCCTTGTAAATATTAGCCTAGATTTCAATTCCTCTAAGTGTGTATGCACATTGTCTTGTTGTAGTTAGGTTTCAATTTCCCTAAGTGCTTCGGCACAGGTTTTTTTTCTCTCAGGTTGAATTTCTACAGTTCAGTGTGCTCTTGAAGAAGGAGTTGAAGTATCAGGCTTGGGATTAGAGATCAAGTTGGTTTCAAGTTATTACTTATGACTCCATACCCAATGGATTGCTAAACGGCCACTGGACTTCTACCTACTAGGCAGGTGATCCCATTGAGTCACCAAATTTTTGTAAATATCTTCCCCCCAAGTAGATATAGACAAGCAGAAGAATATTGAAATCAAAGAAACTTAGAGCCCGATATTTATTGCATCACCAACAGCCCATGGCGTAGGTAAAAGGCGCACGACAAAAGGTGTCGACACAAAAATGGATGCACCCATGGCACAGGTAAAGGGCGCACAAAAAAGAGTGTCTACATGAATATGGATGCACCTATGGCATAGGTAAGAGAGTGTCGACATGAATATGGATGCACCTTTGGCGCAGGTAAAAAAGTTTCGACACAAATATGGATGCGCCTTTGGCGCAGGTAAAAGAGTGTCGACACAAAGATGGATGCGCCTTTGGCAAAGGTAAGAGAGTGTTGACATGAATATGGATACGCATTTGGTGCAGGTAAAATAGTGTTGACACAAATATGGATGTGCCTATGGCGCAACATTCTAAGAACTGACAAGAAGCAGACCCTGACCCAGATATTCAGACTTAGCCATAACTTTTCACAGGGAGCTTGGATTAACGCAAGGTTGGACTTTTCGGAAATCTTACGAGGTCCTCTGTCCAACTATGACTGGATATCTTTAATTGGGTGGGAACAAGTTCTTAAAAATGAAAAAATATATTTCACCAATTTTAAGTTTGCTAGGGTTCTCATCTACAGTCATAATGAGATGAATTAAATTCAATCTGGAGGTGGTTGGGGTAGATTTGGATTTCCTCTCTCTTCCCTCTCTCATTCTTCCTATAAATTGTAAGGAGGGGCATCTTTCTAAAGGTGGGACATTCTTTTTTTGCCCCTCCCTTCTTCTCTTTGGCAAGTGAATTTGTGCAATTCAAACCTCCCATCTAAAACTGTAATGCAACTTTGCCTCTTGATTTTTTGTAGTGTATTGCATCAATCTTTGGAGAAAATAATGCATGTTTGTGGATGATTCTCAACCCCCTCTATGGGTAAGTGCAGCAAGTTGGGGGACAAAAAGGGGGTCATAAGTGGACGTCATATTGTAAATAACAACATAATATCAACTTGTAGGGATTATTAGCAATACATACACTAATAATTAGAAAAATTTATACTAATATGAATCATAGCATCCGGAATCTATTTTCTAAAATACTATTTTTTTTCTAAAATGGACAAGATTAGCTATATTAAACACTCAAAATTCAATGACTTGGAATTTTTTTTTAAAAACGCCTATAAAATTATAGTCCGTTTGCCCATGATTTGGATGACCAAAAATTGATATATATTTTTCTCCTTTGGTGAGAAGTTATATGCCACTATCTATCTTGGGATGGATTTTATTTTTTATTTTTTTGAGTAATATTTTATTTTTTATGATTTTTTCCGTGAAAGTGGTATGAAAACATAAAGAAAATGGAGCACTTTCCGTTTGCCCGCCATAACTTCATCAAAAAATATTGAAATCAAATAATTTTTTTTTTGAACATGTATATAATTTCACCACGGTTGGGATGGTATAAGTTTTATCACATTCTGATAACTGAAACAAAATTTGCAGTCTTAAACCTAGACATAAACATTCATGGGAAAAAGTGTCTTAAAGACCTACTATTAGTAAAAAATTATAAAATGATATTTATCCTATTCTATTCACTTTAAAATCAGTATTTATACAGAGCTAACAGTCTCCCCTATGCAATGGTACCATTTTTATGACATATTTTTTACTTTTCGGTAGGTTTCAAGTCTGTGGAAGAATAAATTTGATGGTTAGATGTTTTTAATGTAAAATTCAGGATTTGATGTCCACTAAATTATCCCCCAACTTGGTGCACTTACCCCTATGTTCATTTGCATCCTCCTGATCTTTCACTGCAAATCTGGTTATCTGTGCATGATCTTGCATTACATTTTAATGGTTTGTGTTTATTGGCAAGACAGGTGTTCTTCATTCCTCGGTGCATCACCTTTGTAGTTTAGGTTTTATTTTATGCATCTTCTTACCATGTCTCCTTGGAAATTTAGTTTAGGTTTTGAGTAAACCCTCTACATTTTTTACGTGTGCATCTGAACAAAGGAATAGAAACCGGCCTTCATCCAGAGAGCTTTTCCAATTTCGCAAGGTCCCACACTTGGGAAAAGCTCCATGTTATGCAATCGCACTGAGAGTCTCAACCCATCGAGTTGCAGACACTCAGGGGTGTTGTGATTCACCATCAATAATTCCTCCATGGCATAGAGGGTGTTGAGACCTTTCCAAAAAGTCCTCTCTTGCTCAAATCAGAGCTTCCAGTAAAATTATATGGCCATAAGAATATTCTACATTGAGACGGCGCAAAATGGTGAAAATATAATCTTCGCAAAGCGGATCCGCGGGCCCAAAAATACAAACTGTTCCTTTTTGCAAAAAGATGCAAAAATTTAAAAAACCTCCCGTAGGCCTGAAATTCACACTTAGTCAAAATTTCCTCTGTGGCCCCGCATATTCACATTTTCCCAAAATTCATATTTGGGCTGGCCGGCCTACATTTTCCACTTGGCGATAAGTCTTCCCTAGGTCCACAGGCCCGTATTTGGCAAAAAATCCTTCCAAGGCCCACCTTCTTGCATGTAATTTAGGATTGACATGTGGCTTCTCTAAGCGTCGGTGGAGTTATGAATTATTCTTATACTTTACACCTTTTCGAAACAAAATCAAAAAAATTCAAACTACCTCCGGCGACCCACCTTCCCGCTTTGACTTGAAACATGGCCATGTGTAGATATGGCACGTGTTTGGGGACCACTTTTGGATTTTGATTTTGAAGTTGTGCCGAAGAGACATGTGGCTCTTTCTTCAGATTTTCTTTGTTTCTTTATATTTTCGATAAGTCCCTTTTTTTCTGTGGGGCCATACGTCTGACCCGGGACAAGTGGAGGCTCAGCACATATTTAGGACCTACCCCAGATTTTACCTTTGAAGTTGCATGGAGACCTGTGGTGATCCTTCTATACTTAACCAATTAAAACCTGCTCTGCCCCATTCTTTGACTCTAACCATGTGACAAACCCACCACTCATTTGGGAACCCAATCTTGATTCTTCCTTTGAAGTTTTGCCAAGATGACATGTGGAGGCTTCTGTCGGCTCTTCTATACTTAATTGATTTGGGCTGGTTAAACTTTTAGGCTCTAACCACGTGGCGAGCTGGCACTAGTTTGAGTCCGGCCTTTGGGCTGCCCCTTTTGAATTTGCATCGTTGAGGCACATGGCACCTTCTTCCGGCTCTGCTCTGTTTAGACTTTTCAATGGGCGGTTCTTCCCCTTGACTTCTTCCTTTTTGGGACCGGGACACGTGGAAACTCAATGCTCATTTGGGGAACCATCTTTGGCTTTGACCCTTGAAGGTGCGCCGCTTAGACATGTGGAGGCTTTTGCCAGTCCTTCCATACTTAGTTGATTTAAACATCCTGCTTTGTTCCCTTTTTTACTTTTGGACACGTGGAGGGTTGGAAAAAATTTGGAGCCTCCACTCTTGATCCTTCCTTTGAAGTTGCACAGTTGAGACATGTGGCGGCTTCTGTGTCCTTGCTCTACACTTAGACAATTAAGGCCTACTTCTCTTTCTCCATTTTTTGGTTGGGTCCCTTCTTCTTATTTAGGAGTGACTATGTTGGGTTCAAGAAACATGGAATATGTGTGCTTGTTTGGAGACATTGTTTCTCTTGCACCTTTTGGAATTACACTGAGTTGATGCATGGCACCTTCCATGAGTTCATTTAGACTTGGGCGTTTTAGGCCTCGAGTTGAAATGTATTCAGCTAAGTTTGAAAACTTTGAGCCTTTCCCAATTCTCTCCTTTTGGGATTTGTTTTCTTTGATGTCATTGGCCCCTTCTTTGACCCTACTCTTCCCTTATTCGATCCCGTCTGACCCTTGATGGTTGTATTTAAATGTGAGCTCGCAGGATAGAGCCGACCCTTAGGTTTTCTTCAGTGTGGGGTCGTGTTTGATCAATTTTGCTAGGGGGATAAATTGGGATAATAGTATCATCTCTTTAATTCAAATTTGTTACAAATTCGTACATATACAATTTCCAATCTTATATCACGAGTGGTAGCGTTTTGTGGACTATTTTATTTGAACTTAACATGAATACGTGAAGGCTTTCATGCATGTGCAGATTTTATATCATGAGTGGTAGTCATTTGTGGCCAATTTTTTTCACTCTAAACATGAATACATTTGATACCTGTTATCCAAAATTCACCCCCAAGGCAATTTTGATAACATGCATCAAATTCTTTGTTCCCAAGAAATTATATTGATTCAGGGTGAAAAGTCATGTTTCTAAGGTCCCCTCATATTTTTCTAACTCCCCTGTCTAAGGAGAAGAGAGCAAGTTCTGAGAAAATGTAAAAAATTGCAAAAACAAGTTCAGGCCAGGAAAAATCATGAAAAATGGCTAAGTCCTAGTCCTCGCAATAGTTGGGACATAAGGGACATCTGGGCGCGAACTGGCCGAAAGGCCGCCAGGCGGTCTGCGCAACATTTGGGACATTTGGAACAAAGGGACGCGCGGGACGCAGAAATCCGAACTGGCCAAAAAGTTGAAAAAATTGACTAACTGTTGAAACAAGCAGTCTGGGACATCTGGGCAATTAGTACGCGAACCGGCCGGATCGGCCAAAATGAGTCAAGGCAGCCCAGAATAGTTGGGCCGAAGGTACATGAAAGACGCGAACCGGCCGGATCGGCCGAAATGAGAACTTTCAGTCAGGGACGCGCGGGACAAAAGTACGCGAACTAGCCGAACCGGGCGAATTGGGAAAATTTGTCCCAAACGGCCTGAAAGCAAATGGGACATCTGGGCCGTGAGTACGCGAACCAGCCGGTTCGGCCGAAATGGGAAATTTCAGCACTGTGCCAAGTGGGACAGAGGGATGCATAGGACGCGGATGGCCGAAGGAGCCGAAAGCCAATCAAATCACGCCACGTGTCACCGGTAGAAAAGGGACATGGAAGCCCATTTCAGGTGGTTCGGAAGAATTTGTCCCACATAGCACTGGGAAAAATGGGACAAAGGGACGTGAGGGACGCGAAAAGCCGAAGCGGCCAAAGGCAGAGAAGAAAAGTCAACGTTTGACCTGAGAAACTTCAAACGGCCATAACTTTTGACTCCGAGCTCCGATTTTCAAAAAATTGGAATTTATGGATTTCTTATTTTTAATGAGGATAGATATATTTAAATAAAGGAAACATATTCGGCTCCAGTCAGTTGATACTCATTCCCGTCAAATGACAGAAAACGCCTGCCAGACCCAAAATAGCTGCCCGCACTCAGAAGGCCATAACTTTTGCATTTCTCAACGAAATCGCACAAAATTGGTACCGTTGGAATCATGGCTCCGAGCCCGATACACAGAAATTAAGAAATTATGGATTTTATCAGAAATTGATTGAGTTTTTTAAGAAAACGTGGCCGGGTTCAGAACAGTGTTTTATTTTATTAGCTGAGAGTGCAATTAAGAGGTATGGCCATCATTTTTGCTCTGCTGCAGCACATGGGACAGTATGGGGATCCTTTTTCAAGTAATTTATAATCATTCCAATCAATTTAATGCCTCTTACAGGTGGTTGAAGGATAGATTTCGGGATTTCCATTTTCCCCCCTCTCTCTCTTCTTATTTTTTCTATAAATTGGAGTGTTGGGCTCATTGTAAAAAAGAGAGTTTTTGGGTAGCAAAGCTCTGCCAAAATTGCTTTGTGAAGCCAGTGTGGTGTAGGCCCTTGTAGTGGACTCCTTGCATGGTGATCCAGGCCCTTATCTTGTAATAGACTGAACTGTGCATACCAGGAAGCAATAAAATACAAGTTTGTGGATGTATCTTCCCCTGCTATGTTTTCTTGCATTCTTCTTGCCCCTTTTATCTTTCTACAAGAATATTGTGTCTATTATTATGTTCTTGCAGGAATTCATTATCATTGTGTGTTCTTGGAATATTGCTGTGAATGCATTTTGCTAGATTATGGAGAACTGTCATCACCTCTTCTAGTGTGCACTTTGCCTCTGTATTTCACACATTTGGAGACTACTCTCACACCCTCCTTTTCTGGTGTATCACCGCTTTAGTGTAGGCTTTCATTTTATGCATTCTCTCTCCCTGGTCCCTTGGAAATTTAGATTAGAATAGTTAGCTTATCCTGCATTAGAGTAGATTGTGGCAGGTAGTCTAGGAGCAAGAACCAGCTTTCTCTTGAGGTCTATCTCAAGTAGCAAGTCCCACAACTTGGAGATAGTACCCATGTTATCCAATCACACCGTGAGTTCAAGTATATGCACTTGTATATGCACAGGGGTGCTGTGATTCGATGATAACAATACCATTTTGGATAGTTAATTACTTTTGTAGTTGACAGGTTTTTTATTTATTTCAAGGTAATTTTGTTAGTGTTGCATCAGTTAGTTGGTTGAGCTTTTGCTGAAAAAATATTTTTTGTACACTCGATAAAGCATGTGATTGATAGTGGTAGTGTAGGAATATAGAGGAAACATTACATTGAAAGGTTTTATGTGTACATTTAATTTTTGTACGAATTCGTACATATAAATTTACAAATCTTATATCACGACATTTGAACTAAACACGTACATTTGCATATTTTATATCATGAATGGTAGCCTTTTGTGGGAAATTTTATTTTCAGTAAACACGAATACATTTGATACCCTTTGAATGCCAATGTCGCTTTGGAGATAAGAAGTGTTGATTAAAGTAGTAGTGGAGGTGCTATCAAAGTAGATGGTATTATTTATGAAGGATTGAGGGATAATAACCTTGACTCCTCCTTTCTTCTTGCTCCAAGTGTTGGTATGTGCACCATTTTTTAGTACCTTTCAAATGAAAAATAAGGTGAAATGAGTAGATTTGCAAGCGAGGGAACTCTGGAGAAAGTTGTGAGTGTCAAGACATGCCTTTCATTGGTTCTAATGTCAATAATTTCTCTATGCAAAGTAAATCCCTAGGACTTGTGGATAGCTAATCCCCAAGCCATTTTAATCAGAATGTTCTTCGATTCCCTCTCAAAATAGGGGGTATCAGAATATGTAATGGGTTGGAGGGATCCCAAAATGGTTCATTGTATCTATAAAATTTGATAACAACAAATAAAGGTAATGATGGTGGTGGCATTGATGCATCGTAGACAATGTCGGTGGTTTTTCTTGTAGCACCATTTACGAGGCTTGTGTCAACCCACGAATCCAACATGAACCATTGAGATGAATTTGATGGTGGCTTCGTGACAGAAAAAAACTCCATAAGGTTGATAGCCCAAGTCAAAGAGATGAAGCCCCTATTGACGTAAATATATTAAAATTTATATATTACCACAAACTGACCCAACTAATATTTTACTGATTTTTTTTGGTTAAACATTAATTAGTTTTCTTTTACTTACACAAAATAAATAAAACTATGATAAAGATATGATGCAGGGAAGTTGTGCTATGAGTCACTATAGCCATATCACTTTGCAAATTTATTCATCTATAGGAGACTTGTGTCTCCTTATTAGATTTAAAAAAATGACAACCATCATCTGAATGGAGTGAGAGAAAATATCTAATTGTAAAATATCAAAGGAAAACCCAGACGCTAGATATTTTCTGAATCACACGCCATTTGTCTAACTAGTCATCACCCTTTTCCTTGTCCATTTGTGTGCTCTCCATTTTCATATAAGTAACACAACTCGGACACCAAATTTTAGTTAATTCCATTCCTTTGCTTTCCTTTGTGATAATATTCAACCATATGTCCTAAGTTTGAATCCTCAAGCTTTTATTTCTTTAACCATACATCCTGAGTCATGTGTCATTCTACACGCACCTTCAAATTTCTTCCTTCTCCTTTGATGCTTGTCCCTTTTCTTTGTTCCCTTCATTTCATGGTCATTACCCCACCCTAAGTAGAGACTTCCACCAGCAATTGAAACCAACATAATTACTTCAACTGCAAAAAAAATACAAATAATCCACAAGGATTTATGCTCCAAACCTAACATGGTAGTAGGGGAATTGAGGGAGTCTTGTTTAACTTGTATTACAACTATCTCTACATTCAAATGGAATTGTTGGGATTCCATCATTTCTCGGGAGGAGGAATGTGAGCCCTCTGATACATTCTCTTCAGAAAATGTTGAATCCTCCTTATTTTCTACTACCATTTGATCATGCACTTCTTGATAACCATGATTTTCTGCATCAATGATAGAATGGTCAGTTTCGAGAATGAAATCAAATTTTCTAGTGGATGAATTCCCTTGAGTTCCCTGTTTGGTTTCCTATTCACTGACCTATTTATCCACCATACGGGCATAATTATTAATACTAGATTCCATTAGGTGGCTAGTATTCATAGGGTTTGCAATTTTGTTGGAATTATAAGATTTACACAATCCCTGAATCACATGTGCTGTAGACCTCACACTGTCCAGCAGATCTTGGTATAGGAAATCCAATAAATTACCCAGAAACCTTTTACAAACATTGATGATATTACCACAAACTTACTCTGTCATGTATCATATGCAAGACCTGACATAGGAGAAAGAAGAACAAGAGCAAAGATAGAACGAATCTAAAATTTTACCCGTTACTATTCCTGATGAATTTTTAAGTCGACCCATGTATTCAGAATGTAATACAGGCTCAGATTAGCAAGAGGAGAACTCTTCAATTTTTTGTGATGGACTCAATATTTCCCCAACTGGAAGAGAATACATGTGGGGCTTGTGATCCTGTACATTTTTAGCACCGCCATAGCTAGTATTCAAAAAATCAAATCCGAGGTAGGCAGTGGCTAATGCAAGAAACAGAAAAAGAGGTAACATAATCATGAAAAGTGCTAGCCTGGCTATTTTGTAGTGTTTTTGTTAATCTTGTAATCAATCAGTGAATTTGATTTTTTCTCCATTGGATCACCAGATCCTGTACACTCTTGAGGTTGCTCTATATCTTCAAAGGTAAATAGAAGTACAAACCCTAGCCTTCCCAGACGACTGTGGTGCATTGGAATTAAATTTCATCAGCCACTCTATTGAACAAGACCCTTTTTCAGGGTGATTCTCCAAGATCTTCGGTGTGTTCTTGTTTGATTCATTTATTTTTGTATGCACATCCAACCATTCCTCTGTATCATATATTTTACATTGATTTTACAACGAGATTGATAAAAACACTAATATTTATCAATGTAAAGAAAGAAGGTAGGGAAAAAAAACTATTAAAAACATGAAAATACCCAAACGATCATCAAAACGTCAAATTTAACATAGTCACAGAAATGTCTACAAGGGCCTTTCCCTTAGGGGGATGCCTTTGGCGTAAAATTTTGATTATAATATTTTAATTTTTTTTGTATAATATAAACAATATTCATATAAAATTAGGTACATGGATGTGGAATAGGAAAAAATTAAATGTAATATTTCTACATTTTCTATATAGATATTTCACAAAATTATTATTGAGAAAATCAAATTGTAGCTTCCACTTATAATTTTTATGTGGTAACATGAATTGTAGAAACTATTGTTGAAATTTCCACAAATAATGTGTAGATTTGTAAAATATGCAATATCTACAATGTGGACACATATAAACAAGCCACATTTGTAAAGAAATTGTAGAAAAATTATCAAAAATAAAAAAATTGTGGAAATATTACAAATTTGAAAAATTGTTGACAATATACATTAATAAAAATTATAGGTGATGTACAAATTTCTTAAATTCTAGACAAAGAACAATCTAATAAATTGTTGATAAACTATAAAAACATGTTAAAATGTGGGTGACACACAATTTCAATACCACAATTTAAAAATTTGAAATACCTTGTAACCACAAAAATATTGTAAAAAAATTGTGGTAAAAGGATTGTTTTGTTGTAGTGAATTATGGCCCATTGTGATCACTTGTGTTGTTTAAACTTCAAAAAAAATTACCCAAATTTTTCCATGTCATTGGTTGTGTTTTAGCAGGCATAACTGATGGTATCAGAGTGTAGAATCATGCTCTCAAACCTCTGGGACATATTTGAGTTGTGATGGTGTTGTGTGATGGTGGCGGAGATTGGAAGAGTAATGTGATTTAAACATTATGTGAACTATGTTGTAATTATGATATTATTAGTGCATATGTTGTGTATGTCATTTAGTGAATAAGTGTTTGCATGTTGATGTGTTGGAGATGAGAGTATTCTATCTCCTTTTCATGAATTCAATGAGAATTTGAGTGTGATGTATCGTCTTGTTGTGTGTATGAAAGGAATGTTATTGCTGATTACTGAGTGTTGGATCCTTTTGAAATTATGATGTGTGCTTGTGTTGATATGTTTTATTACAAGGTTGGTTTATAGTGAACTAGATTGTATAGTGATGTTGTCATTCTGTTGTGAAGGAATGTGTATATCACCATGTCATATTGAAATTAACTGTATGTTGTTATTGTTTCATCATAAGTATGATTCATGTAATATATAATGTTATCCATCATGATTTAGGGATATATGGTGAGTATATGATCCCTATCATAAAGTGATTACACTTCGGGTGCAACATGTGGTAATGTGGTGTGTTCTAAATCATGAATGTTATGTATGTGATTTACCCAGTTTATGTACCATGCGAAAGTGATATGGTTAATGTGCATGAACCATCATCTTTTAGTAATGTGCATACGTGTTATGTCGTGAACCTTACGCTAACCAACCCTAAAGGAAATTAGTAAAAGTGTATGTTTGGAGTGAGGGAATGTGTACCATGAGCTAGTAACTCAAGATGACCTTAGGCTCAGTAAATGATGACCTGTGCTCCTCCTTTTCTCTCTCATTTTGGGTGTTGTATGGATTCAACCTAAGTGAATCTATGACTATGTTTAGCCTTGTTGAAGTGTTGGCAGGATGATTCAGATAGAGATGATGACAGTTGTAATATTAATATGTTATTTTATGAGCTGGGGGTTGATGTTCTGAGTGTCAGCAACTCGTTGAGTAACCCCTTGGTGGCCAAATAAGGCCACATATTCATTGGCATGTGTTATTCTTATATAAGTTTTTAATTTTGTAAATTGAACTTTTCTTTTATTTCTATAAGGACTGACAGTTTTCTTGATTGCTATGTTTTTTTATTTTGGGAATTTCCTTGGTTTATCGTACTAACACGGGGATTTATTTTTGCACTAACTATGGCTATTTGGCCATTTTCTTTCTTGGATTTAGATTTTTTTTCTTTTTTAAATTAAAAAATTTAGATCTGAGCCCAAGGATTGTACATTGTCACTTTGCATTTGAATCGGATTTCTACGTTGTTTCTATTGTAGTAATGTGTGGAATAGAGTCATGGGATGCACCATGTAATGGTTGGACGTATGGACCCATTTTTTTATGGGAGTATGCCCCAAGGAGTTATAGATAACTAGCGGGTTGTCGAACCACAAGTTATTATATCACTTGGGTTAAGGGTTTATAGACTCTATATGCCTAGGTTTATAGAGAAATTGACCTATTTGGGGAGAAAAAAGGAAAATTTACTTATTTATTACTACTTGAGGGAGGCATAAGAGATTTGTGGGAGGAATAAGATATTTGAGGGAGGCATAAGAGACTTAAGGGAGGCATAATAGATTTATGTGTGTGTGATTGATGCTTCAGGAGATATGTTGATTTGTTTTGATGCTTTGGGAGTGGTGCTATGATGTATGTGTTACTCATGTGAGTTGTCTATGTTTTTTGATGTTGTGGATATGACCTTGTTTCCCTTGTTGACACTTTGTACCTGTGGCTATTGTACTAAGTTGTGTGAAACTATCATCTATGAAATTGTTGAAACATTTTGCTTGTTGTAGTACACTTTTGTTTGATTATTAAATGTTGGTCATAGATGTGTGACAAGTACTATGTTATGTGGACCATGCCTATTCTCTTATATAATTTTGTTAAGCTCTTATGGTGTGGTACCATCATGAAAGTATGTAAAATTATGCTTGTGAATCATTAGTGTTGTGTCTGATCCTGGTAGGGTGTTGTGATAGAATTTTATGTTGGGAACCCACAAGAATAAATAAACTAAAACTCTACAACAATGAAATTTTAAATAAATTGAATTAGGAATAATATAAACAAAAAGAGACTAATTAAATAATGATTAAGAGGAAACTTCCAATCTTCACATAACCTTTAAAGTTAAACATTCTGCCAAAATGTTTCTAAGGCTACCCCATGGCCATGCTTTAATGACTGAAATTTTAACCATAGAGTGTACTTTCATCTTTATTTGTTCTTTGTTGCTTATATTTTTGCTTATTCAATGTTATGTTGCATCGGGTATGATGCTTTATTAAGGGGAGGAGAATTTAATACCCATTCGATGTTGACTCCATTTCTAACTTTGTTGACCCTACTATTAAACGTTGAACATTTGTGTGTGCTCTCATTGATCGTTAGTTGATTTTGAACTTGTTGCGAAGTTATTATAACATCTTTCTTTCTCTATGTCTTGCCTTCGTGTGTTGTCGTATTTGTTAAGGGTCGTAGCGTATTTTACGAGCATTCATATTTGAAGGATAATTATATTTTTTGTTTAAATGATTTTATTAATGACGTTCTCATTTAAGATATATAAACAAATATTTCAAATGTTTCCAAGAGTGTTCAGACGTAAATTTATTAAAACAAAACATAATATTTCAAAGAATTTTATAAAATAAAATAAAAATATTGGCTAAATGTGGTGGCATGAAAGGAGAAGTTCGCTAGATGTGAGTGTGACATTTGAATGGACTATAAAAAAATGATATTTTATTGAAAAATTTAATACTTACCTACTATTCCACCTTGGCCACCCATTTTTCCACGGATGGCCTGGGAAGTGACTGATTTTACTGGTAGATTTAATTATAGTTATTCATCCACTCTCCCTTCCCATTATTTTATTTGGTTTTCTTGATAAAATTTAAAACATTGTTTACCTGCCCACTTTACTTTTCTTTTATTTTATTAATTTTTTTGTTTGTTTGTTTTCTTTGGAACCATGTTATACGTGGGGGTAAATTTAATCCTAAGTGATTCAAGTGGACACATGGTGGAGGAAATGATGGCCACTTGCTATTTCTTTATTGATGAAGACGTGTTGGAATTTTGTTTGTTTCCTATACGCCAAACTGGGAAGCTGACCACCTTCATATGATCCCCAGTTTTATTTGTTTGTTTCTATGAATTTGTTGTCATTTTGAAATGCCAAAATAATACCTGGGTGCTTGAGGAATGAAGGAGGGAAGCATGTACTTGTAGAAGTATGCACATGGCATGTCATTATTTTCGAAAACGCCTAAAAAAGCATGACCGCGCGAATTTGGACGAGGAAGAATAGTTTGGTGTTGCTTAAAAAGGCTTCATCCCAAAACAAATGCATTCCCAAGTATCTAGAAACCTTAACTATTTGCATACCTCTTATCTGTGATAGAAACGTGGCTATGAGATGATTTTGGATGCCCATTCAGTAGGAGAGATCAATTTCAACCTAAGGGTAGCTGCTGTAGGTATGTGAGGTGTTCATGTGACTGGTAGAACCTGGAAACTAGGTAAGACAAACCTAATCATTGCTACAATTGCTAAGATTTAATAATATTATTAAATAGGACCTTATCTTTCCTAAAAATGGTAAGTCTCTGGTTTTTTATGGGTTTATACACCTTGCTGGGAAATCTCTTATTTTCCCTTGATATCTTTTGGTTACGAAAATAATAGTTTCCAATGTTAAATTTGGACATCATAGATTTATCCCTAATACTCGGGTTGTTTTGTTTTCATACTTGAGTCAACGACCTTATACCATTATTATCTACAATTATTTTATTGAGTAACAAGGTTATCAAGTTTTTTAGAGCTAGTAATTTATGGTGTGAAATCCAACCAGTTGTAGCTATAAACCTCTTACTTTCATATGATCTTATTATAGTTATATTTTTTTTCTTCTTGGGTAATCAAGTTGATCCTATTTTGTGACTTCTATATCTAGTTAATCAAGTAGTTAGCTTATCATAGAATGCCTCTTCTGGGATTGTGAGTTTTTTTAATCATCAAAGGTTTATAACCCTCCCCCCCCCCCCCCCCCCACTTCTCTGTTATTCCTTAATAAATTGGTTTAGTTGGAATCAAGGCCAGTGTGGTTTTTCTTTTTGGTTATGGGTATGTTGAGTATAATTCACTCAGGTTTATGAAAACATTGCTTTGATGAAAACTCTCTAGATTGAACCCGATCCGAGTTAGGAGAAACTATAGTTTATTGGGAAATTAATCATCCTTTTGGGTTATGGAAACAAATCACATAGTGTCAGTTGTTTCCTTGGTGTCACCCAACATTGAGTGGTGAGTTTGTCAAGGTCTATCGGACCTCCATGTTCTCCTTTTTTGGAATATATAAGTGGTCCCTTCAATATTTAATCCATCCCGCAGGCTTACTAAACTAAATGTCTAGTTGACTAAAGTGGTTAGATTTAAGTATGAATGGAGTATCGAGGCTATGGTACCCAGTTATTGAGTTATTTTGCACCTTGGATGTTAGTATAGAATTGATTATGATACTAGACATATTTAAAATTTCCTGATGATCATCGGTATAGGCCCAAGACATTTAGGGTTTTTCTTAAGGGGCACTTTGAATTTTCTTTATGAATCTTGAATTGTAACTAAATTTTTAATTACCGAGATTTGATGTTACCATTGTGCATTTATGGATAGTACTCTTTTATTTTTAGAACTATCTTGGCTTAATTGGTATACAGGATGGCACTTGGTGGTATATACATACATACATACATACACACACACACACACACACACACACACACACACACACACACACACACACACACATATATATATATATATGTCTATATATATATATATATATATATATATCTATATATGTATGTATGTATGTATGTATGTATGTATGTATACACACACACACACACACACACACACATATATATATGTATGTATATATATGTATGCGTATATATATATATATATATATATATATATATATAGACACACACACACATATACATACATACAGATATATGTATATATATATATATCTATATGTATGTATGTATGTATATATATATATATATATATATATATATATATATATGTATGTATGTATGTATGTATGTATGTATGTATGTATATGTACATACATACATACATACATACATATATATGTATGTATGTATGTATGTATAGCTTATTTTGTTGGAAATTTCTAATAATTTTATCGACAATTGGATGGCATATGTATATTGATATCTTTTTAACCTATGATAGAATTGTTAAGATTATTAGGGACATTTGAGGGTATTCATATATTTATATGCACTGTTGATTTAGGATTTAAGTTGTTAAGATAATGGCATTTGGTGATACATGTAAATGTAGTTTTTGTAAAGAGTTGTTTGAATATGGTAACGAGGGTTACTTTTAAAAGAACTTGGGATGGAAAGGGGTGATCCATTATATTTTTAAACCGAAACTATAGACTTCTTGAGGAGGTTTGTAAATCCATAATTTTATAAAACTTGAATGGATGTTTAGAATGATAACTTGTATAGTGGAACTCTTCTTTACGCTCGCTTGATGTTACTAGCATAAAAGGGAAATGGATTCTTCCTAAATGATTGTGGATCTTCTTGGATTTAATGGCCGAAACTAGTATATATTTTCCTTCCCTTTGAAATAAATGTTAAGTACTAGTCGTGTATTAGATTTCAATCATATAATCTATATGATTACATGATTGAAATTTTAATACACTCAATTTTTTGTGTTTAACCTTTGAACCCCATGGTTCCTCCTGGTTGGACTGTTCAACTTTTTTCATTATAAAAATCTAGGATCATAGCCTATGCTTTTGGTATCTTTTTGATAATTTTAAATTGTTGGTTTGAATAACATATTTCAATCTTATAACCTATATGATTATTCCATGGAACCCCCATTTCACTAGATTTTTTATTTCTAAATTATCAAGCCTATGGTCCCTTCTTGAATGATTGTTAAACTCTTATTATTTCGAGGCAATGATTGTAACTGGTATATTTGACTTCTCTTGGAAATATTGATTGATGGGATGAGTATTTTATTTCAATCATGTAATCTAGAGGATTACATAATTGAAGTCCCAATACACTCGACATTTTATTTCTAACTCTTTAATTCTATGGTTTTACTTGTTTGGTGGTTAAAATTTCGTTGCTTTCGAGAAAATGTTTATAAATGAAGTATATAAGACTTTATTATTAGATTGGCATGGTGGAATTTTTATTATCACTTAAGGATTATTCAGTGTTTAGAGCTTTGAACCATTTCTTGAAATAGAACGTTTCCTTTCAGGATGTTGTTAGATAATAGCTTATTGTTGCTATGTGTAGTCTTATCTTTCTTAGTTCTCGTAAACTGACTTAGGTTAATAATTTGTGTGGATGGATTTTGAGAGTAGTGGGGGAAATAATTGTACAAAATTTCATCAGTCTATGTTATGAATTCCTTTTGTACGAATTCTTATTAGGTTGTAAAATTATCAAATGGCTTCCATTGAAATTTTAGAAGAGGGCCAGTCCCTTAGTGTTATGTTTTGTGGAGTAATGTTTTCATAACTACTGAAAACTTGACTTGTTGTTTTTATCATTGAAAATATAAAAAAGATCACCGTATTTTTTTTATGAGTGGTTTTAATGTATTATAGGAATTATAAGAATAGTATAGTGTTGTTTGATCAATGTTGTCACCTTCTTGTTCCCTAGTCATAGTTCCATAGAATTTTTTTTTCCCTTTGGTCTATATTTCATGTTGAATAAAAATGATGTAACCATGTTTACATTATTTGGTGCAATGGTATGTTTTTTTCTTGATTCCTAATTCTGCCTGGTGAACCTTCTAGGTCATGGAATTAATACAATTCTAGGTATATTTTGAAGGGGTTAAATTCCCTATAAAAGTTTTTATATATATATATATATATATATATATATATATATATATATATATATATATATATATATATATATATATGTAGATGTGACCTACTTGATAACATTTGAGTCCTCAAGTGATCAAAGAGGAAAATATCTTTTGTAAATATATACATACTTTGCTCGCCCAAGCTAAACTAATAAACCTTAACCTTATTGTGGTGAGTCCTTACACAATCTAATGGTGAAATCAATGATTAGATTTTTTAAGATAATAATGTTATAATAAGTAGGAGCAAATTGATTAATAAACCATTCAATATTTCTCACCCGTTTGAAACATAATTTGTATACTTTTGTCAAACTTGTCAACTGAAGCCTGAGTTAAAATTGTAACCATTCTGGATAAACTCTTAAGCCCCAATAAAATGTTGGTTAATAACTAATGATATATTAAAGATGAATTCAATTTGATCTTCTTCCTCTAACTTTTCCCAAGGTGCTTTGTAATCTTCTCTTTAGTGTGTTAAATGTGAATCCTTGTGCAAGACGGTTTTAGTTCTGAACTTGAAATTTACACCACGAGATGCCCCAAATTTACAAGCCATTATTAATAATATTACAATTTATTAATAATGTCACAATATATTTGTAACATTCACTCACCTATTGTTAACATTATTAATTCCCAATATACACTCCTTTTTCTGTAGCATACTGGATGGGCTTGCCTCATAATCTAGATCAAAGAAAGGCATGAAAACTTCCAATTTACTGATTGTCTTGTTGTACATGACCAAAACCATGTGAAGGAATGCATCCCGCATTTACTCCATGAAAATAATGCACTCGACATTCCACTAGCAGATCATCTTCATAAAGAAGGAAGGCAGTTAGAGGACCGCTACATTAGTAAAAGTGTATCTACCTTTTTACATATGTGGTTTTCTGGATCTACCACCAACCCTTTCCAAATATATGAGTCTTACAATAAACTTAGAGACATACTCTACAATATTTTCTTATCGGAGGTTACATATAGAAATTTCTAACACATTACAATAACATGAATGTATTATCTGTTTTTATTATCTACCACACAGCTGAAAGCAAACACACAACTAAAAATACTTGGCCACCAAATTAGTATTGTGGCCTCGTTGATGGTCCCTGACGAGAGGTCACCTATCAACCTCCTTCCTTCAATAAATGCATTCTTTACTTAATACAAGAAATCTTCATCACTTTGTTGAGAATTTGTTTCCTCATTACCAGAGTGGGGAGAATTCATATCCCTATCACTTTCTTCATCTCTGTTTTCATAAATGAAGGCTTTATCATTCAAATTACCATGAATTAAATCTTGTGCTCTTTTATTACAATACATAATACCATGTCCAGGAACATTACAATAGTGAAAAAGAAATTTTTGTGGACCTTGGGAGGTTGATTTTTGTTTGAAAGAAGGCTTGAATTTTCTTTTAGCATATGATTTGTTTCTACCATACATTGCAGTTTCTTCTAGATCAATCTTCTTGGTTCTATTTTATTCTTCTATTAGAGAAGAAATTAAATCCTCTAGACTCGGATTTATTTTGCTAAAAGTGAATACCATATTAGAAGAGCTAAGAGGCATGTTATTAAGTAATACCACTTTTCCATCATCATCAAGAACATCAACTTTGATTCCAGCTAATTGATTTGAAATAGAATGAAAATTACTCATACGTTCCACCATACTTTCTCCTTCTTCCATTTTGAGTCTGAACAAATTTTTCTTGAGTGCCACTATTGTGCTCTCTACTTCTAACCCAAAAATTTTTCTCAATGTCGTCCAAATAAAATGTGATGTCTTTGTTAGATCTATGTGATGTAGGTAGGCATCAGATAAACCTAGGCCAATAATCGTTGTTGCTTTGTGATCCTTTCTTTCCCATTTTACTGCTTCATCTACGTCATGTGGTTTATTGATTTTTCTTTCTACAATCTCCCATAGATCTTTTTTAATCAGAAAAAATTGAGTTCTAACCTTCCATGTATGGAAATATTTTCCTTCAAATTTTTCAATGCGTATCAACTTATCCATAGTAAAACAATGGACGTCAGTTTCCACCGAAAATGCATCCGTGAGTCAAAAAAGAAATTATTTTTATTTTTTTACAATTTTTGATATTATCAATGCAAAGAGCTAAAAAAACACATTTTAAAAAAAAAATATCATCTCAATATAATTAACCAACTAAAAGTTATGGTAACTACAAATTTTAAATCCAACATCTTTCTGGACCCCTTTCCAAAAATAGAAAAAAAAATTGGCCTTGAGTTTTTGTTTACTACGTCCAAAACTGGAAAAAAACAGAACATAATATTTCTAACTCACAGTTTCATGATTTCCATGAATGCTTGGAAGAAAAACATGAACAAAACAGTGACGTCAAAGGAGCAGATCATGATGGATGGTTAGTCTACACCGAACATAGTAGAAAACTTCATGTAGTAGAATGAGCACTGTAGAATCTACAGACCAAAATCAATTGTCCACCATTTTGTTGTGATAGATTTGCACACGGGATTCAATGGAGGATAATTGAAATGATTTGACTACATGGAATATTGATCAAAAGATGCTCTGATACCACTGATAAAAACTACACAATAATATGAGAAATAAACACCAAATAATAATAAATAGAAATTAAGAATTCATTCGGGATATTGCATTCATCTAGAGATAGATTATTATAAAAATTCTTGATCCTATTTAATCTAGGAGTCAAGTATTATCACTTATTCTTCCTTATATCTCTCTCCATAAATCTCTCAAGCTTATCCCTAGGATCACCTACACTCCAAAATAGCTACGTGATTTATTTATTCAACAAATTCACTCACACACAACTATTAAATATATTATTAATATGAGTTGTATTGACTCATTATTAATAATATTACAATTTATTAATAACGTCACAATATATTTGTAATAGGACCATTATTTGGTGTCTTTTTCATGAAGGGTCTCTTATGTTCCCTCGTTCCTAGGTAGTCAATGTTTTTCCAAGCCTATCATGAGTAGTTGTGGCCCATTTTGATCACTTGTGGTGTTGTTTAAAATTAAAAAAAAAATAACCCAACCTTTTCCATGTCATTTTTTGTGTTTGAGTAGGTTTAACACCTCTCAATCTAGAGTGTTGGCTTGACAAGAAGTGTCAAATGTACCTAGAGTTACAAAATTATTTTGGAGATAAGGGTGTTCAATAACTCAAATTGTTGTATTAGTAAGGTGCGTAAAATTTATAATTGAATGTATCCTAGTAACATGCATCTAATACTTAATTGTCAAGAATCTAAACTTGGTTGAGTATGAAATCATACTTCTTAAGACTTGGATGACTAAGCATTTAAATTAAGTGGATAGGATGTACGGTTAGAAGTACTTACTTAAAGAAAAATTAGGTATCCTTAGTAATTAAATGCTAATATAAAAAGAACGTGTATTCTATTTACTCTTGAACTAATAAACCTCATTTGTTCATGAGAACCTTGTTGTAACAGAGTAAAATTGTAAACCAAACAAACATACAACTTTTAATACAACCCTTAGGAAAAACACCAGTGGATCATGTGGGAATATACGTCCCTATCAAAAAATTTACTACATCTTTCTAATGTCATAGGGGAAAAAACTAAAATTAGAAGGAGTAACTACAAGTTAAAAGTTAATTAAAGTAAGGATAACATAGTATAGTTTTAAGAAGAATGAAAGACCGTGTGATAGATATTTTTAACAATTAATGCCAATAACGAAAAATAGAGGTAATCAAATTGTAAACTATGAAAGTGTGGTGTCATGGATTATAGTATCTTGTGTACGTAAATAGCGTTGTGTGTAACTAAATACCCTTTTTACTAACAAAATTAAATAAGATTTTTAAATAATATAGATTATCCTTATTCAATGTGTTATATCATAAGCTAAATGTTAAAAATTATAAAAGGAAATATAGCAACATGAGAATGACTGTAAGATTCACATCTTATGAGTTTTTCTAAAACTTAAGTTAAATATTGAATCATCATTGTAATAACTGTGAAATTCTATTTCAAATCATAATGATGTGCCTTGTCATATGTAAAAAAAAAGTGGCCTTGATGTTCATCATGTGGTTTCATGTCTTCCATGTGGGTCATTTTCTGTGTAAACATATCTTCTATTATGTTTCATCTTGAGTGATATCGTGTAGTGTCGTGTATACTACAATGTAAGTCAAAAAAAATTACTATGGTATTTTAACTGTTGTATTTGTGTGTGTAAAAATTGGGCATTACACTTGGTATCAAAGTGGAGGTTCATGCTCTCGAACCTCTGGGATAGATTGGAGTTGTGATGATCTTGCATGGTGGTGGTAGATATGGAAAGAGTAATGTGATATAAGTGTGATGTGAACAATGTTATAATTGTGATATTATGAATGCACATGTTGTGCATGTCACTTAGTGCATAATTGTTGTCATGTTGATGTGTTGGTGATGAGAGTATTCTCTCTCCTTTTCATGGATTCAATGAGGAATTCATGTGTGATGTATCACCTTATTGTGTGTGAAAAGAATTTTATTGTGGATTGTGGAGTGTTGGAGCATTTTTGCATGAAAAAATTGGTGTAATGTCAATTGGATTGTATCGTGATGTCATCACCATGTTGTGATGAATTATGTATGTCACCATGTTGTAATTGTAATTGATTATATGTTGTAATGTTAGACATGTTTTCCTCATACGTATAATTCGTGTAATATGTGATGGTTCATGTCGTGATTTAGGGGTATATGGTTAAGGTATGATCCCTATTGTATAGTGCTGGAACTTTAAGTGCAGTATGTGGCATCATGATGTATAATAACTCATGAATGTAATGATTTTTATTTACCCTATATAGATAGCATGCGTATACGCTATGGTTAATGTTCATGAACCACCATTGTGTTAGTGATGTAGTTATGTGTTATTTTGTGAACCTTACACTAACCAATTTTAAGATAAATTGGTAAATAGTGTATCTTACAAGTGAGGAAATGTGTACCATTGACTAGTCACTCAAGCCGAGTATGACATAGGAAGTGGAGTCTTACATAGATAGAAAACCCAATTTTTTTGTTTGGTATGTATGGAACTTTATCAACGAATTCCATGCATATTTTTTTTCGCAGACACCTTAGGCTTAGTATATGGTGACTTTTACTCCTTTTTTTCTCCCTATATGGTTATCATATGGATTCAACCTTAGTGTAGTTACAACTATGTTGAGACTTGAGGAAGAGGTGGAAGGATGATTTAGACAGAGATGATGACAGTTGTATAATTTGATATGTTATTTTAAGAGTTGAGGCTCAATGTTCAAGTTCCAACAACTCATTGAGTACCCCTTTGGTGGTTGTATAAGGCCACATAACTATTTTGATGTGTTAGTTATCTATACATATTTTATTCGTAAATTGAAGATTTTCTTTATTATTACTAGAACCAACATTTTTCTTAATTGATGTGTTCTTATATTTTAGGCAATTTTTTTGTCGTTGCACTAACATGTGGATTTTTGCACTAATTATGGCCATTTGGCTATTTTCTTTACTTAGATTTAAATTGTCTTTTTGTGTTTAAAGGTTTTATAACCTAGCCCAAGGCTTGGTATTTTTTCCACTTCTCATTTGAAATGGATTGTTATGTTAGTTCTAATGTCGTAATGTGTGGAATAGGGTTATGGAATGTACCATAGAGTGGTGAAATCTATGGACTCGCTTCATTGTCTGTGGGAACGCCGCATGGAGTTATAGATAACTAGTGGATTGTTGAACCATGATTTAGTATGTCACTTGGGTTAGAGGTGTTGGGACCTTATGTGCACAAGGCCATAGGGTGACCGACCTCTTTTGGGGAGTGAAAAGGAAAATTTATCTTTATGTTAATGCTTGGAAGGTATATGGAGTTTTTTTGTTGATTCGAGAGGTATATGGAGTTGTTTGTGATGCTTTAGGAGGTATATGGAGTTGTTTGTGTTGATTCGAGAGGTATATGGAGTTGTTTTGTGATTCTTCAAGAAGTATATGGAGTTGTTTTGTGATGTTTTGGGAGTTGGTGTTATGATTTATGTGTACTCATGTGAGTCTAGTTATGTTTTGTGATGTTGACCATTGATGCCCATCATTGAGGGTGTGATATGATCCCCCTTTTTACATTATGTAACTATAATTATTGTCCCAAGTTTTTTGAAACCTTTATATGTGTACCTATTGGGAATTCCACGTTGTTGTAGTTTACTTATGTTACGATTACCTTTATGTCAGGAGCATGTGTGACAAGTACCATGTTGGGAGGGATATGTATTTTCTTTCCATGGTCTGGTGGATTTCTTGTGACATGATATAGTCATAAGGGTATATATCATGATGTCTTGTGAACCATTAGTTTTGTGTCTGGACCTGATGTGGTATTATGATCTCAATTTTGTTGGGAACCCATGAACATAAGACAACAAAAATCTTTAAAAATGAAATAGTAAGAGTTTAGGTTGATAAATACTTAAAAGGAAAAGACTAAGTAATAAGGTAAAAGACAACGATTAATATTCACAGAACATTAAAATTTAAGATATTTCAAAATTTAGTTTGCTTCTTTATGCTCATGTTGTGCCGACAAGTTGTTTAGTTAAGTGACATATGTTATTATTGACTTTCTTGGATACGTACCCTTCAACCTTCGGTGTTATGTCACATCGAGGATGATGATCTTATAAGGGAAAGGAAATGTAGTGACCACATTAAAAAAATAAAAATAAATAAATAATATATATTTAATGTAGTGGTTGAATTAAGGAGTGACACGTGTTGGAAGAGGTGTGAGGTAGTGAGTGTTAGGATATTTATGGTGAGTGGTTGGAGGTGGCATGAAGGTATGAGAAACCTATGAAACACATGGGCAGGGTAGTTGTTACATCATTGATGTAGCAGAGGATACGTGTGGGGGACGAAGACATGGATTTGTCACATATTGGAATTGCAAACAAAGTCTTCAAGTATGAAGCTTGACTCCACAAATTTATTAACATTTCCCTTTACCTACGTGACCTCCTATCTCATTCTAAAATAGGTGATTTGAAAACCATTTTGTGCATCCATAGTGGATAAAGGATAGAAAAAAATTCTCACATGTTGTAGTTGAGAATTCCCTTATAAATAGAATACGAAATGTGGAAGCATAAAACAAGCGCATGAAATATTTGGCTGAATAATTCTAAGAAATGTTTCTCATTAGCAGGGATGATTGCTCACTTAGCAAAAAATGGATTTTTTGAGAATAATTTATAAATTTTAAAGAAAAGACAATTGAGATGTATAAAGAAAAACTCCATATTATTTTCCATCATTCTTCCTCCATGTCATGCCTCCTAACGTGTACCCAATCAGGAGCTAGTGAAGGTAATTCTTCTTGTTTTTAGTTGATGAGGAAGATGTGTGTGGTGACAGAATGTATATAGAGCATGAGAGCATGGATGATGCACATGAAATGTTTTGTAAAATTCCTTAAGAAATTATAGATTTTTGAAATTCCATTATTGCTAGATATATATAAAATGATATATTTAAAATGACCATTCCAACACCCTTCCAGAATGACCTAAACTAGGAGATTTAGAATAGGTATGTGCATCCATCAAGATTATTAAAAATATATTTACCAGTTTGTGTTGTATCACCGGCCCTAGTGGTCAAATATGCAAGATGTGGATGCATTGACAAGGCAAGTGAGATGTCTAATAGGATGCTTCAAGGATATGTGGAGCCATGGACTAATGTGTTTGTTTCTGTTATTGAAGCAACTGTAAAAACTATCAAGCTAATGTGATTAGAAGGTCTATAGCCCTATTCCACGGCCTATACTAACATACAACCCCTAATACATTGTTTCCCTAAGGAATTTCATCCAATCTTGCACATATATTTTATGTAGGTGTGTGTCATATATTACTGGTGTAATAGCCCTAGTAGATATGTATGCAAAATGTGAACACAGTCAAGGTGAGAAGTCCTTGGAAAATTCTTGGTTTATTTTTTAAGAAAAAATGTGTCTTCTCATGGAATTCTATAGCTATAATTTATGGATGAATGGGGTTCTTGAAAGACCATATGGGAATCAAATCAAATTCCATTGAGAATCCCAAAGCCAAATATTACATCCTTTGAGATCATTTTTACCTGTGTGAAAATGGGGGCTTTATGATGAGATATGGTTGTAAAACATACAACTAGTAAATGCAAGAGAACTATTTGTCATAAATTGCCTCAAAAAAATGTTAGATCTCAATCATATCTGACAGTTGGGTATGCTAAAATAATTTTTGATTTTTTCAAGAAAATGTGATTAGAGAGTGTGCAAACTTCCTGGAGCCACGTTGCTCGATTTTTTTTTCCCCTAAGGCATGGTTTATCTCTCATTATCTTTCATAATTCTTGTTCTTTAGTTTTTCATTTGCAACGTGATAAAATTTTAAACTATAGGATTATCATAAAGAAAATTATTTTAAATAAATTTGTTTTCAAAAAAATAAAACAACATACCATAACTTACACAATCCAAATAACCCCTTGTAGTCAACCATGGACTTAAACCATCATTTTGAGATGACCTAACAAACTTCATAACCAAACTAGATTACTATAACACCCTTTCTATTGATGATTTGAGGTTGACTTCACTGTAAATATGTTGACTGTTTCCTTGTAAAAACCGATAAACTGTGATTTTGGCAGACACACAAAACAACCTTTAGAACCCCAAAAAAGAGGTGTTAAACATCATATGTTCTCCTTGTTTTGAGGAGAGGTGTATTAAGCTTCAAATTGACCCCAATTATACATGTATACTCTCTCTTCCGATCCTCTAGTAGCCCTATTAACTCATTTTACACTTTTCAGAAGTTATAAAATAAAATAAAAATTTGAAAAGTTGGGTTTCGTATTGGCTCGCTGTGTGGGCCCTAAAGAATGAAATGCTTGTCAGCATTTGCAAACCCCTAGTACTTTTACTATACAATTTCTTGAAACCTTTGGTTTTGTAAAAGCACCTCCCTGGTTATTTTGGAAAAGGGGTTTCATTGGCCTTCGATCGTCATTTGACTAGGTCAAACTTGATCGACTACGATTGGTAGCTCTAGAAAACCATTCGCGAATTTTACATTTTTCACTATTTCTGGACTCTGTCAGTCCTTGTGGATTCTTGGTATATAGGTGAACACTTAGGAATTCTCCCTTTGTTAATTTACTTATCGGAAGATAGTTTTTTAACAGAGTTTCTTAGCCTCCAAGCCAAAATGAGATGTTTTTGCAACTAGAAGAAAAATGTAAAAAGAATGTTGTAGGAGACCAGTCATGTTAGAAAACCATCATGGAAATTTATTAACACTTGTAAATAATTGTTCAAAACTATATCTTGTGACTTGTGTGAAATTTTTACTTTTGGAAAAACAATGTTCTCTCTCTTCCCCATCTCTTTCTCTACCCTCCCTTAGTTAAGGAATGAAATGATTATATGCCCCTAACCCTCTCTTTTTGCATGTGTATTTTTATGATCATTTAAGTGAAAAACCAATAACGTTAATTATGTTACATTTAGGTTGATGCCATGCCAGCCATTTATCGTTAATTTCATGTTCACATGGTTTTGCAGGATGTAAGTAAGATGGAAAGATGAAGTGGTTGTTATTCAGTGTGTATTATTCTAATTTATGTATGTTAATGGAAATAAATTTTTATGTATTTCTATGTTATAGTAAATACTTATTATTTAAATTTGGTGATATGAATGAGATGTTAGTTTTAGAAATGTCTTGGTAAATGTGCATTTAAAAATAGGTGTTCTCTTTACTCAAATTTACATATGGTAACGGGGGGGGGGGGGTGGGGCTATATAGATATGATAAGTGAAATTATAGAGGATAGTTCAACAGTTTTCAATTTATTGAAAGTTTAATTAGTGAATTTTTGTAACATTTTTAAGATGGTAGTGTTTAAGGGAAATGTTCGTTTAAACATGGGTGTTATTTCAATCCCAAAAGTTGTATTATAAAAGATGGATAAATGTGTTAAATGGAATTGAATTTAATAACGTATATTTTTATTCCAGAGTGCAATTGATAATTAAATAATTTGTGTGTCGTGTTTCTTATTTTGAAAATGTAATAAATAAATCTAACCAAAACAATTAACCCTAGTATAAAATTTGTGCATAAATACCCTTCATGTGTGTTCCTTTCAGCATAGAAGACTAAGACCTTAGAATGAACTTAAATCCTTACACTCAATGACACATTCTAGATTAAGTAAATAATATCCCTAGTTTGAGTTTATTTCCATAGCCTTAATACTAGTAATATTGTCATAAACCTGGAAATTAAGAACAACATGGATTAACTTTGTTCATGTATATGTTATCCCCTCAAGAGATTGATAGTTGGGTTATATGGTGCAATACACCGAGTTAATGTGAAACTTAGCAGCTTCTTAAATTATCATTAGTTTTTGGGAATGTAACCATTATTAGTGGTTAGGAGAAAAGATAATTTTAGATCATTCATATAATGTGTTTAAACCTCCATGTGGCGAGGGACTAAATCCATGACGTGCGATCCCTAATGTGAACCGTTATCCTTTAAATTAAGGAGTATTACCCTTGTTCACCCTAGGGAATTGTTCTTGAGGCAATTCCTTAGGGTGAGAGCTAATAAGATCACGAGCATGCAAATGTCCTTAGTAACAAATAGGTTACTCAATAAATTTCAAAACACTAATTAAATAAAATTAAGTGAAATCATTTTAAGATGAATGTAAATGATTCAAATAGGTCCTATGTTTCACATACCTACACATGATAATACTAAGTATGAATCCCCTTTAAATCCTCTCAAGCAAGAGTGTCAGCTTGAAAAGAAGTGTCAAATGCATCTAGAGTTACAAGATGAGTTTGCAGATAAGGGTGTTCAATAACTCAAGTTGTGACTATGGTAAGGTGCATAAAATTTATAATTGAATTTCTCTTTGTAACATGCAACTAATAATTTATTTCCAGGAATCCAGACTTGGTTGAGTGTTAAATCACAGTCCTTAAGACATGGATGACTAATCATTTAAATGAAGTAGATAGGATGTATGATTAGTGGTACTTACTTAAAGCAAAATCGGATAACCTTAGTAATTAAATGCTAACATAAAAAGAACGCATGTATTCTATTTACTCTTAAACTAATAAACCTCACTTGTTCATGAGAACCTTGTTGCAACTGGAGTTAAATTGCAAACCAAACAAACATACAACTTTGAAGACAACCCTTAGGGCAAAGCACCAGTGGCTCATGTGGGAATTTATGTCTCTATCAACAATCTGACTACATCTTTCTATTGCGATAGGGGAAACAAGCAAAATTAGGAGTAACTACAAGTGAAAAGTTGTAAGTAAAGTAAGGATAACATAGTATAGTTTTAAGAATAATGAAGGACCCGCATGAAAGAGATTTTCAACAATTAAGGCCAATAACGAAAGATAGAGGTAATGAAATTGTAAACTATGAAAGTGTGGTGTCATGGATGGTAGTCTCTGTGTGTATGTAAATAATGCCTTGTGTGTAACTAAATACCCTTTTTACTAACGAGCGAATTAAACAAGTAATTGAAATAATATAGATGATCCTTATTCAATGAGTTATATCGTAAGCTAAATATTAAACAGTATAAAAGGAAATCTAAGTAACATGAGAAGGAAATGTAAGATTCACATATTATGAGCCTTTCTAGAACTTAAGTTGAAGATTGAATCATCATTGTCATAACTGTAAAATTCTAAAGGTATCATGTCATGGGAAAAATATATTTATAAGATTATACTATTGTTTAATCGTTATGTTGTGCCTTTTCATTTGAAAAAAAAATGTGGCCTTAATGTGCATCATGTGGTTTCATTTCTTCTATGTGGGTCATTATTTGTTAAAACATATCTTTTGTTGTGCATCGTCGTAAGTGATATCCTGTAGTGTCGTGTATACTATAATTTAATTCAAAAAATATATTATTCCAGTATTTTTACTATTGTATTTATGTGTGTAAAAAGTGGGTGTTACACATAATGGTTAACAAGATTTAAGGGAAGAACTCATGTTGCAAGAAGAACTCTAGTAGTTTTAATTTCACAATAAAATGGAAGCAGCATATTTTCACCCATGAAAGTTATTCTCAGTGGAAATGTCTTGTTTTCAACCTTCCTTTGCAATATTTGATGGATTTGGCTTCAATGATCATTACAGACGTTTAATTTGTTTCCACCCTTTCTGATCTTCGATTAGGGTTTATGGGTGCCTGAACTATGATAGCTCTTTTATCCCTTTTGATTACTTTTGTAGACCTTTCATTGAGCCTTGAATCTATTTATTGCATGAATTTGAAACTCAGGTGGAAGAAAAATTCCATACAATTGGAAAGGTGTAGATCCTTGCGGCTCTAATTGGGAAGGGGGTTACCTTCTTTTTCTCCAAAGTTACCTCGTTGTATACATATCATGCTTCTTTCTTGTAATCATCAAATTTAGGTGCAACAGTATACAATATTTATTATTCTGTACTGGTGCATGAGATTATCAAATATGAATCTTAAAGGAACTTTTCCTAGTGACATAGGATCTCTAAGTGACCTCCAATCACTGTTAGTAATGGATTTTACATGTCATTCCTTTTCCATGAATTTTTTAGCTGTGTATGGGTATTATTATCTATTGTGTTTTGTGACACGAAGATTTATCCTACAACAAGCAATTAACTAGCTAGATCTCAAACTCCATCGGTCAATTGCTTCGCCTCAATACATTGTAAGCCTAGAAAATGTGAATTTGGAAGGACAAGTTCCCCCCAATATTTTTACCTTGCCGGAACTTCAATCAATGTAGGTATAAAGAATTATATAACTCATGAGATTTTTTTTCCATTAGTATAAGTAATGTTTGTTGTGCCTATCTAGAGTTGAAAAATTTGAAACAAATATTTCATCATGACCCTCAACAAGGGTGCTAATATTGGTCCACAGCTTCAATATGTGGATCTTGAGTACAGCGATATTCGATACGTCGGCATTCCAATGAATTATAGAAGAGCTCTATTATAAGTCCTTTGTTATAATGGATTTTTTTAATTATCCCAAAGGAAGACATTAAAAATATGAATTTTAGGTTATTGGGAACCCATCTTGTGAGAGAAATTCCTTTTCAAGTAACAAAATATGTCATCCAATAAAAACAGATACTAGAACTCATCCTAGAGAAAACCATGTTTGTTGAGAAAGATATTTTCAGGATTTAGAAAAAACCGACAACACTTCTATGTCAAATTGAGGCACAAAATCATGCCACACTCCTTATGAGAAACTCAAGCTTGTAACTTCTGAATGTCAAGTACCATTTTTAGGTGAATTAATTTTCGTGTCCCTTCATTCTCATATTTATCAAATGAATCGAGGTTCTAGCATCTAGAGACTTCCATATCATGAAATATTACCCTCCCCGCAGGTTATGTATTTATTTTCTACTTTAATTTTTATGGCCATAATTATCTCAACATGTAATTGCAAATATTCTTTCCCAATGGAAAATACTCAAAGTGAAAATACGTCCAACGGATCATTTTTTCTCTGAGAAATAAAACATTCAAAGATCCTATAGAATTTGGGCCCTCCTACTTTTTAGCTCATTTGTACATTTTCCCTAGTAAATGCTAAACATGGGGCTTTCTATTTAGTAATATAGATATTGAGATCTATTTTTTTTGTTCTTGTAACTCTATGTTATGGATTGCAGGGGAGGGAATTCTATACAGATTAACCATAGCCATAGCATTTTCTTCTTCTTTGGTGATCTTTGCCTTTTGTGTAAGTTAATTTGTCCTATAGCAAAAATGGAGAGATGAAATGGTAATTGAATTCAACAAACCCTTTGGTAATTTTTTCAGTTTACCCACCCATTCCCAATGTCATTAAGATGCAAGAATTTTATGAATTTAGGAATTCATTGGATTTGAAAGTGAGCCATGCTCTTTTCACAATTATTGTTTCACCATTTTCTTTATGTTTTCGAAGTGATGAAACAGATAAGGGTAAGGGCCAAGGAGGAATACATGTTAAATGCTATGGTCTAGTTGATGGTTATATGTGCACGTTCTGACTTATTGATCCAGTGTCTAATCATGAGAGCTTCCTTTTGGCTAGGAGGAACTACCTGTAATAGAAAACAAGACCACAAAAAGATAGTTAAATGATATATGATAGTGGACTGCCTAGCGTATGCTAGTTCCAGGAAGTGTGATACTTCCTAGATGGCTGTCAATCCACTATTTAAAAAAGTTAATGTGAGAAATAAACAAATTCCTATTGTAGTTGATATGATTTAGGTATCTCATTCAAGTACAATAAGAAAATCTTAACATAATAGGCTAGGCTATGGTCTGATAAAAAAGGTAGGTAGTTGTCAGGGTGCTGGAACTAGTCAGGGTCAGATTCTGGGTTGTTTAGGTCAACTGGTGAGATGATTTTTGGGTCTGTTCTTGGTCAAGGTTTAAAACACAGAGACCGACGTCGGTCAGGTATGACCGATGCCGGTTTAGGTGGAACTAATGATGGTTGTGGATAACCGACGTCGATATGGTCGAGGTGAAAGAAACTTGAATAGATCAACTGGCAGGGGATGATCTGAGGTCAAATGAGGTTGGGAGGGTGGATGAGAAGGTCTGTGGAGATCTCAAGTACATGTTAGAAATGGATATTAGGTCGGAATGGTGATTTTGTGGTGTGGGTAAGGGAAATGGTGGGATTGCAAGCTATTAAGCAATGGAGGAATGAACATGTAAAGTATAAACTAATGACCATGGATGAAAAAAGTTAACTATGCTGAAATAGATAATGATGGTAGAGATGTACTTACTGTGATGTAGATTTAGATGGCTGAATGGAGGTGTCTGTTGATCAGAAGAATGGTGTTGGATATCATAGCATTGGCTCCCAAATGATTCCGTGAGTGCAATGCTTCCAAAAAATCTATCTTGGTGATGGCTCTAGATGTCTAGATACGTGAAAGGATGTTGGTTTCACTTGCATGCAGCTCTGATCTCCTTTCCTTGCTCTCAGAATGTGCCAACCCAAAAACAAGGTTATTTAGGTGAATAAATGGTAACCGACGATGGTTCTGTCTTGACTGGCATCGGTTTAGGGGTGACCATCATCGGTTAAGGTGGGATTCCCTAGGTTTACTAAAAATGGGTAGATCTTTCTAATTTATTGGGCTCCAGTTAGTTTTATTCTCAGATTAGAATGAAAACTTCCCTTCTAATGAGTGGGAATGTGGTATGGTTAGGGATTGATTTTAGGGTTAGACCAAATCTTAGCTCATTAAGGAAAGTAAGACTTAGTTATTATTTATTTATGGAAACATGCCAAGAATAGGTCTAGGGTGAGGTGGCTAGGATGAGGTTTCTAGGTGAGGTGGCTAGGTGAGGTGGTGGGGTAGAAATTAAGGTAATTAGATATTAAATATTGTGAGGATACATATTAATTTAATTAAATTAATTAAATTAAAGGTGATGTGGGGTGGAAGGGGCCATGGTTAGATGAGTATGATTGAGCTGGTTATTTGACAAAGGACCAAGGGGAGTGTGATCCAATTTTGGTGTCTACATTTTGCCCCTTTTTGTTGTGTAGCTTGTATTGGTAAGTGACGCTGACAAAAATAAGATGTGGTTGCCCCATGTGTGGGTGAAGGTGAATCACCCTCAAACTAGGAACCAATGATGTGGTAGAAGATAAAATCAGTGAGTGGTTTGATAAAAGGTGGATGTGATGAAGAGGAAGGTGGACACTGAGGGTAATTGGGTAAAGGTCCAATCAGGTAATCATAGGTAATGGGCCAGGGTCAAAGGTAGCAACAGTCAAACGCACGCACACGTATAAACTGTGGCATGGTACTAGGTTGAAGAGCATGCAAACTATAAATTGTCTAAGGTTAATAGGTTTATCCAAATAAGGTTGAGGTGATTCCAGTATCCAAGGTATAGGATATGGTGCGGAAGCACTTCACAGGTCTAGGTGCAGGAACATTTAGGTATGTTCCAGTACACCAAAGGTTGGGTCAAGATAAATGGCATGTCAATAGGTAAGGTAAGGTCATTAGGTCAAACAACATTAGGTAACAGTGTCGCAAGGTATAACAAGCACATGAGTTCATAGGTTATTAACAAAATTCTAGGTCCAAGTAGCGAGGTCATGACACGGGTAGGGCCGAGTTATGGGTAAAATAAGAAGTCCCTAAACACAATTAAGGATAGGTATAGGTAATGTAGGCATTGGAGGTAGGTTGCAATAAGGGTGGGTAAGGATAAACAGTGGCTGGGTTTGGTTAAGTTAGGTCAGAAATGGGGAAAGGGTAGTTGACAAGAGCATGATGGGTAATTGATGCCAGTCATACGGAACCATTGACGGTCTAGGTAAACTGACCATGATTTTTGTGGGCACATGACCGATGTTGGTCTGGGTATAACCAGACTACGGTGTTCTAGGGCACAGGACCGATGTCGGTTTAGGTATAACTGACATCGGCTCAGGTCGACGTGGGTATATAAAAATAAAAAATCCATATAATATGGGTTCATTTGTACATTTTGGATTTTGTGAAAATGATAAAGAGCTAAACGATTTGTGCTTTGTTCGGGAGGAAAGGATGAGGGATGATATCCTGCTGAGGTGGAGAGATCTAGTTGGTTAGAGGAGCCAAGTAGATGGGTCCACGAGCACAGGGGGATCGATTGTGATTGGGTGGAGGTCAGGAGGATTAGATTTGGTGATTGGACATGGTAGAGGTACGAGAGGGATTAGGTGGACCACCAGTGTAGCAATGGCCTGACGTGTCCCATCATGGAGACGCTAGCAATGTGATGAGGTAAGAGTCAATCCCTTGATTTGTTTTGTGCGGTAGATTGGGTATGTAGGGAAGGTAATGAAAATAGGTTTGGGGGGGGAAAATGGGGATTTTGAATTTGGGAAGGCAAATTGGGTGAAATCAGGAATGGGGAGAGGTTTGGTTAACTGAATGAGGGATGGGGAGGGAGTTAAGTGTAGATTTAGGTAGGAATGGGTGGGTAGAAACATAGAAGAAGGGAGTTGTTAATAAGAAAAGGGTTTGGGGTGTCATAAATTTTGGTGTGAAAGTGACTAGTGTCTAGTCAATGGGTAGCTGACATCGGTGGTGTCAAGCCAGTTTCGGTCACAGATAAAGTGACTGATGTCAGTTTCGGAGAGTCCAGGTTTGGTTAGGGGTAACCTAGTACCGGTCATCATGTGGAGAAAAAGGGTCCAAAAAATTCCTAGGGTGGGTGGGTGAGATAGATAGTGGAGAAAAGAAGATGTTGTTGATGAAAAACATAACATAACATAGGTAAGAGGTTGAAATAGGTATGGTTTTAGCGATAGTGGATGAGGGTTATGGTGAGTAGATAGAATATGTGATAAGAAGGTAAGTTATGAGGGGGAAAAGAGGGAGGGTAATATGTGTAGGTGAGGTGTCAAGAATGATTGTGGGTATGATTAAGGTGTATTAATGTGATGTTTTGTTGGATGCAGGCAAGAGATTAGTTGTGGATGTGAGACAGGGTGTCGCCCCTAATTGTGATGGTTCAAGTAGCTGTACGATAGTCAAGGACTGGTGGCATGTTGTAGGGGTTGGTCTGATTAGGGTCAAATGCTACTGGCATGTAGTTCGGACATCCGAGTTTGGTAGTTGCCCTTATCGATAGATGGGATTCGATGACCATCACATTCCATCTACCAATGGGTGAGATCATAGCCACTCTGAAGCATGTGTACAGGATCCTGTGGTTGCTGATAGTGGGGACATAGGTATATTTGATCTCCTCATAGGCGTCTGAGGAGTTGATGCTGAAAGTATTTGGTGAGGGGTTGGCAGAGTTGAGGTTCCACAGTGCCAGCTTGAGTTACAGGAGATATGTACCAAGCTCCATCCAAAGGAGACTAGGCTTGTTGTGTTGTTGATGGAGGTCAGTCTACTATTTTACACTGCCAGATGCAGAGGGTGGGAGATTCCCAGGATCATTGATGGGGGTCCTGCATGATATGGTGATAGACCATACCCATTTTACATGGGTGCCAACATTCCTGGTGTAGCTATATAGAGAGTTATGGGCATATGGGCAGCTACGGAGGTTCATCCTGTGCTGTACTTTCCTACTTCATTGTTGGGCATATGAGCACATTATGTGTGTGTGCCCTGTTGGTATGCCCCGGGATGATGCATTCGAGCCAGGTTTGGTTTGGGTGGGTTACAGGAGATGGGTTCCTATTATTGGAGAGTGTCGAGTGACCAGGGGTGACTCATGATGTCACCTACTACAGGCATTTATTGGAGGGGTTTTCCAGCATGGACATCATTTGGAGATCGTATGTGGGTTTTCCCTCATATAGATAGATGGCCGCTGAGTTAGATGGATTAAAACTACTTAGATGGATAGAGGGGCATTGTGCAGGAGAGCATGAGATGATACCCATGGACAGGGTTATAGGGCAGTTTGGGCTACTTCGATATATTGCCACCTTTCCTCCAGTGCAAGAGGGATGACATGGAGAGGCCTCTACCTCTACCATAGCTGACAGGGTAGGAGGAGTAGGTGAGAGACTGACGGATTGATGATGTCGAGGATACAGATAAATACAGACAGTGGTGGGATGCACACTTACGAGTAGTATCACTGAGGCTGGGGCAGATGGATTTAGCCACCATCACAGTGTAGAGGGATGCCCTACAGGGGTAGGTGGTGACCCTGATTACATAGTTAGGTATGGTGTAGGGGTAGCTAACAGGTTTAGAGGCATATGGTGCTATGTTACAGACATATGTGGCCACTCTATAGGCCCATGTCGCATAGGGACAGGTACCCGTACAGGGTGGAGATGGAGATGGGGTACAGGTGGCCACCCAACATGCATATATTACAAGTTTGGAAGGCCAGTTGGCCACTACACTGGCACAGGTTGTGGCCCTTTAGGCCCATATATAGGCAAGAGCAGGACAGGGTCACTTGAGATAGTCACAGGAATAGGGACAAGGTCCCTATTTATAGGTATTAGTGGGATAGGGTCTTGAGAGATAGGTGTAGGGGCCGAGGCCGATGGCATACCCACAGACAATACCGATAGGCTGGTTGAGATATGCCTTAGGTGAGCTCCGGTATTATCAAGATACTTTGATGGTCACAGGGATAGATTTTCTATCCTATGGGGAGTATAGATCATAGCAGGCCTCGAGTGAGAGGATGAGGTCACACACCCATAGTGTAGAGAGCACAGGGAGCCATCAAACCCCAAGACAGGGTTAGGGTGAGGCCACCAGTTCATAGAGGCCAACCCCAGGTTAGGTACTAGCAGAGCTCTAGCCAAGGCTGATAATGGGTAATGAGATGCTAGCTTGATGTTGGACGAGGCTAGTGGATGAGGAGGAGACAAGTGAGACAAATATGGAGGATATCAATCAGGGTGATGTCTGATAGCCATATATACCTCCTATTTTGTATATTTGTGTATTTTTTATATATATCGGTTTGTGTGCCAAAGAGAGTGAGGATGTACATGAGAGTTTTTTAAAATTTTGATGATGTACCGGCCTGCATGCCAAATATGGTGAGGATGTACATGACATTTTTTGAGATTTTTGATGATATACCGCCCTGCGAGCCAAATATGTTGAGGATGTACATGAGATTTTTTGAGATTTTTGATGATATACCGGTCTACGTGCCCGGTCTATATGCCGAAGATGGTGAGTTTGTATCTGAGTGATTTGAGATTATTATGATAATTATTGGGATATATGTTCACATGTATTTTTATACATACTTTCCTATTTATAGATGATGGTGTTTATAGTATGAATGGTGTACACACACACACACACACACACACACACATATATATATATATATATATATATATATATAGGTGGAAATCAGGTGGATTAGGCATGCTAGAGTCAAGGTCGTGTAGGAATGGTGGAGTCAGGTCGGTTTAGGAATGATGGAGTCAGGTCATAGGCATGGATTGAGTAAGGTTGGCTTAGGCATGATTGAGTTTAGGTTGTAGCTATTGTTGGGTTAGGTTAGTTTAGGAATGGTTGAGTTTCTAATTCATTAATTTGTGTAATTAATGATGATGTGGATCATGTTAACACGCTTTGTAAGAAAATGTATGATAATGATAAAGAAATGGTAGACAAGATGAAATGAATGTATGAGTGACGATGGTAAAGATGTGAAGTAATTGTTGTTTGTGTGGTTTAACTTCCAATGATTGATATAAAAGGAAGCTAACCAAGGTAGAATGTGAATAGGAAAGGGGCAGAGGGAATTGGTTATGGTAGAGAGTTAACGAGCTAACCTCTAAGGTCCTCATGCCCTCGAATTACTACCTACATAGTGTCAGTGAAAAGGGACCTCAGGCTGATGTAGTTCTACCATAAGCCAGGCAAGATTATGATGAAATAGCAGAATGGGCTGATAGGTGTGAGGCATCGGTGATGTAGGTCATAGCCATGATTGAGTTTAGGTTGTAGGAATGGTTGAGTTATTTTGAAACATAGGTGTCGAGGGTCTAGTCCTGTATAGGATAATCAATAAGTATTGAGGACTGTGAATGGTAAGAGATGGTAAAAAAGCTACTTAATTGATAATAATCCGAATGAGTTTACCATACCTCGGATGGGCTTATCAATGTAAGACCCTACATGCCTTGCATAATGGACTATTTTAGGGGTGGAGAAAAGTCACATGATCACAAAATGTCACATTTGCAGCAAGTCCCTTGACTAAAGAGGAATTTAGGTGAAACAGGCAAGGGGGTGAGAATGGGAGGTTTAGCATAACTTAGTGTATGATGATGTGTATTTCGGAACAAGAAACCCAGAATCCAAAATAGGCAAGATGACAAAAATTGCATCTTTTTCCTTTTTTTTTTAAATAGACTTATTGATGTGGGAATTCTATATGGGATAGTTATATTATATTCTTGAGGTGTTCATGAAGTTGATCGATGTGGGAAGCTTCTAAATAGTTATTATATTTTTGTAATGAATTTATATAGTTGTCCTTCAAGGGATCAGTCTATAGATAGTGGTAGAATATAAAGAAGAGATGTCCCTTTAGAGGGAGTCATATTTTCCTAGACGTTTCACTCAAGGAGTTGTATCCCTTTTTTTTAGACGTTTAAGTCATTGACAACTATAGAGGATGATCAGGTTCTTGTTTTAGAAGACAAGATCATAGTACACAGATTAATTGTGAAAGAGGTGGTTTTGAGTCATGAACGACCATGGGATTACATCTTGAAGAAGATGAAATGTATCCATGAGATTCATGCTATGAGCAGAGCCTTGGTACTCATATTGAAGACAAGGCTAAAAGGTGACAGGTAATAACATGATTCCTTTTTAGTCATGGATCCTCAAAATGGGTAACTATGGAAGGTGAAAAGTGCTCAAGGGATGAGCGACCAATTGACAGAAAGTGATATAGGACTTGATATCAAAATTAAAATGGTCAAAGATACAAGGCATTAAGGGGCTCAGGTTCAGGTTTACGTTCGAATGAAGACAAACGATAAGCACCTAATCTATAGGCATGTGTAACGATATAGGGTGCAATATAATTAGGATAAAATTTTCCCCATTTACTTTTCTCCTCTTTGGTTACATGTTGATTTTCCTTCAAGATGAGGTCACTAACCTAAAAGGTTTGTTCGTGAACACATTTTTCATAGGAATGTTTGATACATTTTTGGTAGATTTGGATATAGTCAAGAGCATTGAGACGATGTTCATCTAATAATTCAAGGTACGCCAAATGATCCTAGAGAAAGTCATCATCGTTGAGCATATCTTGCAGTGAGATGTGAAGAGATGGAATATAGACTTCGAGAGGTAAGACAACCTCAGTACCATAGACCAGATAAAATGGGGTGGAAGCATTCAAATTATGCATACTAGAGTGGTAAGTGCATAGGGAAAAAGGAATGTGCATATGTCAATCATTCCCAGTATTGTTGACTACTTACATAATAATTTTGTTCAAGGTTTTATTGGTTGATTTGTCTTGACCATTAGTTTACGAGTAATAGGGTGATGAGAAACTGAGTTGGATGCCAAAATCATCACGTATTTTTCATAGGGTTTTGTTTTTGAATTGTTTTCCATTGTCCGTGATAATGCGCTGAGGGACACAAAAGTGACAGATGATGTGATGGTTTATGAATTCACATATTTTCTCATCTTTGGTGGAAATTAGGGGAATGGTTTCTACCCATTTAGTGTAATACTCAACAAAGGATATGATCCATTGGTGGCATTATAAAGAATGGGGGTTGATCTCACCAACAAGATCCAAACCCCATTGAGAAAAAGGCCAAAGGTCTCGTGTGACTTGTAAGGCATGACTAGGGGTGTGGTGGAGATTAACATGTGGGTGGCATTTCACATAACGTTTGACATAATCACAACAGTCACGGTTCAGGGTTGGCCAATAATATCCTAGGCAAAGAATGTGCTTTGGGACAGCCAAACTGCTAAAGTGACCTCTGCAAATGCCATCTTGGACTTCCTTAATGGTGTAAGGAATTTTAAAACTTCTAAGGCATCGCAAGAGAATGTTGTCGAAAGCACATTTGTAAAAAAATACACCCATGATGAGATAACAGGAGACACTTTTTAAGAAAGGCATGTTGTCCGTTATGAGCGAGATCGGAGGGTAAAATGGAAAGGGAAAGATATTTTTTATATTTCTTATACCAAAGGTCACTTGGATCAGAACCAGTGGTTCTAATAGAGTAGACTTCACGAGGAAAATAAGAGGGTGATTGTAGTCTTTATATGGTGAAAAATATTTTATAGTTAGCGGGCGAAGCAGTTATCTGAGAATCCAATCAGGCCATGGAATCTACAAATTTATTGGTAGAACGTGGGGTGATTTGAAGTGTCTAACAATCGAAGGTGGTCAAAAGTATGTCCATGTGATGCTTATACTTTTGAATTATATCATTATTACACTGGTATATACCATTGACCTAGTTTATGGCCAACTGAGAATAATCGAAGATGTTGATTGATTTAACATTTAAGGCATAAGTATCTTAGAGACCCAATATGAGTGCTTTGTATTTAGAAATATTGTTTGTACAATAAAAATCGAGTTTGAAAGACAAAGGATTAGGTTCACTATCAAGTGGAATGAGGATAACACCAGCCCCACCCCCATACTGACACTTGGAGCCATCAAAGAAGAGTTTCATTTGGTAAGCAGGTTCATCTAGGGAAAGCGTAGTTATAGACTCGTCTGGAAAGTCAAATTTATAGGGTTGATTCCCAAAAATAGGTGCATCGGCCAATTAGTCAGTGATAGCTTGGCCCTTGATGGACTTTTGATGGATGAATTCGAGGTCGAGGTTAGCCAGAAGCATAAGCCAACATGTGGCACGTTGATTTTGATAATATTTGGCATACATATAGTGTAATGGGTTAGTATTAGTAATGAAGAAGGTTTTGTGGTTGAGTAGGTAATGGTGGAGTTTGGTGGAAACGAAAAATAAGGCAAGGAAAAGTTTTTTTTCGTGGGTATATCTAGTTTCATAGTCAAGAAGGGTACAACTTATGTAATAAACTCCTTGCTCTCAGTGTTGGTCATCACGATGAGTAAGCATGGCACCTAGAGAATGGTCAGTGGTGGAAATGGATAGGTAGAAGGGCTGATCATCCTTAGGAGGAATGAGCATTGGTGGTTGAAGTAGGTATTTTTTTCAATTCTTTGAAGGCTTTATGGAATTCATCATCCCATTTTAATGAAACATATTTCTTGAGAAAATGATGGAATGGATAACAGTGGTCAAAAAGCTGCAAGATAAAATGATGAATTGATTGCAAATTTCCTGGTAGGCTACAAAGTTGACAGAGATTTGTGGGTGTTGGCATTTCAAGAATAGCCTTGACTTTAGCAAGATCCACTTTTATTCCACACATAGAAATGATGAAACCTTAAGAATAGGCAGGTGTTTGGTTCGATGCTTGGATTTAGCAAGCAGATCATCTACGTAATCCTCCAATATGTGATGCATGATGTCATGGTAGATGTAATTCATGGCTCACTGATATGTAGCACATGCATTTTTTAGGCCAAATGGCATGACTCGATAGCATAAATTCCCCCAAGGGGTGATGAAGGAAGTCTTGTGTTGATCCTCTGGGGCTAGTAATATTTTATTGTAGCCAGAGAAACCATCCATGAGTTATAATATTTCATGGCTAGTGGTGAGATCAACTAGTTGCTCAATGCCTGGTAGTGGGAAATCATCTTTGGGATAGGAAAGGTTGAAGTCATGGAAATCTGTGCAAATGCAGAGTCCCCTTGTTGCTTTCATGACAGGAACAATGTTAGAAATATATTGCGGATAATCAATGGGTAGAATGAAGGAAACTCAGATAAAGCGCTGAAGCTCTTCTTTGACCAGAAGATCAATGTGAGGATGAATTTTCCGTAGATTTTTTTTTATGGGTTTGGAATCAGAAATGGTTACGATATTGTGAACCATGATTTTTGGGTCAATACTGGGCATATCAGGATAAGACTAGGAAAATGCACTGCTATGGTCCTAGAGGAAAGAGGTGAAGGCTTCCTTTTCATTAGAATCTAAGGATTGGCCAATCTTTAGAATGTGTGAGTTGTCCTGAGTATTAATGTTGATTTTGATGGTTGATTCATTCAACATGGTTTGGATCTCAGAGGGTAACGACTGATGAATATAAGAGTCTTTTGCACCAAGGTAGGTGAGGATAGACTCATCTTCCTGAAATTGAACGATGTTAATTGAAGGTGTATCTTCATCCATCTTATCAGGATACAGGAATGGGAGAGAAGAGGGAGCCTCGCCATCATGTTGATAGGTCAGCGGTCCAAGGGAAATGGTGTTTACGAAAAAAAAGTTAGGAGGTATAGATTCAGGATCTATGGACTCCATGGGTGAAGATGGTAATGTGGGTGAATGAGAGGGGGAAGATTTCTCTTCCTAGATAAGGTCATTACGAACATTATTAGAGGATGGAGCATCAAAACCAATGCAACTATGATCATTTTGTTTACGAGAGGTAAAGGAGATGATAGTGTGGTGGCCTTGTTCATAAAAATTGAAGCCAAATACCTTCCACGCACACCGATGGAGGAAAGTGTGAGAAAAATAGTGGTTAGTGAGGGAGTGTAGGTCAGATGAAAATGGTTGGGTTTGGGATGGAGGTTCTACTTTATAGGTGGCCATATCAATCCCCTATATGCTAGGTTGCTGCAAAGGTGGAGAGGGCCATAAGGGAAAACGTCACCAATGCAGATGTCATAACTGGTGTGTTGACATATATTCCCATACTCTTGTGGGGTGAGGAAGGTATCAAAATTGTATAAGTGGTATTCCCCTAGAGTGAGGCATTGAAAAAAACCTTCTAAGGGATCAGTAGTTGGTATGTGGGTAGCGGGTATGGATGGTTCACTAGATGAAGGGGTGTCAGCGGTAGAGGCTACACCTATAGTGGGGATAGCAAGGTTAGATGCAGCAGAAGTGGTGGCATTTTTGGAGGATGGGCTCATGGGTGAGGGTGAATTGGTTGTGGTGGTGGATGCCTTGACAAGTACAAGCACAACATTCAGTCGATATAGGATGATACAGGTCTTGAAAGGTGAGGGATTGGTAGGGATGGTGTAATTATGTCCCTCATCTTAAAATTTGAGGCATTGATGTAATGTCAAAGGGACACAACCCATAACACGGATCTAAGGTCGGCCAAGGAGAAAGTTATACTAGAACTCCCCTTCTAGGAAATTGAAAAGTTCTGGGATGGTGCGGGGACCTACGTGGACATGGAGGACAATGGTACCTAGGGTAGAGGTCATGGCATCTTTGAAGGAACGGAGCATAATAGGGTTACCATGCATGCAATTGGTAGGTATTTGCATTTGTTCGTACACATGGGAGGAGATGATGTTAATGATAGCACCACCGTCAATCATAATGTGTCGTACGCATATATTATCGATGAAGACGGAGATGAAAAGAGTGGGGTTGGGGTCATCAGACTTGAAGGGAGTGATCTCTTCATCTGAAAAGTTGAGGGCGGCCACGGGGTGATTGGGTGGAGTTGTAGAGGAAGGTGAATACCTAGTGAGAGAGGCTACGTGGTGAGGGGTAATGATGGAGGCCTTAGGTGTGGGGTCATTTGGTAAGACTTCGATAGATTGAAGGAAGTCCATGAGGGCTTGACGATGTGACTCTGAGGTTTGGATGAGGTCATATAAAGACATTTTGTGGGGGGATTGGTGTAGTTTTTTTAGCATTGTGTGATGTGTTACCCTGGCAGAAATGGGATATGCAGGACCTTAAATGATGACCTTGGGTGTGGGTACGGATGGTATATTCGGTATAGGGTTGGTTTATTGTCCACTTGCTTTCTCCTTTCCCTTGTATTTCTGAGCATGGGTGGCAATGTTGATCATGTTAATCTAAGGAGAGGTGGGTGAAGAGGGTGTGTCATGGAAGGTATAGCATCATGAGGGACAAAACCCTAGTGGGAGATACAATCCTTGTGAAATGATTATGGCGTATTGGTATTTTGGTGGTGGTTTGGCCAATTCTCTTATATGAACAATGTTAATTTCAAATCTTGGGGATGGATCCAAGAGTTGTGGGGGTGGAGATCTTGGTCACTGAGTAGGTGATGGGAGAAAATGTGTGGAAATTGGTGAAGGTGAAATGGGGGCCTCATCAATAAGATCATCATCGTCAAATTTTTCTTGAAGAGGAAACAATTGGGCAAGAGCGGATTTTGAAGCCTTACAAACTCTACATCTTGTCCACGCACATGATGGTAGGTGCAAACTTTTATTTCGTCAAACCCTTTTGGTTTGGGTTTTTGTGGGTCATAAGGTCTAAGAGGTGGTAATGTGATGACAAAAGTTATGAGGAGATTGGTTATGATTTATGCAAAGGACCCTACTAATGGATCACAATGGGAGGTGAATGTGGGTTTGGGTACAAGTGTGGTTGAGTGTGGAGGAAGAGGATTTACAAGAGGGGGAGTAGGTTGGGCTATGATTTTGGTGTGTGGTTTGGTCTTAGGTGTTGTTCATACCGGCTTGGGTAGGGGAAAGGTAGAATTGGAGATGGAAGGTTTAGTGGGTTTAACTTCCTTATTAGAGGGTAGCGGATTTTTAGCTTTAAATTGCATCTTTTTGGGTACAGGTGATATGGGCGTACAAGATGTGGAGGGAAAATTTGGTGGCCAAAGAGGATGGGTTACCCATGGGGGTAATCGAGGTGTTCTTGAGGTAGGTGGTATAGGTTGGGCATGAGGCATGAGTGAAAGAGAAGAAAATGTAATGGGTGGTGAAGCAGTTATGGATGGTAGTTGTGGTATAGGTGGTACGAAGGTTACAGGTGAGGGTGGATATTTTGAACGATGGGCTCATGGGTGAAGGTGAAGTGGTTGTGGTGGTGGATTCCTTGACCAGTACAAGCACATCATTAGGTCGATATAGCATGATACAGGTCTTGAAAGGTTAGGGGTCGGCAGGGATGGTGTAATTATGTCCCTCATCTTAAAATTTGAGGCATTGATGTAATGTCAGAGGGGCATAAACCATAATATGGATCCAAGGTTGGCCAAGCAGCAATTTATATAGGAAATCCCCTTCTAGGACATAGAAAAATTCCGGGATGGTGCAGGCACCTACGTGGACATGGAGAACAATGGTACCTAGGGTAGAGGTCATGGCATCTTTGAAGGAACGAAGCATAATAGGGTTACCATGCATGCAATTGGTAGGTATTTTCATTTGTTCGTACACATGGGAGGAGATGATCTTAATGATAGCACCACCGTTGATCATAATGTGTCATATGCATATATTATCGATGAAGATGGCTATGAAAAGAGTGTGGTCGGGGTCATCAGACTAGAAGGGAGCGATCTCTTCATCTGAAAATTTTAGGGCAGCCATGGGGCGATTGGGTGGAGGTAAAGAGGAAGGTGAATACCTAATGAGAGAGGCTACGTGGTTAGGGGTAATGATGGAGGCCATAGGTGTGGGGTCATTTGGTAAGACTTTGATAGATTGAAGGAAGTCCATGACGGCTTGACGATGTGACTCTGAGGTTTAGATGAGGTCATATAAAGACATTTTGTGGGGGGATTGGTGTAGTTTTTTAGCATTGTGTGATGTGTGACCCCATCAGAAATGGGATATGAAGGACCTTAAATGATGACCTCGGGTGTGGGTATGGATGGTATATTTGGTATAGGGTTGGTTTATTGTCCACTTGCTTTCTCCTTTCCCTTTTCTTTCTGAGTATGGGTGGCAATGTTGATCATGTTAATCTGAGGAGAGGTGGATGAAGAGGGTGTGTCATGGAAGGTATAGCAGCATGAGGGAAAAAACCCTGGTGGGAGATACAATCCTTGTGAAATGATTACAGTGTATTGGTATTTTGGTGGTGGTTTGGCCAATTCTCTTATATGAACCATGTTAATTTCAAATCTCAGGGATGGATCCAAGAGTTGTGGGGGTGGAGATCTTGGTCACTGAATAGGTGATGGGAGAACATGTGTGGAAATTGGTGAAGGTGAAATGGGGGCCTCATCAATAAGATCATCATCGTCAATTTTTTCTTCAAGAGGAAACAATTGGGCAAGAGTGGTTTTTCAAGTCTTACAATTCTCTACATCTTGTCCTGGCACATGATGGTAGGTGAAAATTTTTATTTCGTCAAACCCTTTTGGTTTGGGTTTGAGTGGGTCATAAGGTCTAAGAGGTGGTAATGTGGTGACAAAATTTATGAGGAGATTGGTTATGATTTTGGCATAGGACCCTACTAATGGATCACAATGGGAGGTGAATTTGGGTTTGGGTACAAGTGTGGCTGAGTGTGGAGGAAGAGGATTTACAAGAGGGGGAGTAGGTTGGGCTGTGAGTTTGGTGTGTGGTGTGGTCTTAGGTTTTGTTCATATCGGCTTGGGTAGGGGAAAGGTAGAATTAAAGATGGAAGGTTTGGTCGGTTTAACTACCTTATTAGAGGGTAGCGGATTTTTAGCTTTAGATTGCATCTTTTTGGGTAAAGGTGATACAGGCGTACAAGATGTGGAGGGAAAATCTGAAGGCCAAAGGGTACGCGTTACCCATGGGGGTAATCGAGGTGTTGTGGAGGTAGGTGGTGTAGGTTGGGCACGATGCGTGAGTGAAAGAGAAGAAAATGTCATGGGTAGTGAAGCAGTTATGAATGGTAGTGGTGGTATAGGTACTACGAAGGTTACAGGTGAGGGTGGAAATTTTGTGAGTCGCTTGGGTATATTAGAGACCTATGATGAGGAAATGGGCTGCTGGGTTCTTGGTTTGCCATTGCACTAGGGTTGTTTGGCCAAGGTTGAGGTCCTAGGATGGAGAGAAGGGGTGAAGGTGATAAGGGCGTGGTAGGTGAGGTTGGGGTATGAGATTTATTAGATTGGATCTTTGTTTTAGAAGCTGGTTTAAGTTTAGTGTTAGTTTTGGAAGATGTAGCTAAATCTAAATTTATGGGTGGTGTTGGTGCTAAAAATAATCTCGCCCCAATTGTGCCTTTGAAAATTTATTGATTTACAACCTCTATCATTTTCTCCTTGCCCGTGTTGTGCTTGGCCAGTTATTGTTGCTATTTTTAGTCAGTTCCTAGGTCGTAGATCACTTATGGGTCCATGTTTGTCTCCTCATTTCTTTTTTCCTCTGTAAGGTTCTATATTTTGAGTCTCTTGTTCCTTTTTCATCAAAAAATTTGGGTTTCCCCATGTTTTCTATTCTCCATGGTTAGGATTTGTCTTCCCTTTCATTTCTTCCCTAAATACTTGAAGAAAAATGAATAGATGTATCTCTGAGAAACATATTTTGGCCTTGTATTATTTCTAAACCTTTTATCCTTGTAAAAATTTCATTTCCCGGCTCAAATGATTGTTTCTCTATATTTTATGGTTTTACAGGAATTTCTCCCCATCAAATTTACATCCTTGCATCTACAGGGGACGTGGCACCAATTGGTTGGATGCAGCTCGACTAAGTACTCAGAAAATTCATGGAAAGCCTTAACTCAAAAATTTTCCATGTGGAGGCACGATGCTCATTTGAATATTTAATTTTTAGTTTGGCTCTAGAATAGCATCGGGAGGACACATGGAGCTTTGGTGGGATAGAGACACATGGAGGAACCGTGCATGTTTGGGGACCGGCCCTTGAGTTTCATTTTGAAGAAGTGCAGGGAGGACACATGGAGGCCTACGCTCACTTTGCATTTTTCTTAGACTTTTCAATGGAAAAAGGAGACTACCTCGGAGCATGGCACGTGGTGCCTTTCGTTGAGCTTCAAGCATTCAGACAAATTTTTTCGAAACATGACACATGGCGAGCCTGCTCTTTTTCAAGGTATCAATTTTTTGGGACCGCGTCAAGGTGTGCCCTAGTGATATGTGGCAGTTTGGAAAGTAAAAAAGGTAGGGAGGTGGACCATCAGGGGAAATTTGGATTTTTACCCCTTGTCATGCAAAGGATTAAAATTTCAAAATGGCCCGCAAGCCCGATGAGGGACATAGTCAATGTTTTTCCCCGATCAATGGCGGAGGTGCGGACTCTCAGGGTAAATTTGGAAAATTTTCCTTTTAAGAGAAAAGATTCAAAAGTAAAAAGGTAACTGCGGTTCTGCTCCAACCACATTTGGACATGTGTAAGGATCATTTCCTGAAGGCGGAGCCGTGGGGAAAATTTGGCAAATTTTTCTTTTTCCAAAACAGAGTAAAATGGTAGGATTTGGCCATGGTTCCCCTTAAATCATATCTAGACACGTGTCAAGATCATTTCCTAAGGAAAGAGGTGCACAGCAAAATGGAAATTTTTTCCATTTTTCCAAAAGGTTGTGAAAAGTCAAAGGAATGCCCTGGATCTGTTTCTAAGTTTGAATCTTCCAAGTGGATGGCTCAAATTCAAAGTAGAGATCAATGGCAGCTGAGAGAGTCTAAAATCTGATTTTCCCCCCCTTTTTCTGAAACATGTCTGGAAGTGCGAGTCTCCATGATTTATTTTTGTTTCCTACACGCCAAATAGATAGAGGAGTTAATTTTGATATCTAAAGTTTGGTGAGAAGATCTGGAGGGTGGCTTTCACGATTAAAATGGTCTGACTTTCGTGCCCGATCGAATTTTCCATTTTTCTTCTCCCAAGCATGAAAGGAGCCAAATTTGATAAATTAGGGGTGGAAGTGGTTGGAAAATTGAAGGAAGAGTGATCTCCCAGAGGAAGGAGTTTGATGTGGGAGATATTCTATGAGATCTGATTATGAGAATCATGAAAGAATCATGGCGAGCACTGGTGCATTAAACATTTTTGTCTTATTGAGAAGGGGCTCTATTGTAAATGTTATAAATGGAAAAAATGTTTTGTGTAAATGGTTGGGAGTTTTTTGGAGAGGTCAAGGACTGATTTTTCTAGCAGAAAAAGATTGACAGAGCCCATCCTTTTTGAGAATCCATCTAAGAATCCTGTATATCTCTCTTTGTCTCAAATTTGATCGTGTCAAGGGGCTTGCAAGTGTACAGCCATTAACAATCTTTGAGATTTTTATAGAAACTTTCCCTTGCTTCTAAATTTGATAAAACTTAAGTTAATATGTGTTAATCTTGAGTAAAGTGTATTTATTTCATCTCTGAATGCACGCAAGTAGTTTTTCTTATTTCTATTACAATCTTGCATCAAAATCTGGTCTAATCACATAGGTCTTAATCATTATGATATTTTAGTGGCATCTGCAATCTCATTTCTCATAATATCCTTCATCTGGGAGTGAAGATAAATGGTTTAAAATCACTTTTCTTTCATTGTGTTGATAGATATTATATGTAAGCCTCTAGGTGTACCTCAGGCATGATTTGTTTTGAATCTTGATGATTTATTGGGTTTTTTGACTCAATCCTTCGTAATAGAATCCCATAGGTTGTATGGAAGAGTGTTAATCTAGGCCTCCATTGAAGCACATATTCTAGTTGAAGAAATGTTTTTAACTTTTGTGGCATTTTGTTGTTTGAATCTTTCCATTTTTCATAAGCTCTCAAGGATCTCGTGAGTCAAGTTCATCATGTCTCCCCTCCCACCAAAATCTATTTAAAAATAACCCTTCCTACTTGTATTACCCCTATTTTTCATGTGTACATATAAATGCATAATCTTTGTTACCAAAACATGCAGAAGCAATCAGTGTCTCAAATGTATTTAGTAACCTTTTCCTTGTTGTGAAAATATCTTTATTATCTTGAAGTGAAAACTCGTGAGATTCAAATCTAGTGTGTTGATCATATTTTCCAAAGGTATTCAACATAAAATCTATGTAAAAGAAGGATTTATCATTATTATTCAATAAATAGAATGTTACAAAATAGGTTCTCTTACCTTGGTTGAAAGGGACAACCTAAAATAGTTAGAATAGATCAGATCCTCTTGAAGGTGTTATCCATCTCTCCACAAATCCAAGTAACAAAGGAACAACTAGATTTCTCTGTGGCTACAAAATGACATATATTTGTGATCTAGCTACCTCTAAGCTCCATATTGAATCTATGTTGCTTCTTGGCTTGAAGAGGAGAACAAATTTGGATACCAACAGGTGGGTGAGTAAGAATAGCTGTTGGTATGACCCCTAAAGTAAGGATAGGCTTAGGTGAGGGTGGCGATATAGGCAAGGGTAGGTGTTTGGGTATAGGTGTATGTTGGGTTATGGGAAAAGGTGTAAGTTGGGCCAAGGGTGGTGTTGTGGAAGGCATTGCAATAGTAATGATTGTGTTTGGTTTGGTTTCCCGAAACACTTTTTGATAGATAGTGGAGGTGTCAATAGGGGAAAACTACATTTGTGTTGAAATAGGAAGTAGAAGGCATCCCCAAAGTAAGTCTCTATCGACATAGTCCAGGTGATCATCCAAGTGTGAGAATTGTACTGATGTAGGTGGGGTCGACGTGGATCGAGTGGAAATCCTTGTAAACTGTGTTTGAGATATAGGGAAATGGTTAGCATCATAATCTATGGGTAAGAGAGTTAAAAGCATATCAACGGGATTTTTAAGTTCTGATGGTGAATCGTCATGTACATGCAATGGTACTTCTATAGTATCCTCCATGGGTAGAGGAGAGGATGGTCCATCTAAAGTGGGATCTCCTTGTGTTGGTGTAGGTGATATACTTGCATCTTCTATGAGTAGGAGAGGTGCCACTAATTACTTAGAATTTTGAGGGGTCAACGGCGGCATGTTAATTATAGGAACTTCCATGGGTGAAGAAGAAAATGTAGGGGGTGTCTCTGTGGGTGGGGGAGTAGATGAAATTGGTTCTTGTGTAGGTAGGGGAGCTCGAGATAATATCTCATCTATGGAAGGAACATAAGGTAGTTGGGAAGCAACTGGTATGTCATTAAAAATAGCGTGGACCTCATGGACATTGCTATCACTGTTTGAAGTATCACCAGCTTGGTTGGAAGATAGGACATGATTAGGGAATGACTTCTTGAAGATATGTAGGTTTTGGTTAGCGGGTGCATTGGGGCTATCCCAGACTAGATCTCCATTTTATAACATTTCTTGGAAAATATTCTTGAAGGTGATGTAGTTATTATCACTATGACCTTTGACATGATGATATTTACAAAGTCATGTTCCTTATACCTTGAGGGCATGGGTCTCTCAGGGTCAAAACCAATATGTTGTTTTATAGGTGGGAGGGTAATTGCACTAGCCTTCACAAGCTTTTCCAAAGAAGAAGAATAAGATTCTCCTATGGAAGTGTACTTTCCCTGTTCCTATCTAAACTGGAAAGCTTGGATAGGAGAGAGATTAGCAAGGGGTTTGGATAGCTTTGATTGATGAGGGGGACCATTCTTCAGAACTACGACATGGGCATACCCTTTGGGTTTTGAATAGTTTTTTTGGCATTTCAAAGACGAAGAAGTGTCATTTTATTTGAACATGATGTTCTTGTTATGAATTTGAATCTTCTTTTCATCGATAGCACAAATTTCCAATTTGTGTGCAATGGTGAATGCATTGTCGAAAGTGTGAAAGGTTTACACTTGTAGAGTTGGTGAGATGTGTCTAGCGCAAGCCTGAGTAAACAACTCTATGATTTCAGTTTGAGGAAGTTGAAATGTGAGTTGATTGATTAGGCTGTGCCAACGAGTGATAAATTCAATGATAGTCTCATCGTCGTACTCACGAGTGGAATAAAGATCAGTCATTGTAACTTTCTTAACAATGTTAATAGATAAGGGATCTAAGAAGGCTTGGGCCACTTGATTGAACGAGTAGATGGAATGTCTTGGTATCCCACTATACCAGTATAATGCAGGCTCTATCAGGGACATTGGGAAAGTCCTCAAAAGTAAAGCATCATCATGGGAAATCAGGTAACACCCATGTTTAAAGGACCACAAATGTTTTTGTGGATCCTCTTTTCTATTGAAGTGGTTGAACTTTGGAATTTCCCAATGTACGGGGTATGGCTGAATAGGAATGGACGGGTATATAGGCTCATTATAAATTTCATCATAGGTGAGGGAATTGCGCGAGCCAGAAACCAATGCTTCTTGTGTCTACATCTTTTTCATCATCAACTTGATGAATTCATTGGTAGGATGTGATGGAGGAATTCCTCCTATGGCATAAAGGGGTGGATATTAAACCTGATACGGAGGTTGAGAATAAGGAACCGATATAGAAGGAACATATCCAAAATGGGTGACAAACGAGATAGGTTATTTTTTATAGTAAGTGTATGTAGGTAGGATGGTCATCGTGACTCTGGTACTGATTCGGGGAAGTTTTTATGAGATGGAGAGGACAAGATTCTAGAATGGAGTAAGGGTCACCGACACCACGGGCAGTTGTGTTGAAATGGGTATTTGTGAGACAATGGGTGCAGATTGTGCTATGGTCTCGGCGGTCGATGAGGGGAAAACAAATACCACAAGCGTGAGTGAAATTACAAATGCAGCTGTCATGACGGGTATGGGGCCTAGTTGCAAAAATACCGGGGCTGAAGAAGGTGAGGGAAACACCATATTATTAGGGGATGATGCAACATAAGGAATAAGGGCATAAGAGATGTATATAGGCATGCCATATATCAACTAACATTATTAGAGGTTGATGCAGCAGAAGGAATAAGGGTAGGAGAGATTGATACATGCATGCCATATATCAACTAACGTGAGGAGTCTCAAGTGGAAGAATTGGAAAGGTAGAACTATAAGGCTATGGGATTCTGATCAAGGAGTCGTGAAAAATCTTCGTCACCTGCAACAATGGTGGTAAGTAAGGTTAGATCCATGGGTGACAAGATGGAAGGCAGTGATGGATTAGGTGGGAGTGGTTGATGACTAGCATGGAATATGAGAGCATTAGTCTAGTTGCGAGTCAGTATCATGTGAACAAGTGCTGACCTGGTAAAACTATATTGTATAGATAACACAGAAAAATAGTAGAAACAGAGAATAGTGGGCTCTGGGAGGTGAATCTGGTCAATGTATAGATTTTAGAAGTCAAACACAGGTAACCGATGATGGTCATGTTGATCAGTGATAGTTGAGGGAAAACTGATGATGTTCACGCTAACCGATGATTATTGAAGGAACACCAATGACGGTTACTCTAACCGGTGATGGTTGAGGGAACACCGATTATGATTTCTAAAACTGATACCGGTCACTGTGGAAGAAACCAGTCTCAAAGAATGAAACAATAATGTTGGATGTGTACTTGGGAATACTTTGTATGATAATAGGTATCAAAAGGGGAGAAATATGATGATTCCTTGAGGGCCAGAAACAAAACAGAAATAGTGATGAAGGCTATTTTAGGTAAAGTAACTAGAAATCTAGAAACTGACACTAGTTAGGGTTTAACCAATGACGGTCGCTGGACCGATGTCAGTGATTGTGAAATTAGAAAGAAATGAAGAAAATTGGTTTTTTAATTAAATTAAGTGAAGAATCCAATGCAGAAACCTGAGAATGAGGAGATGGGGCCCTAGCACACTCAGACGAAATCAAAATACTCTAACTACAATGGTGGAGTGCACAAGGAAGAAGAAAAATGGATATTCTTAGTCTCACACCTCAAAACACAAGTCAAGAAGAACGCTAAGAAAAAGCACAATCCTAATAGTGAATTTCTTATTTTTGTTTAGCTTATGCTATTTAGGAATGATTATGTGTATTTAGAATGGAATTATTTAGTTAGTAAGGCATCCTACGAAGAAGGATATCTAAAAGGATAGGTTTCAAGTATGTTATGGTGGGGGCGGGCCATCCTCTTAGATGATGACTCGACAGAGGAAACGAGCTGGGGAGTACCTGCCAATCAGATCATGTGATCATTGACAGATGTTCCCGAGTAAGATGTTGTTTAAGAAAGATGTGTATATTTTTTTGTGCAAGTTTGGTAAGACACACACACACAGAGAGAGAGAGAGAGAAATGTGCTTTCTATGATTCTTTGTGTCAACCATCAGCTGGGCATGACTTCCAGCATATAGGTTGCCCTCATTTTTAATGTGAGATAATAATACAACAAATAAGAATGTAATGCAAGTGTTTTAAACCCAAAACGAAGTGTGATATTTGATGTAGCAAGTGATGAACAGGAAGAGGGATGCTCTTTCACTAATGCAATGCAAAAGAAAGGAAGATGTGTTCTTTTTAATGTGCAAAGAATATGATTATTTTTATAAAATAGAAAGAAGGAGAATGATTTCAAAGAAGAAAATTAATGTGGAAGCTTTTCGAAGGGAAATAAACACAAAAATTTCAACTCGGAATGAATAAATGTAAAAGAACCCTTGATGGGTCCCACCGGGCATGCCAAAATGTTTCACCATTTTCTTTACGTTTTCAAAGTGACGAAACACATAAGGGTAAGGGCCAATGAGGAATATTTGTTAAATTTTGATCGATTGATGGTTGTTGAGCACGTTCGGACTTCTTGATCAAGTTCCAATCATGAGAGCTTCCTTTTGGCTAGGAGGAACTACTTGTAATAGAACATAAGACCACAAAAAGATAATTAAATGATATATGATAGTGAACTGCCTAGCGTATGCTTGTTCCGAGAAGTGTGATGCTTCCTAGATGGATGTCAATCCACTGTTTAAAACAAGTTAATGTGAGAAATAAAAAAATTCCTACTGTAATCATAAGAAATAAGTTAATTTAGGTATCTCATTCAAGTACAATAAGAAAATCTTAACATAACAAGCTAGGCTATGGTCAGATTAGAAAGGTAGGTAATTGTTAGGGTGTTGGAACTAGTCAGGGTTAGATACTAGGTTGTTTAGGTTAACTAGTGAGATGATTGTTGGGTCCGTTCTTGGTCAAAGTGTAAAACACAGAGACCGACGTCGATCAGGTATGACTGATGTCGGTTTAGGTGGAACCAACGACTATTGTGGATAACCGGTGTCGCTATGGTCGAGGTGAAAGAAAATCGAATAAATAAACTGGTGGGGGATTATCTGAGGTCAAATGAGGTTGGGAGGGTGGATGAGCAGGTCTATGGAGATCTCAAGTACATGTAGAAATGGATATTAGGTCGGAATGGCGATTTGGATAAGGGAAATGGAGGGATTGTAAGCTATTAAGCAATGAAGGAATGAACATGCAAAGTATAAACTAATGCAAGGGATGAAAAAAGTTAACTATGCTAAAATAGACAATGCTGGTAGAGATGTACTTATTGTGATGTAGATTTAAATGGCTGAGTGGAGGTGGATGTTGATCAGAATAATGGTGTTGGATATTGTAGCAGTGGCTACTAGAATGATTCTGTGAGTGCAATGCTTCTAAAATATTTTTCTGTTGATGGCTCTGAATGTCTGGATATATGAAAGGATGTTGGTTTTGCTTGCATGTAGCTCTGATCTTCTTTCTTTGCTCTCAGAATGTGCTAACCAAAAAACCAAGTTTTTTAGGTGAATAAATGGTAACTGACAACGGTTCCATCTTGACTGGCGTTGGTTTGGGGTGACCAACATCGATTATGGGGGGATACCCTAGGTTTACTCAAATGGACAGATATTTCTAATTTCTTTGGCCCAATTAGTTTATTATGATGGATTAGAATGGAAACTTCCCTTCTAATGAGTGGTAATGTGGTTAGAATGATTTTAGGGTTAGACCATATCTTATCTCATTAATACAATAAAGAATTAGTTATTGTTGGTTATGGAAACATGCCAAGAATAGGTCTAGGGTGAGGTGGTTGGATGAGGTGTCTAGGTGAGGTGGCTATGTGAGGTGGTGGGGTAGAAATTAAGGTCATTAGATATTAAATTTTGTGAGGATACATATTCATTTAATTTAATTAATTAAATTAAAGGTGATGTGGGGTGGAAGGGGCCATGGTTAGATGAGTATGATTGAGTTGTTTATTTGACAAAGGACCGAGGGGAGTTGCACCCAATTTTGGTGTCTACAATTAGACTATTATTAAAAACTATAGATGCAAGCTAATTTTATGTTGAATTGGATCTAATGTTTTAAAATTCTGTAGGAAAACAAAAAAACACATAAAATATAAACGAGAAATATATAATTGGCTACGGTGCTACAACCATTGTTTATAAATGTTTTCTAAAGAATTCTAATTCAATTTCTATAAATGAACATTACAGTCACTGTCCATAAAGTGTAACACCCAAATTTTACACACAAAACTACTGGAATAATTTTGTTTGACTTACATTACTCACTACATAACACCACGAGGGTTCCAAGTGGATAAACTCGACAACACATAAGACACTTACATAAGCATGAACCCACTCATACAATAGGATGTCATACTCAAACGACATAAACCAGGATAAGGACATAATTACAGTAAGAAATGCCAAGTAGGCATACTCCACGACATGGCATTTTTATAGTTTAAATCTTCATTAACTTTAGGTTTCGATTGTATGACCTTATATTTTTCAAGATAATTAAACACATAAGTTAAATAAAATTTCCTACTTTAGAATCTTCAATTGCTTTACTTTGCAGGGAAATGGTATTTAAAGGAGAATGCACAATTGATTCATTTATTGAATCTCATTAATTATCCATAGATCATTGGTTAATTAAAGTCAATTTTAAGAAACTATGAGTCTCCCAATAACTCATTCTTACTTAAATATTTGTTTCTCATGATATCTTTATTCTAGCTCCAAATTTAGTTTGAGTCAATTTAGCATTTACAGGTCATAATTTTTATTTTTAGTGGAATCTATATTGCCTCAAATGCCTAGTCCCACAAGGAATAATTTGTTTTCCTAGTCCCATAAGTAATAATGTGTATCCATTATTAACAAAAATTCAATGCTTAATTCAACTATAAGGAATTCAAGTAACATGTGGTTCCTAAGCCAATATCACATATAATATTTTTTTTCATCTTGTTTACATTGTTCTTAGGTCTCTTATTTGCGTCACTTTAACAAAAAGAGTTACAAATGTACTTTCCTAAAAAAAATTACAAATACATGATTAGAAGCATTACAACTACACACAAACCACAAGTTATTTGTTTCCAAGGAAATATCCCATGTTTCCACATTTCATGATTCTAAATGTGAAATTTATATGATTCTTAATGTCATGAAAAGGGCAAAATAAGGTATTTTGGGACCAAGTTCTCAGTTTCCTAATTTATCTTAAGTCAACATCATTCAAATCAATTTCATTTGAAAAGAATTACTTACAATTTTCTACCCAAAAGTTAACCTCTTCATCAACTAAGGTTTAGTTTAATTCCACTATGCACTTAGGGCTCTATTCCCTATTATAGATCAGATTAAGGTGTGAAAACATATTTACCCTATAAAACCTTCGTAAAATACCACAACACTATATTGTCACTAGTCAAGGTAACATATTTAGTTGTGAGGAACTAAAGAGATCATTAACAAGAGTTTATGTCATAGTACAACTATTTAACTAGCTCTATTTGTGTCATCAGGATCCCACAAATATTTCATTCATTAATGAAGTTAATTTCTAGATATAACTTCGTAAGACTTGGTAGTCTACTAGGATACTAAGGAAGTGTTAGTTCTACTTATTCAAGAAAATTTTGTCCATGTCATTGCTAACCGTGGGGTTCACGTTGATTTCACTAAGCATACCAACTATGACGATAACACAAACCTTGTCTCTTATTTATTTCAGCTGGAAGATGCTCTTATGCGTAAAGTATTAAGTTTTTCCTAAGGTTTTATTTTCTTCTGTGCTAAGAAGGATCATGTGAGAAGGGTAGATATGCATGAGTTTTAAACTAAGGTTAAATGTTATATTTAGGTTTTCTTTCTATATTTTCTAGTTAAATAACATAACACTGTAGATATTTCATTATAAATTTCACAACGAGAATGAACTATAACATGTTTCTTTCAATTTCACTTAACACAATATCCAACTTTTACAATACAAAACTTGGAATCAAAATAACACCCATATTTAGATGACCATTTCCCTTAAACACTAACATCTTTAAAATGTTACAAAACTTCACTAATAAACCCTTCAATACTTCACAAAAATTTGAAAAATCATTTACCATTTCTCTTAACATATATATCCTCCCCTTTTTGTTTAACCATACGTAACTCTGAATCAAAATTGCACCTATGATTAAATGCACATTTCCCAAGGCATCCCTAAACTAACATCTTATACATATTACCAAATTTCAAACATAATTTTTTCTATAACATGACAATACATTATACATATATACATTTTTCAATGACCAATATAAATTACAATAAGAAAAAATAAACTACACCATTCCTTTTTGCAATCTTACTTCCATCCTACAAAACCATGTGAGAATGAAAATAGCGATAAATTGTTGGCATGACATCCACCTAGATCTAGCTTAATTAACGTTTTTAGATTCCTATTTACAAAAATAATAATAATAATTTGCATTCGAAAGGATATGGTTAGAGACATGTATTCATTTGATATATTTCCACTGCATTTTGTAACCGTGGAGAGAGAAAGAGATTGGGAAGCGAGAAAAATACTATTTTACCAAAATTTCAATTTCACACAACAAGTCACATGATAGAGTTTCAAAAGATATTTACAAGAGTCAATAAGTTTCGACAGTGGTTTGTTAACCCGATGGGGGTCCTACAACTTTTATTCTTTTATGTCTTCTTACTAGTTACAAAAACGTTCAATTTAGGATCGAAGGCTAAGAAACCACTTTCAAACATTGTCTTCCTCTGAGAAAAAACACCATGGGTAATTTTCTATGTATCCTCCTATATTGAAAGAATCACACGAAATGATGTAATTTAGAACTAGTGAATGGTTTACATTTGGTAGCCATATTTCTGAGGCCATCGGTCGTAATTGGCCAAGTTGTAACCAATCAAAAGTTAGCTTGAGCCAGGCTCAAAAAATAAAGTCCAAAAATAACTTTCAATAGACAAATGTGCAATGATAAATTTCCTACAAGTTCCCATATATAAGGGGAATTCGCCATAGTCAATGGAACTGAGAACTGCCATACTGGTTTCAAACGGTGAAAGGTTTTCCAAAGAAACTGGTAGTAATTGGTCCAGTTTGACCTAGTAAAACTGCGACCGAAACCCTAAAAAATTCCTTTTCCTAACTATCAAGGAGAGTGTTTTTCCCCAAACTGAAGGTTACAAGCACTTAACTAGTAAAAATAATATAGGTTTTCGAAGGTGGAAAGGTATTTCATTTCTCAGGGTTCAAATGGTGAGCTGTAATGAAACCCAACTTTCTAGTTTTAGTAGCTCCCTAAAAGTGCAAAATATAGTAATGGTGCTCCTAAAGGAGAAGTGAAGAGAGTGTAAAATATCATACGAAGTTAAGATAATGCTTTATGTGACTCTCTACATAATAATGGATACATACGATGCTTAACATCTCTTCCATAAGGCTCAGAGCGTTATTTTGTAAGTCCCTAGAAATTACATTTTTCTAACTTTGTAAGGTGGAAAAAAAATTGTTTTAGGTGAGAACTCATCTTGGTCTCACCAAAAACAATGGACACGGGAATCAAACCTTGATACCCTAGATATTAATGTATGAAGTTTTTGTATCAACAAAGATGTCAATTAAATTGCAAGATGGTCATGCAAATCATAAGGACCTGAATTTTATTGTTTCACACTAAAATTATAGTTATGAATTTTTCTAGATAGTGTTTGAATGAAGGGTTTAAGTTTATGATTGGCTACCAAGAGTTATTTGAGTTAAATTTGTGTCAGATGACATTTTATTACTTTTGCAAAAAATAATTATATAAAAATAATCGAATGTGAGATACTCGAAGGTTTTATATTTATTTCATTGCGAATCAGAAACTAAAGTATGAGAATTATGAACAACAAGGTGAGATGAACCATGCCTGGGAACGATGAGTGAAGAAGGTAAGTTGGGGTTCCATGAATTTTTATCTTGCAATCCTTTAAGACCATCGTTCGTTGCCATATAATGATAAGTAGTTACACATAACCCCAAGCTATTTTTTTACACCCATACCTCATCTCAAAACTCCATCAAAATCCCATTTTGGGTAAAAACCACATTGATCACCCTCAAAGGGATCCCATTTTGTTTATTACCTCAAGGTCGTCCAATTTTTTTGCTTTATATGGTTCAAAATTTAATTTGATTTGAGATCTATCTTATTTGATACACTTGTGATAGATTAGACCTGTATGCACCATTCAGCCTTACCAATCCTTCGTGAAGAATTGCTAGATATTTTTTAGTTCCATTTTGTTTTTCAAAACTTGTTTTCTTGAAAAGAAAAACTCCATTTTACTAAAATCTTCTCTAAGTCTTTAGGCAATAGTATCCTCAATCCCATTTGCAAAACAAGGAATAATTGAATCTAGTTGAAGAACAACACTAGTCAATGTAGCTTCCAGGAAGAAATCCAAACATATTTTCAATCCCCTTCCATTGCACTTATCTGACCAATAAATATACTTGGGATTTCGATCAAATATGACAAACCATGTTGGATTTCTATTATAGGAACAAAGTATATCAACATCAACTCCTCTAAAACTTGTAATGAAAAATATTTCTTGTAATGGTCCTAACAACTACTACTTAAAGTAGAAGGGTGAGGAAAAAGATCAAGAAATGGTAGGTGTAAATTCTAGAGTGCGCGTAGTAAAGATTATCAGAATTTGAAAATAAAATCCATATATATACAAATGAATCACCTCCTTATCCTCGATCTTCTTTCTCTCCTTTTGCATACAACAAATAAAAATAGAGGTAGGAAAAAATCCCATTTCCTCTATCAAATAAATTTTAAACCATTACAGTGTAAATACAGAGCTAGATAATCAATTTGTATGAAAATAGAATGAGGAGATACTAGAGTTGTAGATCTATCCAATGTGTAGGACTTATTTACCACATAATGGTATTGATGAAAGGATGCATAATAGCTGGAACTACGTCTAGCACAGTTCGACGTATCATTATTTTTATTTAACTCGCCACAACTATCCAATTACTACTAAAGTTTGCAATGTAAACTTAGTTTCACCATGGTCAAAGCCTATGGATCTTAAAAAAGCACTTGTATTATTTTCTTCCATGAAATGACGAGTCTACAAGTTCATTGAGGATGCCCATGTGCCTTCACATGGCAAGGGGTCACCTACTCCATTCACGCCTCTATCAAAAAAATTACCTCTTACTTAATATCACTCAAAACAATTCGGTCTAGCTTTTATTTTACTTTATTATTATTATTTTTAAATATGGTGGGCACTACATTTCCCTTTCCTTTAAAGAGAATTTTCCTTGATGTGACACATCACGGATGCTCGAGAAATACGTAAGAAATAAATTCAATAATTCCACATGTCACTAACAGAACAACTTGTCGGTAAAAAGTGACCACAAGGAAAGAACTAATTTTGGCAATATCTTAAATTTCAATGTCCTGTGAAGATTGACAGTTATTTTTTATTTTATTACTTAGTCTTTTCCTTTAAAGTATTTATGAATCTCAACTCTTAGTGTTTCATTTTTTAATATTTTATATGTCTTATGTTCATGGATGCCCAACAGAACTTTCATAACAATACCACATCAGGCTCACACACAACAATAATGGTTCACAAGACATCATGATATATAACCTCGCGACTATTTCACATCACAAGAACTGAACCGAACCATGGAAAGAACATACTTATCCCTTACAAGATAGTAATTGATTACCTATGCCCCAGACATAATAGTACTCATAACATAAGCAGACTTCAACAACATGGAATTTGCAACATGTACACATATAAATATTTCAAAAAACTCAAAATCATAACTATAGCTATATAGGGTCAAGATGGAAACAACATCAAAAAACATAAAACAAACTCACATGAGTACACATAAATCATAACACCAACACCCAAAACATCACCAAACAACTCCATACAACTCCCAAAGCATCACAAAACAACTCCATATACCTCCCAAAACATCACAAAACAACTGCATATACCTTTTGAAGCATCACAAAATAACTCCATATACCTCCCAAGCAATAAAATAAAGATAAATTTTCCTTTTCCCTCCCCAAAAGAGGTTGGTCATCCTATGGCCCTGGGAAAATAAGGTCCAAATACGTCTAACCTAGGTGACATAATATCTCGCCGTTCAACAACGTGCTAGTTATCTATAACTCCTTGGGGCATACCCCCATACAATGAAGAGGGTCCATAGGTTACACCACTTCATTATGAATCTCATGACCCTATTCCAACACATTACAATATTAGAACTAGCATAACAATATGTTTCAAATGCTAAGTGGAAAAAATCCCAAGCCTTCGAATAGGCTAATAAAAAATATTTAAACTTGATACACAAATTTAAAACTAAGAAAATCAACCGGAAAAATAGTTATGGTTAGTGGAAAATCTGCATGTCAGTGTATTAACTAAATAAAATGCCTAAAATGTAAGAACACATTAATCAAGAAAATTTTTGGTTCTAGCAAGAAAAAAGGAAAATCATAAATTTACGAAAAAAATGTATAGAGAAATATCACATCACAATAACTATGTGGCCTTATACTACCACCAAAGGGGTACTCAACAAGTTTCTAGCACTCGGACATCGAGCCTTGGCTCATAAAATAACATATCAAATAATACAACTATCATCATCTCTATCTGAATCATCCCTCCACCGCTTTCACAAGGCACAAAATAGTCGTAACTACACTTAGTTTAATCCATACGATAACCATATAGGGAGAAAGAAAGGAGTACAAGTCACCATATTTTGAGCCTAAGGTGTCTGCGAAACATATTATGCATGAAATCCATTGAGCATGTGCCATACATACTAAACGAACAAAAGTGAGTTTTCAACCTATGTAAGACTCCACTTCCTATCTCGTACTCGGCTTGAGTGACTTGTCAATGGTACACATTTCCTCACTCCAAACATACACCTTCTACTAATTTCCCTTAGTTTTGATTATTGTAGGGTTCACAACATAACACATCACTAACAGAATAGTGATTCACACAAATTAACCATAGCATCTTACACATGGGATATATATAGAGTATAACACAATCATTACTTTCAAGGGTTACGATACATCACATTACCACATACTGGACTCAAAGTGCAATCACTATACAATAGAAATCATATTCTCACCATATACCCCTAAATCATGACATGAACCATCACATATTACATTAATTATATGTATGAGTAACATAATGTCTAACATTACAACATATAGTCAATTGTAAATTAAAACATGGTGACATGCATGATTCATCACAACACGGTGATGATATTATGATACAATAAAATTCACTTTACACCAATTTTTTCATGCAATACATCAATACACTTTCATATCACATAATGTCAAAAATACTCCAACACTCCACAATCCATAATAACATTCTTTTTACACACAACAAGGTAGTACATCACACAAAAATTCCTCATTGAATCCATAAGGAGAGAGAATAATCTCATCACAAGAACATATACAAGATAACAAATACGCACTAAGTGACATGTAAAACATGTGCATTCTTAATATCACAATTATGATGTTGGTCACATGACAACAAATATCACTTTCCTCTTCCAATCTCCACCACCACCATCCAAAACCATCACAACTCCAATCTGTTCCAGAGGTTCAAGAGCATGAACCTCCACTCTGATACTAAATGTAACACAAACATTTTACACACACAAATACAACAATAAAAATATGGGAATAATTAATTTTTTACTTATATTGCTCACTACACAACACCACAAGGGTTCAAAGTAGAGAAACTCAACATTACATAAGACACTTACATAAACATGAACCCACTAAATAGGAAAACATAGGGAACCCATCAATGTCATACTAAAATGACATAATCCAGGAAAATGACCCAATTACAATAAGAAACGTCAGGTAGGCATACTCCACGACATGTCCTTTTTATAGTTTACATCTTCATTAAATTTATGTTTCCATTGTATGACCTTATAGTTTTCAAGATAATTAAACACGTAAGGTTTAAAATTTCCTACTTTACAATCTTTAATTACTTTACTTTGTAGGGCAATGGTCTTTAAAGGAGAATTCACGATTGATTCCTTTATCGAATCCCATTAACTATCCATAAATCATAGGTTAATTAAAGTCAATTTTAAGCAACTATGAGTCTCCTTATAACTCATTCTTACATTAAATATTTGTTTCTCATGCTATGGTTGTTTCAGTTCCAAATTTATTTTGAGTCAATTTAGCATATGAACGTCATAATTTTTATTTTTAGTGGTCTCTATATTGGCTCAAATGCCTAGTCCCACTGGTCAGCAATAATTTATATCCATTCTTAACAAAAAAACAATGGTTAATTCAACCATAAGGACTTCAAGTGAAATTTGTTCCTAAAACATTATCACATATACTCTCTTTTTTTCATCTTTCTTACATTGTTCTTAGGTCTCTTATTGGTGTCACTTTGACAAAAATACTTACGAAAGTACTTTCCTAACATTTTTAAGAAGTACATGATTGGAAGCCTTACAACTAAACACGAACCACAAGTGATTTGTTTCTAGGGAAACATCCCATGTTTCCATATTTCACGATTCCACATGTGAAATTTATATGATTCTTAATGTCATGAAAAGGTCATAATAAGGGATTTTGGGACCAAGTTTTCAGTTTCCTAGTTTCTCTTAAGTCAACATCTTTCAAATCAATTTCATTTGCAAAGAGTTACAAGTTTCTAAACAAAATTTAACCTCCTAATCAACTGAGCTTTAGTTTAATTCCAATATGCACTCAGGGATCTATGCCCTATTATAGATCAGATTAAGGTGTGAGAACATATTTACCCTATAAAACCTTCGTAAAATACCACAATGTTATATTTTCACTAGTCAAGCTAACATATTTAGTTGTGAGGAACTAAAAAAATCATTAAAAAGAGTTTATGTCATAGTACAACTATTTAACTAGCTATATTTGTGTCATTTGGATCCCACAAATATTTCATTTGATGATGATGTTAATTTATAGATATATAACTTTGTAAGACTTGGTAGTCCACTAGGATACTAAGGAAGTGTTAGTTCTACTTATTCCAGAAAAGTTTGACCATGTTATTCCTAACCATGGGGTTCACGATGATTTCGCTAAGCATACCAGCTATGATGATAACAAACACTTGGTCTCTTTTTTATTTCAGCTAGAATACGCTCTTATGTGTTAAGATTTATGTTTTTCCTAAGGTTTTGTTTTCTTCTTTGCTAAGAAGGATCATGTGAGAAGGGTAGATATGCAAGAGTTTTAAACTAAGGTTAACTGTTATATTTAGGTTTTCTTTCTATATTTTCTAGTTAAATAACATAACACTCTAGAGACCTTATCATAAATTTCACAACGAAAATGAACTATAAGAGGTTACTTTCAATTTCACTTAACATAATATCCAACTTTTACAATACAAAACTTGGAATCAAAATAACACCCATATTTAGATGAACATTTCCCTTAAATAATAGAATCTTAAAAATGTTAGAAGACTTCACCAATAAACCCTTAAATACTTTACAAAATATTAAACAATCCTTTACCATTTATCTTAACATACATATACAATCCCTTTTTCTTTAACCATACGTAAATATGAGTCAAAATTGCACCTATGATTAAATGCACATTTCCCAAGGCATAACTAAAGCTAGCATCTCATACATATTACCAAATTTCAAACATAACATTTTCTTTGACATGACAATACATTATACATATATATGTTTTTTAATGACTGTTAAAAATTACAATAATAAACAATACATTACACCACACCTTTTTGTCAACTTACGTCGATCTTACAAAACCATGTGAGCATGAAATCAATGATAAGTCATTGGCATGACATCCACCTAGATCTAGCATAATTAGAATTTCTAGTTTCCCATTTATAAAAATAATAATAATAATTTACATTCGAAAGGAGATGGTTAGAGACATGTATTCATTTCATTTCATTTCATTGCATTTTGTAACCATGGAGAGAGAAAGAGATAGGGAAGAGAGAGAAACACTATTTGGAAAAAATTTAAATTTCACACAAGTCACATGATAAATTTTCAAGTGTCAACAAGTTTCCATAGTGGTTTGGTAACCCAATGGGGGTCTGTACAATGGAAAAGTGACATGCGAGCATGGGAATCTACAAGTACCTCTTCCTCGTACCCAACCTCCCGAGGTCATGTCGAAACCGCCGGCAAATGTTGAATGTGAATGGATATGGACAAGATAATCAGGTAATCTTATATCCTCAATACGCAATAATGGAATATCTGAATCTAAGGCAAAGAACGCCCTCCTAACCTGAATTGGCATAATGGTTCGTTCGGATATAATGGTTATTCGGAGGCTCCAATCAATGTCGAGCTCTATCGAGATCCTGTTTCTTGGTTGTTGGATACGTAGGAAGTGACTTGTGGGAGCTTCCTATATATCTCAAGAAAAGGTCATAAAAATGGTGACAGGTGATTTAGTGGATGTGTAGTGAACTATGGGTGGTTTTCTGGTCTAGCCCAGAAAATATTAGATTGATTGGCTTCTATGTTTAATACAAACAACTGTACTATAATATCTGGCGAGAGTGGTGAGGATCTAAATACCAACGTTTGTATGTCAGTGTCAATACTTAACTGATTTGTAGGCCCGTTGGGTTGTGGGACTTGGGGATCACAACCGTGAGTTCATGGTTGTTGTGGACCTATTATGGTCGTGTGAAGAATTAATCCCTTCTCCCAAATATCCAATAATCATATGCCTTTTCATCCTCTACATTTAGAACTAGAAGTTGTATGATTTTCTCAGAGTACCTAATAGGTGTTCTGGCAACTTGAATGCATAGGATAGAATCTATGTCAATGAGGAGGTCTCCTACGTAAGGATGTGGAACTAAATGATCGTAACCAAATGTATGTTCTCTTTTGAATCCTTGTACGGTCATCTGGGTGTTCTATCAAGGCAGTCTATAGTTTGGATGGTTTGACCAAAACGTGTAAGCTTTGTCGTCTTCGATGTTTAATCCTCTTAGCTGCTCACTAATTGCTTGTAAGTTTGTTGTTGCTCGAAATACCTGTATCCTAAGGTCTTGATCTATATCAGCTAATGTGGTTGGTAGATTTGGCTGAGGCATTATGGGTTCAAATATATATTCTCGAGGCTCTCTAGGTCCTGTGATTGTCATACAAAATGATTCAACTTTTAACTAACATTAATAAACTGATTACAAAAGAAGTATTTACACTATGCAAGCATTCTTCTATTTTTGTATTTTCAATGACGTATTTCAATGAAATTAGAGAGAAGATACTCTAGTATATTTATAAAAGAGACAACTAATCTAGTGGTAGAATAAAAACAAGCAAAGTAACCTGGTATGGTTGTTCGCCTGTGCAGTTGTGATCTTATCCTAAATATCTAAGCAACTATATCTTTTTAATTGAAAAGACTCTTGATCCAACCTCAGAAGTGAGTAATGAATCACAGTTTCTCAGAAAATATCAATCCCCACATCTTCCCTGGTGATATTGAGAGCAATGTTTTAACTGAAATGAAATAATTCACTACTCTATTTGATATGTTTTAACTAGAACTTTGATAGACCAAACCTAGCATTTACAAAACAGTGGTAAATCTAGTTTGTGTGTGATTTCATCCCCTCAGTGTGATCTCCTCATTCCTTCATGTCCTTGTGAATCAAGAAAGTATGTATATGATCATATCAACAAAAGATGGTATTCGAACAATGGCATATTTGGATATAGACCGAATACAATGCAAGTAGAAGAGAGATATCGCAAGTGAATAGAGCTTGACTATGAAATTCCTAGTGGGATTTATTGTGGGAATACAACAAAAGTTTACCGAGAGCTTCAGAAACTATCCTCGTGGCAAAACAAAACCTACAACTTTAATGGATTCTTGTCTAGAAATGAAGCTATTCTATGTTAAACTGATTATATGAAACAACAATGGAATAAGACTAAAGCAAGAAGATCAAATGACCTATAAAAGACCAACAATGGAGGCAAAGCATGAAACTAACAGAATTCTAAGAAAGAAATTGAAAGACTAAATAAGAGAATTGAGAGGATGAGGGGCCATTTGCTTGAAAATAAGCTGGCTATTTATAACCAATGCATTTACCAGAGGGTAACTCCCATTTGATCTCTTCTACTATAAACAAAGGAAAAAAATTATTACCAGGGGACCAAAAACATTAATGCAAGCCAAAGTGGTTGAAGCAAGCATGTAAAATCCAAGATTTACGTTTGACATAATCGACAGAAGGATCTGGAAAATGCATACAGGATTGCCACCCTCTGCAGGGCGGTGGTTACGGGACCACCGCCTTGTCTTGGGCGGCGGTCACGGGACCGCCACCCAGGTAGGGCGGCGGTTTCATCACTGAAGATAAAATGCAAGAAGAAAAGGGGTAAAATGGAAAAACAAATCATGCGGAATACAAGTGTATACTTGGTGAGCCTTTTTGGATTCTAAACACCTTGCAAGGAGACCTGTATCATCATTGGGGCATGTGTAATATCATTCTGGCAGTGTAGTGCCCTAAAATTTTAGGTACGTACATATTGCCCCCTCAGAGAAGCGTCTTAGCCATGAAGAGGCGTAAAACGGTGGATCCGAGTATGGCGGTCCTGAAATGGGGAGTTTAGGAGTTATACCTAACACACCCGTGTGTTGGAAAGTCACCATCCAAAGTCCCGCTATCTGCAAAATAAAACAAGAGACTCAAGTGCATCTAGATAAAATAAATATAGAAATAAGGTTGAATTGACATGAAAAAAGGACTTACCATCTACGCGGGGTTTAGAACTTAACTTTGTTGGTGCTTCTGACCTTGCAAAAGACATTCAAAATCAAATTAAGGGGGCTATTTATATAAAATGAAGTCATTTTACTATTCATTTGTGTGGATTGATTTGATAGTTTTTGAGCTCTAGGACCCATGGTGACGGTTTTTTACGAGAGTATAGTCAAAATGTTCGTGGTGAGATAGTGATAATGCCTCCGAGAGCGGAACATCGACCCACGAAGTCTCAAGTTAGTTCTTCTCGATTTATTTTTTTTAGACCTAAAATGTGGAAGTGATGAAATATTTCCCTTGGGGGGATCATTTTTGAAAATGTTAGTTTTAAACATGTCTCTAAGGAGGGGGGGGGCATAGGGTAGGTTTTCATTTTAGCACAAATGGTCTATTTTCTTGTTTTTAAGATTTTTTTAGGGTATACAACCCATTTGGCTTTGCGGGATAGGACCGCAGCCCTATGCAGGGTGGCGGTTATGGAACTGCCACTCTACACAGGGCGGCGGTCTGCGACAGAGGACTAAAACAATAAAAAATTTACCTTGTTTTTGCATGTTCAGCATTTTTACATGTTTTTTAATAGTTTTTCCAACCGGATTTCAGTGCTTACTCCCTTTTTTGTGTTTTTGGGTGTGTGCAGAAGGAGGAGTATATTAGATGGAGCTGAGAGAGAGAGAGAGTGTGATTGGCTCCCAGCAGTGTTAGAGGCACTCTCTTAGGAAGAGCAGGATACTCTCCAGAGGGTTGGTATTTGGAGGATTGCGCAGGTCCCTCACATTGCACCTACTAGTCACATTCTAGGTGACTTATTTTCATACTGGGATGCGGATTAGAACACCTTCCGATTGCCAAGAGTTAGGGGTGAGTGGTCCATCACCATGGAGGATGTTTACCGTATACTGGGGATTCCGATCCTTGGACAGTAGTATCGGGATCACAAGTGGTTCAGTGGGCCACCTACATGGGAGATGCAGTTGTATCGATGGGATTAAAGAAGGGTGTGAGGATCTGCTCTATTATTGAGTCATAAATTCCCTTGCTCCAAAAGGCCATCATGGACATCCTTGTGTCCAAACTGATTGGGAACAAGGGAGGGGGACACCCTCTTATATTGTTGGGCCCCCATTATTGCATAAATTGAGGGCCATGGATGTGTCTACACTTTTAGAATAGATATCCTTGGGACTACCTATCATGATTTATACAGGGCAGTCTGATTACAGAGACAGTCAATGTGCCACCCGACTCTTGTCATGAGTTGTGTGTATGAGCATATCACCCCATATGGGAGAGGTGTAGAGGTGGAGGATCCCAGGGCCATTAGGGCAACGAGCTTGATGGGGATGACAGTTCTTAGAGCACTCCACCAGCCAAAGGCCTCTCTGATCACTGCAGACATGGAGGCCACTCCTTATTAGGCCATGGCAGGGGTATGGGGAGAGGAGACCGTTACATTGATTTCCTGTCAGACTACCAGCCAGTTGGTAGACAGGGTGGGGAAGTTGGAGATGCACCCCTTTGATAGAGTACCACAGTAGTTTGGCCTCCCATATAGTGACATGCTTCTTCGAACGGGGCCCGTATATAGATCTATTCATTAGACTCAGGGAGGTCCACAAGCCAGAGATTGATTTTAGGGACGCAGAGCCAAATCGACTAAAGGAGGGCTGAGATGAGTCAAAGCACCATTGCCGAGTAAAGTAGGCCGAGCTTGTTGTCGATGGAAGATTTTATACACAGACGAAGCTATTTGAAGGATTTTGGTCTACCCGATATAGATCAATTTTCTGAGGAATTCAAACGACTGGCAGTGCCAAGATCTTTTCAATTGCTTAGTCAGATCTCCAACGTAGTTTGCAATGTTGATATCTGAGCGAGAGAAAAGCTTCAATTGATGGCGGATCAGCTTGATTTTGTGATCTGGTTTCACAATATATCTTTCTTGTGAAACGGAGTCTTTCCCAAGTGATGCCCTGAATGTCCTTTCCAAGTCAGGCTTGCATAGCTGTAGTATCTGAGAACCTCCTCACAACATCAACATCCCTGCACAGCTAAAAATGGACAGATTGTGAGGGTGAAGGAACCGCATTTTCTAGAAAGCATGTCCAGCTTCAAACGATTCATGACTCTGCATTACAAAATCCATCTCCAGAAATGATTTAATCCAATCTTTAATTGGATTTACAGATTTAGAGACTAAATTTCTTTATTAATCTTCTATATTCTCAGCAGATCTGAATATACCTAGAAAATTACTGCAAACTAACAAATATATATAGATTTTTTATTTATTTTTTTTAAATTTAATGCACACGGAGAACAGGATGGGTAGGTAAACTGCGAAAAGAAATGAACATGATGGATAAGACAGAGAAAAATGCAGGTGAATGAAGAATGCCACAATTTTGTACGTGGTCTACACTACAAAACTAGCAGCAATATGCAAGAAAGGGTGAATGGAAAAAATGGCATTTGCATGTGGTCTACACTGTATAGCCATTAAACCAATTTGAGGTAAAAACACTTGAATGGAGGGCAAGCAGAGAACTTACATTTATGAGGGAGGAGTGATATTGATTAAACGACCAAGGCCTAACGCTTCTAAGAGAGCAGCTATGTGGGTGGGAGAGTTCTTTAACAAATCCAAAAAGGAGATGTGAGAGAAGGTTTTAGTTAAATCGTTAATTAAATCATAGGTGCCTATGGGTTTTACCAATGTTTTTTTATTGTTGTCTGGCTCCAAAGGATAACTTGGAGTAGGTTGGGATGAATAATCTCGTGTTCTTGTTATGGTTTCTACGGGTAGCTCAGTGTCCAACTCCACTAAACCAACTATCTTAGTTTGAGGTCGAGTTCCTAATTGGGGTTTGATTGGTGGATTTAATGAAGTTGAAGCTTCATGATCATTGTTTCCTGTTATGACACCCTTGTTTGTTCCATTAGGATCTATCATGTTATTGTTAGAGTGGTTTGGGAGTGGATCATTAGAGATCTTGAGGGGTGCATTTTGAGGGGAAACTACCCCTGCATAAGCATTTGGCATGGGTACTACAAAATTTGCTAAAAACATATCTATAAAGAGTTGCTTTTGATCTTCTGGAAAATGCTACATGAATTTATTGTATTCATGACAAGTCCTAGTATTGTGGCCTTGAATATTGTGGAAGCCACAATATAGATTGGGATTATAATTTCTAGGTTGTTAATTTATAACCTGTTGTGGCCCGAAATTCTTATAAGGTTGCTAGTTGTTAGATTTAAAATTTTGAGGCTGTTGTATTTGGTTTTGACTCTGATATCCAGTCGAGTTTTGACTTGGATTTTGTGTTTGGATTTGTTGTTGTTGTTGTTTTTTTTGTTGTTGTTGCCATTGTGGATGATTAAAATCCACTGCGTTGATTTTTGGGGTAAAATTGTTATTTCGTTGATTATTAACAGGTGGAGAAATGTTTACAACGTTTGCCATTTTAACTTGGTTAGTTACTCCATTTGTTGTAACTTCACGATTCTTGTTAAGGATTTTGGGTCCTTGATTTGCGTTCCCTATATTAGAATAGGCTGCAATGTTTTGATTCGGAGTTTTTGATTTCCCATTTTTCTCGTATGTCTTACGACCACTATCTATCGTTGCTTGGTCAATTCGGAGAGCGCTCTCGAGTAGAACATCATAAGTTCTTAGTGGGCACTTCTAGACTTCTTCTTTTATCTCTCTATTGAGAGAATTTAGGAATAAATCGCATAGTTCCATTTGATCCATGTCTGGAGCACTTGTTGATGAGTAGAGAACCATACTCCATCTTTGAATAAAATGAGCAGTGGAATCATTATGTTCTTGTTTGATATGCAAGAACTCCCTAATTCCCGTTCTTAACAATTTATTCATGTCGAAAGCTTTGATGAATTCTGACATGAGTTGTTTAAATGAGTGTATCAAAGCTTCAGGTATTCGGTAATACCAATCAAGGCCAATACCTTCTAAGGTCTTAGGGAATATTTTAGCAACAACCCTGTCCCAAGGGAGTAATTCCTGTATGGCTATGGCATAGGCCTTAATGTGTGCATTTGGGTCCCCTTCCCCTTTGTATCTGGGCAAATCAGGAAGAGGTCTTGGAAGCATAACGCTTCCTATGGTGAAGTCCAGGGGTTATTTTAAATATTCTGAATAAGTCCCTACTACGTAGGCCTCGACCATCAATGGGGCTTGCTGAGGGGGTTGAGGTGGAATGGGTTGTTGATATGGCATAGCATATGCGTTTGTAGGGACATAAGGGAATCCCTGTGGTTGAACGAACATCCTGGGAGAAGAGAACATGTCTCCTTGTGGTGAATTTGAATAAATGTTTAAGGAGGAGCCTTGTTCTAGTACGGGTTGTTTGGTAGCAAGCCGGGTAGTGTCAAGTTTTCAACTAGAACGGCATTTGAAAACGGGGTCCTAGTAAGTGTTTGCTATGGGTAACTATAAGGATTTTGAGGAGGCATGCCTAACGTGCATGTTCCTGTAAGAAGGTCGACCTAACTGGGATGATGTAGAAGGTTGGGGATTTTTTTTTTCCCAAAGTATGAGTTTTGGTTTGCTTGAGAAAGTTCCAGCCCTCTCACCTTTTTAGCTAAGGCTGAAATGACCTCCATTGGCGAAGACGTAGTGCTTTGTCTTAAGGGTGTTTCTTGTATAGTTTGATGTTGTAAAGGGGTATGATACCCTGCTATGAATTGATCATTACCCTGCCAAGCTTCACCGAGGGTATCTCCCATAGGTGGAGGAATGGGGGTGTTTTCTTGGAATAGGGTATCAGATTGTGTTTGTAAACTCCCTATAGGTGGATACATGTTTTGGAAATGTTGTTCACTTTTAGCATAGCGTGCTAAGTACTCCTCATCCAAAAATGGGAGTGTGTCTGATTTTCTACTGATATTTGGTCTGAACAAGACCCAAGGACACGAAGTGGACTCTCCAGTAAACATCATATTGTTAGAGCCTTATGGCTCTAGCTTTTGTGTTTGTGCAAACTGATAAAACTCTTCAATTCGGAAGGAAGAACTCGAGCTAGTTCTTTGAGAGGGAGTTTGAGATGACAAGTAATTACTTGAATAATTATCTACCCATGTAGAAAGCGAGGGTGATGGTTGCCTATTTGTTTGACTATAGTTTGTTTCGAGACCTGAGAGAGGTCTGTCATATGCATTGTATCCCGACATATTCGGGGGGTATATGAATACCCACATAATAATGGGAAGGAGCGAAGACGGATGAGAGAAATGAAAAATAATAAAAGGAAGAACTTGTTTCTTCACGTTGGATTCACCAATTTTATACGATGGAAAAGTGACATGCGAGCATGGGAATCTACAAGTACCTCTTCCTCGTACCCGAGGTCGTGTCGAGACAACTAGTGAATGTTTAATGCGAATGGATATGGACAAGCTAATCGGGTGATCTTATATCCTCAATACGCAATAATGGAATCTACGAATCTAAGGTGAAGAAGGCCTTCCTAACCTGAATTGGCGTAATGGTTCGTTCAGATATAATGGCTGTTCGGAGGCTCCAATCAATGTCGAGCTCTATCGAGATCCTGTTTCTTGGTTGTTGGATACGTGGAAAGCGACCCATGGGAGCTTCGTATATATCTCTAGACAAGGTCATGAAAATGGTGACAGGTGATTTAGTGGATGCGTAGCGAACTATGGGTGGTTTTCTGGTCTAGCCTAGAAAATATTAGATTGATTGGCTTCTATGTTTAATACAAATAACTGTACTATAATATCTGGCGGGAGTGGTGAGGATCTAAATACCAGAGTTTGTAAGCCGGGTGTCAATACTTAACTGATTTGTAGGCCCGTTGGGTTGTCAGACATGGGGATCACAACCGTGAGTTCATGGTTTTTGTGGACCTATTATGGTCATGTGAATAATTAATACCTTCTCCCAACTATCCAATAATCATATGCCTTTTCAGCCTCTACGTTTAGAACTAGAAGTTGTATGATTTTCTCAAATTACCTAACAGGTGTTCCGGCAACTTGAGTGCATAGGCTAGTATCTATGTCAATGAGGAGGTCTCCTGCGTTAGGCTGTGGAACTAAAGAATCACAACCAAATATTTGTTCTCTTTTGAATCCTTGTACAGTCATCTGAGTGTTCTATCAAGGCAGTCTATAGTTTGGATGGTTTGACAAAAACATGTAAGCTTTGTCATCTTCGATGTTTAATCCTCTTAGCTGCTCACTAATTGCTTGTAAGTTTTCTATTGCTCGAAAGACCTGTATCCTAAGGTCTTGATCTATATCATATAATGTGGTGGGTAGATTTGGCTGAGGTGCTATGGGTTCAAATATATATTCTCGAGGCTCTCTAGGTCCTATGATTGTCATACAAAATGATTCAACTTGTAACTAACATTAATAAACTGATTACAAAATAATTATTTACACTATGCAAGCATTCTTCTATTTTTTTATTTTCAATGACGTATTTCAATGAAATTAAAGAGCATCTACTCTAGTATATTTATAAAATAGACAACTAATATAGTGGCAGAATAAAAACAAGTAAAGTAGCCTAGTATGGTTGCTTGCCTGTGCAGTTTTGATCTTATCCTAAATATCTAAGCAACTATATATTTTGAATTGAAAGACTCTCGATCCTACCTCAGAAGTGAGGAATGAATCACACTTTCTCATAAACTATCAATCCCCACAGCTTCCCTGGTGATATTAAGAGCAAAATTTTAACTGAAATGAAATAATTCACTACTCTATTTGATATTTTGTAACTAGAACTTTGATAGCCAAAACCTGGCATTTACAGAACAGTGGTAAATCCAGTTTGTGTGTGATTTCGTCCCCTTAGTGTGATCTCCTCATTCCTTCATGCCCTCGTGAATCTAGAAATTATGTACATAATCGTATCAACAGAAGATGGTATTCGAACAATGGTAGCTTTGGATATAGACCGAGTATAATGCGAGTAGGAGAGAGATAGCGCAAGTGAACAGAACTTGACTATGCAATTCCTAGCAGGATTTATTGTGGTAATACAACACAAGTGTACCAAGAGCTTTAGAAACTATCCTCGTGGCAAAACAAAACCTGCAACTTTAATGGATTCTAGTCTAAAAATGAAGCTATTCTATGTTAAACTAATTGTATGAAACAACAATGGAATAATACTAAAGAAAGAAGATCAAATGACCTCCAAAAGACCAACAATGGAGGCAAACCATGAAACTAACAGAATACTAAGCAAGAAATTGAAATACTGAATAAGATAATTGAGAGGATGAGGGGCCATTTGCTTGAAAACAAGCTGGATATTTATAACCAATGCATTTACAAGAGGGTAACTCCCATTCGATATCTTCTACTATAAACAAAGGGAAAACACTATTTCCAGGGGACCAAAAACATTAATGCAAGCCAAAGTTGTAGAAGAAAGCGTGTAAAATCCAAGATTTATGTTTAACGCGATCGATAAAAGGATCTGGAAAATGTGTAAAGCATCGCCACCCTGTGTAGGGTGGCTATTACGGGACCGCCTCCCTGTCCTGGGTAGTAATCACAGGAACGTCACCTAGGCAAGGTGGTGGTTTCATCACTGAAGACAAATTGCAAGAAGAAAAGCTACAAAAGGGCAAAAAAAGCATCCAGAGGATGAGCGGGGTGTGCAAAATACAAGCGTATACTTGGCGAGCCTTTTTAGATTCCAAAAACCTTGCAAGGAGACCTGTATCATCATTGGGATATGTGTAATGTCATTCTGGCGGTGTAGTACCATACAATTTTGGGTATTTACAGGGTCCTACAACTTTCTTTTTTTTACGTCTTCTTGTTAGTTATAAAAACATTTAATTTAAGCTTGGAGGATAAGAAACCAATTTCAAACGTTGTCTTCCCATGAGAAAACACACCATGGGTAAGTTTCTACGTATCCTCCTATACACCAGGAATTCATAGGAACTGATGGAATTCACAACTGGCCAATGTCTTATGTTCGACGACCAGTTTTTCAAGACCATTGTTCGTAATTGGCCTAGTTACAACTGAGCAAAAGTTATCTCGAGGATCATAAAATCACATCCAAAACTGACATTTGATGCATGAACGCGTAGTGAGAAATTTCCTACAACTTTCCCTATATACGGGGAATTCACTTGAGTCGGTGGAAGTGAGAGCCGGCATACAAGTTTTAAACAGTGATAGGTTTTCTGGAGCCACTGGTCGTAATTGGTCGATTTTGACATAGTTAAACTGTGACCGGATGCCTACGAAATTCCTTTTCCAAACTATCAAGGAGAATTTTTTTCCCCAAACTGAAGGTTACATGCATTTTTATAGTTAAAATACTAGAGGTTTGTGAAAGTGGAAAGCTATTTGTTTCTCAGGGTTCGAATGTAGATTTAAAATGAAACCCAACTTGCTCATTTTGGAAGCTCCCTAAAAGTGCAAAACAGAGTAAGAGTGCTCCTAAAGGAGCGGTGAAGAGAGTGCAAACATTCAAACGAGGTTGAGCCAATGGTTGATGCAGCTCTCTACATAACAAGGGATACATACGATGTTTGACATCTCTTCTATGATGCTTAGAGAATTGTTTTTCAAGTCCCTAGAAATTGCATTTTTAAAACTTTGCAAGGTGGACAAATAAATTGTTTTAGTTTAAGACGCATCTAGGTTTCGCCAAAACCAATGGACACAAGCACCAAATCTTGATAACCTAGATAACAACATATAAAGTTGTGGTATCAACACATATGTTGATTAAATTGAAAGACGATCATGTAAATCATAAGGAGTAGTTTTATTGTTTCACGCTAAAATTCTAGTTACGAATTTTTTTGGATAGTGTCTGATGACGACCGGTTTAAGTTTATGCTTGGCTACCAAACTTTATTTGGGTTACATATGTGGCAGATGAAATTTATTGTTTTTTCAAAATAATTTTATATAAAAAATAATCGAATGTGAGATATTCCAAGGTTTTAAATTTATTTTTCTGCAAATGAGAAACTAAAGTATGAGAAATATGAATGACAAGGTGAGATGAACCATGCCAGGGAATGATGATCGAAGAGGGTAAGTGGGGGCTCCAGGAAGTTTGCACTTGCGATCCATTAACACCACCGTTCATTGCCACATGATGCTAAGTAGTTACATGTAACCCCTAGCTAATTCTTTTTATACCCATATCTCATCTCAAAACTACATCAAAATCCCATTTTGGGTAAGAACAACAATGATCACCCTTAAAGACCCCCCACCTTTTTTATTACCTCAAGTTGGTCCAAGTTTCTCTCTTGATATGGTTCAAAATTTTATTTGATTTGAGATACATCTTTATTGATACCCTTGTGCAAGATCAAACTTATAGGCACCACTCATCCTTACCAATCCTTCGTGAGGCATTCCTAGATATTTTTAGTACCATTTTGTTTTTCAACACTTATTTGCTTGAAAAAACAATTCTCCACTGCACTTAAATATGTATTAAAATATGATGTAACAAATAATCTCTATAAGATGTAATAAAATATGTATTTTATTTTGTTGCATATGATTTGTTATTTGAAAATGACAACTTCTCACAAATTTTGTAATACTAGAATAATCGAAAAAAAATAGGTTATATGTTTTCTTGGATTGTATTACTAGTCAATCTATGTAGTCATTCCTGTCACCCACCAATATATTGTGCATTGGCACTACTCAATGTAACTTCCTGGAATAAATCCAAACGTGTATTCAATCCCCTTCTAGTGCACTTATCTGAGCAAGAAATATACTTGGGATTTTGATCAAATACAACAAACCATGCTGGATTTCTATTATAGGCACAAACTATATCAACATGAGCTCCTCTAAAACAAGTATTGAAAATTCTTTCTTGTAATGGTCCTAAATAACAAAACGACTACTCAAAGTAGAAGGGTAAGGATAAATATCAAGAAATGGTAGGTGTAAAGGCTAGAGTACATGTAACACAGATTCTCAGAAGCAGAAAGAAAATCCATATGTATACAAATGAATCACCTTTTTATCCTTAATCTTAGTTCTCTCCTTTCGTGTACAGAAAACCAAAATAGAGGTAGGTTGAAGTCCCATTTCCTCCATAAAATAAATTTTAAACCATTACAGTGCAAATACAGAGCCAGATAATTAATTTGTATGAAAATAGAATGAGGAGATACTAGAGTTGCAAATCTATCCAACGTGTAGGATTGATTTACCACATAATGGTATTGAAGAAAGACATAGAATAGCTGGAGATACATTTAGCATAGTTGGGTGGATCATTATATGTTTATTTAACTTGCTGCAACTATCCAATTACTGTTAAAGTTTACAATGTAAACTTTGTTTCGCCATGATCAAATCCTATGGATCTCAAATAAACCACTTGTATTATTTTCATCCAATAAATGACATTTCTACAGGTTCATTGAGGATGCCCATGTGCCCTCACATGGGGATGAGGGGGGTCACCTACTCCATTCACATCTCTATCAAACAAATTACCTCGTACCTAATACCACTCAAAATAATTCAGTCCATCTTTTCTTTTCCTTTTTTTATTATTATTTTTAAATATGGTGGGCACCACACAAAGCTTGTGTGAATTCGAAACTAATCTGGATTAAGAATTCCATGATGGAACCTGAGGTTGGGGATGCATGGTATGAGAAATCCATGATAGAGGCCTTAAAGAAAGACGGTAACAAACCATTCTCTTCTAATTTAAGCTAGACATGAAAAATTATACATTTTTATTCAAATTTGGGATGCAATTATATAGTTTCAGTTTGTTTATTCATTTTTACAATTATAAATAATAATCGATTAATGGGGCCTATACCCTCAACGCTTTTACAGATTCCAAATTTAAAGATTTTTTAAGTTGGAAAATAATATCATGATATTGCAAGTCCCTTTGTGTTGTCTTTCTATCCTATTTATTTGATAAGATGTAAATGATCCTGACAAAGATATGTATTTTTTGGTTCATGGATTTGGCCCAAAATCAACTAAGCGGACACTTTCCTAGGATTATTTATTGGAATAAAGTTTTGCAATATTTGTAACACTCTAGATCCTTTCTATGTATCTTATTGTTTTCCCTTGTTTGTTATTTCTTCCACATTTGTGTCCTATGTACAAACTAAATTAGGGTTTTATTTTGAATGGGGTAAATTTAGGGGTTTACACAACAATTTCTTAGTGGGAACTTTGTCCCTGATATGTCTTAGTTGATTGGACTGCGGGTACTTATAAGTGACAACATTTGTTTACCTTTTGGCTTTAATAGAGAATAGGAATTGTTAGTTATCTAGACACCATATTTCATTGCTTAGCATTTAGATGCAATAGCATACACTAAGGGCTCGTGTGTGATGGATTTATGGAATATGCTATCCTCTCAGATTTTATAATTTTTTAATGTTGCCTCTTGAATTATGTAACAATGGCTCTAGAATTCCTTTTTAAAGGGAAAAATTGGCTTATGGGCATTTTGTTCCTTTTCCACTTGCTCAAGAGGAATGTTTTTGTCAAAGTTAAATCAATGCACTTTTGATACTAGTAGTATTACACTCTTATGTTGTTTCCTCTCTAATTGTAAAAGGTTAGGTAGTTGGTTTCTTAATTGCATTTCTTTCAATGCAAAATGAACACTTTGTTCAATTATAATAGGCAGGACTGTTTTGCTAGGTTCCTAAAAATAATAATTTCCATCTTAATAAGTGTATTGAAAAAATACCCCAACATACTCGTGATGCGCAAAGAACACCAGGATTTACGAAGTCGGGTCATGATACAAGATATTTAAGTAAAGGGGTAAGTATTGCGTAGGTAATTCTATTGCCAACATTTATTGAAAAAAATGATTTGGGATTGTTGGGAGTTGGGACACACATTCAAGGCATTATCATGTACGATAAGTTTGAGTGATTTACATATAAAGGATGTTCTCGATATCCTCACATTCCTTTGTTTTTTAACACCGCATGAAGGGTACTCAAAAATGGTGCATGTACCAACACTTAGAGCAACAAGAAAGGAGAATTCAAGACTACTATCACTCAACAAAAACAACCCATCATAAACACTACCCTCTACTTTGATCACACCTCCACTACTACATTACTCAACACTTCTTGCATCCAAAGTGGCAATGCCATTCAAGGGGTATAAAATGTATTCATGTTGAGTGCAAATAAAATAGACCACAAAAGGCTACCACTCATGATATAAAATTTGTAAATGTACGGAGGTCTTCATGTATTCATGTTTAGTTAAGATCTTATTATATAAGACTTGTAAATGTATATGAATAATTTTTTAACAAATTTTAAATGTAAACATAGAACCTTTCAATGTAATGTTTCATCTTTATTCCTACACATACAAAATCAATTAAACAAAATGTTTCTAAAATTTAAATTTAACAAAATGTTGTATAAAAGATGCTAAATGTGAGTGACATTTTGGTTTAATAATAATTTATGTCTTTTTTCTTCTATTTTCAATTATATCAAACACGTTTTCTTTTTCTTAATTTAACTTTAAAATCACCAATTTAAAAATAAGTTAACTTAATTTCAAACAATGCAAGGTTTAAGTATTGGAGGTTATTATTATATCTCTCTCTTGTGTTTTGGTTTTTACGTTTGAATATTATATATAATTTACCATTATAAATAGAAACACTATATAATAATTAATGATTTCTTAATAATCAAATGGTATTTTGGTGTGGGATGTAATCTGAAGTGATTTCCCAACTAAAAATCAACGGTTTGAAAATGCCTTGCAATAGTACCAAGATATGGGAAAATAAGAATATTTACAATCATATATTGAAACCGCGGAAGAGAAAAGTGAGCTAATGAAAACACAAAGAATCACTTCGGATTTATCAAATTGTGTACCCCTTATAACAGTTTCATGATACAAAAAGAAAAATTATCCAATTCGATTTGTAAATGTTTTTCCCCAACAATCGAGAATTCTGAGTACCACTATTAAATAGATACATCTATATGTTTACTATCACGAACAGTTTCCGAGAGTGATATAAATTAAATTAAAGAAGATTAATTAACAGATATCGTTATCTGTTCAATCTTTTATTCTTATTTTTAATTGTTATGTTATTCTTAAATATTATTGCAATTATATATGGTAATCATTCAGGTAAATACTATTTATTTATTATATATATTCACAATTTAATCTTCCACAATATAAATTGATTGGAAGGTTTTTCTCAGCCTTATTAGAATATAGTTTCATTTTCTATTTTATCAAAATCTTATAATATGCAACTATAACATAATTAATATGATAACCATTATTAATTGATTAAACTCTTAATAAATATGTAATTTTATTATATAGACTAAATCAAAAAATTACATGACTATTAATTTAAATATTAAACAATTAAAAACACAACATTAAATTATAGTGTTAAATACTTTTTATTTTTAATAAAAATACAACCTAAACAGTCCGTAATAAATAATCTTATTTAATATTCACAAATTGGGGTCCACCCTTTCCTCTAATTAAAAACTCAATTATAAGTAAAACAGGCAAAGGAACAAAGATAAACGAACTCCCACACTTGAGAAACATCCCTCTCAAGGACTGGAAAACAAAACTATAAAAAACCCTCACTCAAACATCACAGCGTTGCAGCCACCCCATACAAACTCAACACAACAAACCCTTCCCCACAACATGAAATACCTTAATGTAAAAACAGGTGAAAAATACTTTTTCTAAAATGTTCATAAATGCTTCGGACTTGCTACTTGGAAACCTCTATGAGTGCTTGCAGCGCAGGCAAGTTTAGAATTTTGTAGCTCCTGAAGCCTGCTTTGTGAAACAGCTCCTTAAATTCTTCTTCTGTTCTCTCCTTTCCACCAGATGTATAACCCATCATACAAACGTCAAATAATAATCCCACTTGCCTCTTTCTACCTTCTTTTCTATTAACAAGCGCATCAACAATTAACACCTTGCCATTCTCTGGTGTTGCCTCGTAACTCTTCTTCACCACTTTCACACACTGCTCATCCTCCCAGTCATGCAAAATCCACTGCAAGAATACGATAATTTTATGAGTTACAACCAGATAGAAGCATGGAATCCTTCCTGTAAAAGATGGAATGAAATGAATTGAAATACCTTCATAAATACTGCATCGGCAGGAGGAATTCTGTGGAACATTTCGCCCTCCACATGCTTTACTCCTGCAATATATTGTATTCAATGACCCATATCATAAACTCACAACATTCAAATGGTAAAAATATAAGAGTTTACTTACCATATATGGGAGGTGCAGATGCAATGACATGATGTAAATCACAGTTAATCCCATTTATGTGCGGATACTCTTTAATGATTGTGGACAGTGAGGAGCCGACACCTCCTGCAACATCCACCAAACTATTCACACTCTTAAATCCATCATACATCTTCACCACAGAAGCCATGACATCTCTTGTATGACTCGCCATACCCTCATTGAAAACCCTGTTGGCTTCAGGATTGATGCTCAAATATTTCCACAAATTCATGCCATGCGCTTGGTTGAATGCATAGGAACCATCTATGACAGATTCATGCAGATGCAGATAAGATTCAACAACCATCTTGTGGTTTGTCACTAACAGAAACGGAGCACAGGATTGTTGATTATGTTTGTTTACCAACAAGTCTGAAACATTGGTGAGCCCGTATTTGAATTGGGAAATATTACCATCGACCACCATGGCATCTTCAGTGAAAACACCCACGGATGCCAGAAGTCTCATAATTCTAAACAGGTAGTCCATGTTGGCAGGTTTGTTTGTGGAAGCAGAAATATATGAAGAAATGTCTTCTAAAGCAAGAGGATTTTTGCTGCCGTGAATGGCAATAATATCAGGAATGCCTAGAAAAACAGCAGCTTGAAGAGCTATGGGCTTAGCTACCAAAAAATATATTTCATTGAGTTGGAGATGTGCTTCCATGGAAGACTCGGAGGAAGCCATGGTTACCTGAGTCCATTGCAAATGTAGTTTAATTTATAGCGAAAAAAGATCATCACCCAGAAACGTGTAAAAATAGAACTATTCTTGAATAATTGAGTTTTTGAGGTGAATTGATTTTTAAAATTGTTGCTTCTGCATTGATTATTGTTTGTGGCCCACACTATCTTTTGACGGTCTATTAAAAAACTCGGTAACTAAAAACGTGCTTTGACAATTTACAAGTTGTGTGAAAATGGAAGGTTTTTAATTGTTCACCATTGTTTTATGTACAGAGTGTACGTGATTAACGTTATTATCCTGCCGTCCGCAGTATATATAGGCATCAAAAAACTATTTTCATAATTTTTACAAACCAATCATCAGTTTTAGAATTTGATAACATTTCAAGGGTCAATTTTAAGAAATCGATCTGCAGGGTTTGTAATTTAAGACTGGCAATTTTTATAACTTTTAAGTTTTGTTCAATTTGATTTCTTTTCTCCTCAGCATGCAACCAGAACATGAAGGGATGGTCTAGGATAAGTTTAAGATTGTTTCCAAGATTCAATTAGTTGATTGCTTTCCCATTTGCATTTTTACATCTTTTGACAGAATTCAAATCACGCAAGTATAATTTCTAGTTTTGAAGGGGATCTTGTTGTTCATTTTAATTGTTGAGTGCCACAAGGTTTCTTATACATTAGTACATCTTAATTTCATTGTCTCATTCCTTAATTTTAGTCATAACTCTAAACTGTACATCAGTTGCATTATTTATTTATTTTTTTAAAAAGCCAGAGTTACAGTTTAAAACAGAGTTATTTCTTGCACGAGTTTACAATTTAATATGCAGATTTCAATTAAGGGAAAACATACCAATTTCCGCTCTCAGTCATCAAATTGATTCAACACACACTTATATTCAAAATGCAAAGTGGATTTTAATTCTAAGACTTAATTCAAAGTATCTAATTTCTGTCAGTTTCCTTTATACGTACTCTCTTTTCTAAAACAACGTTTGCATGATATAACAGTCCTTAAAATTTACAACACAACAATGAAATTGAACAAGGAACATGATTCTTTCATTGATTTCCAACAACACATTACAATTTAACTCCCTTCCAGTTGATTGAATTCTCCATTTTCAATTTCCAAAAGGATACAAGTATATGATTTCAATTTCATTTCTTTACAAGTAAAACAGACAATTACAATTCTTCTCTACATTCCTCAAAATTGATTACATCTTTCAATAACAAGGTAAACATCTCACATATCTATATCAATTACATTCATCCACTTGAGGTGGGTGGGGTTACATTAAAACTACTCAAAGGAATGACTGTCAAACTCTATTCTTCTTTCTCCAAATAGCAGTTTGTTGATTTCTTCATTCTTGCAATTTGAATCACAACAAGGAAGGGGGAAAGGCAACACTCTCCATCCAACCGAGACATCCAATGGGAAAAGAGAAGCCATCTTTCCCCATTGGCCCCCGAGCCCCAACCATATTGGAATGGAGCATGATAAAACAACACATGGCAACATAGCTTCTTTCACATATAACATACATTCATATGCACAAGGAAATGCACAAACAAAAAGATGTAGTTCTCAACTACAACAACAATTCCAATCAAAACAAAGGCTCCTTCTCCAAGCAAGCAAGCCAAGAAAGAGCAAGAACTATGGAGGTCTCCTTATGCCTCTCATGTTGAAATTGGGCATCCACCTAAAAAAAACCACCAAAACATAACCATCCCATAAACCTTATCCCTCCTCCAAATTTATCCCTTATACCTCCTCAAAGTAAGAAATACAAGCATATTTTTTTCCCTAGGTGGATCCCAACCAACACTCCCTCCATAAGACAAGTGCCAATGGTAAATCCCTTATCCCTCCTATGATAAACCTCATAGTCTTCTCTCCACACCATGTCCTAAGCATTCTACCCATCCCTCTAAGAATTGCAAACACAAATACATTCAAATTTCATGTTAAAAGAGGAAACAACAGCAATATTAAAAAGTGAGAGCCTACCTCTCCATGATGGAGACTTGCTTCCAAAATAGCAGTCTTTATTACATCAAAACCCAGTCCTAAATTAGCAAGGTAAATGTATGCACAATCAAATCCTCTTCTTCCACCATGAAAGCTCCAAAATGCAAGAGAAATTTGACCCAAGAGTGCAATCTCCAACTTTCAACAACCTCAAATGAGAGGAAATTTTATTTTTTAAAGGAGATGGAGGGAGAGGATGATGTGGATTCCAAGTGGGATGCCACATCATTGTTCCTCATCCCAAGAGCATTTAACATCAAGGAAAAATAAATCATAATAAATGAAAATGACAAAATTACTTACATACACAATGTAGCCCATACCCCAAAAGAAATGCATTTAAATTTTGTAAGACAAGTGCAATCAATAATTACACAAAAACATGTCAAAATGCAATAAAATAATCTGATTTTGACTCCAAATTAATAGGCATGGTTGGTGGAGAATTTTGAGAGGTGTGGGACAAGTTTAACTTGTCCCACAAGCCTCCAAAATTTGTCCTCCAAGTTCAAATTCGAATTTCAAAGAGGAAGGAGTGTTTGACCTTCCAAAATCATCCTTACAACCTCTTACACAATCTATCACTTCACTTACACAACCCATACTTGGTAACTTACACACTCTTTTAAAATGCATTTATTTTAATGACATTTATTTTTTTACAAACTTTAGACACAACCATATATTTAATTACCATATGGTTATAAAATATATAAATAAATTTTATTTTCAACCAAGACAATAACATTTAATTTCACCTTCCACATCCTATTTAATTTAATTAAATTTTAACTATATGACTCTCACATCATACTATCACTTTTAAATAATTAAAACAAAAGCACATTACAAATAAAATACACACAACAATAATTAAAAAGGGAACACATAATAAAAACACACATATGCCCCTATGGTCACAATAATGGAAATCCCCCCATGGGAAATCCTAACTAAACACACAATCAAACACAGTTGCCATGGTGACCTTGTTGATTTCACACTGAATTCCAATATGGTTAGTCTCCAGTCTCCCAACATTGTTGTGATTTTAACCTGCAAAATGTAAAATACCTCCTTCGGCCTCGTGGCCATATTAGAACATCTAAATGATATATAAACATTAGATCCAAATCACAACAATATCAAGATTCAATATTTATCATTAAAATTCAATTTGTAACTATATCATCATCCAATAGATTTATATACTAGAGCTATTCATAATAATCAATGTCACATGTCTAAAATTAACATCAATAACATGTCCATGTCAACTAGTATATCATCATCCACATAACAATAAAAATGTCTCAATGATCCTCAAGCAAAACATCTAAATCCAGATCAATATTAATCCAGGATCTAACATCTAACCATCATACTAATAAAAACATAATAATGTCCATAATAATCCCTGATACATCATACTACATCAAAACATAATAATATCCAAAATGTGACCAATAGTGTCAGGATCAGTATCTGAATAGTGTCCAAGGAAAGTGGGCACTACATCCCCCTCCCCTTAGACTCGACTTCCTCCTGGAAGTCATTGGAACAAATGTGGAAACTGTACTCGTAAAGTAGTAGCATCCTCCCAAGTGGCTGCAGTCTCATCATATCTGTCCCACTGCACCCGTACCTGATCAATCTCTCTACCTCGAAGGCCCAGGGTCCTGCGATCTATGATACGGATGGGCTCCACCATCAACTTTCCCTGATCCTGCACCTGCAATGATGTCCAATCCAGCACATGAGAAGGATCTGTGATATATCTCCTAAGAACAGAAACATGAAACACATCATGTATGCGAGACAAGCTGGGTGGCAATGCTAGACGGTAGGCCAATGGGCCGATACACTCCAAGATCTCAAAAGGTCCAACAAACCAAGGAGATAACTTAGAACCTTTTCCATAATGGATCGGGCTCTTATGTGGCCTAACACGAAGGAAAACCTTCATGCCCACATCAAAATTATGCTCGGTTCTATGCTGATCAACGTACTTCTTCTGCCTATCCTGTGCCTCCTGCAATCTCTACCTGATCAACACTACCTGCTGCTCCATGTCCTATAAGAGAGCTGGTCCAAGAGATACTCTATCCTCCAACCTATCCCAACTAAGGGGTGTCCTGCACTCCCTACCATACAAGGCCTGAAAAGGAGCCATGCCTATAGAACTCTGGAAACTATTATTGTAGGAAAACTCCACAAGGTACAGATACTCCTCCCACTTAGACTGCTGATCCATCATGTACATCCTGAGCATGTCCTCCAAAATCTGATTCACCCTCTCAGTCTATCCATCTGTCTCTGGGTGATAGGTTGTGCTAAAGTTAATCTTCGTCCCGAGAACATACTGCATGGTAGTCCAGAAATGGGAAGTGTATAAAGGATCGCGGTCACAAATGATCTTTTACGGAATCCCGTGCAACCTGACAATCTCATCCAAGTAAACACATGCCACCGCACTAGCTTTATAGGTGGTCTTTACCGGTGAAAAGTGAGCTACTTTTTTCAATTTATCAACCGTGACCATGATGGCGTCGTGATGATATCTCGACATTGGTAACCCAACAATGAAATCCATGGAAATGGTGTCCCATTTCCACTCCAGTATAGCATGAGGATAGAGAAGGCTAGCTGGATGCTGATGCTCGGCCTTCACTTTCTGGCACTCTAAACAACGTGACACAAACTGAGCCACGTCCCTGTGAAGACCTCTCCAGTGATATAACTGTCTCAAGGTGGATGTGCATCTTCTTCACCCCAGGATGGGCTGAATAGGGTGCACGATGTGCCTCTGTCAAGATGTCCTGCCTCAAGTCTCCGTCCCTAGGAACATAAATCCGACCTCTGTTCCTGAGAAGACCATCTACCTCTAGTGAGAAACCATCAAATTTCCCCTCAAGGGGTCTCTGGGACTCAATCTCTACTCAGGCTACAATGTAGAAACTATCAAGAGGAAGCTACTGAAGGATCCTGCTCCGTAAATCTATGCTCACTGAAGTAGCCATGCTCAAATGCCTGTCTGCTGAGAGCGTCTGCAACCACATTCTCCTTCCCCTTCACATGCTCTATCTCCATGTCGTACTCACAAAGCAACTCCATCCAACGTCTCTGACGAGCGTTTAGATTGGGCTGCGTGAAAGGTGGCGAAGACTCAAATGATCTGTCCTGAGTGTGAATCTCCGACCAAGAAGAAAGTGTCTCCATCGAACTAAAGCATGCACAACTGCCACAAGCTCAAGATCATGGGTGGGATAATTAAGCTCATGATCCTTGAGTTTACGAGACTCAAAAGCTACAACTCTGCCCTCCTGTATAAGAACACCTCCAAGGCCTGCCAACGAAGCATCTGTGCATACAAAGAACTCACCATGTGGATCTAACACTGCAAGAATGGGTGCTGTAGTGAGATATTCCTTTAGTGTCCTGAAGGCCTACTCACACCTTTCTGACCAAACAAATTCCTTCCCTTTCCCGCTGAAGGGAAGTGATGGGGTGTGCTATCCGAGAGAAGTCCTGCACAAATCTCCTGTAATACCCTGCTAACCCCATGAAGCTGTGCACCTCTGTCACTGTAGTGGGTACTGGCCAATCCATAATGGCTCTAATCTTGGAAGGATCGACTGCGATACCTTCACCTGAGATGATATGACCCAAGTATTGAATCTCTGACTGAAAGAAAGCACACTTCTCCAAGTTCCCAAAAATTTGCTGCTCACGAAGACACTGAAGAACCTGTCGAAGGTGCCCCTCGTGCTCCTCACGAATACGTGAGTAAATCATAATGTCATCAAGAAAGATGAGCACGAAGCGGTCTAGAAAGGTCCTGAATACCCCATTCATCAAACTCATAAACACATCAGGGGCATTCGTCAAACCAAAAGGCACCACTGTGAACTCATAGTGCCCATACCTCGTACGAAAAGCAGTCTTATGGATGTCTGTCTCTGTAATCCTCAACTGATGGTACCCAGACTTGAGATCAATCTTAGAGAACACCGTGGCCCCTTTCATTTGATCAAACAAGTCATCAATGCGTGGCAGGGGATAATGATTCTTGATCGTTACCTTATTCAGCTAGTGATAGTCTATGCACAACCGCAAGGATCCATCCTTCTTCTTAACAAAAATAACCGATGCACCCCAAGGGGATACACTAGGATGGATAAGGCCTTTCTCTAGAAGGCCCTCCAGCTGCAACTTGAGCTCACAGAGCTCTGGGGTGGTCATCGATAAGGAGCTCGTGAGATAGGCTCTGCTCCTGGAACAAGATCAATATGGAAATCAATCTCACATGGGGGTGGCATCCTCGGTAGCTCCTCTGGAAAAACATCTGCATACTCTCTCAAAATGGGATGGTCATCTAGCGATGGCCCACTAGACCCATCCTTTGTCCGGTCACTGACTGTGACTGCATACATCTGACAACCCCGTTGCACACACCGCTTGAGCTACATAGCAGAGATAGTGCGAATAGAAACAGGTCTCCTGACCCTAGAAATCACTGACTCAACTCCAAGATCATCTACACAAGATATAGTCTTATGATAACAATCCATCCTGGCCCTATGTGCAGACAACCAATCCATGCCTAAAATGACTCCATACGAGCCCAAAGGAAGTACGCGGAGATCTGAAGTGTTGGTGAAAGGTCCCAAGTTAACAACACACTCCTTTACTAAGGAGTCTACCGAGACCTTGGCTCCCGAAGCCATCTCGACATCCCAACTATGACCCTGTCTAACAGCCACCAGCCTGCATCGCTCTACTAAGGATGGTGCAATAAATGAATCAGAAGAACCGGAGTCAAACAATATGGAGGTAGGAACACCTCCGATACTACCTGGGGTCTCAATGACCGTGCTCTGGTGCTCGGCCTGGCAGTTCTCAACCGCTGCGTAGATCCTGTGACTCCATCCCATGTCTCTGACTGTAGGCTCTGAGATGGGTGCCTTACCCTTATTAGGGTTCTGGGGGAAATCTCTCCAAAAGTGTCCCGCTACTCCACACCCGAAGCAACCACCTGACGCCCTCCAAACTGCAGCACCACTAGAAGGTGCCCTAGAGGTAGGTGTTGTGGACCCTGATGATCCAGCCATAGTCTGTTGTGGCCTCTGTGGTCGAGCTCCTACTGACTGAGCTCTAGCTCCACCCTGTGTCCTGGTGGGACCCCTAGGAGGCCCCATGCTCTGACCTCTCTGTGCATCAACTCTCTGAGGAGGCCAAAAAGGTGGGCGGGACTGCTGCTGCTGCTGCTGTGGCCTGAAAGATGACTGTGAAGAATGCTGACCACCACGAGGAAGAGGAGCTGACCCCCTTGATCTACTATCCTACAACTGCTGAATACGGCTCCTAACCCAGTCTCTAGCCTGCTGGGTTTTACCCTGAGTCTCCTCTGCAATGTAGGCCTTCTCAACGGCCTCTGCTAATGTCTGTGGGTAGTGGATCCGAACAGCACCTCCAATGTCTATATTAAGGCCCCAGATGAACCTGTGGATCCGCACCTGCTCATCCTGCATGTAATCAACGTACTGAAGTAGGTCCAAGAACCTACTCTCATACTCAGCCACTGTAAGGGAAGCCTGTCGAAGGTCGTGGAACTCATCGATCCTCTGCTGTATGAATCTCCGTGGCAAGTATCTACTCCTGAATCTCTCCTCAAACAACTCCCAAGTGACTGTCTCTGAATCTATATGGAGCTTCTGCTCCTCTGTCCTCCACCATACTCTAGCTCCGTCCTTCAGTAGATGAATCACAACATGAGCTTTCATGTTGCTAGAACAAGGACAAAGCTTAAAGCAACCACTCAAGCTAACCAGCCAGGCCTCTTCCTAGAAACCACCTGTGTCACCTGAATAATGTGAGGGCCTAAGCTTCAGGATCTCCCTGATATGATCCACAGCTATGGTCTGACGGCCTCTGGGCCTCTCTATAAGCTCATCCCTAAGCCTAGGGCTCCGAGACCTCTCTCTATGCTCCAGAACTCTGTCACCCTACCTCCTAGGTGGTGAATCTGCTCTGACTGACTCTGCATGAAAATTCTCTCCTCCATCCTCCTCACCATGTGGAGGAGGTGCATGTCCCTCAATGGAAGTATCTCTATCTTGTCTGCCTGAGTGCCCTCCTACTGATCCTCTACGTAAGGCGGCATTAACATCCTGGAGGGTCTGTAAAATATGTGGTAGGATAGCTGCTAAACCCTGGTCTGGTGGTGGTGGTGGCGGTGGTGGAGGTGGTGGTGGCAGTGACTCTGAGCCTCTGCAAACGTTCCTCCTACTCCGTCTGAGCTCCCTGCACAGACCAGAGTGGGAGTTAGTTCATTACCTTGAGTTTTCTTCAGTTTTCTAAGTTTACTAACATGTTCATTTTTTCAATTTGTTTTGTTTTCTAGATTATCAATTTGCTAGTTTTAGGTTTCAAGTCTCAATGTTTCTAGTGTTCCCAATGGTCCAAGCTTTTGAACCACTGCTCTGATACCAAGTGTAATGCCTGCTTCAACTACCACTTGAGACCAAGAAACAAACTAGGAAAATTATGGAATAATTTTTTTTTTGTAAGAAGGGTTTACAAACAAGTAGCAAGATACTAGTTTGAAACACAATAGGTTCCGGAATAGATTCTGATTAACCAAACACAATATTTCCATCTTTATCTTATAACAAGTTTGCAAGGTTCCAATTTGGGGGTTACAAGTTTTACTAAGGTTCAGGGAGAAATTTATCGCCAGGCATGCTCTCTATCAAGCCCTGAAATTCAACTAGATTTTTCACACACTTAGAATTATCAAAACTTTCCTAAACTAGGCTCATTGGATAGGAAATTTCCTCACCTTTCCAACCATATAAAGAAGTCCTCCTAACTCCTTGTAAAACTTAAGTTATGGCCGGGCGGAGTTTTAGGGGAAAATTTTCCCTTAGAGGTCCGCGGGGATAGGGAGAAAATTGGGAAAATTTTCCCAAATGCCACGTGTCATCATGTGATTCGTTCAGGCCAACGGATCGTGGGGAAACATTTGAAATTTTTCCCAAAACCAAAGTCTCAATTTTCCAAAGGAAAATTTTCCTCCATGCCTCCGCACTTGCTCAAATGGCCACGTGGCGCTTTGTGATTCACCGCGGGCCGGCAGAGGAAAAAGAGAAAATTTTCCAAAAGGAAAAAAGGGTTAAGTTTTCCATTTTGATCTGTGCACCCCCCCTACCACATGTTAGCACGTGATTGGTTGGGGGCCGCGGGTTTGCGGGGAAATTTGTGAAAATTTTCCCAAGGAAAAATTTTCAAAAAGTTAAGTTTTTAATAATGGCCTGCCCCTCCAAGGTGCCACGTGGCAACCTTCTGATAGGATGAGAGGGTGGCGGGGCCACGGAAATTTTTAGGAAATTTTTCCAAAGTTCAAAATTTAAATTTTTCTAAGGTCGAATTATTTCATTTTTGGTTTGGGATGGCCATTTTGAAGTAAAACTTCAAATGGCCATAACTTTTGATAGGAAGCTCCATTTTTGGTAAACTTGGACTTTTCGGAAAGCTCTCGGAGTCCTATTTACACAGAAATCATCAATTTTATAATTTGATAAATTTTTGAGGGTCAACTTTAAGAAATTGATCTGCAGGGTTTGTAATTTAAGACTGACAATTTTTATAACTTTTAAGTTTTGTTCAATTTGATTTCTTTTCTCCTCAGCATGCAACCAGAACATGAAGCGATGGTCTAGGATAAGTTTGGGATTGTTTCCAAGATTCAATTCATTGATTGCTTTCCCATTTTCATTTTTACATCTTTTGACAGAATTCAAATTACGCAAGTATAATTTCTAGTTTTGAAGGGGATCTTGTTGTTCATTTTAATTGTTGAGTGCCACAAGGTTTCTTATACATTAGTACATCTTAATTTCATTGTCTCATTCCTTAATTTTAGTCATAACTCTAAACTGTACATCAGTTGCATTATTTATTTATTTTTTTAAAAAGCCAGAGTTACAATTTAAAACAGAGTTATTTCTTGCATGAGTTTACAATTTAATATGCAGATTTCAATTAAGGGAAAACATACCAATTTCCTCTCTCAGTCATCAAATTGATTCAACACACACTTATATTCAAAATGCAAAGTGGATTTCAATTCTAAGACTTAATTCAAAGTATCTAATTTCTGTCAGTTTCCTTTATACGTACTCTCTTTTCTAAAACAACGTTTGCATGATATAACAGTCCTTAAAATTTACAACACAACAATGCAATTGAACAAGGAACATGATTCTTTCATTGATTTCCAACAACACATTACAATTTAACTCCCTTCCAGTTGATTGAATTTTCCATTTTCAATTTCCAAAAGGATACAAGTATATCATTTCAATTTCATTTCTTTACAAGTAAAACAGAGAATTACAATTCTTCTCTACATTCCTCAAATTTGATTACATCTTTCAATAACAAGGTAAACATCTCACATATCTATATCAATTACATTCATCCACTTGAGGTGGGTGGGGTTACATTAAAACTGCTCAAAGGAATGACTGTCAAACTGTATTCTTCTTTCTCCAAACAGCAGTTTGCTGATTTCTTCATTCTTGAAATTTGAATCACAACAAGGAAGGGGGAAAGGCAACACTCTCCACCCAACCAAGACATCCAATGGGAAAAGAGAAGCCATCTTTCCCCATTGGCCCCCGAGCCCCAACCATATTGGAATGGAGCATGATAAAACAACACATGGCAACATAGCTTCTTTCACATATAACATACATTCACATGCACAAGGAAATGCACAAACAAAAAGATGTAGTTCTCAACTACAACAACAATTCCAATCAAAACAAAGGCTCCTTCTCCAAGCAAGCAAGCCAAGCAAGAGCAAGAACTATGGAGGTCTCCTTATTCCTCCCATGTTGAAATTGGGCATCCACCTAAAACAAACCACCAAAACATAACCATCCCATAAACCTTATCCCTCCTCAACCCCTCCTTATCCCTCCTCCAAATTTATCCCTTATACCTCCCCAAAGTAAGAAATGGAAGCATATTCTTTTCCCTAGGTGGATCCCAACCAACACTCCCTCCACAAGACAAGTGCCAATGGTAAATCCCTTATCCCTCCTCTGATAAACCTCATAGTCTTCTCTCCACACCATGCCCTAAGCATTCTACCCATCCCTCTAAGAATTGCAAACACAAATACATTCAAATTTCATGCTAAAAGAGGAAACAACAACAATATTAAAAAGTGAGAGCCTACCTCTCCATGATGGAGACTTGCTTCCAAAACAACAATCTTTATTACATCAAAACCCAGTCCCAAATCAGCAAGGTAAATGTATGCACAATCAAATCCTCTTCTTCCACCAAGAAAGCTCCAAAATGCAAGAGAAATTTGACCCAAGAGTGCAATCTCCAACTTTCAACAACCTCAAATGAGAGGAAATTTTAATTTTTAAAGGAGATGGAGGGAGAGGATGATGTGGATTCCAAGTGGGATGCCACATCATTGTTCCTCATCCCAAGAGCATTCAACATCAAGGAAAAATAAATCATAATAAATGAAAATGACAAAATTACTTACATACACAATGTAGCCCATACCCTAAAAGAAATGCATTTAAATTTTGTAAGACAAGTGCAATCAATAATTACACAAAAACATGTCAAAATGTAATAAAATAATCTGATTTTGACTCCAAATTAATAGGCATGGTTGGTGGAGGATTTTGAGAGGTGTGGGACAAGTTTAACTTGTCCCACAAGCCTCCAAATTTGTCCTCCAAGTTCAAATTCGAATTTCAAAGAGGAAGGAGTGTTTGACCTTCCAAAATCAGCCTTACAACCTCTTACACAATCTATCACTTCACTTACACAACCCATACTTGGTAACTTACACACTCTTTTAAAATGCATTTATTTTAATGACATTTATTTTTTTACAAACTTTAGACACAACCATATATTTAATTACCATATGGTTATAAAATATATAAATAAATTTTATTTTCAACCAAGACAATAACATTTAATTTCACCTTCCACATCCTATTTAATTAAATTAAATTTTAACTATATGACTCTCACATCATACTATCACTTTTAAATAATTAAAACAAAAGCACATTACAAATAAAATACACACAACAATAATTAAAAAGGGGACACATAATAAAAACACACATATGCCCCTATGGTCACAATAATGGAAATCCCCCCCATGGGAAATCCTAACTAAACACACAATCAAACACAGGTTCCATGGTGACCTTGTTGATTTCACACTGAATTCCAATATGGTTAGTCTCCAGTCCCCCAACATTGTTGTGATTTTAACCTGCAAAATGCAAAATACCTCCTTCGGCCTCGTGGCCATATCAGAACATCTAAATGATATATAAACATTAGATCCAAATCACAACAATATCAAGATTCAATATTTATCATTAAAATTCAATTTGTAACTATATCATCATCCAATAGATTTCTATACTAGAGCTATTCATAATAATCAATGTCACATGTCTAAAATTAACATCAATAACCTGTCCATGTCAACTAGTATATCATCATCCACATAACAATAAAAATGTCTCAATGATCCTCAAGCAAAACATCTGAATCCAGATCAATATTAATCCAGGATCTAACATCTAACCATCATACTAATAAAAACATAATAATGTCCATAATAATCCTGATACATCATACTACATCAAAACATAATAATATCCAAAATGTGACCAATAGTGTCAGGATCAGTATCTGAATAGTGTCCAAGGAAAGTGGGCACTACAGTTTACATATTTATTACTATGGTATTTAGATATTAACTATAATGTTTAAATGTAATACTCATATATATTTATGTAATTGTTTTATTTATAATTATATATATATTATTTTTTATATTATAATTTATAGAAAATATGATAAATATTATATTTGTCGTTTATTTCATGTGATAATAGGTATTATTATAAAATGAAATGTAAGATTATTGTATAATAATGATAAGGCTATCTTATTTAATAATTAATAACTGATTTGTAATTTTACGTCTAATTAAAAAGATATTAAAATATGTTCTAATAATTTTAACTATAATATAATATTAATAATAATATATTGTAATATTTAAAAACATAATTATATGTTTTGGAATAAAATATAGTGTACTTTAAAAAATCAAAAGATGAAAGAAAGTTAATATTCATAATTCTATATTCAATACCTAAAGCCTTTAAACATAAGTATTCAACAATTAATTAAAATAAAAAATAATTTAAATTTAACTGAACAAAAAAAACCATAAAACTAGTTAAAGAGAAAATATGACTAAATCTAATTGAATTTACTTTCATAAGTTAATTTTTCATGCCATCTTGTATGGCCTAATGATTAACTCTTTATATGCTTTGAATCAATCAAAACATTTAAATAGATATTCTATTTAAATTAACTCATGTTCATGTATGAATATAAAATGTGTTTAAGACATTATATGCTTATAAAAAATATGTATAAATGTCTACTATGTGATGCCACAACTTACAACTTTTTACAAATATTCATTTTCAATAAGACTCGCATGGTTTCCTAGACTCAAAAATAATGCCAACCTCAAAATAGCATTCTACATTATTCTCCCTTGATGGAAAATAAATCAATTTTGAAGAGTTGTTCTAAATAATTTCCTTGACATATACTTGTGCTAAAATTATTAAATTGTCATTTTCAATAAGACTCGCATAGTTTTCATATTAAAAAATATATATATAAATGATACATTTTCTACACCCTTAAAAAATTATATTTAATATATAATATCATTTTATACATTATTTTATAATTATACATTATAAAGTAATAATGATATTTGTATTCTGCTTTAAAAACTTATATTTAAAATATTATGAATTATTATTTTATATTTGTATTGGCATTTTTGAAGTTGCCAATTGTAACTAAATTTTAATTTTAATAAATGAAAAATTATATTAAATATTAATAAGATAAAATGAATCAATAATAAATAAATATAGATATAAATAATATAAAGATAATTTAATGTTTGCATTGTTTACATATTTATTACTATGGTATTTAGATATTAAGTATAATGTTTAAAGGTAATACTCATATATACTTATGTAATTGTTTTATTTATAATTATGTCAAAAAGAAATTATTTTTCATTTTATATATTATAATTTATAGAAAATATGATAAATATTAAATTTGTTGTTTATTTCATGTCATAATATGTATTATTATAAAGTGAAATGTAAGATTATTGTATAATAATGATGAGGCTATCTTATTTTATAATTAATAACTAATTTGTAATTTTATGGCAAATTAAAAAGATATTAAAATATGTTCTAATAATTTTAACTATAATATAATATTAATAATAATATATTTTAATATTTAAAAACATAATTATATGTTTTGGAATAAAAAATAGTGTACTTTAAAAAATCAACAATATACTATACATGAATTATTAATGAAAAGATTAAAGAAATTTAATATTCATTATTCTATATTCAATACCTAAAGTCTTTAAACAAAAGCATTCACCAATTAATTAAAATTAAAAATAATTTAAATTTAACTCAACAAAAAAAACCATAAAACTAGTTAAAGAGAAAATATGACTAAATCTAATTGAATTTACTATCATAAGTTAATTTTTCATGCCATCTTGTATTGGCCTAATGGTTAACTCTTTATATGCTTTGACTCAATCTAAACATTTAAATAGATATTCTATTGAAATTTCAACTCATGTTTATATGTGAAATATATATATATATATATATATTGTGTGTGTGTGTGTGTGTGTGTGTGTGTGTGTGTTGTAGACATTATATGATTATAAAACAATATGGATAAATGTCTACTATGTGATGCCATAACTTACAACTTTTTAAAAAGATTCATTTTCAATAAGACTCACATGGTTTCCTAGACTCAAAAATAATGCCAACCTCAAAATAGCATTCTACATTATTCTCCCTTGATGGAAAATAAATCAATTTTGAAGAGTTGTTCTAAATAATTTCCTTGACATATACTTGTGCTAAAATTATTAAATTGTCAAATTATAAAGTCCATGTTATAGTTTCCTAGTATTCATGGAGCATATTTTCTTTCTTGTTTTTAGAATTAATACATCCAATCTAATTTTCCTCATCCCATTTTTATTCTCTATGAAATGGATACAAATTAAAATATTAAATACGAGATAAAAATTCATATTATGTAGATAATTTTGCTCGTATGTTAATGAGTTTTTTTTCCCTTGAACATGATTTTGAGTCAATTAATTTTGTATACTTTATTTTGTTAAATTATATTTTAATTGAAATTTTTCTTGCAAATAGATATTTTTCAATTTATTTCTAGATAATTCTATATATGTTTATTATTTTATAATATTTAAAATCTTATCACTAAATATGGTGTTAGATTATAAAGTACATACTTACAATAGGTTTGCCAATATAAGAAAGAAGTAATGTAGCCAAATTCTGAACAAATTCGATATACTACGATAAATATGAACTCCAAAAGAAAATAGATCTCCTTCTTTGTTATTGAATAATGAATTACAATGTTTCCTAAATAGGAAATCAACTCCCAACTCAAGTTTTCAAGTAAAATCTAAGTAACTCTGACTAAATCTACTATAGGTGGCGGAAATTATTATTTTTAGTAGTTTACTAGAACCTGCTATACTTAGTAAGTGCTCATGCTTATTCGTACGGGCACAGAAATTGCCACGCATCTTCTACATTCCTAAATTAGAGGAATTGTCAACTTTCTAACTGATAATGCAACTAATAGACTAGAATTAACTAATGCTCAAAATAGGAAAAAACTGAACTACAACTTAAATCCTAATTTTCGGCCTCAAGATGGTAGATTTAGTGCTTGAAAATGTGCTGAAATTTTCCCCAACTAGTAGGGCAAGTTGCCGCTACATTCATCTCATCGAAACATGTGGTTTCAAAAAAAAATAGACTCAAACGAACAACAAGAGCTCAAGTTATGACCTTGTCAAGTTCCTACTAATTTTGGCGCATCATTCTCCCCTGCTTGAAAAAAATGCAGCTCCTGCAAGATGTATTATTCAAAATCCTTCCATTTATCTGCATCCAAGTATTGTCCTCTTGCTCCAGTCCTTTCCAATGGACCAAATATTTGTTTTATTTCCCATGTCGTGTGTCCATTGTTTTCTTATCTAGAATCTGATCCACTTTCTATTTCTTCTTTACTGGAACCTGTTGCCTCCAATCTACTACTTCATCAATAACATCCACTTCTGCACCATCCCCATGAAAATAATACAAATTTAAAACATTAAACACTGGAGAAATATCAAAATTCCCTGGCAATTCTAGCTCATAAGCATTATCATTTATTTTTTTCATGATTTTGCAGCGACTAATATTCTTGTACTTCAGCTTGTTATAGGTTCCTTTTGGAAACCTTTCCTTTCGCAGATACACCATAACCAACTCACCAACTGTAAATACCTTTCTCCGTCTGTGCACATATGCTATTTCCTTATACTTATCATTACTATTCTGCAACTTCTTCCGCACTTCTTCTTGCACTTGTTGTATATGTTCGGAAAATGCTTCTGCATCATCACTGACTCTGCCCTAAACTGGTAGTTGTACCAAATCTAACACCCCATTTTGATTACTCCCATACACAATTAAAAATGGAGACTTTCTTGTGGATCTATTTATGGAACTGTTACATGCAAACTCGGCTTGTGGTAATGCTAAGTCACATTATTTTGGCTTTTCCCCAATGATGCACCTTAACAAGTTTCCCAAACTCTGATTTACCACCTCTGTTTGCCCATCAGTCTGAGGATGATAGGCACACCATGCAAACGAACAACTTCTCTAAAAAAAAATCTACTACGCCTGTTGCATCACTTGTTTTCTTGCAAGCAATAAAATGAACCATCTTAGAAAATCTATCAACAACCACAAAAATTGAGTCATTACCTCATTGTGTTTTTGGTAATCACAAAACAAAATCCATACTCAAATTTGTCCATGACCTTTTAGGAATAGGAAACCTCCATGCTCTTAATCCTATTCATACTTCTCTCATCTTGAATAGAAAATTTCAATCCATTTACATACCTTGTAGCCATTTGTTCCTCAATTTTTTCATGCTCTACATGAATGGACAACTTATAGAACTCATCTATGTATTATTGCATTGTTTGTAAGTTATGTCTGAGATTTTGAAACCTCTTGTAAACGGTTTTTGCACAATCCACAAGGAGAAATTTATCTTTCATCTTCTTTTCCATCTTACTCCATGTCCTAATTATTTCTTTCCCCTTTCTTGACTTCTCTTTCTGTAGGTGATCCCACCATAACATATCATGACCTTTCAATTTCGTGCATGCAAATTTTACCTTCTTTTCTTCTGACATTGCCTTCCACTAAAAAAATCTCCCCGTGCTAGTCAACCAATATATCATCTCCTCTGGTTTGAGCCTACCACCATACTCTGAAACATCAATTCTTATCCCATCATTATTTCCTTCTAATGCTTGAAGCATCCTTTCTTCAAAAGCTAATGGAGGTGCTTGCGTTTCCTCCTCTTCACAAACTTCTTCTTCATTTGTGTCATCTCCACCTTGATTTCATCTCTGGGTTATCATCGCAACAAGCGTAGAGACTTGCCTATGTAGATATTGCATATTTCTATTCATCTGAGAAATACCACCTCCTCTTCCTCTTCCTCCTCCTGCCATTTTTTTTAAAAGACTCGAACCTACTCTGATAAAAGATAATGTATCCAAATTCTAAACAAACTTGATATACTGCAAATAATATGAACTCCAAAAGAAAATAGATCTCCTTATTTGTTATCAAATAATGAATTACAATGTTTCTGTTATCACCGAATCACAGCACTCTTGTGTTTATACAAGTGCATATACTTGAACTCACGGTGTGATTGGATAACATGGGTACTATCTCCAAGTTGTGGGACTTGCTACTTGAGATAGAACTCCAGAGAAATCTGGTTCTTGCTCCTAAACTACCTGCCATAATCTACTCTAATGCAGGATAAGCTAACTGTTCTAATCTAAATTTCCAAGGGACCAAGGAAAGAGAATGCATAAAATGAAAGCCTACACTAAAGCGGTGATACACCAGAAAAGGAGGATGTGAGAGTAGTCTCCAAATGTGTGAAATACAGAGGCAAAGTGCACACTAGAAGAGGTGATGACAGTTCTCCATAATCTAGCAAAATGCATTCACAACAATATTCCAAGCATACACAATGATAATGGATTCCTGCAAGAACATAATAATAGACACAATATTCTTGTAGAAAGATTAAAGGGGCAAGAAGAATGCAAGAAAACACAGCAGGGGAAGATACATCCACAAACTGATATTTTATTGCTTCATGATATGCACAGTTCAGTCTATTACAAGATAAGGGCCTGGATCACCATGCAAGGAGTCCACTACAAGGGCCTGCAACACACTGGCTTCACAAAGAAATTTTTCCAGAGCTTTGCTACCCAAAAACTCTCTCCTACAATGAGCCCAACACACCAATTTATAGAAAAAGAGAAAGAAAAGAGAAGGGAAAATGGAAATCCCGAAATCTGTCCTTCAACCACCTGTAAGAGGCATTTAATTGATTTAAATGATTGTATATTACTTGTAAAAGGCTCCCCATACTGTCCCATGTGCTGCAGCAGAGAAAGAATGATGACCATGCCTCTTAATTGCACTCCCAGCTACCAAATAAAACACTGTTCTGAACCCGGCCACGTTTTCTTAAAAATCTCAATCAATTTCTGATCAAATATAGAATTTATTTATTACTGTGCATCGGGCTCGGAACCACGATTCCAATGGTACCAATTTTGTGCGATTTCGTTGAGAAATGCAAAAGTTATGGCCTTCTGAGTGCGGGCAGCTATTTTGGGCCTGGCAGGGGTTTTCTGTCATTTGACGGGAATGAGCATTAACTGACTGGAGCTGAATATGTTTCCTTTCATTAAATATATCTACCCTCATTAAAAATAAGAAATATAGTGGCGTAGAGGACGTCCTGCTCGTTCTAGAAAGTCCAATTTTGTGAAAATCGGAGCTCGGAGTCAAAAGTTATGGCCGTTTGAAGTTTCACGGGCCAAACGTTGACTTTTCTTCTCTGCCTTTGGCCGCTTCGGCTTTTCGCATCCCACGCGTCCCTTTGTCCCAAATGTCCCAGTGCTGCGCGGGAAAAATTCTTCCGAACCGCCCGAAATGGGCTTCCATGTCCCTTTTCTGCCGGTGACACGTGGCATGATCTGATTGGCTTTCAGCTCCTTCAGCTATCCGCGTCCCGCGCGTCCCTCTGTCCCACTTGTCCCAGTGCTGAAGTTCCCTGTTTCGAACGAACCGGCCGGTTCGCGTACACTTGTCCCGCTTGTCCCAATCTGTTTGGGACAAATTTTTCTGATTCGCCCGGTTTGGCCGGTTCGCGTACACTTGTCGCGCTTGTCCCGAACTGTTTGGGACAAATTTTCCCGATTCGCCCGGTTCGGCCGGTTCGCATACTTCGCGTACTAATTGCCCGGATGTCCCAAACTGCCTGTTTCAACAGTTAGTCAATTTTCTCATTTTTCGGCCAGTTCGGATTTCCGCGTCCCGCGTGTCCCTTTGTCCCAAATGTCCCAAATGTTGCGGAGACCGCCTGGCGGCCTTTCGGCCGGTTCGCGCCCAGATGTCCCTCATGTCCCGACTATTGCGAGGACTGGGACTTAGCCATTTCTCATGATTTTTTCTGGCCCAAACTTGTTTTTTTTTTTTTTTTTTGCAATTGTTTCACATTTTCTCATAACTTGCTCTCTTCTTCTTGGATAGGGGAGTTAGAAAATCTGAGGGGACCCTAGAAACATGACTTTTTGCTCAGACTCAATATAATTTCTTGGGACTAAAGAATTTGATGTATGTTATCAAAATTACCTTGAGGGGTGAATTTTGGATAACAGTTTCCTAAATAGAAAAACAACTCCCAAGTCGATTTTCCAAGTAAACTCTAACTATCTCTGACTAAATCTACTCTAGGTGGCGGAAATTACTTTTTTTAGCAGTTTACTAGAACCTGCTATTTTTAGTAAATTCACATGCTTATTCGTATGGGAAAAGAAATTTCCATGCATATTCTACATTACTAAATTAGAGGAATTGCCAAATTTCTAACTCATAATGCAGCTAATAGACCAGACTTAACTAATGCTCAAAAATAGGAAAAAAATGAACTACAACTTAAATCCTAATTTTCAACCTCAAGATGGCAGATTTAGGGCTCGAAATGGTGCCAAAACTTGCCCCAATCAGTAGGGAAATTTTCCTTTGCATTCGTCTCATTGAAACATGTGGTTTCAAAAAAATATGGACTCAAATAGATACCCAAAGCTCAAGTTATGACCTTGTCAAGTTCCTGCTTATTTTGGCACATCACTCTCCTATGCTTGAAAAAAATGCAACTCCTACAAGTTGTCTTCTTCAAAATCCTTCCATTTATTTGCATCCAACTTCTTAATCTCCCACTATGTGACCCAAGTATTGTGCTCTTAATCCAGTTCTTTCTAATGGACCAAATATTTGTCGTATTTCCCATGTCACGTGTCCATTGTTTTCTTATCTAGAATCTGATCCACTTGTTCTTTCTTCTTTACTGGAACCTACTGCCTCCAATCTATGACATCATCAATAACATCCCCTTCTACACCATCCCCATGAAAAGAATACAAATATGAAACATTAAACACTGGAGATATCAAAATTCACTAGCAATTCTACCTCATAAGCATTATCATTTTTTTTTCACGATTTTGCAGGGACCAATCTTTTTATACTTCAGCTTGCTATAGGTTCCTTTGGGAAACCTTTCCTTCTGCAGATACACCATAACCAACTCACCAACTGTAAATACCTTTCTCCGTTTGTGCACATCTACTATTTCCTTATACTTATCATTACTATTCTGTAGCTTCTTCCTGTAATTGTTGTATATGTTCGGCAAATGCTTCTACATCATCACTGACTCTGCCATCAGCTGGTAGTTGTACCAAATCTAACACCCCATTTGGATTACTCCCATACACAATTGAAAATGGAGACTTTCATGTGGATCTATTTATGGAACTGTTATATGCAAACTCAAATTGTGGTAATGCTAAGTCCCATTGTTTTGGCATTTCCCCAACAATGCACCTAAACAAGTTTCCCAAACTCCGATTTACCACCTCTATTTTGCCATCAATATTAGGATGATGAGCATTGTTGAACTATAATTGAGTTCCCAATTTCTTCCATAAAGTCTGGAAGAAGTGACTTAAGAACCTTGTGTCCCTATCTGAAGTAATGGTTTTTGGAACACCATGTAAATGAATAACTTCTCTAAAAAGAAAAATCTGCTACGCCTGTCGCATCACTTGTTTTCTTGTAGGCAATAAAATGAACCATCTTAGAAAATCTATCAACAACCACAAAAATTGATTCATTACCTCGTTGTGTTTTTGGTAATCCCAAAACAAAATCAACCCTATATTCTATGCATGGCCTTTCGAGACTTGAAAAATTCAACACCTCTCCACATATCTTACCACATCTCTATTTTAGCTTTGGCCAATAGTATTTCTCTGCTACCAATGTTATCCTCTTATCTTTACCACTAGCGTAGCTTCTCCTAAGGGTTGTAATGTCTTGGAAAAGGGCCTTCCCATGGAAAAGGTGCCCTGTAACCAATCTTGAATGCCTCCATTTGTGTTATGCCCCTTGACTGAACCATGTCAGCCTCCATTTTGTGAATATTCTCTTTCAGACTAGCATTTTCCATTTGGTTGTTGTCATTATATGCATATCCCTGTTTCTCATAAGCTTCATGGCCAAAATGGTTTTGACATTGCTATTGTGGATAGGTATACTGATTTTGAATCTGCTCATAATGCCAATTTGGAGGAGTTGTGAAAAGCATTGGAGGTGTAATGTACTGCTGTTGCTGCAAGTGTGAGTTCCATGAAGGGAATGAAGTCATGATTGCACAACCTCATGGAATGGGAGAAAATGAAAGAGATGGAAGAAGAACATGAATGAAAATGATTGGAAATGGATGGAAAAGGTCTGCAACTCAGAGGATGGGTTGTTGACCAGATGGAGTCACTAGATGTGCTTGAAAGTACCTCCAAAGGTTGAAACCTTCACCAAAGGCACATCGAACCTCATGAAGTGAAGTGGTAAGGTGCTTCAGACTTGTCCCACTGGGCTTGCCAAATCTGTTAGTGCGAAATCACAACACCCATGAATGATATCAAGGATCTAAGTTTCTAAGGCAAGGTCATTTGGTGTGATTTGCATAACATTGGATCATTCCCCAAGTTGTGGGACTTGCAATTGGGAATGATATTGCTCTAGAGAAGGTTGGTTTCTCTTCCTAATCATAGCACTAAACTACTACTAAGGAAGGAAATGTGACTATCTACTCCTAATCTAACAATTCCAAGGGACCAAGGAGAGAGAGAGAGCATGAAAATAAAGAAATCCTACTCTACAGAGGTGATACCATCGAGAAAAGGGAGCTACTGATCACAAACCCAACTACCTGAAATGGAGAGAGGTGATCAATGGAGAGGATGGACAGATACATCACAGACCAAGGATAAAGTTCACATAGAACACCATTTTGAACCCCTTAAACACAACTCCCAAAACCTGTAATGGACATTAGAGATATGCATAGTATACCCTACAATGGTGACAGGTGAGAAGATACAACAAAATGAGTAAAGTATGGACAAAACACATCACGAAACAAATTTTATTGCTCCAAGAGTTCACACAGTACACCATTAATTGGCAAGAGGCAAGAAAATGCCATTACAAAGCCAAGGGAGGAGGCTTAAACTCCACATTCGACCCTAGCTAAGAAAAAGAGAGTGGGACAGGGAAGAAAAATGAACAACCCTTTACAATGAATCCTGCCCCTGTATTTATAGATATGATCGAAGAGAAGAAAGAGAGAGGGAAGCAAGAAAAGTGGGTTAAAACTCAACCACTCTTATTAATGCTTTTAATAAAATATGACCCAAATCTGTCTTTACTGCATGATTCCTTGATTAGACGCCTTGAAAGAAGAGGAAATGATGGAAACAGATCGAATCCGATCTGGTTGTTGAGACAAATGGATCCTACATTGAAGGCCCGAAGATGTTTCCTCCATTTTCCTTTACCTAATCTCCTCAAATTAAAGTCTTAGACCTCCATGGCGTAGGTGAGGCCGAGATCTTTCCAATGGTGTCAGATTTGTGATATTTGGAGCCCTGAGTTGAAAGATATGCCCCTCTTGATATAACACATGGAGGCACCGTGCTCATTTAGGTCTACGCCTTGGGACCAACTCTTGGAGATGTGCCACGCTGACACTTGGCATTCTCCGCTTACACTTTTATACTTAGCCAATTTTGAAGCCCACCTTGTCCGCCTTTTGACTCTGTTTGACCATTTGCTACGTGGAGAGCTGACGCAAAGTGGAGTCTGCCTGTAACTTGGAGAACGGATTTAAGACGTGGAAACGGCCCAACAAAGTCGTTTCTTTTGCACAGTGTCCTTTAGTCTCTCTTGGCCTCCGCCACTCCATAGTTGAGTCTTTCTGCGACCAATTTACAGGATTTGAATGAGTCCTCTCAAGTTCCTCTTATGCGGGGTCATGGCCGATCCAATATTTGGCACGGGGGTGAAATATGGATAACAATGTCTCTATACTACCTTTGACAAAAATATCATATTTCATTTGATATCCTACCTTAATGGTGATGATGTTTCAAGATTGTTGTTTGCTAGTATAAACATAACAACTATAATTTACACTCGATCTTTTTTTCAAAAAAAAATTAAAAACAATTCACAATCATGAAAATCCTAATGTACACACTCACACTCTAAAAAAAATCTCCTAATTATAACATAAACAAAATTCTTTTCATAATATTTATATTTTATTTTGGTGTGCATTTAAATGTTTAGTGTAACATACATCACCCCATAATATTACTATGAACATCTATTATAGGGAGATATATCATTAATATAAACATCTAAAAGTAATATAGAACACATTCCATGGAGCCTAGAGTTATCTATATAATACATGTGAAATGTGCTTCGTCTAAAGCGATGTATGAATAAGGCTTAAAAAATATCCACTTGGAAAAAATATATATTTTATGGACCCGCGAGGATGATTTAATGTAAGGCAATAACGAGAGGATGCAATGCTTTATATTTTAACTTCAATATCTTTGTCTTCTACGCAAAAATATCTTTACGAAATCTTGAGACATCAAATCTATATACGTGGCATGATCTTGTGGCTATGTCTTCTATTATTTTGACAGACAATAATGATATATATTCATTTCTGTAGTTTTAAATATTTTAAATACATTTATTTTGTTATTGACATTTATTGTCACCCCGTCAGATTCTCAAAGAACAGCAATATTTTAAAACAGAAAATTACAACTAAATTCTCGTCTTTTTTTTTTGTCGACAATACAAAATATTGTGGAATATTACATCGGAAAAGATGAGGGATTTCAAGTCCTTCCAAAAGCTAAGGGATTTGTAGTCCCCTAGATTTGAAATTCTTTGAGAGATAGGTGATATTATTTCCAAAAAAAATAAATTATTTATTGTTTTTAAATAACTAGTAATTGAACTTGATAGGGAATGGAGGACTCCTAAGAACAATAATGTGATGAGAGAAATAATTTTACGAATTTCTTTTCAACAACTAATAAATAACTTTATTACATGTATAGAATTAAGTGTTAAGAATAAATTTTACTTCCGCATGGTAAGAGTTTAATAATTGTTGCCCTAAACTCTTACTTTACGCATGATACAAAAGAATGAGACTAACAATAATGAATGGAAATCAATCTTTTGCAATTGTTTTAATTTAAATAACTAATTGTAAAAAAATATAATGTGGATGCGTTGTAGCAAGTGAAGGATTAATTAGTAGATATGAACAATGTTAACAACACAAAACAAATAGTTACAGAGTTGCACTACGCAAATAGAAAATCGCCTGAAGTTGTTGAGATTAAGAAACACCCGAACAACTTAAATCGTGCCCATGGATAGAAGCTCAGTCATTCTTGGAAACCCCTTTTGCATACGCTAACAACCCCTACCCCCTCCCCCGCTGTTGTTGATTCCCTCTTCCCCGTGCTTCCATAATTCCTCTCTTTAATTTCCCCTCCTTTTTCGTAGTATTCTATTTTAATTTAGTTATGTTCTTTTTAATTGTTTATTTTATCATTTTTACTTTAGTCATCTTCACACCTTTTTTGGAACAACATGTCTTTTGTTCAAATTAATTATTTATACTTGTTTGTTTTTCATTCATTCTCTCAAGAAGATATTCACCCCGATGATGGTTCCAGTATGGGAACCGAAACGTTGTCCTAATCCTGTATGCAGTATATCAATAAGTTTCATTCTTCATTTAATCTACAATATGAACTTAAAATCTTTGATTGTTAGTCCATCTTTGATACTGAGATGAGGGAATCAAATGAATACTAATTTAAGGAAATCATAATTTTTCCATTGTCCTTTATAGATAATTCATGAAGGAAAAATTATTGTACTAGCTTTGTTAAAAGCACTAAAATCACTTATTAGAAGGAAATTTGCTTCAACGCAACGAGAGCTTAATAAACACTTAACAGCTCAAGAACATCAACTTGGGATTCTAAATATTTGGGGAACACTTTCAATCTCCAACACAGTCTTCAACACTTTCACACATGAAAACAGGGTCCACAACCTAGCAATCTCCCACTTGGAGACAATTTTTCCTTTGAGCAAGCTTCTCAACCCTTCACTAGTTTCCATGAAGACCAACCAAATTACGCTGAACACAGCTTCAGTTTTTCCCTTGTGACCACCTTGGTCTTCATGTCTACAGGATTATGACCGGTATGAATCTTCTCCAGCTTCAACTTCTCTTCCTCCAAAGTTGTCATAATGAAATGGTACCTTAACTGTGTATGCTTCATCCTAGAGTGGAAAGCAGAGTTCTTAGCTAGGTGTATAACACTCCGACTATCACTATGTAGTTTTCCTTCCTCATAATATACTAATAACAATCGAGAATTCTGAGTACCACTATTAAATATATACATCTATATGTTTACTATCACGAACGGTTTCCGCTAGTGATATAACTTAAATTAAAGAAGATTAATTAACGGATATCGATATCCGTTCAATCTTTTATTCTTATTTTTAATTGTTATTTTATTCTTAAATATTATTGCAATTATATATGGTAATCATTCAAGTAAATACTATTTATTTATTATATATATTCACAATTTAATCTTCCACAATATAAATTGATTGGAAGGTTTTTTTGAGCCTTATTAGAATACAATTTCATTTTCTATTTTATCAAAATCTTATAATATGCAACTATAACCAAATTAATACGATAACCATTATTAATTGATTAAACTCTTAATAAATATGTATTTTATTATATAGACTAAATCAAAAAATTACATGACTATTAATTTAAATATTAAACAATTAAAAACACAACATTAAATTATAGTGTTAAATACTTATTATTTTTAATAAAAATACAACCTAAACAGTCCATTATAAATAATCTTATTTAATATTCACAAATTGGTGGGTCCACCCTCTCCTCTAATTAAAAACTCAATTATAAGTAAAACAGGCAAAGGAACAAAGATAAACAAACTCCCACACTTGAGAAAACATCCCTCTCAAGGACTGGAAAACAAAACTATAAAAAACCCTCACTCAAACATCACAGCGTTGCAGCCACCCCATACAAAGTCAACACAACAAACCCTTCCCCACAACATGAAATACCTTAATGTAAAAACAGGTGAAAAATACTTTTTCTAAAATGTTCATAAATGCTTCGGACTTGCTACTTGGAAACCTCTATGAGTGCTTGCAGCGCAGGCAAGTTTAGAATTTTGTAGCTCCTGAAGCCTGCTTTGTGAAACAGCTCCTTAAATTCTTCTTCTGTTCTCTCCTTTCCACCAGATGTATAACCCATCATACAAACGTCAAATAGTAATCCCACTTGCCTCTTTCTACCTTCTTTTCTATCAATAACCGCATCCACAATTAACACCTTGCCATTCTCTGGTGTTGCCTCGTAACTCTTCTTCAGCAGTTTCACACACTGCTCATCGTCCCAGTCATGCAAAATCCACTGCAATAATACGATAATTTTATGAGTTACAACCAGATAGAAGCATGGATTCCTTCCTGTAAAACATGGAATGAAATGAATTGAAATACCTTCATAAATACTGCATCGGCAGGAGGAATTCTGTGGAACATGTCGCCCTCCACATGCTCTACTCCTGCAATATATTGTATTCAATGACCCATATCATAAACTCACAACATTCAAATGGTAAAAATATAAGAGTTTACTTACCATATATGGGAGGTGCAGATGCAATGACATGAGGTAAATCAAAGTTAATCCCATTTATGTGCGGATACTCTTTAATGATTGTGGACAGTGCGGAGCCGACACCTCCTGCAACATCCACCAAACTATTCACACTCTTAAATCCATCATACATCTTCACCACAGAAGCCATGACATCTCTTGTATGACTCGCCATACCCTCATTGAAAACCCTGTTGGCTTCAGGATTGATGCTCAAATATTTCCACAAATTCATGCCATGCGCTTGGTTGAATGCATAGGAACCATCTATGACAGATTCATGCAGATGCTGATAAGATTCAACAACCATCTTGTGGTTTGTCACTAACAGAAACGGAGCACAGGATTGTTGATTATGTTTGTTTACCAACAAGTCTGAAACATTGGTGAGCCCGTATTTGAATTGGGAAATACTACCATCGACCGCCGTGGCATCTTCAGTGAAAACACCCACGGATGCCAGAAGTCTCATAATTCTAAACAGGTAGTCCATGTTGGCAGGTTTGTTTGTGGAAGCAGAAATATATGAAGAAATGTCCTCTAAAGCAAGAGGACTTTTGCTGCCGTGAATGGCAATAATATCAGGAATGCCTAGCAAAACAGCAGCTTGAAGAGCCATGGGCTTAGCTGCGGAAAAAAATATTTCATTGAGTTGGAGATGTGCTTCCATGGAAGACTTGGAGGAAGCCATGGTTACCTGAGTCCATTGCAAATGTAGCTTAATTTATAGCAAAAAAAGATCATCACCCAGAAACGTGTAAAAATAGAACTATTCGTGAATAATTGAGTTTTTGAGGTGAATTGATTTTTAAAATTGTTGCTTCTGCATTGATTATTGTTTGCGGCCCACACTGTCTTTTGACGGTCTATTAAAAAACTCGGTAACTTAAACGCGCTTTCACAATTTACAAGTTGTGTGAAAATGGAAGGTTTTTAATTGTTCACCATTGTTTTATGTACAGAGTGTACGTGATTAGCGTTATTTATATAATCCCAAAGCATATAAATTGATTTTTAAAATTGTTGCTTCTGCATTGATTATTGTTTGCGGCCCACAGTGTCTTTTGACGGTCTATTAAAAAACTCGGTAACTTAAAACGTGCTTCGACAATTTACAAGTTGTGTGAAAATGGAAGGTTTTTAATTGTTCACCATTGTTTTATGTACAGAGTGTACGTGATTAGCGTTATTTATATAATCCCAAAGCATATAAAACGTGGTGACAGATTGGCATATTCATCTAAGATATATTGCAGGTTAAGAAAATAAAACCAATATTGCATCACATGTAATTATGTTGTTATTGTTGCCTGAGTGGCCACTAAAAACACGTTAGAAATAGGGTTTATTTTATTATTTATGTTTATTTGATTCTTATAAAATCGTTTTATGTCTGTGTGATAATGTTTTTATATAAAAATATATATATATATAAATGATACGTTTTCTACACCCTTAAAAAATTATATTTAATATATAATATCATTTTATATATTATTTTATAATTGTACATTATAAAGTAATAATGATATTTGTATTCTGCTTTAAAAACTTATATTTAAAATATTATGAATTATTATTTTATATTTGTATTCGCATTTTTGAAGTTGCCAATTGTAACTAAATTTTAATTTTAATAAATGAAAATTTATATTAAATATTAATATGATAAAATAAATCAATAATAAATAAATATAGATATGAAGAATATAAAGATGATTTAATGTTTGCATTGTTTACCTATTTATTACTATGGTATTTAGATATTAAGTATAATGTTTAAAGGTAATACTCATATATACTTATGTAATTGTTTTATTTACTAGCAATCGCATGTGTACAATGCAATGTGAATGCCGAACAGTGTATGTTATTTGATTTAGCTGGATAGTTATTACTTTTGTAGTTGATGTTGATGAGGGGTGTGATTGATAGTGTAAGTGTAGGAGTATAGATGAAACATTACATTTAAAGGTTCTATCTGTACATTTCAAAAAAATTACAAATTCATACATACACATTTACAAATTTTATATTATTAGTGGTAGATTTTCGTGGACTATTGTATTTGAACTAAACATGAATACATGAAGGCTTCCATATATTTGCATATTTTATATCATAAGTGGTTGCCTTTTGTGGCTAATTTTATTTGCACTAAACATGAATACATTTGATATCACTTTAGATACAAGAAGTTTGAGTAAAGTAGTAGTGGAGGTGATATCAAAGTAGAGGGTAGTAAATTTACGATGAGTTATTTTTTGTTAAGTGATAGTAGTCTTGACTCCTCCGTTCTTCTTCATAACATAATCATTGTACTCACAGTGTAGGATGTCCCACAGACTTCAATTTACCATGTAATCATAATACAATAGGTTTCCATGTGGAGAAATCAAATATCCATGCAGACTCGCAAGATTCCGATGTTCGATGCTTCTAACCCAGTTTTCCAATCAAGTGCTCGGCGACAACCTACAGGAAATGGACCGTTAAACACTCTAGTGTGCGATCAACAATCTTGATGTAAAAGACTTTAATGTCTAACCATTTAAGGCATTTCTGCCGCATGGGGTGCACAAATTTGCAGAAAAATTGAATCGCTTTTAATCGCAGAGTGTTAGATTTGGTCCAACTACCAGTTGATGGCAGAGTCAGTGATGATGTAGAAGCATTTGCCGAACATTTACAACAATTGCAGGAAGAAGTGCGGAAGAAGCTGCAAAAAAGTAATGATAAGTATAAGGAAATAGAAGATGTGCACAAATGGAGAAATGTATTTATAGTTAATGAGTTGGTTATGGTGTATCTGTGGAAGGAAAGGTTTCCAAAAGCAACCTATAACAAGCTAAAGTACAAGAAGATTGGTCCCTAGAAAATAGTGAAAAAAAAATGATAACGCGTATGAGGTAGAATTGCCAGGGAATTTTGATATTTCTCTAGTGCTTAATGTTTCAGATTTGTATTATTTTCATGGGGATGGTGCAAAAGAGGATGTTATTGATGAAGTAGTAGATTAGAGGCAGTAGGTTCTAATAAAGAAGAAAGAAGAAATGGATCAGATTCTAGATAAGAAAACAATGGACAGACGACATGGGAAATACAACAAATATTTGGTCCATTATAAAGGATTGGAGAAAGAGGACAATACTTGGGTCACATAGTGGGAGATTAACAAGTTGGATGCAGATAAATGAAAGGATTTTGAAGAAGAAAACTTACAGGAGCTACGTTTTTTTCAAGCAGGGGAGAATGATGTGCCAAAATTAGCAACAACTTGACAAGGTCATAACTTGAGCTTCGGGTGTCCATTTGAGTCCGTTTTTTTTTAAACCACATGTTTCGATGAGATGAACGTAGGGGCAATCCATTATATGGGTTGGGGCAAGCTTTGACACATTTTTGGGCCCTAAATCTGCCATCTTGAGGCTGAAAATTAGGATTTAAGTTGTAGTTTGGTTTCTACCTATTTTTTAGCGTTACTTAATTCTAGTCTATTAGTTGCATTATGAGTTAATAATTTGGCAATTCCTCTAATTTAGGAATGTAGAAGATGTCTGCCAATTTATTTTCCGGTACGAATAAGCATGTAAACTTACTAAGAATAAGAGGTTCTAGTAAACTGCTAAAAATAGTAATTTTCGCCACCTAGAGTAGATTTAGTAATAGTTAGTTAGATTTTACTTAGAAACTTGAGTTGGGAGTTTTTTTCCTATTTAGGAAACATTGTAATTCATTATTTGATAACAAAGAAGGAGATATCTGTTCTTTTAGAGTTCATATTATTTGTAGTATATCAAGTTTGTTCAGAATTTGGCTACGTTATCTGATATCAGAGCAAGTTCGAGTCTTTTTAAATGAATAGAAATATGCAAGATCTGCAAAGGCAAGTTGTTGTGCTTGCTGTAATGATAACCCAGAGAGGAAATCAAGGTGGAGATGACACAGATGAAGAAGAAGTTTGTGAAGAGGTGGAAACGCAAGCGCCACCATTAGCTTTCGAAGAAAGGATGCTTCGAGCATTAGAAGGAAAGAATGATGAGATAAGAGTTGATGTTTCAGAGTATGGTGGTAGTCTAAAACCAGAGGAGCTGATAGACTGGTTGACTAGCATGGGGAAAGTTTGTGAGTGCAAGGCTATGTCAGAAGAAAAGAAGGTAAAATTTGCATGCACAAAATTGAAATGTCATGCTATGTTATGGTGGGATCACCTACGGAAAGAGCGTTCAAGAAAGGGGAAAGAAAGAATTAGGACATGGAGTAATATGAAGAAAAAGATGAAAGATAAATTTCTCCCTGTGGATTATACACAAACCCTTTACAGGAGGTTTTAGAAACTCAGATAGAACTTACAAATAGTGCAAGAATACATAGATGATTTCTACAACTCTTCCATTCATGTAGAGCACGAAGAAACTAAGGAACAATTGGCTGCAAGGTATGTAAATGGATTAAAATTTTCTATTCAAGATGAGATAAGTATACATAGAATTAAGAGGATGGAGGATGCCTATCAATTAGCCCTAAAGGCCGAGGAAAAACAAAATCGTTAAAGTTTTAGGAGATCACCTGAAATGAATAGGGGGCCTTATTTTTCTTTCAGGGATGAGCTGGTTTCAACCAAGGAAGGGGAGAATCATCTCACGGATTGGAAAAGTAAGAAGATACAAGATGAGATTTCTAGAATCAACAAAGAGGGAAAGAATTTTTTAAGGGCAGAGGATATGCTGGCGATAGAGGATGGGAGGCTCCACGAAGACCATTTGTTTATTACAGATGTGGTGAAGAGGGGCATTAGGATTTTGAATGCCCTCATTCTTATACACATGACAAGAGGCAAGGAGATGCACCAAGAGTAAATCTTGTTGAAGTTGAACAAGTAGAAGATGAACATGACCTAGAAATTCCACTAGATGTTGGAGAAAATATGATGACCAAGATGACGATGATTGCTCCAAGAAATGATATCAAGGGGGATGCATGGTCGATACAAATATTTTCAGAACAAGATGCACTTCAAGAGGAAAGGTGTGTAATGTTATTATTGATGGTGGTAGTTGTGAGAACATGGTTTCAAATGAGATGGTCAAGAAATTGGGTCTGCATTGTGAGAAGAATCCTAACCCTTACCGTATTGCATGGTTTTAAAGAAGGGTAATGAAGTTACTTTTGATAAGAGATGTTTAATAAGTTTTTCTATCGGAAAATGTTAAAAGGATGAGATTTGGTTTGATGTTATTCCTATGGATGCATGTCATATGCTGCTAAGAAGACCGTGGCAATTTGATAGGAAAGTTATTCGTGACGAGGGAAAGAATATTTATACTTTTTGGAAGGATGGCACAAAAATAATTTTACTACCTCTTAAGGAAGAGGGTAAGTCTGAAAATATACTTTTTGCAAAGGAATTTGTGAAGGAGGCAAAGGAAACCGGTTTTTGTTATGCACTAGTCATAAATAAGGATGAACCTATAAGTGCACAAGTACCAGTAGAAATATCAGAATTAATAAAAAAAATTTCTGATGTTATTCCTGATGAGCTACCAGATGGATTACCACCTAAAAGAGATATTCAACACCATATTGATTTGATTCCATGGTCTTCACTCCCAAATCAAGCGGCTTATAGGATGAGCCTGACATTGCATGCTGAGTTGAATAGGCAGGTGGCAGAGCTCGTGAGAAAGGGGGTCGTAAGGGAGAGCATGAGTCCTTGTGTAAACCCAGATTTATTAACACCAAAGAAGGATGTAACATGGAGAATGTGCATGGATATCAGAGTAATCAATAAAATTACAATCAAGTATAGGTTCCCAATACCTCGCCTTGATGATATGATGGATGTGCTTGCTGGATCTAGGTATTTCACAAGGATTGATCTTCGAAGTGGTTATCATTAGATTCGGATCAGAGAAGGAGATGAGTAGAAAACAACATTCAAGACTAAAAAATGGATTGTATGAGTGGTTGGTGATGCCATTCGGGTTATCCAATGCACCTAGTACCTTTATGATATTGATGAACACCGTGTTGTGGGAGCATAATGGTAAGTATGTTGTGGTTTATTTTGATGATATCTTGATCTTTGGTAAAACTAAGGAAGAACATTTGAGCTATCTAAGGGTAATATTCGAGAGTATTAAGGAAAGAGAAACTATATCCAAATATGAAGAAGTGCACATTTATGCAAGAGAGTTTGGTATTCTTGGGCTTTATTATTTCAGCGGATGGGGTACAGATGGACTCAGAAAAGATAAAGGCAATTGTTGAATGGCCTAATCCATGAAGTATAATAGAGGTAAGAAGCTTTCATGGTCTAGCAACATTTTACAGAAAGTTAATTAAAAATTTTAGTAGTTTTGTAGCACCTATAACAGATTACACAAAAAGAAGGGAGTTTTTTGTTGACAAAGGCAGCTGAGGATAGTTTTTAGTTCTTGAAGAAGAACGTGATAGAGGCACCCATTTTGGCACCACTCAATTTTGATAACGTGTTTGAGGTTGATTGTGACGCCTTGCATGTGGGTATTGATGTTGTTCTAAGTCAAGGTGGAAAGCCGGGTAGCTTGCTTTAGTGAGAAAACTGAATGAGGTAAGAAAGAAATACTCTACTTATGATGTGGAATTTTATGCAATTGTACAAGCATTAAGGCATTGGAGGCATTACTTAGTGCCTAAGGAGTTTTTCTTATTTACATACCACATAACCCTGAAGTATGTGAATACACAAAAGAAGTTGAATAGTAGGCATGCAAAGTGGGTATCATTTTTGCAGGGTTATACCTTTTGCCTAAAACATAAATAAGGAAAATAGAATCAAGTTGCAGATGCATTGAGTAGGCATGTGAATTTGTTTACCACTATGGAAAATGAGGTGGTGGGTTTTGAAGCAATAAAGGGTTTGTATTCTTTTGATATTGATTTCAAGGATATTGTTGAAAGGTTGCAATGTCCATTGTTAGACAATGCAAGGGATGTCCTGGATGAGTGCATTTTACAGGATGGCTACCCTCATGAGATGCCAATTATGTATTCCAGTTCGGTCTATGAGAGAGAATATAGTAAAAGAGTTGCATAGAGGAGGATTGACTGGGCATTTTGGTAAAGCTAAGACAATATCCTTGGTAGCAGACAAATACTATTGGACAAATATGAAAATAGATGTGGTAAGATATGTGGAGAGGTGTCGAATTTGTCAAGTCTCGAAATGCCATGCACAGAATATAGGGTTGTATATGCCGTTCCCTATTCCTAAAGGGTCATGGACAAATTTGAGTATGGATTTTGTTTTGGGATTACCAACTTCCAACTGCAAATTCCAACTACAGTTGGAATGGCACCACAAAACTTATTTCATGAAAATTCTATATATGTAACCATTGTAATTTTTCCAATCTCTTCCGACAAAGACCCTCCTAATGCATTCCATGAGAGATCTAAATATAATTGAAGATTTTGAAGATCTAATATGTCAATCCCAACAAACCCAAAAAAAAAAAATCAAATACATAAGGTTCGATATTTCCCCAACTGGTAGATAATACATGTGGGGCTTGTGATCCTATATAGTCTTGGCACCACCATAACTAGTATACAGTTAAGAAATTTGACAAAATCTCTAGGTCAATGATATATTTCAAATTTTCCATTACCTCTTGAATAAGATCCTCTAAGACATTTTTTGATAGATTCAAATGTTTCAATCCTACACAACTTCCAACTACAGCTGGAATGGCACCATGAAACTTATTGCCTGAAATTTCTATATATGTAACCATTGTAATTTTTCCAATCTCTTTCGGCAAAGACCCTCCTAATGCATTCAATGAGAGATATAAATACAATTGAAGATTTTGAAGATCTTAAATGTCAATCCCAACAAACCCAAATAACATAAATATCAGAGACCTAAGGTTCGATATTTCCCCAACTGGTAGAGAATACATGTGGGGCTTGTGATCCTATATAGTCTTGGCACCGCCATAGCTAGTATTCAGAAAACCAAATCCAGGGTAGGCAATGGTTAATACAAGAAATAGGAAAAGAGGTAACATAATCATACAAAGCATTGGCCTAGTTGTTTCATAGCTATCCATGTTTTTGTTAATGTTGTAATTGATCAGTGAATTGGATTTTTTTTCCATTCGATCATCAAATCTTGCACTCTCTTGAGGTTTCTCTACATCTTCAAAGGTGATTTTTCTTCTTTGCTCCTCTAAATTATGGATTTCTTGTACTAATTAGGGATAGCAAGACTCATTCATATTTACTTCAATGACTTCAGATTTTGTACTTCCTTGAAATGTTTTACTATCATGAGAAGATCCCTCTATGACTTCCTCTTCCCTGAACTCTTTTATTTTTTGGATTTCAGCGATAGATTGCCCCAGCCTGCATTTAGGTATGGGGATTACATAATTAGGAAAACGGTCGATACCTGGAAGATATTGGCCTGTAAGGGAATGAGGAATAGACTAGAAGATAGGAAGCCACTCCACCAACTTAAATGATTGGAGGAATCGTTGACTAGAAGTACAGACACTGGCCTTCCCACACGACTGTGGTGAATTGGAATTAAATTTCATTAGCCTCTCCATTGAACAAGACCCTTTTTTTAGGGTGATTCTCCAAGATCTTAGGCATGTTATTGTTTGATTCATTTATTTATGTATGCACATCCCAACATTCCTATGTAAGTAATAACCCACAATAATAACCCCCCGATCCACAGATTGAAGCCTCTTGTGGTGATTAATAGCATATATTTTACATTGATTTTGCAATGGGATAGACAAAAACACTAATCTTTATCTGTCTAAAGTCTCAGTAGTTTTTCCCTTGTGTCTCTTCTCTATATTAAATTGGCATAATGTAGTCTCATATTGTATTTGGTGAGAGTATCAAATGCTATGTTTAAGTGAAGTCATGTAAGAATTTTGTGGAGTAATTTTAATTAGTATCAATTTTATCCATATTTTGCAATTTGTACAATGCAGGATGCCACATGTCATTGAGGCATGTAGTCAAATAGTTGGCATGCCAATTGCATGATTTCACATTTCACCTATATATCTACTTTGTGTGCAATAGTTTTTTTTTTAATTTTCGAGTAGAACCACATCTCACCTAGGCATTTCATTAAACAGTTGACATGCCCTGTTTTAAATCTCCCATTCTAGTGGAAGCTAAGAGGATGATGGAAAAGGTTTTGAAGTCCACTTGTACACCTAGAAATTGCATTTTTTATGAGGGTGCCAAGGCCTTTTATGGATATCTTGCAATCGATAAAGTCCATGCAGTCACATATGTTCCAAGGATTTAGTCAAACAATTCGAATGTCAGTTGCATGCTTCAACATTTATGGAACCTCCCACATCGGCCGAGGTAGATCCATGGTTGCATTTTCACATAGACCTTTCCAACATATTTTTGATGGGGAAAAGCACAGGAGGTAACATTTCACATCACCTGGGCATGTGGATGACCACTCAAGAGGGGGAAATGCAAGCACAAGTGAATGATTTTGGTATGCGCTTGTTTCAGGGGAGAAGATAAGACACAATTAGAAGAGGAGATCACACTCTATTAAACATGGACACAATGAATATGTACTCATGTCGTTCACCTGATTTGGATATTCTATTTCTTGTTGACATATGTTCATACATACACTTTTCTCTGTTCTCCGTCATCACCCTCATATTATATTTATTATACACTGTACATGCAACCCACAAAGCTGAAAGAGGCCAAGGCCAAGACCGTCTCCAAAATTGAAACCCTACTAACCCTAACCATAACCCTAACCCTAATCCTATTTAGAGGAACTCCCCTGCACATTCAATAATACAGAAAAAATGCCCCACACAATTGGCCAACCCTTCACCATTTTTGTTGGATAGAGTGGCTACAGCCTGAAATTTCACAAACACATGCTACACAAAAATAAATAAATAAATAAATGGCTTGTTTAATATGCTTTCATTTTTAATGTACCCATGTCTCATGATTAAATTTGCATTGTAAAAATGGAATAAACATAAGATAATCCTACACGAAGAAGGGCACTCCACTTCCCCTTCTCCAAATTATCGTGTGTCATTAGTAAAGCGGGAGGAAGGAACAAATAAAACACTGACATATCCCCATTACAATTATTTCCACTAACAAAGATTCCATTACTCCACTTTGTAACAAAATTAACATGATCAAGACCCTGCGAAAAAAATCCAACCACACTCCACTTATTTTCCAAAGAACTGTATTCCTTAACCCTTTTCAGTTCAAAATAATATAACCTCCCAAAGACATGTACAAACCGACTGCGCCAATCTATATCTCTACATAGATTGTTTACCACTCTTCATTTTTTCTCCTCTGGATTATAAAATTCTACATCGATCTTGTTGCCCACCACAAGAAAATTTCCATCCATAAATGTAGTCTGGCATCTGCACTCATCATACTCCATCTCCATGTCGAGAAGAATTTTCCATCTGTTATTTTTCACACTATAAACTGCTGCCTCGAATAATATTCCGATGTCATGGAGAAATAGATCCATGTCCATGTAGATGCATCCTCCTCTAATGTAGATGTGTGTTTTAGTTTTAGGCGACGCCGAGCAGGAAAACAAGTTTTTGCAGAGAAAGTGGACCAAAACGGACCGTGGACCAGTTTGAGAATTATAATCCATTTTGGTTTGGTAGAGATAAAGTATTAGATTTTTACGCACTACTGGCAATTGGCTCATTGTAGATAAACCGATTCATAGCTGCAAAAAATAGAAAATACCCAAAAAACTATTAAAAACGTGAAAACGTCCATATGGCCGTCAAACCGTCAAATTTAACTCAGTCGCAGAAACATCCGCAAAGGCCTTTCCCAAAGGGGGAACGCCTTCGGCATAATAATTATGTAAAAAAAATAAATTTTTTATTTTTTATATTATAATTTATCGAAAATATGATAAATATTAACTTTGTTGTTTTATTTCATGTCATAAATATGTATTTATTATAAAATGAAATGTAAGATTATTGTATATAATCATGATGAGGCTATCTTATTTAATAATTAATAACTAATTTGTAATTTTACACTTAATTAAAAAGATATTAAAATATGTTCTAATAATTTTTAACTATAATATAATATTAATTAATAATAATATATTTTAATATTTTCAAAGCATAATTATATGTTTTGGAATAAAAAAATAGTATGCTTTAAAAAATAAAAAAAATAAAACTATACAAGAATTATTAATTAAAAGATGAAAGAAATTTAATATTCATTATTCTATATTCAATACCTAAAGTCTTTAAACAAAAGTATTCAACAATTAATTAAAATAAAAAAATAATTTAAATTTAACTGAACAAAAAAAACTATAAAAACTAGTTAAAGAGAAAAATATGACTAAATCTAATTGAATTTTACTATCATAAAGTTAATTTTTTCATGCCATCTTCTATTGGCCTAATGATTAAACTCTTTATATGCTTTGACTAAATCTAAACATTTTAAATAGATATTCTATTGAAATTTCAACTCATGTTTATATAATGAATATAAAAAAAATAAAAAATTATATTATATATATAATATATAGTATATATACTATATATATATAGTATATTATAATATATAGTATACTATTATATATTATAGTATATATAAAATGTGTTTATGACATTATATGATTATAAAAAAATATGGATAAATGTCTACTATGTGATTGCCACAACTTACAACGTTTTTAAAAATATTGATTTTCAATAAGACTCGCATGGTTTTCCTAGAATAAAAAAATAATGCCAACCTCAAAATAGCATTCTACATTATTCTCCCTTGATGGAAAAATAAATCAATTTTGACGAGTTATTCTAAATAATTTTCCTTGACATTATACTTGTGCCAAAAATTATTAAATTATCAAATTTATAAAGTCCATGTTTTAGTTTTCCTAGTATTCATGGAGCATATTTTCTTTCTTTTTCTTAGAATTTTACTACATCCAATCTAATTTTTCTCATCCCATTTTTATTCTCTATGAAAATGGATATAAATTAAAATATTAAATACGAAGATAAAAAATTCATATTATGCAGATAATTTTGCTCGTATGTTAATGAGTTTTTTTTCCTTGAACATGATTTTGAGTCAATTATTTTTTTATACTTTATTTTGTTAAATTATATCTTAATTGAGATTTTTCTTGCAAATAGATATTTTTCAATTTATTTCTAGATAATTCTATATATGTTTATTATTTTATAATATTTAAAATCTTATCACTAAATATGGTGTTAGATTATAAAGTACATACTTACAATAGGTTTGCAAATATAAGAAAGAAGTAATGTAGCCAAATTCTGAACAAATTCGATATACTACAATAAATATGAACTCCAAAAGAAAATAGATCTCCTTCTTTGTTATTGAATAATGAATTACAATGTTTCCTAAATAGGAAATCAACTCCCAACTCAAGTTTTCAAGTAAAATCTAAGTAACTCTGACTAAATCTACTATAGGTGGCAGAAATTATTATTTTTAGCAGTTTACTAGAACCTACTATACTTAGTAAGTGTTCATGCTTATTCGTACGGGCATAGAAATTTCCACGCATCTTCTACATTCCTAAATTAAAGGAATTTCCAACTTTCTAACTCATAATGCAACTAATAGACTAGAATTAACTAATGCTCAAAAATAGGAAAAATCCAAACTACAAATTAAATCCTAAATTTTGGCCTCAAAATGGCGGATTTAGGGCCCAACAAATGTGCCTAAAATTTCCATAACTAGTAGGGAAAGTTTCCATTCCATTTTTCTCATAGAAACATGCAGTTTCAAAAATCATAGACTCAAACAAACACCTGGAGCTCAAGTTATGACCTTGTCAAGTTACTACTAATTTTGGCGCATCATTCTCCATTACTTGAAAAAAATGTAGCTCCTGCAAGTTGTCTTCTTAAAACTCCTTCCATTTATCTTCTTAATCTCCCACTCTGTGACCCAAGTATTTTCCTCTTACTCCAGTCCTTTCCAATGGACCAAATATTTGTTGTATTTTCCATGTCGTCTGTCCATTGTTTTCTTATCTAGAATCTGATCCATTTCTTCTTTATTCTTCACTGGAACCTACTACCTCCAATCTACTACTTCATCAATAACATCCCCTTCTGCACCATCCCCATGAAAAGAATACAAATTTGAAACATTAAACACTGGAGAAATATCAAAATTCCCTGGCAATTCTACCTCATAAGCATTACTATTTATTTTTTTCACGATTTTGCAGGGGCCAATCTTCTTGTACTTCAGCTTGTTATAGGTTCCTTTTGGAAACCTTTCCTTCCACAGATACACCATAACCAACTCACTAACTATAAATACCTTTCCCCATTTGTACACATCTGCTATTTCCTTATACTTATCATTACTATTCTGCAACTTCTTCCACACTTCTTCTTGCATTTGTTGTATATGTTTGGCAAATGCTTCTACATCATCACTGACTCTTCCATCAATTGGTAGTTGTACGAAATCTAACACCCCACTTAGATTACTCCCATAAACAATCTAAAATGGAGACTTTCCTGTGGATCTATTTATGGAACTGTTACATGCAAACTGAGCTTGTGGTAATGCTAAGTCCCATTATTTTGGCTTTTCCCCAACGATGCACCTTAACAGGTTTACCAAACTCTAATTTACCACCTTTGTTTTTCCATTAGTCTAAGGATGATAGGCACTGCTGAAATGTAATTGAGTTCCCAATTTCTTACATAAATTCCACCAAAAGTGACTTAAGAACCTTGTGTTCCTATCTAAAGTAATGGTTTTTAGAACACCATGCAAACAAACAACTTCTCTAAAAAACAAATATGCTACACCTATCGCATCAGTTATTTTCTTTCAGGCAGTAAAATAAACCATTTTAAAAAATATATCAACAACCACAAAAATTGAGTCATTACCTCATTGTGTTTTTGGTAATCCCAAAACAAAATCCATAGTCAGATCTGTCCATGACCCTTTAGGAATAGGCAATGACATATACAACCTTTTATTCTGTGCATGGCCTTTCGAGACGTGACAAATTTGACACCTCTCCAACGATATTGTCTTACCTTTAAAAAAATTCCTAGCCAATCCTTCGCTATGCAACTCCTTTACTATATTCTCTCTCATAGACGCAACTTGAATACATAGTTGGCGTCCCTTTAATAGGTAGCCATCCTGTAAAATGTACTCATCTAGGACATCTCCTGTATTGTCTGACAATGGACGATGTAACCTTTCAACAATATCCTTGAAATCAATATCAGAAGAATACAAACCCTTTATTGCTTCAAAACCCACCACCTCATTTTCCATAGTGGGAAACAAAGTCACACACCTACTCAATGCATGTGTAACTTGTATCATTTTCTTGATTTATGTTTTAGAGAAAAGGTATAACCCTACAAAAATGATACGCACTTTGCATGCCTATTATTCAACTTCTTTTGTGTATTCAGATACTTCAGAGCTATGTGGTCTATAAATAACAAAAATTCCTTAGGCACTAAGTAATTCCTCCAATGCCTTAATTCTTGTAAAATTGCATAAAATTCTACATCATAAGTAGAGTAGTTCTTTCTTACCTCATTTAGTTTCTCACTAAAGAAAGCTATTGGCTTTCCACCTTGACTTAGAACAACAACAATACCCACATGCGAGTCGTCACAATCAACCTCAAACACTTTATCAAAATTGAGAAGTGCCAAAATTGGTGCCTCTGTCACCTTCTTTTTCAAGAACTGAAAAACTATCCTCATTTTCCTTTGTCCACAAAAACTCCCTTCCTTTTGTGCAATTTGTTATAGGTGCTACAATACTACTGAAATTTTTAGTAAACTTTCTGTAATATGTTGTTAGACCATGAAATCTTCTTACCTCTATTATACTTCGTGGAGTATGCCATTCATTAATTGCCTTTATCTTTTTTGAGTCCATTTGTACCTCATCTGCTGAAATAATAAAGCCCAAGAATACCAAACTCTCTTGCATAAATGTGCACTTATTCATATTTACATATAGATTCTCTTTCCTTAACACTTCAAATATCACCCTTAGATGCCTCAAATTTTCTTCCTTATTTTTACTAAATATAAAGATATCATCAAAATAAACCAAAAAAAACTTACCATTATACTCCCGTAACACATTTTTCATCATTCTCATTAAAGTACTAGGTGTATTGGATAACCCGAATGGCATCACCAACCACTCATAAAATCCATTTCCTATTTTGAATGTTGTTTTCCACTCATCTCCTTCTTTGATCTGAATCTGATGGTAACCACTTCGAAGATCAATCTCAGTGAAATACCTAGATCCAGCAAGCACATCCATCATATCATCAAGGCGAGGTATTGGGAGCCTATACTTGATTGTAATTTTATTGATTGCTCTTCTATCCATGCACATTCTCTATGTTCCCTCCTTCTTTGGTGTGAATAAAGCTGGGGTTGCACACAGACTCATGCTCTCCCTTACAACCCCCTTCCTCATGAGCTCTGCCACTTGCCTATTCAACTCAGAATGCAATGTCAGGCTCATCCTATAAGCCCGTTGATTTGGGAGTGAAGAATCTGGAATCAAATCAACATGGTGTTGAATATATATTTTCGGTGGTAATCCGTCTGGTATCTCATCAAGAATAACATCAGAAAATTCTTTTATTATTTCTGATGTTTCTACTGGTATTTTTGCACTTACAGGTTCATCCTTATTTGCGAATAGTGTATAACAAAAACTGGTTTCCTTTTCCTACTTCAAAAATTCCTTTGCAGAAAGAATATTTTCAGCTTTCCCCTCTTCCTTAAGAGGTAGTAAAACTATTTTTGTGGCACCCTTCCAAAAAGTATAAGTATTCTTTCCCCGTCATGAATAAATTTCCTATCAAATTTCCATGGTCTTCCTAACATCATATGACATGCATCCATAGGAATAACATCACACCAAATCTCATCCTTGTAACTTTTCCCAATAGAAAAACTTATTAAACATCTCTTATCAACAGTAACTTCATTACCCTTTTCAAACCATGTAATACGGTAAGGGTTAGGATTCTTCTTACAAAGCAGACCCAATTTCTCAACTATCTCATTTGAAACCATGTTCTCACAACTACCACCATCAATAATAACATTACGTACCTTTCCTCTTGAAGTGCATCTTTTTATGAAAATATTTGTACGCATCCATGCATCCCCCTTGATATCCTTTCTTGGAGCAATCACCATCTTCTTGATCATCAGCTTTTCTCCAACATCTGGTGGAATTTCTAGGTCCTGTTCATCTTCTACTTATTTAACTTCAAAAATATTTGCTCTTGGTGCATCTCCTTTCCTCTTGTCATGTGTATAAGAATGTGGGAATTCATAATCCTGATTCCCCTCTTCGCCACATCTATAACAAACAAATGGTCTTCGTGGAGCCTCCCATCCTCTATTGCCAGCGTATCCTCTGCCCCTAAAAAATCCCTTCCCTCTTTGTTGATTCTGGACACATCGTCTCGTATCTTCTTGCTTTTCTAATCCATGAGATGATTCTCCCCTTCCTTGGTTGAAACTAGATCATCTCCAAAAGGAAAATAAGGCCCCCCTATTCATTCTAGGTGATCTCCTAAAACTTTGATGATTTTTTTTTTCCTCGGCCTTTAGGGTTGATTGATAGGCATCCTCCATGCTCTTAATCCTATGCATACTTTTCTCATCTTGAATAGAAAATTTTAATCCATTTACATACCTTCCAACCAATTGTTCCTCAATTTGTTTGTCTTCTATATGAATGGAAGACTTTTAGAACTCATCTGTATGTTGTTGCACAATTTGTAAGTTCTGTCTGAGATTCTGAAACCTCCTGTAAAGGGTTTGTGCATAATCCACAGGGAGAAATTTATCTTTCAACTTCTTCTCCATATTACTCCACATCCTAATTCTTTCTTTCCCCTTTCTTGACCGCTCTTTCTATAGGTGATCCCACCATAACATAGCATGACCTTTCAATTTCATGCATGCAAATTTTACCTTCATTTCTTCTGACATAGCCTTGCACTCAAAAACTTTCACCATGCTAGTCAAGCAGTCTATCAGATCCTCTTGTTTTAGACTACCACCATACTCTGAACACATCAACTCTTATCCCATCATTCTTTCCTTCTAATGCTTGAAGCATCCTTTCTTCAAAAGGTAATGGTGGCGCTTGTGTTTCCACCTCCTCACAAACTTCTTCTTCATCTGTGTCACTCCACCTTGATTTCCTCTCTGGGTTATCATCGCAGCAAGCGCAACAACTTTCCTCTGTAAATCTTGCATATTTTTATTCATTTGAGAAATACTGCTTCCTCTTCCTCTTCATCTTCATGCCATTTTTTAAAAAAGAATCAAACTTGCTCTGATACCAGATAATGTATCCAAATTCTGGTAAAAATTGATATACTACAAATACTATTAACTCCAAAAGAACATATATCTCCTTCTTTGTTATTGAATAATGAATTACAATGTTTCCTAAATAGGAAAACAACTCCCAACTCAAGCTTCCAAGTAAACTCTAACTAACTCTTACTAAATCTACTCTAGGTGGTGGAAATTACTATTTTAGCAGTTTACTAGAACCTGCTATTCTTAGTAAATTCACATGCGTATTAGTACCGGAAAAGAAATTGGCAGGAATCTTCTACATGCCTAAATTAGAGGAATTGCCAAATTTCTAACTCATAATGCAGCTAATAGACTAGACCTAACTAACGCTCAAAAAAAGGTAAAAACTGAACTACAACTTAAATCCTAATTTTCAACCTCAAGATAGCGGATTTAAGGCCCGAAAATGTGCTGAAACTTGCCCCAACCCATATTATGGATTTCCGTTACGTTAATCTCATTGAAACATTTGGTTTAAAAAAAAAGGACTCAAATGGACACCCAAAGCTCAACTTATGACCTTGTCAACTTCTTGGTAATTTTGGCGCATCATTCTCCCCTGCTTGAAAAATATGCAGCTCCTGCAAGTTGTCTTATTCAAACACCTTCCATATATCTGCATCTAAGTGTTAATCTCCCACTCTGTGACCCAAGTATTGTCCTCTTACTCCAATCCTTTCTAATGGACCAAATATTTGGTGTATTTCCCATGTCATGTGTCCATTGTTTTCTTATCTAGAATCTGATCCACTTCTTATTTCTTCTTTACTGGAACCTGTTGCCTCCAATCTACTAATTCATCAGTAACATCCCCTTTTGCACCATCCCTATGAAAAGCATAAAAATTGGAAACATTAAACACTAGACAAATATCAAAATTCCCTGGAAATTCTACCTCATAAGCATTATCATTTTTTTTTCACTATTTTCCAGGGACCAATCTTCTTGTACTTCAGCTTGTTATAGGTTCCTTTTGGAAACCTCTCCTTCTGCAGATACACCATAACCAACTCACTAACTATAAATACCTTTCTCCATCTGTGCACATCTTCTATTTCCTTATACTTATCATTACTGTTCTACAGCTTCTTCCACACTTCTTCTTGCAATTGTTGTATATGTTTGGTAAATGCTTCTGCATCATCACTCACTCTGCCATCAACTTGTAGCCATCCGATACACAATTGAAAATGGATACTCTCCTGTGCATCTATTTATGGAACTGTTATATGCAAACTCAACTTGTGGTAATGTTAAGTCCCATTTTTTTGGCTTTTCCCTAACGATGCACCTTAACAGTTTTCCCAAACTCCGATTTATCACCTTCATTTTACCATCAGTCTGAGGATGATAGGCACTACTGAACTGTAATTGAGTTCCCAATTTCTTCCATAAAGTCTCCTAGAAGTGACTTAAGAACCTTGTGTCCCTATCTGAAGTATGGTGTTTGCAACAACATGCAAACAAACAACTTCTCTAAAAAATAAATCTGCTACACCTGTCGCATCACTTTTTTTCTTGCAGACAATAAAATGAACCATCTTAGAAAATATATCAACAACCACAAAAATTGAGTCATTACCTCGTTGTGTTTTTGGTAATCCCAAAAAAAAATCTGTACTCAGATTTGTCCATGACCCTTTATGAAAAGGCAATGACATATACAACCCTGTATTCTATGCATGGCCTTTCGAGACTTGAAAAATTTGACACCTCTCCACATATCTTACCACATCTCTTTTCAGCTTTGGCCAATAGTATTTCTCTACTACCAAGGCTATCGTCTTATCTTTACCAAAATGCCAGCCAATCCTCTGCTATGCAACTCTTTTACTATATTATCTCTCATAGACCCAACTGGAATACATAGTTGGCATCCCTTGAATAGGTAGCCATCTCATAAAATGTACTCATCCAGGACATCTCTTGCTTTTTCTGACAATGGACAATGTAAGCTTTCAACAATATCCTTGAAATCAATATCAGAAGAATACAGACCCTTTATTGCTTCAAAACCCACCACCTCATTTTCCATAGTGGTAAAAAAAGTCACATGCCTACTCAATGCATGTGTAACTTGATTCTGTTTTCCTGATTTATGTTTTAGAGAAAACCTATAACCCTGCAAAAATGATACCCACTTTGCATGCCTGCTATTCAACTTCTTTTGTGTATTCACATACTTCAAGGCTATGTGGTCTGTAAATAACGCAAAATCCTTAGGCACTAAGAAATGGCTCCAATGCCTTAATACTTATACAATTGCATAAAATTCCACATCATAAGTAGAGTAGTTCTTTCTTACCTCATTTAGTTTCTCACTAAAGAAAGATACTAGATTTCCACTTTAACTTAGAACAGTACCAATACCCACATGTGAGGCATCAAAATCAACCTCAAAAACTTTACCAAAATTTGGTAATGCAAAAATGGGTGCCTCTATCACCTTATTCTTCAAGAACTGACAACTATCCTCAGCTTCCTTTATCGACAAAATCTCCCTTCCTTTGTGAAATCTTTTATAGGTGCTACAATACTACTGAAATTTTTAATAAAATTTCCGTAATATGTTACTAGACCATGAAAGCTTCTTACCTCTATTATACTTCGTGGAGTAGGCCATTCAATAATTGCCTTTATCTTTTCCGAGTCCATCTGTACCCCATGTGCTAAAATAATAAAGCCTAAGAATGCCAAACTCTCTTGCATAAATGTGCACTTCTTCATATTTACATATAGTTTCTCTTTCCTTAACACTTCTAATATCACCCTTAGATGCCTCAAATGTTCTTCCTTAGTTTTACTAAAGATCAAGATATCATCAAAATAAACCACAACATACTTACCATTATACTCCCGCAACACGGTGTTCATCAGTCTCATAAAAGTACTAGGTGCATTAGATAACCCAAATGGGATCACCAACCACTCATAAAATCCATTTTCTATCTTGAATGTTGTTTTCTACTCATGTCCTTCTCTTATCCGAATCTGATGGTAACCACTTCGAAGATCAATCTTGGTGAAATACCTAGATCCAGCATGCACATCCCTTATATCATCAAGGTGAGGTATTGGGAACCTATACTTGATTGTAATTTTATTTATTGTTCTGCTACCCGTGCAAATTCTCCATGTTTCATCCTTCTTTGGTGTTAATAAAGTTGGGGTTGCACACAGACTCATGCTCTCCCTTATGACCCCCTTTCTCATGAGCTCTACCAGTTGCCTATTCAACTCAACATGCAATATCAGGCTCATCCTATAAGGCGCTTGATTAAGGAGTGAAGACCCTAGAATCAAATCAATATGGTGTTGAATATCTCTTTTTAGTGGTAATCCATCTGGTAGTCATCAAGAATAACATCAGAAAATTCTTTTATTAATTTTGATATTTCTACTGGTATTTGTGCACTTGCGGTTTCATCCTTATTTGTGACTAGTGCATAACAAATAATGTTTTCCTTTTCCTCCTTCACAAATTCCTTTACACAAAGCATATTTTCAGCCTTCCCCTCTTCCTTCAGTGGTAGTAAAACTATTTTTGTACCATCCTTCAAGAAAGTATAAGTATTCTTTCCCCCATCATGAATAACTTTCCTATCAAATTGAAAATGGTCTTCCTAGCATCATATGACATGCATCCATAGGAATAACATCACACCAAATCTCATCCTTGTAACTTTTCCCAATAGAAAAACTTATTAAACATATCTTATCAACAGTAACTTCATTACCCTTTTTAAACCATGCAATACGGTAAGGGTTAGGATTCTTCTCACAATGCAGACCTAATTTCTCAACTATCTCATTTGAAACCATGTTCTCACAACTACCACCATCAATAATAACATTAGATACCTCTCCTCTTGAAGTTCATTTTGTTCTGAAAATATTTGTATGCATCCATGCATCGCCCTTGATATCCTTTCTTGGAGCAATCACCATCTTCTTGATCATCAGATTTTCTCCAACATCTGGTGGAATTTCTAGGTCCTATTCATCTTCTACTTGTTTAGCTACAACAAGATTTACTCTTGGTGCATCTCCTTGCCTCTTGTCATGTGTATAAGAATGCAGGCATTCAAAATACCGGTGCTCCTCTTCGCCACATCTATAATAAACAAATGGTCTTCATGGAGTGTCCCATCCTCTATCACAAGCATATCCTCTGCCCCTAAAAAAACCTTTCCCTCTTTGTTGATCATGGAAATATTGTCTTGTATCTTATTTCTTTTCTAATCCGTGAGATGATTCTCCCCTTCCTTGGTTGAAACCATCTCGTCCCCAAAAGGAAAATGAGGCCCCCCTATTCATTCTAGGTGATCTCCTAAAACTTTGCCGATTTTGTTTTCCTCAGCCTTTAAGGCTAATTGACAAGCATCCTCCATGGTCTTAATCCTATCCATACTTATCTCATCTTGAATAGAAAATTTTAATCCATTTACATACCTTGTAGCCATTTGTTCCTTAATTTCATCATGCTCTACATGAATGGACAACTTTTAGAAATCGTCTATGTATTCTTGCACTATTTGTAAGTTCTGTATATAAGATTCTAAAACCTCGTGTAAAGGGTTTGTGCATAATCCACAGGGAGAAATTTATCTTTCAAATTCTTCTCTATCATACTCCACACCCTAATTCTTGCTTTCCCCTTTCTTGACCTCTCTTTCTGTAGGTGATCCAACTATAACATAGCATGACCTTTCAATTTCGTCCATGCAAATTTTACCTTCTTTTCTTCTGACATAGCCTTCCAATCAAAAAAATTCCCGTTGCTAGTCAAGCAGTCTATCAGATCCTCCAGTTTTAGACTACCACCATACTCTAAAACATCAACTCTTATCTCATCATTTTTTCCTTCTAATGCTTGAAGCATCCTTTCTTTAAAATCTAATGGTGGCGCTTGCGTTTCCTCCTCCTCACAAACTTCTTCTTCATATGTGTCATCTCCACCTTGATTTCCTCTTTGGGTTATCATCGTAACAAGCGCAACAACTTGCCTTTGCAGATCTTGCATATTTCTATTCATCTGAGAAATATCGCCTCCCTATCTCTTCTTCTTCCTACCATTTTTTTTAAAAGACTCGAACCTACTCTAATACCAGATAATGTAGCCAAATTCTGAACAAACTCTATATATTGCAAATAATATGAACTCCAAAAGAAAATAGATCTCCTTTTTTGTTATTGAATAATGAATTACAATGTTTCCTAAATAGGAAAGCAACTCCCAACGTGAATAAACTAATGCTCAAAAATAGGAAAAAACTAAACTACAACTTAAATCTTATTTTTTATCCTCAAGATGGCGGATTTAGGGCCCAAAAATGTGTTGAAACTTGCACCAATTGGTAGGGCGGGTTTCTTCTACGTTCATCTCATTGAAATGTGTGGTTCCAATAAAAATGGACTCAAATAGATACCGAGAGCTCAAGTTATGACCTTGTCAAGTTCTTGACAATTTCGGCGAACATTCTCCCCTGCTTGAAAAAAACGCAGCTCCTGCACGTTTTCTTCTTAAAACTCCTTCCATTTATTTGCATTCATCTTCTTAATCTCCCACACTGTGACCCAAGTATTGTCCTCTTGCTCCGGTGCTTTCCAATGGACCAAATATTTCTTGTATTTCCCATGTCGCGTGTCCATTGTTTTCTTATCTAGAATCTGATCCACTTCTTATTTCTTCTTTACTTGAACCTGTTGCCTCCAATCTACTATTTCATCAATAACATCCCCTTCTGCACCATCCTCGTGAAAAGAATAAAAATCTAAAACATTAAACACTAGAGAAATATCAAAACTCCCTGGTAATTCTACCTCATAAGCATTATCATTTTTTTTCACAATTTTGTAGGGACCAATCTTCTTCTACTTCAGGTTGTTATAGGTTCCTTTTGGAAACCTTTCCTTCCACAGATACACCATAACCAACTCACCAACTGTAAATACCTTTCTCTGTCTGTGCACATCTGTTATTTCCTTATACTTATATTTACTATTTTGTAGCTTCTTCCGCACTTCTTTCTGCAATTGTTGTATAAGTTCGGCAAATGCTTCTGCATCATCACTGACTCTGCCATCATCTGGTAGTTGTACCAAATCTAACACCCCATTTGGATTACTCCCATACACAATTGAAAATGGAGAATTTCCTGTGGATCTATTTATGGATCTGTTATATGCAAACTCAGCTTATGGTAATGCTAAGTCCCATTGTTTTGGATTTTCCCTAACGATGCACCTTAACAGGTTTCCCAAACTCTGATTTACCACCTCTATTTTCCCATTAGTCTTAGGATGATAGGCACTACTGAACTATAATTGAGTTCCCAATTTCTTCCATAAAGTCTTCCAGAAGTGACTTAAGAGCCTTATGTCCCTATCTAAAGTCATGGTTTTTGGAACACCATGTAAACAAACAACTTCTCTAAAAAATAAATCTGCTACGCTTGTCGAATCACTTGTTTTCTTGTAGGCAATAAAATGAACCATCTTAGAAAATCTATCAACAACCACAAAAATTGAGTCATTACCTCGTTGTGTTTTTGGTAATCCCAAAACAAAATCCGTACTTAGATTTGTCCACGACACTTTAGGAAAAGGCAATGGCATATACAATCCTGTATTCTATGGATGGCCTTTCCATACTTGACAAATTCGACACCTCTCCACATATCTTACCACATCTCTTTTCATCTTTGGCTAATAGTATTTCTTTACTACCAAGGCTATCGTCTTATCTTTACCATTAGAGTATTTTCTCCTAAGGGTTGTAATTTCTTGGAAAAGGGCCTTCCCATGGACAAGGTGCCCTGTAACCAATCTTGAATGCCTCTATTCGTGTTATGCCCCTTGACTGAACCATGTCAGCCTCCATTTTGTGAATCTTATCTTTTAGACCAACATCTTCCATTTGGTTGTTGTAATTATATGCATATCCCTGTTCCTAATAAGCTTCATGGCCAAAATAGTTTTCGCATTGCTGTTGTGGATAGGTATAGTGATTTTGAATCTGCTCATAATTCTGATTTGGAGGAGTTGTGAAAAGCATTGGAGGTGGAACATACTGTTGTTGCCGCAGGTGTGATTTCCATGAAGGGAATGAAATCATGATTGCACAACCTCATGGAATGGGATAAAATGAAAGAGATGGAAGAAGAAAATGGATGAAAATGATTGGAAATAGATGGAAAAGGTCTGCAACTCATAGGATGGGTTGTTGAGCAGATGGAATTGCTAGATGTGCTTGAAAGTGCCTCGAAAGGCTGAAACCTTCACCAAGAGCACATCGAACTTGATGAAGTGAAGTGGTAAGGTGCTTCAGATCTGTCCCACTGGCGTGCCAAAACTATTAGTGTGAAATCACAACACCCCCGAATGATGTCATGGATCTTCCTTTCTATGGCAAGGTCATTTGGTGTGATTTCCATCACATTGGATCATTCCCCAAGTTGTGGGACTTGCAAATGGGAATGATCCTCCAGAGAAGGTTGGTTCCTCTTCATAATCCTAGCACTAAACTACTTCTAAGGAAGGAAATGCAACTATCTACTCCTAATCTAACAATTCCCAGGGACCAAGGAGAGAGAGAGCATGAAAATAAAGAAATCCTACACTACAGAGGTGATAGCACCGAGAAAAGGGAACTGCTGATCACAAACCCAACTGCCTGAAATGGAGAAAGGTGAGCAATGGTGAGGATGGACAGATGCATCACAGACCAAGGATAAAGTTCACACAGAACACTGTTTCGAACCCCTTAAACACAGCTCCCAAAACCTGCAATGGACATCAGAGATATGCACAACATACCCTACAATGGTGAGAGGCGTGAATAGACAAAAAAATGAGCAAAGTATGGACAAAACGCATCACGAAACAAATTTTATTTCTCCAGGAGTTCACACAGTACACCATTAATGGGAAAGAGGCAAGAAAATGCCATTACAAAGCCAAGGGAGGAGGCTTAAACCCCACATTCGACCCTAGCGAAGAAAAAGAGAGGGGGCAGGGAAGAAGAATGAACAACCCTTTACAATGAATCATGCCCCTGTATTTATAGATTTGATCGAAAAGAAGAAAGAGAGAGGGAAGTGGGAAAAGTAAGTTAAAACTCAACCACTGCTGTTAATGCTTTTGATAAAATATGCCCCAAATATGTCTTTACTGCATGATTCCTTTTTTCGCCACCTTGAAAGAAGAGGAAACGATAGAAACAAATCGAATCCGATCTGGTTGTTGAGACAGATGGATCCTACATTGAATGCCCGAAGACGTTTCCTCCATTTTCCTTTACCTAACCTCCTCAAATTAAAGTCTCAGACCTCCATGGCATAGGTGAGGCCGAGATCTTTCCAATGGTGTCAGATTCGCAATATTTCGAGCCCTGAGTTGAAAGATATGCCCCTCTTGATATAACACGTGGAGGCACCTCACTCTTTTGGGTCTTCGCCTTGGGACCAACTCTTGGAGATGTGCCAAGCTGACACTTAGCGTTCTTTGCTTACACTTTTATACTTAGCGAATTTTGAAGACCGCCTTTTCCGCCTTTTGACTCTGTCTAACCATTTGCTACATGGAGGGCTGACGCAAGTTGGAGTCTACCTGTAACTTGGAGAACGGATTTAAGATGTGGAAACGGCCCGGCAGACTCGTTTCCTTTGCACAGGGTCCTTTAGTCTCTCTTGGCCTCTATCACTCCATGCTTGAGTCTTTCTGCAACCAATTTGCAGGATTTGAATGAGTCCTCTCAAGTTCCTCTTATGCGGGGTCGTGGCCGATCCAATATTTGACACACGGGTGAAATATGGATAACAATGTCTCTATACTACCTTTGACAAAAATATCATATTTCATTTTATATCCTACCTTAATGGTGATAATGTTTAAAGATTGATGTTTGCTAGTATAAACATAACAACTATAGTTTAGACACGATCTTTTTTTCAAGAATTTTTTAAAAGCAATTCACAGATCATGAAAATCCTAATGTACACACTCACACTCTACGAAATATCTCCTAATTATAACATAAATAAAATTCTTTTCATAATATTTTTGTTTTATTTTGTTGTGCATTTACATATTTAGTGTAACATACATCACCCCATAATATTACTATAAACATCTATTATAGGGACCTATATCTTTAATATAAACATCTAAATGTAATATAGAACAAGCATGTGAAATTTCATATAAACACATTCCATGGAGCCTAGAGTTATCTATATAGAACATGTGTAATGTGCTTCGTCTAAAGCGATGTATGAATAACCTTCTAAGGCTTAAAATATATTTAATGGACCCGCGAGGATGAGGTGTAAGGCAATAAATGGCAAAAGTATCTTTACGAAATCTTGAGACATCAAATCTATATACGTGGCACGGTATTATATTATTTTGACAGACAATAATGATATATATTAATTTCTGTAGTTTTAAATATTTTAAAATACATTTATTTTGTTTGGCATTTATTGTCACCCCGTCAGATTCTCAAAGTACAGCAATATTTTAAAACAGAAAATTACAACTTGTCTTTTTTTTGTCGACAATACAAAATATTGTGGAATATTATATCGGAAAAGATGAGGGATTTCAAGTCGTTCCAAAAGCTTTGTAGTCCCCTAGATTTGAAATTCTTTGAGAGAAACGTGATATTATTTCCAAAAAAATTTAATTATTTATTGTTTTTAAATAACTAGTAATTGAGCTTGATAGGGAATGGAGGACTCCTAAGAACAATAATGTGATGAGAGAAATAATTTTACGAATTTCTTTTCAACAACTAATAAATAACTTTATTACATGTATAGAATTAAGTGTTAAGAATAAATTTTACTTCCGCGTAGTAAGAGCTTAATAATTGTTGCCCTAAACTGTTATTTTATGCACGATACAAAAGAATGAGACTAACAATAATGAATGGAAATCAATCTTTTGCAATTGTTTTTCAAATAACTAATTGTAAAAAAATATAATGTGGATGTGTTGTAGCAAGTGAAGGATTAATTAGTAAATATGAACAATGTTAACAACACAAAACAAATAGTTACAGAATTGCACTACACAAATAGAAAATTGCCTGAAGTTGTTGAGATTAAGAAACACCCGAACAACTTAGATCGTGCCCATGGATGGAAGCTCAGTCATTCTTGGAAACCCCTTTTGCATAAGCTGACAACCCCTACCCACTCCCCCGTTGTTGTTGATTCCCTCTTCCATGTACTTCCATAATTCCTCTCTTTAATTTCCCCTCCTTTTTTGATTTTCCTCCTACTTCTTAGTATTCTATTTTAATTTAGTTATGTTCTTTTTAATTGTTTATTTTATCGTTTTTAGTTTAGTCATCTTCACATCTTTTTTGGAAAAACATGTCTTTTGTTAAAATTAATTATTTATACTTGTCTATTTTTCATTCATTATCTCAAGAAGATATTCACCCCGATGATGGTTCCAGTATGGGAATGGAAACGCTGTCCTAATCCTCTATGAAATATATCAATAAGTGTCATTATTCATTTAACCTACACTATGAACTTAAAATCTTTGATTATTAGTCCATCTTTGATATTGAGATGAGGAAATCAAATGAATACTAATTTAAGGAAATCATAATTTTTCCATTGTCTTTTATAGATAATTCATGAAGGAAAAATTATCGTACTAGCTTTGTAGAAAGCATTAAAATCACTTATTAGAAGGAAATTTGCTTCAACACAACGAGAGCTTAACAAACACTTAACAACTCGAGAACATCAACTTGGGATTCTAAATATTTGGGTAACACTTTCAATCTCCAACACAATCTTCAACACTTTCACACATGAAAATAGGCTCCACAACCTAATAATCTCCCACTTGGAGACTAGTTTTCCTCTGAGCAAGCTTCTCAACCCTTCATTAGTTTCCATGTGAAGACCAACCAAAGCTGAACACAACTTTAGTTTTTCCCTTGTGACCACTTTGGTCATCATGTCTACAGAATTATGACTAGTATGAATATTCTCCAGCTTCAACTTCTCTTCCTCCAAAGTTGTCCTGATGAAATGATACCTTAACTATGTATGCTTCATTCTAGAGTGGAAAGCAGAGTTCTTAGCTAGGTGTATAACACTCTGACAATCACTATGCAGTTTTCCTTCCTCTTGCTTATGCCCCAACTCCTCAAGCAATTTCTGTAACCAAATCATTTCTTTGCCTACCTCTGTGGCAACAACATACTCAGGCTCTGTTGTTGACAAATCCACCAGCTTTTGTAGTCGTGAAATCCAGCCTACTATTGTCCCACCTACAGTGTAAACATATCTTGTCGTGTTCCTCCTGTTGTCTACATCTCCAACCATATCTGAATCTACATAACCAAACAAATTGGTGTATGATCCACTATATCAAAACATTGTCCCCGTGGTCCCTCTCAAATACCGAAGGATCCACTTTACTGCATGCAAGTGATCTCTGCCTAGATCACTCATAAATCTACTCACTACTTCCACTGCATGGGCAATATCAAGCTTGGTGTACACCATGGCATACATCAAACTGCCAACCACTGATGAGTAAGGTACCTTAGACATCTTGTTTCTCTCCTTCTCTGTCTTGGGACACTACTCCTTTGATAACTTGAAATGGCCTGTCAAAGGAGTCCCAACCGGTTTAGCATCCTGCATATTAAACCTCTCAAAGACCTTCTTAATGTACTCTTCTTGAGATAAAGTTAGCTTCCGTTCCTTCCTATCCCAAGATATCCTCATACCAAGGATTTGTTTGGCTGCCCCCAAATCCTTCATAGCAAAGGATTTACTTAGCTGCTTCTTTATTACTTTTATTTCCTGCATGTTTTTACCTGCAACCAACATGCCATCCATATACACACATGGGATAATATAACTGTCATCCTCAAATTTCTTTTTATACACGCAATGTTCAGAATGACATCTACTATAACCTTGCTCCATCATGAAGCTATCAAAATTCTTATACCATTGACGTGGAGCTTGTTTTAAGCCATACAAGCTCTTCTTCGGTTTGCACACCATCTCCTCTTTACCTTTGACCTTATAGCCCTCTGGTTGCTGCATATATAGCTCCTCCTCCAAATCACCATGGATAAATGTAGTATTTACATCAAGTTGTTCTAAGTGCAAGTCTTTTTCCGTAACTATTCCTAGAACAATTCTAATATAAGTCATCTTTACTACAAGAGAAAAAATCTCATCAAAATCTATACCTTTTTTCTGTGTAAACCCCTTGACCACCAATCGGGCCTTGTATCTTTTCTTTCCTCCTTCTTCCTCCTTGAATCTGAAATCCACTTATTCTGGAGTGCTCTTTTTTCTCTGGGTATCTTCACCAAATCCCATGTCTAGTTTTCCATAGGAGCCTGATGCTCCTCATCCATGGCTTGTCCCACTTATTTCTGACATCTACCTACATTACTTCATCAAAGAACTTTGGCTCTCCACTATCAGTGAGTAATAAATAATAAAGAGAAGGAGAAAAATGTTCAGGTTCTCTTCTTACCCTATAAGACCTCCTCAATATAGGAATTTGGGGTTCCTATTGTGGAGGTTCCTGAATTGATTCATGTGTCACTTTCCCATCTGGAAGATCCTCTACCGTTTCATATTCTTTCTTGGATTCTTCCCTATTTTCCTGCAACTGCTGCTTATACATGAATTTCTCATTAAAGACCACATCCCTAAATTGAATGATTTTCTTGTCCTTAATAATCCAACATTTATATCCAAATTCATCACCACCATAACCAATGAAAGTACATTTTTCTGATTTGTCCTCTAGCTTGGTCCTATCATCCTTGTCTATATGGACAAACACCTCACATCCAAAGACTCTAAGAAATGAATAATCAAATTTCTTACCATACCAAGCCTCCTCAGGTATGCCTCCATCCAAGGCACTTGAGTGTTCTTTGTTTATCAAGTACACAGTTGTGCTCACTGCTTCTACCCAAAAATAAAGAGGTAGTCCTGCATGTAACCTCATGCTCCTAACACATTCCATTACTGTTCTATTCATCCTTTCTGACACCCCATTCTACTGTGGAGTTCCTAGAACCTTCTTTTGCCTGCAGATTCCATTCTTAGAACAGTAATCATTAAATTCATTTTTGCAATACTCCCCTCCATTATCTGACCTGAGACATTTTAGCTTAAGACATGTTTCATTCTCTACCAAGGCTTTCCATTTAACAAAAGTTTCAAATACATCAGATTTGTTTCTAATACAATAAACCCAAACTTTCCTTGTTACATCATCAATAAAAGTAACATAATAACTTGAACCCCCAAGAGATGATACTTGATCCGACCCCACACATTAGAGTACACCAACTCTTACTTACTCTCTTTCTTTGTAGGTCCAACCTTGAGAAACCTTACTCACTTTTGTTTCCCATATATGCAGTCCTCACATAACTCTAAACTTGTTTTTGTATATCTGGGAAAATCCTTCTTTATGATCTTCATGCCTTTATGGCTCATATGATCAAGCCTATAGTGCCACAAATATTGTATCTACTTCTAAAGCCACAATATTACAAACATTAGTGCTATAAGTGGTTAGATACAAGGTTCCAACCTTCTTACCTCTTGCCACCTCAAGAGCACCCTTGGTAACCTTCCAAGAGTCCGTTGTAAATATCACAATACAACCATCACTTCCCAGCTGGCCTGCCGATATCAGATTTTATTTTAAAGTAGGCATATGTATGACATCCTTCAATAGCCATGTATTCCCATTCTGCATCTTAACCCGAACAGATTCTTTTCCAACTATACTGCAAGGCTCATCATCACCAAGAAAAACATGCCTAGAATCCCCTTGAACATAATCAACAAAATAATGTCTATCTGGAGTAGCATGGAAAGAAACCCCCGAATCTAAAACCCAAGATTTAGTAATATTGTGAAAAGAAAGAATCAAAGCATCCTGACATACATTTCCCATTAGCACATTTACCTCCTTGGTTTCTTCCTATTGTTTCTTCTTGTCTCGAAGTTCCTAATGGTCCTCCTTTGCATGTCCAGAATTTCCACAGTGCCACCATACTATCTTTCTTTTGGATTTTGACCTTGCCTGATCCTTTGATTTTCCATGGCTTCCTCTATTATTTTATCTACCTCTAGTTTCCAATGTCAAATAATTCCTTGAAGTAGAAGATTCCCGAAATATTTTTCTTTGCATTTACTCACTTAGAATCACCCCTACAACATCCTCAAACTTCAAATTTGAGTTAGCTGGAACCGAGTTGCTTACTACCATTACCAGGCTATTCTAACTCTCAAGTAAAGAGCACAAAACTAATAAAGCCCTAAATTCTTCATCAAATTCTATTGTAATTGAAGCTAGCATATTTACAACCATATTAAAATCATTTAAATGATCTGCTACTGAACCATTCTCAGACATCTTCATATTAATCAACTTTTTCATTAAAAATATTTTATTTGAGCTAGAGGGTTTTTCATACAACTTCCCTAATGCATCCATCAATTCTTTTGTAGTCTTTTCCTTTGAAACATTAAATAATACCGAAGATGCAAGACACAACCAAATTTTCCCAAGTGCCTTCCTATCTAGTAAATCCCATTCCACATCCTTCATTGTCGAGGATTTGTTCACCTTATTAGACAGTGGAATATAAATATGCTTTTGATAAAGGTAATATTCCATCTGCATCTTCCAAATACTGAAATTCTGCCCGTTGAATTTATCAACCCTCGATCTTCCATCATCTCTCATAGCTCCCACTCAGGATAAAATTTCCCTATGATTCAACAATTTAGCAAACCAAACCAGACTCTGATACCAATTGTTAGGAAATAAGTGATAAAATATGTGGAACAATCCCTCATAGAATCTCAACAATAGGAACTAATATGCAGAAAATATTATAGATCTAAAATAAAAGTGCAGAATAAAATAACACAACACAACACAAACAGATAGTATTTAATGTGGTTCACCCAATTTGGGCTACATCCACCAAGAATCACTTGCTTAAATTTTATTACAAGCCACCACTCTCTTAATACAATACCCAGATCTATTTGGAGCTATACTCAACAAACTCTACAGAATTCACACCCGAATTCAAAACACACCTGCAATGTTACATCATATTTCTACCATATGCATAAAACCATATATGTAGACAACTTCTTAAGTAGTTTTACAAAACCATGGGTCAAAACCATCCCTATGGGTCGAAAATCTGGCCCATATGAGAAAAGAGTGTTTCCTAGTATATCGAGCATGTTTTAAGGCCAAAAATAAACAGGAGCAGCGCCCTTGAACCCCTGCTACCGAGGGCTGTCGGCCCGGCCTCGAACCTCGGCGAGACAACTGTGGAAAGTGTAAAATCTTCAACACTTTCACACATGAAAACAGACTCCACAACTTAACACTAAAGCCCTACAAATCCCAAATTTTGTTTCATTCTGGTGTACAAATTTACACATCCAACCCATCAAATTATTTAAATTTGTAAATGGAATGGAATTTATAATATTTTCATGTAGATGATTTTACACTTTTAAGAATGAAGTTTTCATCTTCTACTTTTGTGTGCATCATTCAGTGTGAAATTTCATATATCTTTATCGAATTACTATTGACTCAATGGTGAAGATGTTTGGCTCTTAAAGTTTCCACCAGGGTTCAATTATTGTTGCAAGAAAAGTCAAAAGATGTAGTGTAATAAGGGATGAGGTCGGGATCGTGTCCCAGTTTAATTTAATGGAATGGATACCCCGCATTTCTTGGCCATTCAGTCTAAGAAATCTACCCACTTCATTATGGGCAAAGGTGGTCTGTGGACCTATCATATTTCAATCAAAAATAAAATAAAAAATTCATAGAGATTTCTCTTTATCTCGTTCATGAAATTTATCCTATAAGACATACCACACATAATATAAAATCATCAACAAATATATAAATATATTCTCATACAACCTCTTAATAAAATAGTATGTAACTATATCTGGATAATCTTTGCAAGTTCATTTCACCTTTAAATTGAATAATGGTAATGAGCATTTCTATACATTTCTATTTTAAATCTATATAATGATAGTAGTTCACTATTGCTTATTGAAATTATGTTTACATTGTTGTTGAGACTAGGTGGTCTAGTTGGTAATATTTAATTTTCCATTTTTGTGAACCTTAAACAATGACAGTTTCAAAATAATAGTCACATCCAAGATATGCATTCATGTCATACATGAGATCATGTGGTCTATCCATCTAAATAATTTGATTAGATGCTCGCAATGGCCCATCATCATGATTTTTAAACAATACCAATTCAAGGGAAAAGTATTGCACATCCAATATTTATATGAATATGATGTTATACTATATTAACAAGTAAATTTATACAAGATAATTAAAAAAAAAGGGTGATATGGATGCACTCCCCAAAACCAAATGACCAAACTAGGTTAAGCCTAGGAAAGTCAACTATAACAAAATAACAATAAGCACTGAAGCAATGAAATTATGTCACTGCTGCAAATTGTTAACCAAAAGTGTGTTTGCTAATGTCACAACCAACATATATTATGGCGCAAGGTGTGTATAAGGTGGGGGTGGTACCGCACTCCACCCCCACCCATTATTTTACTAAACAATGGGTGGGGATGTGATGAAACACCCCTCCCCCCACCCCACTCCACTAATATAAATAAAAAACACAATGGGGTTGGGCCGCGGTCCAACCCCAAAACACCCTTTTTTGTTAATTTATTAGCCATCGACCCTACACACACAACGAACCCCTTTTTCTTTGGTTCAAACAATTTAAGTTCTCAACTTAAGCCTTTAGGCAATTATGTGGTATTCACACTATAAAAGTTATATATATATATAATAATTGCATTTTTTGTCTTAGCTTATATTAAGTAATCTATCAAATTTAAATTTAGTTGAATAGAGATATAATAAAAAAATATAAGAGATGATAGGATGGAGGTTTTGGAGTAAATTTCACAACTAATAGGAGATGTAATTTTCTCTCTTAAGCAAGAGGTCTGTAGTGTTTACAATATGTAATTTCTTTCTGAATGTGACAACATCTTACTAAAAGTTACTGTTGGAACAATTTTACAAGGGAAGAGCAATAATGGCAACCCAACTATAAAAAATCTTTTTCTTTTCTTTTCAAATCAAGTTGCCAATTTTAGAAAAAGAAAAAGAATAATAAACATATATATACTTTCCATAATACAACACCATCTTTTAAAATGAGAGTCTTCTTGACACTTTTCGAACCCCGTGCGAAAAGGTCAACTTGAAACTTTTAAAGTTTCTTAGATTGGTTGGGTTAGACGTTTGACTATGTTTGGGGCAGCCATCTTGGATTGGGATAAATTTTTTAATTACTTGGTTTTAGACAGAAAGAGAACAACATACATCAAATTAGCAGTTGAAAGTGTTCTCCCAAAAGGAAACACCTTGTGTAAACCACCTCTCCAATGTATCATCTTCAGTAAGACAAAGCAGTAGCCTAGGAAAACTGTTGCAAGGCCTTGGTGAAGGCGGGAAAGATGGCATAAGTAAGGATTTACGTTATGAAGCATCAGTCTCAGTTGCACATTTGAAGCATGGGAAGGTGTAGTTTTACAAACAGTTTTGCATTTTCAATGAGCATCAAAAAGCATGATTGATTTTAATTTATTTCCATGATTAAGTGAATTATTAAGAGTTTTGAGTTGTATAGTTCATTTATTATCTTTTGGTGCTCAAAATTGTCTTGCCCCATTTTTCCTTTACAATTCATTGATTTACATCATCTGTCATATTTTATCTCCCCCGTGTTGCACCTGAGAAGTCTCTGCCTTCCTTTTGTTTCCATAATCAATCTGTTCCTACGCCGAAAATCACTTATGGATCCATGGTTAGCTCCTTGTTTCTCTGTTCCTTTGAAGGGGTTTGTAATTTGGGTCTCCCATTCTTTGTTCATCTAAAAACTCGGGCTTTCCCATTCCTTCCATCTTTCACAGTCGTAATTTTCTACCGTTGTCATTTTTTCTCTAAATACTTGAAGAGAAGAAAAATGAATGGATGTAACACGGAGGAATGTATTTGAGCCTTATAACATTTTTGAATCCTCTTTTTTTGGAGAAAATTTCATCTCCAAGCTCAAAATGGTCATCATTCTGCATTTTATGGTTTGATGGACATTTCTCCCTGTCAAATTTACATCCTTGCATCAATAGGAAACATGGCCTCATTTGAAGATATACTTTTTGGTTTGGCCTTGGAGTAGTGCTGGGAGGACACGTGGAGGTCTCCGATACTTTTCCCGGACTTAGATAAATTTTTATGTAGCTAATATAGTTTGGTACGACAGGGACACATGGCAAGCCCGTGCTCATTCAAAGTCTTAAACTTGAGTTTCATTTTGAAGAAGCACCAAAAGGACACTTGGAGACCTCCGTTCACTTTGTATTTTGCTTATAATTTTCAACGGCCAAAGGAGATTACCACGGACTCTGACACATGGCACCTTCCATTGAGCTTTAAGCCTTGAGACAATTTTTGTTGGGCTAGGAAACGTGGCGAGCCCATGCTCTTCTAATGTCTCAAATTTTTGGAACCATCTCAAGGTGCACCATTAGGATGCGTGGCAGTTTAAAAATTCATAATGGGTGCAGAGGTTTACCATCAGGGGTGACTTGGAGTTTTTCCCCCCCCTGATATTCAAAAGATTAAAACATCAATATAGCCCACAAGCTTGATAGAGGAAAGGTCAAAGCTTGCTCCAGTCAACAGTGGAGGTGCGGACCTTTGGAAGAAAAGTCAGAAATTTTACCTTTGTGGGAAAAGGAATTAAAAGTGAAAAAGGGAGCGTGGTTCTGCTAGGACCCACATCAGAAAACTAGAAGCAGAAAGGCAGAGCTTGGGGAAAACTTGGAAAATTTTCCCTTTTCCAAAAAGGAGATAAAATAGAAGATTTTAGCCACGGTTCCTTTGGGACCCATATTTGGACACCTGTTAGGCCCATTTTTTGAAGGCAGAGGGGTGGAGCAAAATGGAAATTTTTTCCATTTTTTTTCAAAAGGTTGTAAAAATTCAAAGGAAACTCCCAGGCCCGTTTTAAATTAAATCTTCCACATGGATGGCCCAAATTGAAAGAGAAGATGAACGGAAGCTGTGTTTGAATCTGATTTTCCCCCCATTTTACTGAAAAGATTCTGGAAGTGCGAGTCTTCATGATTTCTTTATATTTCCTACACGCAAAATAGAGAGGGGAATTAATTTTGATATCTAAGTTTGGTGGGGAAGATCAAGAGATGTCTTTCGCCATTAAAATGGTCTGACTATCGGGATCGATATGATATTTTGTTTTTCTTCTCTTGAGAATGCAAAGAACTAGATTCAACAGATTAGGGGCAGAAGTGGTTAGCGAGTGGAATAAAGAGTAATCTACCAGAAGGAGGAGTTGAATGCGGGAGATATTTGAAGATATCTTCCCCCTGAGCACCTGATAAATTTTTACAGATCTGATCCTGGGAATCGTGATCGTGATCACGGAAAGCACTGGAGAACTCAATGTCTAGATTTTTTGGGGGGAAACTTTGTTGTAAAATATTATAAATTGCATGAGTTTATCGTGTAAAGGGTTGGAGTGTTAGGGGTCAAGAATGATTTTTCTAATAGAAGAAAGCTTGATATATTTCATCCTTTTGAGGAGCCATTTGAGAAGCCTGTATATTTATTTTGTATTGAATTTGATCGTGTCCAGGTGGTTACGAGTGTACAACCATTGAAAAGCTTTGATATTGTTCTAGAAACTTTCCCCTATTGATAAATTTAATCAAACTCGAGTTATTTTGTGTTGATCTTGAGTAAAATGTGTATGTTTCATTTTTGAATGTCTGCAAATAGTTTTTCTTGTTCCTATCACAATCTTGTATTAAAATATTTCTAAATCACATAGGTTTTAATCATTGTGACTATTTAGTGGCATCTGCAATTTCATCTCTTAGAAGAGCTTTCATCTAGGAATGAAATAAATGATTTAAAATCACTCTTGTTTCATCTGTTGATACAGGTTGTCTGTAAGCCTCTGGGTGTACCTCAGGCGTGATTGGGATTAGATCTTGATGTTTTTTTGGGTTTTCTAACTCAAGCCTTCCTGCTAGAATCTCATAGATTGTGTGAAAATGTGCAAATTTGGGCCTCCATTGAAGCACATATTCTGGTTAAAGAAACATTTTAGTTGTTTTATTTTAGCATTCAGTTGGTTTAATCTTCCATTTTTTAAGATCTTTCAAGGATCTGGTGAATAAAGTTCATCCTACCTCACCTCCAACCAAAATCCATTTAAAAACATCCAATCCTACCTGTACTACCCCTATTTATCCTATGTGTGTACAAATGCATAATTTCTGTTACCAACACATGTAGAAACAATCAGGATTCCAAATTTCTTTAGTAGCCTGAACCTTACCCAGAAAATATCTCCGCTATTTAGAGTGACAAATCGTGAGAGTTATATTTTGTTGCATTGATCATATTTTCTCCAAGGTCTCATTAACAACTTCATTAGGAAGGATATCCCCATCTCCTCCATAAACAATAGACTACCAAAAGGGTTCTCTTACATTGGTTGAAAGGCACAACCTAAAATAGTGAGGATAGATCAAATCCTCTTAAGGTGTTACCCACTCCTTTCAAATCTTGATTGCTAAAAATTTAGATAGATCATTTCCCCAGCTACAAAACGACATACATAATCATCTATCTACCTCTAAGTGTCCTATTAAATCCATGATGTTGCTTGGCCATTGAAGGAGATTAAATTTGGGTAGCAACATGCTTCTGGTGCCGTTGTCGGGGATATAGTGGTTACAGTTCATATTTAGACCCTGGTAAAACACTTCTTATATGCTCTAAATTCTAATACATTATTTTAAACATCATCTTGTGTTTGGGCCTGTAAGAAGTATTCAAAGTTACAAGTGTTGTGTGCAATTCTTTTAGTTTTCACACCTGGTGCACTAGATTTCATTGATAAATCTTAGGTAAAGAAAAGTTCATAATCTTTCTATTTCAAGTTTCTAGTGTTGACAAACATTTTACATATCATATGTAGTGCATTTTCACAACTAAGGTGGAAATATCCTTAGTGGTGACTCCCTCTTGATCTGATTCTTAATGAAGGACCAATGTATCTTAAACCTCTGTTAAGTGAGATTTATCACTAACCTTTGCAAGATATGGAAGGAAGAAGGTATCTGTCTTCTGCTAGGGATCCTGCCAGGACATTATTTCTAGAGCTAGGAAAAGTACAAATTCAGAAGGAATAAAATCATGGAGAGTTGTTGGAAATCAACAGGAAAGAAAGAGGGATCCCCATTAATGAAAGTGATCGGCCTATTATTGAGGACTATTGCAATTCAAGTGCTACTGAATCAGGTAGCCTCTTTATGGAATTGAATTCTCCAACTAGAGATGGGCCTTCATTTGATTTTGAAAAGTTTGCTTCTCATTCTGCACCTGTCTTTTCAAAAGTTAATAGGGTTTTCCAAAAAACAAGGCCTTTAGGGGATATCCATTTTGTAATTTATAGCTCCTATGTTCCAAAGACACTCTGCCCCTTATCAATTTGTCACCCCTCTTGGGTCACCTCTTCAAAACAACATGGCCCTAGCCCCCACCCAAACCTCCTTTTTTTGTAAACACCTTTGGACCTATAAAGTTTGTGGGAATGGATAGTTATCCCAATGCAAGTGCCTGAAGATGTAAGGAACAAATTACCAAAGTTCCAAGGAAACAACGCCATAACTTGGTGATCAACATCTAAAGATTTTTGTCAATATGATGGAAGATTTTGGGATTGAACATGAAGATGTATATATCAAACTATTTATCCATACTTTGGAAGAGGATGCAAGGGACTAGTATAAAGCATTTCCAGATAATTCCATTGATTCTTGGAATGAGATGAACAGTGCCTTTAGATTGTAGTATGGTGATAGATACTGACCCTATGTTTCTTCTATCAGAATTTGAAAATAATCAAAAAGAACCCTAATGAGTCAGTACATGATTTCAACACAAGGTTCAATAAGACTTTGAGAAGATTTCCTGTTAACTTGACAGGCCATGTGATGAATCATGTTTCATCAAATATTCTAGATGCATTTGATAAGAAAGTCTGATATACTACTTGACGGACAAGAACCCTACCAATTTGAGGCAGGCCTTCACTATTGCTTTGCAAATTGAAAATAACATCAAGGCAATTGGAAAGCCTCCAAAAAGGGAGGGTGTGACACTGAGTAATCTAGAAAATCCTCAAACAAAGTAAGGCTGCTGATTTGGAAGAAGTTGTTAAAACTTTAGCAAGGGTTGTCAAAGAAATATCATACAAATTATCCTAAGCAGAAAAAGGGAATCGAGTAGAGTTCACAAGGTCAACACAAGAAACAAAGCCAAGAGAGGTTTACAAATCACCAAAGATCTGATGATAGAGACAACGGACCTATTGGATTTGGAAATAAAAAGTCCTAAGCCAGGGATAACAAAATGGTACCTAATCCTTTGGCATCCAGAGTTGCTATTGTGGGGGAGATAAATGTCATTGATTAGTGTGACAAATGTTTCATGCCCCATGCTCCATGTGAGGTAGACCAATAAGAAGTTGAACAAGAAACAAATGATGAAATTGATGATGATTCTTGCATGATGGAGATCCCTGCAAGTTCTCTAAGGGAAGCAACTGCAACTGAGGTAATAAGTGCTAGAAATGCTACTATTTTTTGGGATTACATCTACAAGGTACCTCTTCTTCCTCCGTCTCATACTTTAGAAGTAGACACTGTACAATATTTTGAATTTCCCATTAATGATTTTGAATACTTGAGGGCATTAATGATTCAAAAGTATGACGGAGGAGTTCCTTCAAAAGAAGATAGGTAACTATTAATGAATGTTACAGTTGCCCAAGAAAAGGAGCACAATACCAGAAGTAAAGCTGCCAAGTGGCCACAAGCCAAGTCAAAATTTCCATTGCTTACCAAAGAAACCCCAAAGAAAAATGCATCTGGCAGAGAGCTTGTTTCCCCAAGACAAACTTGTGTTCCTCCCCATGCCCAAACTGAAAAGAATCCCATTCCATCTGATGCATTTTCCAATCTTTCTCCTAGTGCTACTTTACCCAAATTTGTTCCATATGACATTGCCAAAGTTTTGAGTCAAATCAAAATTCATGTCCCAATTGTTGAGTTGCTTATGATCCTTGAGCACAAGAAGAGGGCTTTTGAATTTTTAGGATTCAAAGAGGAAGATATCATACAAGGAAAAGATGTAAACAAGGTTGAGATTCCCCTTATTGTTGTAGTATTAGAAAAGCCATAAGTGTTGGAAGAGCTGGGGGAACCACCAGAGGTTTATTTAGGAACTTATTTGGTTAAATCTCAGCTGAATGTAGATCCATTCTTCACTACCGTGGTTATCAAAGACAAGTTGTTACATAACTGTATGTTTGATTTTGGAGCTTCATGTAATGTCATGCCTCTTGAGGTCATGAATGAATTAGGTATCAAGGTAACAACAACATATGGGAAGTGTACTGCTATGTACTCCATAGAGGTGCTAGTGGTGGTATGTGTGAATGGTCTGGTGGTACAGCTTGTAACCTACCTAGGTAAGAACCTGAAGCTTGATGTAGTCATTGTTGATTTTCCAGCCAAGTGGGGTATGTTGTTATCTAGAAAATGGGCTACAAGTGCTGGTGGTAGTGTGAAAATGGATAGGCCTTATGCCACTATCCCCATTGAAGGAAACTTGGTGAAATTATATGGAGAGAAGAAGATGATGTACTTGATTGAAGACCCAAGCAATGCATCTTATGAAGTTTTTCAAGTAGATGCAAATATTAAGAATTTTGTAAGTTTTGTGGATTTCAGGGAGTATAAAAGTGTTGAAAATAGAGCTCCTAAGTATGCTGTTTTTTCTGGGAATTTGGCTATGATTCAGTCTTGAAAAATGTTAAAGAATTTGACTCAAACACACTCGACGATCTTCAAAGAAGAAAAGGAGGTATATTTTGAGTTGATAAAGACGTATCAGGATTTTTTAGCATGGTCATATCCAGGATGGTAGGCACTTGAGGATTTTACTTGATTGTTTTCTTTGAATCAAGGTGAATATCATCTGTACAGTGTATAGTTTGTTGGTTTTTGTTTTTGTCTCTCATGTTTTTTGTTCGTTCTGGCCCATGGTGGCCTATTTTTTGTTGGTTTCTCTATTCATTTTTTGGGGATGGTCCTGGTTTTGTGATATGCAAGTTGACTCCATTGCCCAATGGATATTTTTGGCACTTGGTCTACCTTTTTTCTTGTGGCATTCGCAGGGAGTGCCGATCCCCGAGTCAGAGCCAATATTGGTGCTTAAAATTGTCTCGCCCCCCTTTTCCTTTTCAATGCATTGATTTAAAGCCTCTGTCATATTTTATCCCCCCCATGTTGCACCCGAGACATCTCTTCCTTCCTTTTTTTTCCATAATCAATCCGTTCCTAGGCCGAAAATCACTTATGGATCCATGGTTAGCTCCTCACTTCTCTGTGACTCTGAAGGGGTTTGTAATTTGGGTTTCCTGTTCTCTGTTCATCTAAAAACTTAGGATTTCCCATTCCTTCCGTCTTTCACAGTCATGATTTTTTTCCCTTATCATTTTTTCCCTAAATACTTGAAGAAAAATGAATAGACGTAGCACAGAGGAATGTATATGAGCCTTATAACATTTCTAAATTCTCTGTCCTTGGAGAAAATTTCATCTCTGGGCTCAAAATGGTCATCTTTCTGCATTTTATAGTTTGACGGGTGTTTCTCCCGGTCAAATTTACATCCTTTCATCAACAAGAAACGTGGCCTCTTTTTATTGGACGAAGCTTGATAGGGTACTTCATAAATTTTATGAATTGCCTCAACTTACATATTTGTCCACGTGGAGGAACGACGCTCATTTGAAGATCTTCTTTTTGGCTTGGCCTTGGAGTAGCGCCAGTAAGACACATGGAAGTTTCTACTACTTTTCCTAGACTTAGACAAATTTTTATGCATCTAATACAGTTTGGCGGGACAGGGACACGTGGCGAGCCCGCGCTCTTTCAGAGTCTTAAACTTGAGTTTCATTTTGAAGAAGTGTCAAAACGACACTTGGAGACCTCTTTTCACTTTGCATTTTGCTTGGATTTTTCAATGGCCAAAGGAGATTGCCTCATAATCTAACACATGGCGTCTTCTGCTGAGCTTTAAGAATTGAGAAAATTTTTGTCGAGCCAAGACATGTGGCAAGCCCGCACTCTTCCAAGGTCTCAAATTTTGGGGACCATCTCAAGGTGTGTCATTGTGATGCGTGGCAGTTTTAAAATTCAGAACGGGAAGGGAGGTGAACCATCAGGGGTGACTTCGATTTTTTCCCCCCCTAATATTCAAAAGATTAAAACATCAATATGGTATGCAAGCCCGATAGAGGAAAGGTCAAAGCTTGCTCCAGTAAACGGCGGAGGTGCAGACCTTCGGAGGAAAAATGGGAATTTTTCCTTTGTGGCAAAAGGAGTTAAAAGTGAAAAAGGGAGTGTGGTTCTGCTGGGACCCACAACAGAAAACTAGAAACAGTAAAGGGGAGCTATGGGGAAAAATTGCAAAATTTTCCCTTTCCTAAAAAGGAGATGAAATAGTAGATTTTAGCCGCGATTCCTTTAGGACCCACATTTAGAAACCTGTCAGACCCATTTTTCAAAGGCGGAGGGGTGGAGAAAAATAGAAAGTTTTCCATTTTTTTGAAAAGGTTGTGAAAAGTCAAAATAAACCCCTGGGCCCATTTTAAATTGAATCTTCCACGTGGATGAACCAAATTCAAAGAGAAGATGAACGACAGCTGTGTGTCTGAATATGATTTTCCCCCCATTTTACTGTAAAGCTCCTAGAAGTGTGAGTCTTCATGATTTCTTATTATTTCCTACATGCCAAACAGAGAGGGGAGTTAATTTTGATATCTAAGTTTGGTGGGGAAGATCTAGACATGTCTCTTGCCATTAAAATGGTCTAAATATCGGGCTTGATCTGATCTTTTGTTTTTCTTCTCCCGAGCATGCAAAGAACCAAATTCAATAGATTAGGGGTAGAAGTGGTTGGCGAGTTGAAGAAAAATTAATCTACCAGAAGAAGGAGTTGAATGCGGGAGATATTCGAAGAGATTTTCCCCCTGAACACCTAACAAATTTTTGTAGATCTGATCCTGGGAATCGCGATTGTGATCGTGGCAAGCACTAGTGCACTCAATGTCTGGATTTTTTAGAAATTGCATGAGTTTATCATGAAAAAGGGTTGAAGTGTTAGGGGTCAGGACTAATTTTTCTAATAGAATAAAGCTTGATAGAGTTCATCCTTTTGAGAAGTCATTTGAGAATCCTATATATCTCTTTTGTATTGAATTTGATTGTGTCTAGGTGGTTGGGAGTGTACATCAATTGAAAATATCTGGGATTGTTCTAGAAGCTTTACCCTACTGATAAATTTAATCAAACTCGATATATTCCATGTTGAATTTGAGAAAAATGTGTCTGTTTCATTTTTTAATGTCTGCAAATAGTTTTTCTTATTTCTATCGCAATCTTGTATTAAAATATTTGTAAATCACACAGCTCTCAATCCTTATGACAAATTGGTGGCATCTATAATTTCATCTCTCAGAAGAGCTTTCATCTGGGAATGAAATAAACAATTTAAAATCACTCTTATTTCCTCTGTTGACAGAGATTGTATGTAAGCCTTTGGGTGTACCTCAGGCGTGATTGGGCTTAGATCTTGATGATTTGTTGGGTTTTCTAACTCGAGCCTTCATGCTAGAATCTCATAGATTGTGTGAAAAAGTGCTAATATGGGCCTCCATTGAAGCACATATTCTTGTTAAAGAAACATTTTAGTTTTTCTGTAGCATTCTGTTGGTGTAGACTTTCAATTTTGTAAGAGTCTCTCAGAGGATCTGGAAAATCAAGTTCATTCTGCCTCACCTCCCACCAAAAATTCATTTTAAAACAACCAATGCTACCCATACTACCCCTGTTTGTCCTATGTGTAAACAAATGCATAAATTTATACTACCAAAACATGCAGAAACAATCAGGATTCCAAATGTCTTTAGTAGCTTGAACCTTTGCCATAGAGAATATCTCCACTATCTAGAGTGACAACTCGTGAGAGTTAGATTTTGTTGCATTGATCATATTTTCTTCTAAGGTCTCCTTAACACCTTCATTAGGAAGGATATTTCCATCTCCTCCATAAACAATAGGCTACAGAAAGGGTTCTCTTACCTTGGTTGAAAGACACAACCTTAAATAATGAGGATAGATCAAATCCTCTTAAGGTGCTACCCACTCCTTTCAAACCCTGAGTGTTGAAAAGTCAGATAGACTTCACTTCCTCAGCTATACAATGACATACATAATCATCTATCTGCCTCTGAGCATCTTGTCAAATCCATGATGTTGCTTGGCCTTTGAAGGAGATTAAATTTAGGTACCAACATTATCCCATACAAATGAAGAAAGTAAAGAAAAGAAAGACAGGACATCTCATTGCATGAAAAATAGTTCATTTATTCATTAGGAATAACAGTACAATGATCCCACACAAGTCGTGGTAAATAACTTTTAAAAGCAAGTGCATAAAATAAAATGCATGTGTGTAAAGCTAAGAGAAAAAGAGAAAGGGAGATCCATCATTTCCTATTCAAATGGATTATCCTAGTTTATTTTTAGTTGTCCTTTCCACTCTTGCCAACATCTTTAATAGCTACGTGAAAGAGAGAATAAAAATATATTTAGATCTCCGGACTTCCTTTTGTGTTGTACTCAAAGTTTTAATAGATGGAATTTCTTAAAATCATACTCGAAATTGAAAATAGTATAGAAATTAATATATAGCTATTTTCATCAAGTTAAAAGTTCAGGTACAGACATTATAATCATGCTAAAGGGGATCAAGGATTAAGAATCAACTGAAACAGATTACAACAATAGAAATAAATGCTTTCAAAATATCATAATTTTATCAATTTTCTAGGAAACATATTGATATTACAGGAGCTTTGTAAGATATGCAAGCTCATTCAACAATTTTCAACACAGTTTCAACCAAGTGCAGCCAATAAAACTATTAGTAGATACTAATGAACCATTAATAAGTATCATCAAGCTTGTATCAATGAAATAAATCTCCAAACAACTACATCTTTAGTGTAAGGGAAGAAATTCCCTCAATGTCTCATTTCCAGTTATAAAAGTTGGCCTTGTGATCAAGGCTAGTAAGTGGAAATTTGGGAGGAACTGAGTCTATCAAAGTGAGTTGAGGAACCCATAGTCACATTAATACATAACCGAGCACTTATTAATCTAGTTTGAGACTTAGTAGCATGGTTAACAACTATCAACACTGCCATGGATCTAGTTATCCCTAGGAAGACTTCAGGCTCTCAAAACTCCAAGGGAAGGGCATGCAGACTAATCCATACTGAGAGGGGCTGAAATGTGAATTCATGGGGCATTTTTGGCTCCCATCGATGGAGGCTACAAGCCACATTACCATAAAACTAAGGGGATCCCATTAAAAGTAAACTAAGCGGTGGAAAAGGTGAACTGATCAATGCTTCATATGTAGGGAGAATTGTAATTCTGATGGGCTATGAAACTGTGCATCCAAATGTTACTAAAATGGTCCAATTAATAAAAGTTTTGGTAGAATGTTTCCTTTTTACGTGTTATTGCCAACATTCAGTATGTAGAGAGAACTGCAATTTTGTAGATTTGGCGGCATATTTCTAGTAAAAGAGTTCCATGAGAGATCTCATACTTGTAGGATGGAGATTCTGCTAATGCTTAAAGGAAATTCTACCATGAAGTTGTTGGTAGACAAGTATTTCCATGTTGTGGAGATATATATCCATTAAACAAATTTTGATACAAATCGAAGGATAATAGAGAATGTATGTCGAAAATTTTTATAGGTATCTTACTTGTAGGGAAAAATTTCCAGGGGAGGAATTTTTTTAAAGTATAGAATGGTTAATTGAATATTTTCATCTTGAAAAATAAGAGATGTTTATATGAAAATTGAGCACTTTTAAAAGGAAAATTTTGTAATATGCTAGTTTAAATTTTGAAAATCTAGTCAAATTTGCCAAAAATATGTATAATAATAACATATTTACTTCTAAATTTTTTTGTCCCAAGCTTAAATAATTAAGAATTGGAAGATTTGAGAGCCACAAAGGAATCATTACTATAAGTTCATTCCCTGTCAAATTCAGAATGTTGAGATTTTTTATGTTTAGATAATCAAAAGGGTAGAGGGATCGAGAGCTTGTTCAATGACATTAACAAATAATTGAGCTGAGATCTAGGACTGAATCCCATTTGACCTCCATTATCAAACTTGATTTTGTGAATAAATAAAAGCATGAGTGAGGAGACTTGTAGTGAATTGGTTAGAGATCTTTTTCCTATCTATTATATTTCTTTCAACATATTTATATAACTATCATTCTCATCGATTACACAAATCAACCCTTTCTATGATTATATAAATATTATTAGAAATAATGTTTTTGCATGAAATAATGAAAGGCTATGCAGACACGATTGCATCCATTCTATGTGGATCTTAACCGCCCACATAACCATGAGGTGCCATATAGAAAAAATAAATATTACATACCTAAATTAGACTTTTTAGCACCAGACTTGCCTTACCATGATACAAAATCTAACACAACAACAAATAATACATTTATTTAAACCACCCATAAACTAATTCTTTTCTTTGTGGATTCCAATCCATTGCTGACGGGTTTCTTGAGTTGGGATAAGAATTCCTAGATTCAAATTTCTGTTGGCAAAGTAACGGCTAGCAGTTTAGTAGAGATGGACAAATAATTGAGGACAATTACTTGTATATTCAGTTCTCTTTTTATTTCCCGCAAAGTAAATTTCCATTGGTAGAGTAGCTATTCAACTCTTTAAGACCCTTTTGTGCTATAAAACCTAAAACTCAGTGTACGCACTTGAAATAGTAGAAATGGTAGGAGTGTAGTGCCCAGTTCCTTTCGACATTGATCTTGCTATGATTTTTGCTAACTTTGGATTGGAGGCATGGACGTTGTTATCATATTTTCTCAGTAGACATTGATAGATGGTCATTATTATATTTGATTAGTATTTTTCTAGACATTATAAATATTTTTATTTTGGATATGTGGTGAATCATAATTTGAGTAATATGAATAGATTGATATTTCGGTATTGGTGATGATCTAGATTAACTTCCTTCTATATATACCGACACATTGGATTTTGATACATAGATTTTGTTAGATGATCTAACTAGGCTTGTGATCTTATTGTTGTCGATGAAATGAAAGAATTGAAATATCTTGCAATTAGAAATAATTGGTGAAATTACTTGATTCTAGCAATGAGTTAGTTGTGCTAATTGATATGTATATGTTTGTTTTATTTTTTTCATGAAATTGATATGGCCAAGAGGCCAGAGAGGTATTGTTTTGATTTTACAGGAAATTGTAACATGACAAAGAGGAGGGAATATGAGCCAAATAGTGAAGGAATTTTGGGTATTCGTAACAGGGGACCTTGGAAACTTGTGTTTTTGAATGTTGTTTTGTTGCTGATATTTTGTCAGAACGTCCCCATTGGGGGGTGGGCTGAAATGTGAACATGGGTAAATGTGTTGTTTTCCCTTTTCAATTTAATTATTTTGTGAGTATGTGATTTATTATGGCAAGGTGTTCTACTTCATTATTGTTAGTTAATGTGGTCTTATTTAAGTTGAAATCTTGCCTGGGCGTGAAGTATAAGGGTTACGTGGCAATTGAATGCTAGCTTCTATTTTCTCCTGATTGATCTAGCAAACACCCGCGTGAATATTTTCAATCTAACTCCTTGCATGATAGATTAAGTTTATACATGGATACCTTGGACATGAATATCTTCTTTTTTATCAAAATTCAGACTTAGCTGATACGTGGAGGTTTTTTTCTAGGAAATTGAGTTTATTTATTTGTTGTTTTTCCTTTGTAAACATTACATGGAGGACGTTTCCAAGATAACCTACTGCATATTGCGTGGAAGAAGATGTGCCGACAACATCTAAGGAGAAGTGAAGACATATTTTTATTGTTTTCTGAAGGCTATGTGGTCAATCTGGTTCATAACCAGCTGCTATGTGGTGGAAGAAAGAGCAGTGACATTCTTTATTCTTGTTTAATCTATTCATTTCCAAAGTGTGTTGTTCTTACATGCTACGTGGAGGAGAATTGTAGTGGAAATCACCCAAACCTGTAGAGAACAAGTTGATGGCAAAAAATAATCCACATAACTGCCAACGTGGAGAATATTATTTGTTTTTGGTTGTTCGATCCCTGCAATATCTAGAATTCTAAAAAGGATGTGAGCAGTGAAAAGACGTGGTCAAAAAGACATGCTTACATAATAATTAAAAAAAATACAATTAATTACTGGGAGAAGAAGCCTCTACCAAGGCAACATGGAGTCTCTCAAAGCCACACAAAATGACTAGTGCGAATAACACGATCGAGACTACTAAAATCCGCAGCATTGACTCATAATTCGAAGAACACCATCCATAATCTTATGAAATCTTTGGGTTCTACTTTACACTGCTCAATGAGCTACGCAACACAAGTAATCTTGTCTTTGATGAACTAGTTCGCAAAGGACTCTTGAAGTATTTCCTTTTTAACGTCAGTTACGAAGCAAAGTGCGTTCAAGAAGAATTAGAAGTCAGACACAACGCTGATTGCAAAGACAAAGAAGAATGCCCCAAAAAGAGTCATCATCTCTCAACACACAAGTATCATGAGCATCTATGAGTTGGTACTTCTCATCAGTGAGTAAAATTGTGATATCTATTGGAATCAATAAATAAATAAATAATTTTACATTTTCTATACCAAAACGTCTTCTCTCGGATGCTCAATTACTCAAAGGGCCAAATTTTGTGCCCTGGAAAACAAAGATGCAGACGATCCTTCAATTTGAAGGATTATGGGGCATTGTGACAAGATCTATGCTAGTCCCCATAGCCATTGATGAACTCATGAAATATGAAATGGCTAGTGCCAAAGCTCTAATGTTGATTATACTAAGTGTCAGTGATGACGTTCAACTGGATATCCATAATGCAGAGAAGACGAAGGAAGCCTCAGATAAATTAGAAACCATCTACGAAGACAAAAATCAGACTAAGATCCTCCACCTTCAGTCAAAGCTACACAACCTCTCTTTGGGGTCAAATGAGAAAGTTGAGGATTTCTTACGTCAGGTGGCTGAGCTACGAACGGAGTTATTAGCACTCGATGAAATGGTGGAGTAAAAAATTCTCTTGCTGATCACCTTGAGATCACTCCCTTCTTAATTTCGAGTGTTCATTATGAAACTGAATGTAGCTAGACAAAAAAATGGCATTCAAAGAACTTGTGAACTTGCTGCAACATGAAGAGGCCATCAATTCAGTCCAAGATGAAGCCCGAGATAAATCCCTTTTCTCAAAGCCACATCGTGGCCAGAAGTATCAAAAATATCCCCCTGAAAAAAAACACAAGCACATCCGCATCAAGGGAAGAAAGCTAAAAATTCCAAAAGGTGGTGTCAGATATGCAAAACCAATACTTATAACACTGGTCAATCCTGGTATAATGGCTTGAAACACGGATATTCAAGTTAAATAATCACATCAGGGTGTGAAGATTTTCAAAAGTCCAAATGACATCCACGTCGATGAAAAAATAAGGGACATCTCGTAGCTCAACAAGATGATGACTCTAATGAGGAGTCATCAGAAGAATCCAATTATGGTAAGAACCTTGTACTAGTCTCTTAGACTTCATAGCCCACGAAGAACGTATGATTGATAGATTTTGGTGCAAGTAAGAATATGTCAGGTGAAAAGAAACTGTTTGATTCACTGAACAAAAAACCCACTGGAGATTGGGTTTAGATAACAAATGAAAAAGAGTATGTTGCAGAAGGGAAATAAAATTAAGTGAAATCATTTTAAGATGAATGTAAATGATTCAAATAGGTCCTCTGTTTTACATACCTACACATGAGATTACTAAGTATGAATCCCCTTTAAATCCTCTCAAGCAAGAGTGTCGGCTTGACAAGAAGTGTCAAATGTAGCTAGAGTTACAAGATGAGTTTGGAGATAAGGGTGTTTAATCACTCAAGTTGTGACCATGGTAAGGTGCATAAAATTTATAATTGAATTTCTCCTGGTAACATGCAACTAATACTTAATTTCCAGGAATCCAAACTTGGTTGAGTGTTAAATCATACTCCTTAAGACATGGATGACTAAGCACTTAAATGTTGTAGATAGGATGTATGATTAGTGGTACTTACTTACAGAAAAATTGGCTAACCTTAGTAATTAAATGTTAATATAAAAAGAACATGTATTTTATTTACTCTTGAACTCATAAACCTTACTTTTTCATGAGAAACTTGTTGCAATGGATTTAAATTGAAAACCAAACAAACATACATCTTTGAAGACAACCCTTAGGGAAAAAAATAGTGGCTCATGTGGGAATATATGTCCCTATAAAGTTTTTTACATATTTCTATTGTGATAGGGGAAACAAGAAAAATTAGGAGGAACTAGAAGTGAAAATTTAAGTAAAGTAAGGATAACATAGTATATTTTTAAGAAGAATTAAGGACCACAAGAAATATATTTTCAACAGTTAGGGCCAATAACGAAAGATAAAGGTAATAAAATTGTAAACTATGAAAGTGTGGTGTCATGGATTGTAGTCTCTTGTGTACGTAAATGGTGTTGTGTGTAACTAAATGCCCTTTTTACTAACTAGTGAATTAAAAAATTAATTTAAATAATATAGGTGATCCTTATTCAATGTGTTATATCGTAATCTAAATTTTAAACAATATAAAAGGAAATATAGTAACATAAGAAGGAATGTAAGATTCACATATTATGAGCCTTTCTAGAACTTAAGTTTAAGATTGAATCATCATTGTAATAACTATAAAATTCTAAAGGTATCGTGTCATGGGAAGAATCTATCTATAATATTATACTATTGTTGAATCATTATGTTGTGCCTTGTCATCTGAAAAAAAAGAGGTGGCCTTAATGTGCATCATGTGGTTTTATGTCTTCTATGTGGGTCATTATTTGTGAAAACATATCTTTTGTTGTGTGTCATCGTAAGTGATATCCTGTAGTGTCATGTATACTCCAATTTAATTCAAAAAATATATTATTCCAGTATTTTTACTGTTGTATTTATGTGTGTAAAAAGTGGGTGTTACACATAATGGTTAACAAGATTCAAGGGAAGAACTCCAGTAGTTGTTTTAATTGCACAATACAATGGAAGTGGCATATTTTCACCCATGAAAGTTATTCTCGGTGGAAATTTTTTGTTTCTAACCTTCCTCTGCAATATTTGATGGATTTGGCTTTAATGATCACTGCAATTGTTTAATTCATTTCCACCCTTTATGATCTTCGATTAGGATTTGTGGGTGCCTGAACTATGAAAGCTCTTTTATCCCTTTTGTTTAGTTTTGCAGACCTTTCATTGAGCCCTGAATCTATTTCTTGCATGAATTTGAAAGGTGTAGATCCTTGTGGCTCTAATTGGGAAGGGGGTTACCTTCTTCTGCTCAAAAGTTACCTCGTTGTATACATCTCATGCTTCTTTCTCATAATCATCAAATTCAGGTGCAGGAGTATACAATATTTATTATTCTATATTGGTGCATGAGCTTATCAAATATGAATCTTAAAGGAACTTTTCATAGTGACATAGGCTCTCTAAGTGACCTCCAATCACTTTTAGTAATGGATTTTACATGTCATTCTTTTTCCATGAATTCTTTAGCTATGTATGGGTATTATTATCTACTGTGTTTTGTGACACGAAGATTTATCCTACAACAAACAATTAACTAGCTAGATCTCAAACTCCATCGGTCAATTGCTTCACCTCGATACATTGTAAGCTTGTAAAATGTGAATTTGGAAGGACAAGTTCCCCCCAATATTTTTAGCTTGCCATAACTTCAATCAATGTAGGTATAAAGAATTATATAACTCATGAGCTTTGTTTTCCATTATTATAAGTAATGTTTGTTGTGTCTATCTAGAGTTGAAAAATTTGAAACAAATCTTTCATCATGACCCTCAACATGGGTGCTAATATTGGTCCACAGCTTCAATATGTGGATCTCGAGTACAATGATATTCGATATGTTGACATATGAATGAGTTATAGAAGAACTCTATTATAAGTGCTTTGTTATAATGGATTTTTTGAATTATCCCAGAGGAAGAAATTAACAATATGAATTACAGGTTATTGGGAACCCATCTTGTGAGAGAAATTCCTTTTCAAGAAAAAAAATATGTCATCTACGAAAAATAGATACTAGAATTCATCCCAAAGAAAACCATGTTTATTGAGAAAGAGATTTTCAGGATTTAGAAAAAACCTACAACACTTCTATGTCAAAGTGAGGCACAAAATCATGCCACACTCCTTATGAGAAACTCAAGCTTGTAACTTCTAAATGTCAAGTGCCATTTTCAAGTGAATTAATGTTTATGTCTTGTCATTCTCATATTTATAAAATGAATCGAGGTTCTAGCATCTGGAGACTTCCATATCATGAAAAATTACCCTCCCTATAGGTTATGTATTCATTTTATACTTTAATTTTTATGGCCATAATTATCTCAACATGCAATTGCAAATATTATTTCCCGAGGGAAAATAACCAAAGTGAAAATACGTCCAATGGATCATTTTTTCTTTGAGAAAGAAAACATTCAAAGCTCCTTTAGAATTTGGGCCCTCCTACTTTTTAGCTCATTTGTACATTTTCCCTGGTATATGTTAAACAAGGGGCTTTCCATTTAGTAACATAGATATTGAGATCTATTTTTGTTGTTCTTGTAACTCTGTGTTATGGATTGCGGGTGAGGGAAGTCTATACAGATTAACCATACCCATAGCATTTTCTTCTTCTTTGGTGATCTCTTGCCTTTTGTGTAATTTAATTTGTCATATAGCAAAAATGGAGAGATGAAATGGAAATTGAATTCAACAAACCCTTTGATAATTTTTTCAGTTTACCCACCCATTCCCAATGTCATTAAGATGCAAGAATTTTATGGATTTAGGAATTCATTGGATTTGAAATTGAACCATGCTCTTTTGACTATTATTCTTTCACCATTTTATTTACGTTTCTGAAGTGATGATATAGATAAGGGTAAGGGCCAAGGAGGAATACATGTTAAATGTTGGTTGGTTGATGGTTGTTGCTTGTATTATGACTTTTTGATCCAATTCCGATCATGAGAGCTTCCTTTTGGCTAGGAGGAACTACCTATAATAGAAAATAAGACCATAAAAATATAGTTAAATGATATATGACAGTGGATTGCCTAGTGTATACTAGTTCCAGGAAGTGTGATACTTCCTAGATGGTTGTCAATCCACTGTTTAAAACATGTTAATGTGAGAAATAAACAAATTCCTATTGCAGTTGATATGATTTAGGTATCTCATTCAAGTACAATAAGAAAATATTAACATAATAGGCTAGGGTATGGTTCGATCAAAAAGGTAGGTAGTTTTCAGTGTGCTAGAACTAGTCAGGGTCAGATTCTAGGTTGTTTAGGTCAACTGGTGAGATGATTGTTGGTTCGGTTCTTAGTCAAGGTGTAAAACATAGAGACCAATGTTGGTTGGGTAAGGCCGATTCCGGTTTAGGTGGAACCGACGATGTTGTGGATAACCGGCGTCAGTATAGTCGAGGTGAAAGAAACTCGAATAGATCAATTGGAGGGGGATGATTTGAGGTCAAATGAGGTTAGGAGGGTGGATGAGAAAGTATGTGGAGATCTAAAGTACACATAGAAATTGATATTAGTTTGGAATGGAGATTTTTTTGTTTGGGTAAGGGAAATGGTGGGATTGTAGGCTATTAAGCAATCAAGGAATGAATATGCAAAGTATAAACTAATGACAGGGATGATGAAATTTAACTAAGCTGAAATAGATAATGTTGGAAGAGATGTCCTTACTGTGATTTTAGATGGCTGAATGGAGGTGGATGTTGATCAGAATAATTGTGTTGGATATCGTAGCATTGGCTCCAAGAATTATTTCGTGAGTGTAATTCTTCCAATATCTGTCTGGTGATGGCTCTGGATGTTTTGATATGTGAAACGATGTTGGTTTTGCTTGCATGCAACTCTGATATCCTTTCCTTGCTCTCAAAATGTGCCAACCAAAAAACAAGGTTGTGATAGGAATAAATGGTAACCGATGACGGTTCCGTCTTGACTGGCATTAGTTTAGGGTGACTGTCATTAGTTACGGTAGGATTCCCTAGGTTTACTAAAATGGGAATATCTTTCTAATTTCTTGGGCCCATTTAGTTTATTCTCGCGGATTAGAACAAAAACTTCCCTTCTAATGAGTAGGAATGTGGTTAGAGAGATTTTAGGGATTGATTTTAAGGTTAGACCAAATCTTAGCTCATTAAGGCAAGTAAGACTTAGTTATTATTAGTTATGGAAACATGCCAAGAATAGGTCTAGGGTGAGGGGGTTGGATGAGGTGTTTAGGTGAGCTGGGTGGGGTAGAAATTAAGGTAATTAGATATTAAATATTGTTAGGATACATATTAATTTAATTAAATTAATTAAATTAAAGGTGATGTGGGGTGGAAGGGGCCATGGTTAGATGAGTATGATTGAGTTGGTTATTTGACAAAGGACCAAGGGGAGTGTGACCCAATTTCAGTTTATACATTTTGCCCCTTTTTGTTGCGTATCTTGTATTGGTAAGTGATGCTGACAAAAATAAGATGTGGTTGCCCCATGTGTGAGTGAAGGTGATTTCCGTTTAAACTAGGAACTGATGTGGTAGAAGACAGAATTCAGTGAGTGATTTGATAAAAGGTGGTTGTGATGAAGAGGAAGGTGGACACTGAGGGTAATTGGGTAAAGAATCCAATCTGTAAATCCAGGTAATGGGCCAGGGTCAAAGCTAGCAACAGTAAAATGCACGCACACGTATAAACTGTGGCACTGGTACCAGGTTGAAGAGCATCCAAACTCTACATCGTTTAAGGTCAATAGGTTTATCCAAACAAGGTTGAGGTGATTCCGGTATCCAAGGTATGGGATATGGTGTGGAAGAACTTCACAAGTCAGGTGTAAGAATGCTTACGTATGTTCTGGTACACCAAAGGTTGGGTTAAAATAAATGGCATGGCAATAGGCAAGGTAAGGTCATAAGGTCAAACAACACGGGTAATAGTGCTGCAAGGTATGACAAGAACATGAGTTCATAGGTTATTAACAATGTTTTCGGGTCTAGGTAGCGAGGTCATGACATAGGTATAGGTAATGTAGGCTTGGAGGTAGGTTGCAATAAGAGTGGGTAAGGCCAAATGGTGGTTGGGTTGGTTAAGTTGGGTCAAAAATGGGGGAAAAGGTAGTTGACAAGATCATGACGGGTAGCCGATGTCAGTCATATGGAACCGTTGACGGTCTAGGTAAACCAAGCCATGGTTTTTGCAGGCACACGACCGATGTTGGGTCTGGGTATAATTGGCTATGGTGTTCTAAGGCACAGGACCGATGTTAGTTTAGGTATAACCAACGTCATTCACGTCGACATGGGTATATAAAAATAAAAAATCCGTATAATACGGGTTCATTTGTATGATTTGGATTTTTTGAAAATGATAGAGCACTAAACGATTTGTGATTTATCAGAAGGAAAGGATGAGGGATGATATCCTACTTAGGTGGAGAGATCTGGTTGGTTACAGGAGTTAGGTAGACGGGTCAAGGTTAGGATGTTTGGATTTGGTGATTGGACATGGCAAAGGAAGGAGAGGTATCAAGTGGACCAATGGTGTAGTGGTCTGACGTGCCACCATAGAGACGACAATGTGATGAGGTAAGATTCAATCCCCTACCTTGTTTTTTTGACGTAGATTGTGTAAATAGGTCAGGTAAGGAAAATGAGTTTTTGGGGGGAAAGGGGATTTTGAATTTGGGAAGGAAAATTAGGTAAAATAGGAATGGGGAGAGGTGTGGTTAGGTTAATGATGGGTGGGGAGGATTTTAGGGTAGATTTAGGTAGGAATGGGTGGGTAGAAAGGTAGAAGAAGGGAGTTGTTAGGAAGAAAGGGGTTTTGGTGTTGTTGATTTTAGCGTGACAATGACCGGCATCAGTTAATGTGTGGCCGACATCGATGGTGTCGAGCCAGTATTGGTCATAGATAAGGTGACCGATGCTAGTTTGGGAGAGACTTTGGTTGGTGAGGGGTAACCGGTACCAGCCATCGTGTGGAGAAAATGGTCCAAAAGAGCCCTAGGATGGGTGGGTGAGATAAATAGTGGGAAAAGATGTTGTTGATGAAAAACATTACATACCATGGGTAAGAGGTAGAAATAGGTATGGTTTGAGCGATAGTGGGTGAGGGTTGTGGTGGGTAGATAGAATATATGATAAGAAGGTAAGTTGTAAGGGGAAAAAGAGGGAGGCTAATTGGTGTAGGTGAGGTGTCAAGAATGATTGTGGGTATCTTTAAGGTGTATTAATGTAATGTTTTATTAGATGTAGGTGAGAGATCAGCTACAGATGTGAGATAGGGTGCTGCCCATGCTCGTGACAGTTGAGGATTGGTGGCATGTTGCAGAGGTTGGCCTGATTGGGGTCAGACACTACCGGCATGTAGTTTGGTAGCCAATTTTGATGGTTTCTCTCATCGAAAAATGGGATTCGGTGACCAACACATTCCATCTACCAACGGGTGAGATCACGGTCACCCTGGAGGATGTGTACAAGATCCTGTGGTTGCCGATATTGGGGACACAAGTATATTCAATCTCCTTAGAAGTATTTGAGGAGTTGATGTTGACATTATTTGGCGAGGGGTTGGTGGAGTTGAGGTTCCATAGTGCCAGCCTGAGTTACAAAGAGATGTACCAGGTCTGCCCATAAGAGACTAGGCTTGTTGTGTTATTGATGGAGGTCATCTGTTGTTTTGCACTGCTAGATGCAGAGGGTGGGATATTCCCATGATCATTAATGGTGGTCATGCATGATATTGTGATAGACCATACCCATTTTACATGGGTGCCAACATTCATGGTGTAGCTACACAAGGAGTGATGGGCATATGGGTGACTACGAAGGTTTATCCTGTGTTGTACTTTCATACTTCATTGTTGGGAATATGAGCAAATTGTGTGTGTGCACCCAGTTGGTATGCCCCAGGCTGATGCATTCGAGCCAAGTTTGGTTCAAGTGGGTTATAGGTGATGGGTGCCTATTATTGGAAAGTGTCAAGTGACCGGGGTGACTCATGATGTCGCCTACTATAGGCATTTATGGGAGGGTTTGTCCAGTGTGGACATCATTTGGAGACCATATGTGGGTTTTCCCTCATTTAGATAGATGGCCGCTAAGTTAGATGGATTGCAACTACTTATATGGATAGAGGGGCATTGTGTAGAAGAGCATGAGATGATACCCGTGGACAAGGTTAGATGGCAGTTCGGGATACTTCAGGATATACCGCCACCTTTCCCATAGTACAGGAGGGATGACGTGGAGAGGCCACTACCTCTACCAAAGATGATAGTGCTGATAGCGTGGGAGGAGCAGGTGAGAGACCGATAGATTGATGATGTCAAGGTTACAAATAGATACAGACAATGGTGGGCTGCACACTTACGAGTAGTATCACTGAGGCTAGGGCAGCCGGATTTAGCCACCATCACAGTGCAGAGGGATTCCATACAAGGGTAGGTGGTGACCCTGATTACATAGTTGGGTATGGTGCAGGGGTAGCTGACAGGTTTAGAGGCATAGGTTTCTATGTTGCAGGCATATGTGGCTACTCTACAGGCCCATGTCGTATAGGGACAAGTACCCGCATAGGGTGGAGATGGAGATGGAGTACAGGTGGCCACCCTCCAGGCATAGATTACAGGTTTGCAAGGTTAGTTGTCCACTACACAGGTGCAAGTTGTGGTCCTTCAGGCCCAGATATAGGAAAGAGCGGGATACGGTCCCTCAAGACAGTTACAGGCACAAGGAAAAGGTCCCTCTTTATAGGTATCAATGGAATAGGGTCCTGAGAGATAGGTGCAGGGGATGAGGCCAATGGCACAACCACAGACAGTACTGATAGGCCAGTTAATATATGCCTTAAGCGAGCTCTGGTATAGCGAAAAACAGGCCTAGATTGAGAGGACGAGGTCATGCACCCACAATGTAGAGAGCAAAGGGGGCCATCAAACCCCAAAACAGGGTCAGGGTGAGGCTACTAGTTCACAGAGGCCAGCCCTAGGTGAGGTACTAGCAGAGCTCTGGCCAGGGTTGATGATTGGTAATGAGATGCTAGCTCGACGTCAGACAAGGCTAGTGGAGGAGGAGACAAGTGAGACATATATGGAGGATATCTAGCAGGGTGATGTCTGATAGCCATATATACCTCCTGTTTTGTATAGTTGTGTATTTTTTATATATATCGGTCTGCGTGCCGAAGAGAGCGAGGATGTACATGAGAGTTTTCAAAAAATTTGATGATATACCGGCCTATGTGCCAAACATGGTGATGATGTACATGAAATTTTTTGATATTTTTGATGATATACCAGCTTGCGAGCCGAAGATGGTGAGGATGTACATGATATTTTTTGAGATTTTTGATGATATACCGGTCTGTGTGCCGAAGATGGTGAGGTTGTATCTAAACGATTTAAGATGATTGTGATTATTACTGGGATATATGTTCACATGTATTTTTATACATACTTTCTGATTTATAGATGATGGTGTTTATAATATAAATGGTGTACATGTTTTAATTTTCATTGTTTTATATATATATATATATATATATATATATATATCTATGTGTGTGTGTGTGTGGAAATCAGGTGGGTTAGGGATGCTAGAGTCAAGGTCGTGTAGGCATGGTGGAGTCAAATCGGTTCAGGCATGATGGAGTCAAGTCATAGGCATGGATTGAGTTAGCTTGACGTAGGCATGGATGGATTAAGGTCATAGGCATGGATTGAGTAAGGTTGGCTTAGGCATGATTGAGTTTAGGTTGTAGCTATTGTTGAGTTAGGTTGGTTTAGGCATGGTTGAGTTTCTAATTCATTAATTTGTGCAATTAATGATGATGTGGATCGTGTTAAAATGCTTTGTAAGAAAATGTATGATAATGATAAAGAAATGGTAGAAAAGATGAAATGAATGTAGTAGTGATGATGGTAAAGATGTTAAGAAATTGTTTTTTCTGTGGTTTAATTTCCAATGATTGATATAAAAGGAAACTAACTAGAGTAGAATGTGAATAGCAAGGGGGCCGAGGGAATTGGTTAGGGTAGAGAATGGCCGAGGTAACCTCTAAGGGCCCCATGCCCTCGGATTACTGCCTACATAGTCCTAGCAAAACGGGACCTCAAGATGATGTAGTTCTCCCATAAGCTAGGGAAGATTATGATGAAATAGTAGAATGGGCTGATAGGTGTGAGGTACAGGTGAAGTAGGTCATAGCCATGATTGATTTTAGGTTGTAGGCATGGATGAGTGATTTTTAAACATAGGTGTCGAGGGTTTGGTCCTGTATAGGATAATCAATAAGTATGAGGAAGGTGAATGGTAAGAGATGGTAAAATAGCTGCTTAATTGATAAGAATCTGAATGAGTCTACCATACCCCAGATGCGCCTATCAACGTAAGACCCTACAAGCCTCACATAATGGACTATTTTAGGGGTGAAGAAAAGTCACATGATCACGAAATGTCACATTTGCAGAAATTCCCTTGACTAAAGAGGAATTTAGGTGAAAAAGGAAAGTGGGTGAGAATGGGAGGTTTAACATAGCTTAGTGTATGACGACGTGTATTTTGGAACAAGAAACCCAAAATCCAAAATAGGAAAGATGATGAAAATTGCATCTTTTTCCTCTTTTTTTTTTAATATACTGATTGATGCGGGAAGTTTATATGGGATGGTTATATTATATCCTTGATGTGTTTGTGAATTTGATCGATGCGGGAAGCTTCTGAATAGTTATTTTATTTTTGTAATGATTGTATATAGTTTTCCTTCAAGGGAGTAGTCTATTGATAGTGGTAGAATATAAAGAAGAGATGTCCCTTTTGAGGGAGTCACCTTTTGCTGGAAGTTTGACTCAAGGAGTTGTATCCCTTTTTTTAGACGTTTAAGTCATGGACAATACTATAGAGGATGATCAGGTTCTTGTTTTAGAAGACAAGATCGTAGTACACAGATTAATTATGAAAGAGGTGGTTTTGAGTGATGAATGAACATGGGATTCCATCTTGAAGAAGATGACAAGTATCCATGAGATTCATGCTATGAGCAGAGCCGTGGTACTCATATTGAAGACAAGGCTAAAAGGTGATGGGTAATAACATGATTCTTGTTTAGTCGTGGATCCTCAAAATGGGTAATTATGGAAGGTGAACAACGCTTAAGGCACGAGAAACCAATTGACAGAAAGTGATATAGGACTTGATATGAAAATTAATATGGTGAAAGATACAAGGCATTAAGGGGCTCAGGTTCAGGTTTACCTTCGAATGAAGACAAACGATAACCACCTAATCCATAGGCATGGGTAACGATATAGGGTCCAAGCTAATCTGGAGAAATTTTTCACTTTTACTTTTCTCCTCTTTGGTTACATTTGGATTTTCCTTCAGGACAAGATCACCGGCCTGAAAGGTTCGTTCATGAACACATTTTTCACAGGAATGTTTGATACATTTTTGGTAGATCTGGATATAGTCAAGAGAATTCAGATGATGTTCATCTAATAATTCAAGTTGCGCCAAATGATCCTTGAGAAATTCATCGTCGTTGAGCATATCTTGGAGCGATATGCGAAGATATGGAATCTATACTTCGAGAGGTAAGACAACCTCAGTACCGTATACCAGAGAAAATGGGTTGGTAGCAGTTGAAGTGTGAATACTAGTGTGGTAAGCGCACAGGGTGAAAGGAATGTGCGTATGCCAATCCTTCCTAGTATCGTTGACTACCTACATAAGAATTTTGTTCAAGGTTTTATTTGTTGATTTGTCTTGACCATTATTTTGTGAGTAATAGGGTGATGAGAAACTAAGTTAGATGCCTAAATCATTGCATATTTCGCATAGGGTTTTGTTTTTGAATTGTTTTCCATTATCCATGATAATGCGCTAAGGGACACAAAAGTGATAGATGATGTGATGGTTTATGAATCCACATATTTTCTCATCTTTGGTGGAAATGAGGGGAATGGTTTCTACTCATTTAGTGTAATATTCAACAAAGGTTATGATCCATTGGTGGTGTTGTGAAGAATGGGGGTTGATCTCACCAACAAGATCCAAACCCCATTGAGAAAAAGGCCAAAGGTCTCGCGTGACTTGTAAGGAATGACTAGGGATGTGGTGGGGATTAGCATGTTGGTGGAATTTCACATAGAATTTGACATAATCACAGGTTAGAGGTTGGCCAATAATAGCCTAGGAAAAGAGTGCTCTTTGGGACAACCAAACTGCTAAAGTGACCTCTGCAAATGCCATCATGGACTTCCTTAATGGTGTAAGGAATTTTAGAACTTGTAAGGCATCACAAGAGAACGTTTTTGAAACTGTGTTTGTAAAAAAACCACCCATGACAAGATAACATGAGACACTCTTAAGAAATGCAAGTTTTCCATTACGAGTGAGATCAGTGGGTAAAATGGAAAGGGAAAGATAATTTTTATATTGCTTATACCAAAGGTCAGTTGGGTTAGGACCAGTGGTTCTGATAGAGTAGACTTCACGAGGCAAATAAGAGGGTGATTGTAGTTTTTGTATGGTGACAAAGATTTTAAAGTCAGTGGGTGAAGCAGGTATCTGAGAATCCAATTAGGCCATGGAATCTACAAATTTATTGGTAGAATGTGGGGTGGTTTGAAGTGTGTAACATTCGAAGGTGTTAAAAAGTATTTCCACGTGATGCTTATAATTTTGAAGTATCTCATTACGACACTAGTATATACCATTGACCTAGTTTATGACCAACTAAGAATCACCAAAGATGTTGATTGATTTAACATCTAAGGCATAAGCATATTGGAGACCCAATATGAGTGCTTCGTATTCAGAAATATTGTTTGTACAATCAAAATCAAGTTTGAAAGACAAAGGCTTAGGTTCACTATCAAGTGGAATGAGGATACCACCAGCCCCACCGCAACACTGACACTTGGAGACATCGAAGAAGTGTTTCATTTGGTAAGTAGGTTCGTCCAGGGAAAGGGTAGCTTTAGACTCATTTGGAAAGTCAAAGTTAAAGGGTTGATTCCTGAAAATAGGTGTGTCGAAAAATTGGTCGGCGATAGCTTGGCCCTTGATGGAATTTTTATGGATGAATTCGAGGTCAAGGTTAGCCAGAAGCATAAGCCAACATGTGGCACGTTGATTTTGATAAGGTTTGGCATACATATAGTGTAATGGGTCAGTATTAGTAATGACGAAGGTTTTTTGGTTGAGTACATAATGGCAGAGTTTGGTGGCAACGAAAAATAAGGCTAGGGAATGTTTTTCATCGTGGGTATATCTAGCTTCATAATCAAGAAGGGTACGACTTATGTAATAAACCGCTTGCTCTCACTCTTGGTCTTTATGATGAGTGAGCATGGCACCTAGAGAATGGTCAGGGGCGGAAATATATAGGTAGAAGGGCTGGTCATCCTTAGGAGAAATGAGCACTAGTGGTTGAAGTAGGTATTGTTTCAAGGATTTGAAGGCTTTATGGCATTCATCATCCCATTTGAATGAAACATATTTCTTGAGAATCTAAAGGAATGGATGACAACGGTCGGAAAGCTACGAGATAAAACGATGAATTGATTGCAATTTTCCTTGTAGGCTACAAATTTGACAGATATTTTTGGGTGTTGGTATTTCAAGAATAGCCTTGACTTTAGCAGGATCCAATTTTATGCCACGCAAAGAAACGATGAAACCTAGAATTTTTCCGGAACATACCACAAAGGACACACTTCTTTGGTTGAATAAGGACACAATACTTGATGAGGAAATCAAAGATGACTTTAAGAATGGGCAGGTGTTTGATTGATGTTTGGATTTTGAAAGTAGATCATCTACGTAATCCTCCAATATGCGATGCATTATGTCATGGAAGATGTAAGTCATGGCTCACTGATATGTAGCACCAGCATTTTTTAGGCCAAACAGCATGACTCGATAGAAAAAATTCCCCCAAGGGGTGATGAAGGAACTCTTGTGTTGATCCTCTGGGGCTAGTAATATTTGATTATAGCCAGAGAAACCGTCCATGAGTTATATCATTTCATGGCCATCGGTGAGATCAACTAGTTGGTTAATGCCTAGTAGTGGGAAATCATCTTCGGGACAGGAAAGGTTGAAGTCATGGAAATCCATGCAAATGTGGAGTCCCCTTGTTGATTTCATGATAGGAATGATGTTAGAAATATATTGGGGATAATCAATGGGTAGAATGAAGGAAACTGAGAGAAGGAACTGAAGCTCTTCTTTAACTAGAAGATCAATGCGAGAAAGCATTTTCTGCAGCTTTTGTTTGATGGGTTTGGCATTAGAAATGGTTATGATATTGTGAACCATATTTTTGGGTCAATACCGGGCATATTAGCATAAGACCAGGAAAATGTGTTGCTATGGTCCTAGAGGAAAGAGGTAAAGGCTTCATGTTCAGTAACATCTAAAGATTGGTTGATCTTTATAATGTGTGGGTCATCCTGAGTATTAATGTTTATTTCGATGGTCGATTCATTCAACATGGTTTGCATCTTAGAGGGTAACGACTGATGAATTCTAAGAGTCTTTTGCACCAAGGTAGGTGAGGATAGACTCATCTTCCTGACATTGAACGATGTTAATTGAATGTGTATCTTCATCGATCTTGTCAGGATATTGGAATGGGAGAGAAGAGGGAGCCTCACCATAGCATTGATAGGTAATTTTTTCCAGGGAAACGGTGTTTATGAAAAAAAAAGTTAGGAGGTATAGATTGAGGATCTATGGATTCTATGGGTGAAGATGGTAATGTGGGTGACTGAGAGGGGGAAGATTTCTCTTCCATGATAAGGTCGATACGAACCTTCTTAGAAGAAGGAGCATCAAAACTAATTCCACTATGGTCATTGTGTTTACGAGAGGTAAAGGAGATGATAGTGTGGTGGCCTTGTTCATAAAAATCGAAGACAAATCCCTTCCACACACAGCGATGGAGGAAAGTGTTGAGAGAAACGGTGGTTAGTGAGGGAGTGTAGGTTAGATGAAAATTGTTGGGTTCGGGATTGAGGTTCAGGTTTATAGGTGGCCATATCAATCCCCCATATGCTAGGTTGGTGCGAAGGTGGGGAGGGCCATAAGGGAAAACATCACCGTTGCGGATCTCATAACTGGGGTGTTGACATAGATTCCCATACTCTTGTGGGGTGAGGAAGGTATCGATATAGTATAGGGGTATTCCCCTAGAGTGAGGCATTGAAAAACACCTTTTACAGGATCAGTAGTTGGTATGTGGGTAGTAGGTATGGATGGTTCACTAGAGTAAGGGGCACCAGTGGTAGAGGCTAAACCTACAGTGGGGATAACAAGGTTAGATGCAGTAGAAGTAGTGGTAATTTTGGAGGATGGGCTCATAGGTGAAGGTGAAGTGGTTGTGGTGGTGGATGCCTTGACTAGTACAAGCACATCATTCAGTCGTTATAGCATGATACACATCTTGAAAGGTGAGGGGGTTGGCAGGGGGATGGTGTAATTATGTCTCTCATCTTTAAATTTGAGGCATCGATGTAACGTAAAAGGGACACAACCCATAACACGGATCCAAGGTCGGCCAAGCAACAAGTTATACTAGAACTCCCCTTTATAGGACATAGAAAAGTTTTGGAATGGTGCGGGGACCTACATCGACATGGAAAACAATGGTACCTAGGGTAGAGGTCATGGCATCATTGAAGGAACACAACATAATAGGGTTACCATGCATGTAATTAGCTGGTATTTACATTTGTTCGTACACATGGGAGGAGATGATGTTAATGCTAGAACCACCATCGATCATAACGTGTCGTATGCATATATTATCGATGAAGACAGAGATGAAAAGAGTGGGATCGGGGTCATCAAACTAGAAGGGAGTGATCTCTTCATATGAAAAGTTGAGGGCTGCTATGGGGTGATTGGGTGGAGGTGTAGAGGAAGGTGAATACCTAGTGACAGAGGCTATGTGGTGAGGGGTAATGATGGAGGCCACAACTGTGGGGTCATTTGGGTAAGACTTCGATAGATTAAAGGACCTCCATGAGGGCTTGACGATGTGACTCTGAGGTTTGGATGAGGTCATATAAAGAAATTTTGAGGGGGGGATTGGTGTAGTTTTTTTAGCATTGTGTGATGTGTGACCCCATTTGAAATGAGATATGCAGGACCTTGAATGAAGACTTTGGGTGTGGGTACGGATGGTATATTCGGTATAGGGTTGGTTGATTTTCCACTTGCTTTCTCCTTTCCCTTGTCTTTTTGAGCATGGGTGGCAATGTTGATCATGTTAATCTGAGGAGAGGTGGATGAAGAGGGTGTGTCATGGAAGGTATAGCAGTACAAGGGAAAAAACCCTAGTGGGGGTTACAGTCCTTGTGAAATGAGTAGGGCGCATTAGTATTTTGGTGGTGGTTTGGCCAATTCTCTTATAGGAACCATGTTAATTTCAAATCTTAGGGATGGATCAAAGAGTCATGTGGGTGGAGATCTTGGTCACTGAGTAGGTGATGGGAGAACATCTGTGGAAATTGGTGAAGGGTGAAATGGGGGCCTCATCAAGAAAATCATCATTGTCAAATTTTTCTTCAAGAGGACACAATTGGACAAAATCAGGTTTTCAAGCCTTAAAATTCTCTACATCTTGTCCTAGCACATGATGGTAGGTGAAATTTTTTATTTCGTCAAACCCTTTTGGTTTGGGTTTGAGTGGGTCATAAGGTCTAAGAGGTGGTAGTGCGATGACAAAAGTTTTTAGGAGATTGCTTATGATTTTGGTGTAGGACCCTACTAATGGATCAAAATGGGAGGTGAATGTGGGTTTGGGTACAAGTGTGGCTGAGTGTGGAGGAAGAGGATTTATTAGAGGAGGAGTAGGCTGGGTTACGAGTTTAGTGTGTGGTGTGGTCCTAGGTGTTGTTTTTATCAGCTTGGGTAAGGGAAAGGTAGAACTAGCGATGGAAGGTTTGGTGGGTTTAACTACCTTATTGGAGGGTAGTTGATTTTTAGCTTTAGGTTACATCTTTTTGGGTAAAGGTGATACAGGAATACGAGATGTGGAGGGAAAATCTAATGGCAGAAGGGGATGGGTTACCCATGGGGGGTCATTGAGGTGTTGTGGAGGTAGGTGGTGAAGCACGAGGTGTTGGGCACGAGGCATGAGTGAAAGACAAGAAAATGTCATGGGTAGTGAAGTAGTTATGGACTGGTGGTATAGGTGGTACGAAGGTTATAGGTGAGGGTGGATATTTTGTGAGTCGCTTGGGTATATTATAGACTTTTGATGAGGAAATGAGCTATTGTGTTCTTTGTTTTCCGTTGGACTGGGGTTGCTTGGCTAGGGTCGAGGGGTGAGGTCCTAGGATGGATGGAAGGGGTGAAGGTGATAAGGGCATGGTAGGCGAGGTTGGGGTATGAGATTTTGGAGATTGAATTTTTGTTTTAGGGGCTGGTTTAAGTTTGGTGTTAGTTTTGGAAGATGTAGCTAAATCTAAATTTATGGGTGGTGTTGGTGCTCAAAATAATCTCGCCCCAATTGTGCCTTTGAAAATTTATTGATTTATGGCCTCTGTAATTTTTTCCTTGCCCGTGTTGTGCTTGGTCAGTTTTTGTTGCTATTTTTAGTCATCTCCTGGGTCGTAGATCATTTACGGGTCCGTGTTTGTCTCCTCATTTCTTTTTTCCTCTAGAAAGGTCTATATTTTGAGTCTCTCATTCCCTTTTCATCAAAAAATTCAGGTTTCCCTATGTTTTATGTTCTCCACAGTTAGGGTTTGTTTTCCCTATCGTTTCTTCCCTAAATACTTGAAGAAAAATGAATAGATGTATCTCTGAGAAACATATTTGGGCCTCGTAACATTTCTAAACCTTCTGTCTTTGTAAAAATTTCATTTCCAGGCTCAAATGATCATTTCTCTACATTTTACGGTTTGACTGGCGTTTCTCCTGGTCAAATTTACATCCTTGCATCTACAGGGGACGTGGCAACATTTGGTTAGACACGAATCGAATAAATACTTATAAAATTCATGGAAAGCCTTAACTCAAAATTTTTCCACATGGAGGTACGATGCTCATTTGAAGATTTAATTTTCAGTTTGGCTCTGGAATAGCGTTGGGAGGACACATGGAGGTTTGGCGGGATAGAGACACATGGAGGAACCGCGCATGTTCGGGGGACCAGCCCTTGAGTTTCATTTTGAAGAAGCACCGGGAGGACACGTGGAGGCATAAGCTCACTTTGCATTTTTATTATACTTTTCAATGGCAAAATGATACTACCTCGGAGCATGGCACATGGCATATTCCACTGAGCTTCAAGCATTCAAACAAAATTTTCTGGAACAGGACACATGGTGAGCCCGCGTTTGTTCAAGGTATCAAATTTTTTTAGTGCCTCAAGGTGCACCCAGGTGATATGTGGCAATTCAAAAAGTAAGAAAGGCAGGGAGGCAGACCATCAAGGGTAATTTGCATTTTTGCCCCTTGGCATACAAGGATTAAAGTTTTGAAATGGCCCACAACCCCGATGACGGACATAGTCAATGTTTTGACCTGATCAATGGCGGAGGGTGTGGACTCTTAGGGGAAATTTGAAAAAATTTCCTTTTGAGAGAAAAGAGTCAAAAGTAAAAATGGAACCGTGGTTCCGCTCCAACCACATTTAGACATGTGTCAGGGTCATTTCCTGAAGGCAGAGCTGCGGGGAAGATTTGGAAAAAAATTCTTTTTCCGAAAGAGAGTAAAATGGTAGAATTTGGCTGTGGTTCCCCTTGAATCATATCTAGACACATGTTAGGTTCGTTTCCTGAGGACAGAGGTGCGGAGAAAAATGGAATTTTTTTCCATTTTTCCAAAAGGTTGTGAAAGGTCAAAGGAAGGCCCTTGGTCTTTTTGTAAGTTTGAATCTTCCAAGTGGATGGTTCAAATTCAAAGTAGAGATCAATGGAAGCTGAGAGTCTAAAATCTGATTTTCCCCCCAGTTTTCTGAAACATGTCTGGAAGTGTGAGTCTCCATGATTTCTTTGGTATTTTTTACATGCCAAATAGAGAGAGGGGTTAATATTGATATCTAAAGTTTGGTGAGATCTGGAGGGTGTCTTTTGCCATTAAAATGGTCTGACTTTCATGCCCGATCGAATTTTCCATTTTTCTTCTCCCAAGCATGCATGGAGCCAGATTTGAAAGATTAGGGGTGGAAGTGGTTGGAAAATTGAAGGAAGAGTGATCTCCTAGAGGAAGGAGTTTGATGTGGGAGATACTCTATGATACTTGCCCCCTCGAGCACCTGGAGACTTTTTGTAGATCTGATTCTGAGAATCACAAAAGAATCATCTCGAGCACTGGTGCATTAAACGTTTTTGTCTTATTGAGAAGAAGGGGCTTTGTTGTAAATGTTATAAATGGAAAATTTTTTTTGTCCAAATGGTTAAGAGTTTTTTTGGAGAGGTCAAGGACTGATTTTTCTAGTAGAAAAATCTTGACAGAGCCCATCCTTTTTGAGAAGCCATCTAAGAAGCCTGTATATCTCTCTTTGTGTCAAATTTGATCATGTCAAGGTGGTTGCAATTGTACAACCAATGAAAAGATTTGAGATTATTATAGAAACTTTCCCTTGCTGCTATATTTGATCAAACTTAAGTTATTCTATGTTAATCTTGAGTAAAGTGTATTTATTTCATGTCTGAATGCATGCAAGTAGTTTTTCTTATTTCTATTGCAATATTGCATCAAAATTTGGTCTAATCACACAGGTCTTAATCGTTGTGATAGTTTAGTGGCAGCTACAATCTCATTTCTCATAATAGCCTTCATCTGGGAGTGAAGATAAACGGTTTAAAATCACTTTTCTTTCATTTTGTTGACAGATATTATCTGTAAACCTCTAGGTGTACCTCAGGCATGATTTGTTTTGAATCTTAGTGGTTTATTGGGTTTTCTGACTCGATCCTTCGTAATAGAATCCCATAGGTTGTATGAAAGAGTGCTAATCTTGGCCTCCATTGAATCACATATTCTAGTTGAAGAAACATTTTTAACTTTTGTGGCATTTTGTTGTTTGAATCTTTCCATTTTTCATAAGCTCTTAAGGATCTCATGAGTCAAGTGCATCCTATCTCCCCTCCCACCAAAATCTATTTAAAAACAACCCATCCTACCTGTACTACCCCTATTTTTCATGTGTACATATAAATGGATAATCTCTATTACCAAAACATGCAGAAGCAATCAGGGTCTCAAATGTAATTAGTAACCTTTGCCTTGTTGTGAAAATATCTCCATGATCTAGAAGTGACAACTCGTGAGAGTCAGATCTGGTGTTTTGATCATATTTTGCAAAGTTCTTCCATATAAAATCTATTCAAAAGAAGGATTTATCATTATTTTTCAATAAATATAAGGTTACAAAATAGGTTCTCTTACCTTGGTTGAAAGGCACAAAATAAAATAGTTAGGATAGATCAGATCCTCTTGAAGGTGTTATCCATCTCTCCACAAATCCAAGTAACAAAGGGATAACTACATTTCTCCCTGGCTATAAAATGACATATATTTGTGATCTAGCTACCACTAAGCTCCTTGTTGAATCTGTGTTGCTTCTTGGCTTGAAGAGGAGAAAAAAATTGGATACCAATAGGTGGATGAGTAACGAAAGCTGTTAGTATGACCCCTAAAGTACTGATAAGCTTAGGTGAGGGTGGCGATATAGGAAAGGGTAGGTGTTTGGGTGTAGGTGTATGCTGGGCTAGGGGTGGTGTCATGGAAGGCATTGCAATAGTCATGATTGTGTTTGGTTTGGTTGCCCAAAACACTTTTGGATAGATAGTGGAGGCGTCAATAGGGGACAACTACATTTGTGTTGAAATAGGAGGTAGAAGGCATCCCCAAAGTAAGGCTCTATCGACATAGTCCAGGGGATCATCCGAGTGTGAGAATTGTACTGGCATAGGCGGGGTCAACGTGGATCGATTGGAAATCCCTGTAAAATGTGTTTGAGATACAGGGAAATGGTTAACCTCGGACTCTATGGGTAAGAGAGTTAAAACCATATCAACGGGATTTTGAATTTCTGATGGTGAATGGTCATGTACAAGCAGTGGTACTTCTATAGTATCCTCCATGGGTAGAGGAGAGGATGGTCCATCCAAATTTGGCTTTCCTTGTGTTGGTGTAGGTGGTAGACCTACATCTTCTATGAGTAGGAGAGGTGCCACTAACAACTGCTCAGAATTTTGAGGGGGTCAACGGCGGCGTGTTAATTATGAGCACTTTCATGGGTGAAGAAGAAAATGAAGGTGGTATCTCTGTGGGTGGGCGAGTAGATGAAATTGGTTCTTGTGCAGGTAGGGGAGCTTGAGCTAAGATTTCATCTATGGAAGGAACATGAGGTAGTTGGGAAGCAACTTGTATCTCATTAAAAATAGAGTGGACGTCAAGGACATTGCTATCAATCTTTGAAGTATCACCAGCTTGGTTAGAAGACAGGGCATGATTAGGGAATCACTTCTTGAAGATCTGTAGATTTTGTTTAGCGGGTGCATTGGGGCTATCCTAGACTATATCTCTTTTTTCTAACATTTCTTGGAAAATATTCTTGAAGGTGATGCAGTTATTATCGCTATGACCTTTGACACGATGATAGTTACAAAAGTCATGTTCCTTATACCATGAGGGCATGGGTCTCTCAGGGTCAAAACCAATATGTTGTTTTATAGGTGGGAGGGTAATGGCACAAGCCTTCACAAGATTTTCTAAAACAGAAGAATAAGATTATCCTATGGAAGTATAGTTTCCCTGTTCCTATCTGAACTGGAAATCTTGGATAGGAGAGAGATTAGAACTGGGTTTACTTGGGTTTGATTAATGAGGGGGACCATCCTTAAGAACTATGGAATTGGTAGATGCTTTGGGTTTTGAATAGTTGTTTTGGGGTTTCGAAGATGAAGAAGCATCATTTGATTTGAACACAATTTTCTTGTTATGAAGTTGAATCTTCTTTTCTTCGATGGCATGAATTTCCAATTTGTGTGCCATGGTGAATGTGTTGTCAAAAGTGCGAAAGGTTTACACCTGCAGAGTTGGTAAGATGTGTCTAGCGCAATCCCGAGTAAACAACTCTATGAGTTCAGTTTGAGGTAGTTGAAATGTGAGTTAATTGATTAGGCTGCACCAATGAGTGATAATGTCAGTGATAGTCTCGTTATTGTACTAACGAGTGGAATAAAGATCAGTCATTGTAACTTTCTTAACAATGTTAAAATATTAGTGATCTAATAAGGCTTGGGCCACTTGATTGAACAAGTAGATGGAATGTCTTGGTAGCCCACTGTACCACTATAATGCAGGTCCTGTCAGGGACATTGGGAAAGTCCTCAAAAGTAAAGTCTCATCATGGGCAATCAGGTAACACCCATGTTTAAAGGACCAAAAATGTTGTTTTGGATCCTCTTTGCTATTGAAGCGGTTAAACTTTGGCATTTCCCAATGTACGGGGTTATGGTCGAATAGGAACAGACGGGTACATAGGCTCATTATAAATTTCATCATAGGTGAGGGAATTACGTGAGCCGAAATCCAATGCTTCTAGTGTCTGCATCTTTTTCATCATCAACTTGATGAATTCATTAGTAGGTTTTGATGGAGGGATGCCTCCTATGGCATAAGGGGGTGGATATTGAAACTGATATGGAGGTTGAGAATAAGGAACTGATATAGAAGGCACATATCCATAATGGGTGACATAGGAGATAGGGGGTTTTGATAGTAAGTATATGTAGGTATGATGGTTGTCGTGACTCTGGTAGTGATTTAGGGTAGTGTTTACGAGATGGAGAGGATGAGATTCTGGAATGGATTAGGGGTCACTAACACCATGGGCGTTTGTGTTGTAATGGGTATTTAGGAGATAATGGGTGTGGATTGTGCTATGGTCTCGATGGTCGATGAGGGGACAACAGATACGACAAGCGCGAGTGAAACTGCAAATGTAGTGGTCATGGTGGGTATGGGGCCTAGTTACGAAACTACCAAGGGGTGAAGAAGGTGAGGGAAATGCCACATTATTAGGGGTTGATGCAGTAAAAGGAATAAGGGTAGGAGACATGGATACAGGCATGCCATATATCAACTAACTTGAGGAGTCTCGAGTGGAAGAATTGGAAAGGTAGAACTATAAGGCCGCGGGATTCTAGTTGAGTCATGCAAACTCTTCTTCAATTGTAGCAATGGTGGTACATAAGGTTAGATCCATGGGTGACAAGACAAAAGGTAGTTAGCGATTAGGTGGGAGTGGTTGACGACTAGCATGGAATATGAGGGTGTTAGTCTGGCTGCGAGTCAGCACCATGTGAACAAGTATTGACTAGGTAAAACTATATTCTATAGATAACACATAAAATAGTAGAAATAGATAATAGTGGGCTTTGGGAGGTGAATCTAGTCAATATCTAGATTTTTAAAATCAAACACAAGCAATCGACGATGGTCATGTTGATCAGTGACAATTGAGGGCAAACCGACGATGTTCAGGCTGACCGGTGATGGTTGAAGGAACACCGATGACAGTTACTCTGACTGGTGATGGTTGAGGGAACACTGATTACATTTTCTGAAACCGATACCGGTCACTGTGGAAGAAACTAGTCTCAACAAATGAAACAAGAATATTGGATGTGTACTTGGGAAAATTGTGTATGATAGTAGGTATCAACAGGGGAGAAATATGATGATGCCCTGAGGTCCAGAAACAAAATAGAAATAGTGATGAAGGCTATTTTAGGTAAATTAAGTAGAAAATAAGAAGCTGACACCGGTTAGGGTTTAACCGACAACGGTCTGATGTGAACTGGTGATGGTCGCTGGACCGATGTCAGTGATTGTGAAATTAGAAAGAAATGAAGAAAATTGGTTTTTTGAATTAAATTAAGTGAAGAATCAAAATCAAAAACCTGAGAATGAGGAGATGGGGCCCTCGCACTTTCAGACGAAGTCAAAATAATCCAACTATGATGGTGGAGTGTGCAAGGAAGAAAAAAAATGGAGATTCATAGTCTCACACCTCAAAACACAAGTCAAGAACGCTAAGATAAAGCACGATCCTAATAGTGATTTTCTTATTTTTGTTTACTTATGCTATTTAGGAATGACTGTGTGTATTTAGAATGGAATTATTTGGTTAGGAAGGTGTCCTACGAAGAATGATATCTAAAAGGATAGGTTTCAGGTATGTTATGGTGGGCCATCCTCTTAGATGATGACTCAATAGAGGCAACGAGATGGGGAGTACCTGCCAATTAGATCATGTGATCACTGAGAGATGTTCGTAGGTAAGATGTTGTTTAAGAAATATGTGTATATTTTTTTTGGAAGTTTGGTAAGACACACAGAGAGAGAAAATTGTGCTTTCTATGATTCTTTGTGTCAACCATCAGCTTGGCATGACTTCTAGCATATAGGTTGTCCTCAGTTTTGGTGTGAGCTAATAATGCAACAAATAAGAATGTAATGCAAGTGTTTTAAACCCAAATTGAAGTGTTATATTTGATGTAGCAAGTGATGAACAGGAAGAGGGATTCTCTTTCACTAATGTAATGCAAAAGAAACGAAGATGTGTTCTTTTTAATGCACCAAGAATACGATTGTTTTTAGAAAATAGAAGGAAGGAGAATGATTCCAAAGAAAAAAATTAATGTGGAAGCTTTTCGAAGGGAAACAAACACATAAATTTTAACTCAGAATAAATAAATGAAAAATAACCTTTGATGGGTCCCACCAAGCGCGCCAAAATGTTTCACCGTTTTCTTTACATTTTCGAAGTGACGAAACAGATAAGGGTAAGGGCCAAGGAGGAATACCTATTTAATGTTGACCGGTTGATGGTTTTTGCATGCATTCGGACTTGTTGATCAAGTGTCGATCGTGAGAGTTTCCTTTTGGCTAGGAGGAACTACTTGTAATATAAAACAAGACTACAAAAAGATAATTAAATGATATATGACATTGGACTACCTAGTGTATGCTTGTTCTGAGAAGTGTGATGCTTCCTAGATGGATGTCAATCCACTATTTAAAAAAATTTAATTCGAGAAATAAAAAAATTCCTACTGTATTTGATATGATTTAGGTATCTCATTCAAGTACAATGAGCAAATTTTAACATAAAAAGATATGCTATGGTTAGATCAGAAAGGTACGTAGTTGTTAGGGTGTTGGAACTAGTCAGGGTCAGATACGAGTTTGTTTAGGTCAACTGGTGAGATGATTGTTGGGTCTGTTCTTGGTCAAAGTGTAAAACACAGAGACCGACGTCGGTCGGGTATGACCGATGCCGGTTTAGGTGGAACTGATGACTATTTTGGATAACCGTCGTCAGTATGGTCGAGGTGAAAGAAAATAAAATAGATCAACTGGCAAGGGATGATATGCTGTCAAATGAGGTTGGGAGGGTGGATGATCAGGTTTGTGGAGATCTTAAGTACACGTAGAAATGGATATTAGGTCGAAATGGTGATGTGGATAAGGGAAATGGTGGGATTGCAGGCTATTAAGAAATGGAGGAATGAACATGCAAAGTATAAAGTAATGCAAGGGATGACAAAAGTTAACAAAGCTAAAATAGACAATGCTGGTAGAGATGTACTTAATGTGATGTAGATTTAGATGGATGAATGGAGGTGGATGTTGATTAGAAGAATGGTGTTGTATATTGTAGTAGTGGATCCCAGAATGATTCCATGAGTGTAATGCTTCTAAAATATTTTCTGGCGATGGCTCTGGACGTCTGGATACATGAAAGCATGTTGGTTTTGCTTGCATGTAGCTCTGATCTCCTTTCCTTTCTCTCAGAATGTGCCAACCCAAAAACAAGGTTGTTTAGGTGAATAAATGGTAACCGAAAATGGTTCCATCTTGACTGGCATTGGTTTAGGGTGACCGACGTCAATTATGGTGGGATTCCCTAGGTTTAATAAAATGGGCAGATCTTTCTAATTTCTTTGGCCCGGTTAGTTTATTCTAATGGATTATAATGGAAAATTCCCTTATAATGAGTGGGAATGTGGTTAGAGAGATTTTAGGGATTGATTTTAGGGTTAGACCATATCTTAGCTCATTAAGACAAGACTTAGTTATTGTTGGTTATGGAAACATGCCAAGAATAGGTCTAGGGTGAGGTGGTTGGATAAGGTGTCTAGGTGAGGTGGTGGGGTAGAAATTAAGGTAATTAGATATTAAATGTTGTGAGGATACATATTAATTTAATTAAATTAATTATATTAAAGGTGATGTGGGGTGGAAGGGGCCATGTTTATATGAGTATGATTGAGTTGTCTATTAGACTATTATTAAAAACTATAGATGCAACCTAATGTTATTTTGAATTGGATCTAATGTTTGAAAATTTGTAGGAAAAAAAATAAACACATAAAATCTAAACGAGAAATATATAATTGGCTAGGGTGCTACAAGCATTATTTATAAATGTGTTCTAACGAATTCTAATTCTATTTCTATAAATAAACTTTACAGTCACTGTCCATAAAGTGTAACACCCAAATTTTACACACAAAATACCGGAATAATTTTTTGTGACTTACATTACTCACTACATAACACCACGAGGGTTCCAAGTGGAGAAACTCGAAAACACATAAGACACTTACATAAACATGAACCCACTCAACTCATACAATAGGATGTCATACTCAAATGACATAAACCAGGATAAGGACCTAATTACAGTAAGAAATGCCAAGTAGGCATACTCCACGACATGACATTTTTATACTTTAAATCTTCATTAAATTTAGGTTTTGATTGTATGACCTTATATTTTTCAAGAGAATTAAACACATAAGTTTTAAAATTTCCTACTTTAGAATCTTCAATTACTTTACTTTGCAATGAAATGGTCTTTAAAGGAGAATGCACAATTGATTCATTTATTGAATCCCATTAATTATCCATAGATCATTGGTTAATTAAAGTCAATTTTAAGCAACTTTGAGTCTCCCAATAACTCGTTCTTAAGTAAATATTTGTTTCTCATGATATCTTTGTTCTAGCTCCAAATTTAGTTTGAGTCAATTTAGCATTTACAGGTCATAATTATTATTTTTAGTGGAATCTATATTGGCTCAAATGCCTAGTCCCACAAGGAATAATGTGTATCCATTATTAACAAAAAATCAATGCTTAATTCAACTATAAGGAATTCAAATGACATTTGGTTCCTAAGCCAATATCACATATACTATTTTTTTCATATTGTTTGCATTGTTCTTAGGTCTCTTATTTACGTCACTTTAACAAAAAGAGTTACTAATGTACTTTCCTTAAAAAAATTAGAAGTACATGATTAGAAGCATTACAACTACACACGAACCACAAGTTATTTGTTTCCAGGGAAACATCCCATGTTTCCACATTTCAAAATTCCACATTTGAAATTTATATGATTCTTAATGTCATGAAAAGGGCATAATAAAGGATATTGGGACCAAGTTTTAAGTTTCCTAGTATCTCTTAAGTCAACATCTTTCAAATCAATTTCATTTGCAAAGAGTTACTTACAATTTTCTACCCAAAAATTAACCTCCTAATCAACTGAGGTTTAGTTTAATTCCAATATGCACTCAGGGATCTAGGCACTATTATAGATCAGATTAAGGTGTGAAAACATATTTACCCTATAAAACCTCTGTAAAATACCACAACGCTATATTGTCACTAGTCAAGGTAACATATTTAGTTGTGAGGAACTAAAGAGATCATTAACAAGAGTTTATGTCATAGTACAACTATTTAACTAGCTCTATTTGTGTCATCTGGATCCCACAAATATTTCATTAGATGATGAAGTTAATTTCTAGATATAACTTCGTAAGACTTGGTTGTCCACTAGGATACTAAGGAAGTGTTACTTCTACTTATTCCAGAAAAGTTTGACCATGTCATTTCTAATCGTGGGGTTCATGATGATTTCACTAAGCATACCAGCTATAAAGATAACACAAACTTGGTCTCTTATTTATTTCAGCTAGAATATGCTCTTATGCGTTAAGATTTAAGTTTTTTCTAAGATTTTGTTTTCTTCTTTTCTAAGAAGGATCGTGTGAGAAGGGTAGATATGCACGAGTTTTAAACTAAGGTTAACTGTTATATTTAGGTTTTCTTTCTATATAATCTAGTTAAATAACATAACACTCTAGAGACCTTATCATAAATTTCACAACGAAAATGAACTATAAGAGGTTACTTTCAATTTCACTTAACATAATATCCAACTTTTACAATACAAAACTTGGAATCAAAATAACACCCATATTTAGATGAACATTTCCCTTAAACAATAGAATCTTAAAAATGTTAGAAGACTTCCCTAATAAATCCTTCAATACTTTGCAAAATATTAAACAATTCTTTACCATTTCTCTTAACATATATATACAATCCGTTTTTCTTTAACCATACGTAAATATGAGTCAAAATTACACCTATGATTAAATGCACATTTCCCAAGTCATCCCTGTACTATCATCTTATACATATTACCAGATTTCAAACATAAATTTTTCTATAACATGACAATACATTATACATATATACATTTTTCAATGACCGATCTAAATTACAATAATAAACAATAAATTACACCATTCCTTTTTTCCATCTTACTTCCATCCTACAAAACCATGTGAGCATGAAAATAGCAATAAATTGTTGGCATGACGTCCACCTAGATCTAGCTTGATTAACATTTTTAGATTCCTATTTACAAAAATAATAATAATAATTTGCATTCGAAAGGATATGGTTAGAGACATGTATTCATTTGATTTATTTCCACTCATTTTGTAACCATAGAGAGAGAAAGAGATAGGGAAGAGAGAGAAACACTATTTTGCCAAAAGATCAATTTCACACAACAAGTCACATGATAGAGTTTCAAAAGATATTTACAAGAGTCAATAAGTTTTCACGGTGGTTTTGTAACCCGATGGGTGTCCTACAACTTTTCTTTTTTTATGTCTTCCTGCTAGTTACAAAAATGTTCAATTTAGGCTCGAAGGCTAAGAAACCACTTTCAAACGTTGTCTTCCTCTAAGAAAAAACACAATGGGTAAGTTTATATGTATCCTCCTATATTCAAAGAATGACTCGAATCGACGTAATTCATAACTAGTGAACATTTTAAATTTGGTAGCCATATTTATGAGGCCATCAGTCGTAATTGGACAAGTTACAACCAATCAAAAGTTAGATCGAGGCAGGCTCAAAAAATCAAGTCCAAAAATAAATTTCTATAGACAAATGTGCAATGAGAAATTTCCTACAAGTTCCCCTATATAAGGGGAATTCGCCATAGTCAACAGAACTGAGAACTGCCATACTGGTTTAAAATGGTGAAAGGTTTTCTGAAGAAACTCGTAGTAATTGGTCCAATTTGACCTAGTAAAATTGCGACCCAAGGCCTAAAAAATTCCTTTTCCAAACTATCAAGGAGATTGTTTTTCCCCAAATTAAAGGTTACAAGCACTTATCTAGTAAAAATACTAGAGGTTTTCGAAGGTGGAAAGGTATTTCATTTCTAAGGGTTCAAATGGTGAGCTGAAATGAAACCCAACTTTCTAGTTTTAGTAGCTCCCTAAAAGTGCAAAACAGAGTAACAGGGATACTAAAGGAGCAGTGAAGAGAGTGTAAAATTTCATACAAGGTCAAGATAATGCTTGATGTGACTCTCTACATAATAAGGGATACATATGATGCTTAACATCTCTTCTACAAGGCTCGGAGCGTTATTTTGTAAGTCCCTAGAAATTACATTTTTCTAACTTTGCAAGGTGGAAAAAAATTTGTTTTAGATGAGAACTCATCTTGGTCTCACCAAAAACAATAGACATGAGAATCAAATCTTGATACCCTAGATAGTAATGTATAAAGTTATTATATTAACAAAGATTTCAATTAAATTACAAGACGGTCATGTAAATCATAAGGACCTGAATTTTATTATTTCACACTAAAATTATAGTTATGAATTTTTCTAGATGGTGTTTGAATGAAGGGTTTAATTTTATGCTTGGCTACCAAGCATTATTTGGGTTACATTAGTGTCAGATGACATTTTATTACTTTTACAAAAAATGATTATATAAAAATAATCGAATGTGAGATACTCCAAGGTTTTAAATTTATTTCGCTGCAAATGAGAAACTAAAGTATGACAATTATGAACAACAAGGTGAGATGAATGATGCCTGGGAATGATGAGTGTAGCAGGTAAGTTGGGGTTCCATGAATTTTGATCATGCAATCCTTTGAGACCATCGTTTGTTTCCATATGATGATAAGTAGTTACACGTAACCCCAAGCTATTTTTTTTGCACCCATACCTCATCTCAAAACTCCATCAAAATCCCATTTCGGGTAAAAACCACATTGATCACCCTCAAAGGGATCCCATTTTTTTTATTACCTCAAGGTCGTCCAATTTTTTTGCTTTATATGGTTCAAAATTTAATTTTATTTGAGATCTATCTTTGTTGATACACTTGTGATAGATTAGACTTGTATGCACCACTCCACCTTACCAATCCTTCGTGAAGAATTCCTAGATAATTTTTAGTTCCATTTTGTTTTTCAAAACTTGTTTTCTTGAAAATAAAATCTCCACTTTACTCAAATCTTCTCTAAGTCTTTAGGCAATAGTATCCTCAATGCCATTTGCAAAACAAAGAATAATTGAAACTAGTTGAAGAACAACACTAGTCAATTTAGCTTCTAGGAAGAAATCCAAACATATTTTCAATCCCCTTCCATTGCACTTATCTGACCAATAAATATACTTGGGATTTAGATCAGATATGACAAACCATGTTGGATTTCTATTATAGGAACAAATTATATCAACATGAACTCCTCTAAAATAAGTAATGAAAAATATTTCTTATAATGGTCCTAAAAAACAAAATGACTACTCAAAGTAGAAGGGTAAGGAGAAAGATCAAGAAATGGTAGGTGTAAAGGCTAGAATGCGCGTAGCAAAGATTATTAGAAGAAAAAAATAAAATCCATATATATACAAATGAATCACCTCCTTATCCTCGATCTTCTTTCTCTCCTTTTGTATACAACAAATAAAAATAGATGTAGGAAGAATTCCCATTTCCTCTATCAAATACATTTTAAACCATTACAGCGTAAATACCGAGCTAGATAATCAGTTTGTATGAAAATACAATGAGGAGATACTAGATTTACAGATCTATCCAATGTGTAGGACTGATTTACCACATAATGGTATTGATGAAAGGACACATAATAGCTGGAACTACGTCTAGCATAGTTCGGAGCATCATTTTTTTAATTTAAATCACCAAAACTATCCAATTACTGCTAAAGTTTGCAATGTAAACTTAGTTTCACCATGGTCAAAGCCTACGGATATTAAAAAAAGCACTTGTATTAGTTTCTTCCATGAAATGACGAGTCTGCAAGTCCATTGACAATTCCCATGTGCCTTCACATGGCAACGGATCACCTACTCAATTCACGTCTCTATCAAAAAAATTACCTCTTACTTAATATCACTCAAAACAATTCGGTCCAACTTTTATTTTCCTTTTTTATTATTATTTTTAAATAGGGTGGGCACTACATTTCCCTCTCCTTTAAAGAGCATCATCCTTGATGTGACACATCACAGATGCTCGAGGAATACGTAAGAAAGAAAGTCAATAATTCCACATGTCACTAATAGAACAACTTGTCGGTAAAAATTAACCACAAGGAAAGAACTAATTTTGGCAATATCTTAAATTTTAATTTTTTTTGAAGATTGACAGTTATTTTTTATTTTATTACTTATTCTTTTCCTTTAAAGTATTTATTAATCTCAACTGTTAGTGTTTCATGTTGTAATATTTTATAGGTCTTATGTTCATGGATGCCCAACAGAACTTTCATAACAATACCACATCAGAGTCACACACAACAATAATGGTTCACAAGACATCATGATATATAACCTCACGACTATTTCACATTACAAGAACTGAACCGAACCATGGAAAGAACATACTTATCCCTTACAAGATAGTAATTTATTACCTATGCCCCAAACATAATAGTACTCATAACATAAGTAGACTTCAACAACATGGAATTTGCAACATGTACACATATAAATATTTCAAAAAACTCAAAATCATAACTGTAGCTATATAGGGTCAAGATGGAAACAACATCAAAAAACATAAAACAAACTCACATGAGTACACATAAATCATAACACCAACACCCAAAACATCACCTAACAACTCCATACAACTCCCAAAGCATCACAAAAAAACTTGATATACCTCCCAAAACATCACAAAACAACTACATATACCTTCTGAAGCATCACAAAATAACTCCATATACCTCCCAAGCAATAAAATAAAGATAAATTTTCCTTTTCGCTTCCCAAAAGAGGTTGGTCACCTTATGGCCCTGGGAAAATAAGGTCAAAATACCTCTAACCTAGGTGATATAATATCTCATGGTTCAACAACCTACTAGTTATCTGTAACTCCTTGGGGCATACCCCCATACAATGAAGAGGGTCCATATGTTACACCACTCCATTGTGAATCTCATGACCCTATTCCAACACATTACGATATTAGAACTAGCATAACAATATGTTTCAAGTGCTAAGTGGAAAAAATCCCAAGCCTTGGAATAGGCTAATAAAAAATATTTAAACTTGATATGCAAATTTAAAACTAAGAAAATCAACTGGCAAAATAGTTATGGTTAGTGGTAAAATCTGCATGTCATTGTAGTAACTAAATAAAATGCCCAAAATGTAAGAACACATTAATCAAGAAATTTTTTGGTTCTAGCAAGAAAAAAATAAAATGATAAATTTAAGAATAAAAATGTATATAGAAATATAACATCACAATAACTATGTGGCCTTATACTACCACCAAAGGCCTACTCAACAAGTTTCTAGCACTCGGACATCAAGCCTTGGCTTGTAAAATAAAATATCAAATAATATAACTATCATCATCTCTATCTGAATCATCCCTCCACCACTTCTACAAGGCACAAAATAGTCATAACGACACTTAGTTTAATCCATACGATAACCATATAGGGAGAGAGAAAGGAGTACAAGTCACCATCTTTTGAGCCTAAGGTTTCCGTAAAACATAATATGCATGAAATCTATTGAGCATGTGCCATACATACTAAACGAACAAAAGTGGGTTTTCAGCCTATGTAAGACTCCACTTCCTATCTCATACTCAGCTCGATTGACTCGTCAATGGTACACATTTCCTCACTCCAAACATACACCTTCTACTAATTTCTCTTAGTTTCGATTATTGTAGGGTTCACAACATAACACATCACTAACACAATAGTGATTCACACAAATTAACCATAGCATCTTACGCATGGGATATATATAGGGTATAACACAATCATTACTTTTAAGGATTATGATACATCACATTACCACATAATGGACTCAAAGTGCAATCACTATACAATAGGAATCATATGCTCACCATATACCACTAAATCACGACATGAACCATCAAATATTACATTAATTATACGTATGAGGAACACAATGTCTAACATTACAACATATAGTGAATTGTAATTAAAACATGGTGACATGCATGATTCATCACAACACGGTGACGATATTACGATACAATAAAATTCAATTTACACTAATTTTTTCATGCAATACATCAATACACCTTCATATCACATAATGCCAAAATTCTCTGACACTCCACAATCCACAATAACATTCTTTTCACACAAAACAAGGTAGTACATCACACATAAAAAGGAGAGAGAATAATCTCATCACAAGAACATATACACGATAAAAAATACGCACTAAGTGACATGTGAAACATGTGCGTTATTAATATCACAATTACGATGTTGGTAACATAACAACAAATATCACTTTCCTCTTCCAATCTCCACCACCACCATCCAAAACCATCACAACTCCAGTCAGTCCCAGAGGTTCAAGAGGATGAACCTCCACTCTGATACCAAATGTAACGCAAACATTTTACACACAAATACAACAATAAAAATACGGGAATAATTATTTTTTTACTTACATTTCTCACTACACAACACCACGAGGGTTCCAAGTAGAGAAACTCAACAATACATAAGACACTTACATAAATATGAACTCACTAAATAGGAAAACATAAGGAACCCATCAATGTCATACTTGTTGGTCGTCAAATAGGACTTTACGAAGAGCAACAGTCAGGGGACAAGAAGTCCCTCCTCTTTAATGGGAGAGGTTCCCTTATTCAGAAGCAAACTTATTTACAAATATACAAAACATGATTTTCTAGTTGAACTTGGATATAACGAAAGTGTTTTCTATAAAGATCATCAATTACAAAAGGAATGAGGAATGAGAATCCAAGAATGAGCAGAAAGGCAACATGCAGAATTATAGATAACAGAGTAATTATTTATGTATGCGAAGTTATAGTGAATTGAAACAAGATCATTTGTATCATATAAATAAGATGGAATTTAAAGACACAAAGTTCTGTAAATAACATCTGCCAGAACACAAAGTTTCTTAATATAACATAGACAAATGATCTTCACAAAATTAAATGAAAAGCTGGGGATAAAAGAGATCAGATAGACAAAGAATGAAAAGCCCTTCTGTATTGATTTCTTTATGATCTATTTACACTTTCAGAAAATAAGCCAAGTTCTTCCTCCCTCAAAATGGCAAGAAGAGGCCATTATATAGCTTAAAAATCAGTTACTCTTCGTAACCACTTATTTTAACTAAAGATTAGTTAACGATTGCCAATCGCAATACCTCAACTTATTACAATGAATCCGAGGAAAAGAATTAGAAGAGAAGAGAAGAAAACAGAGAAGAAGATAGATGGTTATGACTGGGAGGGACCCACTGACTTCAAAATTTGCTGCCTAAATATCTTCAATGCCTCAGCTATGTCTCTGCCATGAGGGACTGACGTGTTGGCTATAGACTGAGCCCAAAATCCGAGGCACTTCTCCATATCTTTATCAAACTCGACATGAGTATGATAGTCTTTATTTGCTTCTTCAATGGCAGATTGAAGAGAACAGATCTCCTTCATTTTCTCTTTGGAGATGGAGCTTTCCTTGAATAGATTATCTTTGACAAAAGCTCTGAATTGAGCTTTGATTTCTTGCAAGGAAAGAGGTACACCAGAAGTTTCATCTTGAAGATGACAATGTATATCTTTGAAAGCAGATACAACCAGTGTCTTGAAAACTTCACCCTTCTGCCAGCTATTCTTCAGCTCTCCCAAAGCCTCCTCCAAGACTTTGATCTTCCACTCCACGCTGTAAACCCAGGAATTTGACAGATTATCCTTTGCATCATCAAAAACCTTATTCGCCAATAAAATATTCTCATCTGTCTTTCCCATGAGACGGAGGTCTACTATGCAACTGCTCCAGAGTTTGAGCTCTTTATCTATGATCCCGATATTGGAGGAGAGCTTCTGTTGCAAATTCTTCACCTTTCTGTGGAGTTTGAAAGCTTCATCGATGAAGTTCAATCCTGCAACAAGCATATCTTCCACCATGGCCTCCATAGCTCTGCCATAGATGGAATACTTGTGCATGTCTTTGATACTCTGTACTTCATCTTGGTTCAAAATTACAGGTGGCGGAAGGGTAGTCAATGGTGTAGGGTTCAAAACTTTGTCCTTAGACAAAAGAGACTTGATAAAACCTGTGAGAATCTGGGCTTGTTCCTCCAACTGTTCAATAGTTTGCTGCCCTTTCTCTACCCTCCCAATGACTCTTGTGACCGTTTCTTGGAGGTTGTGGATCTCACCTTCAGGAGTAGACTCTCCCATAGGAATCCTTGAGAGTTCTAGGTCGGATGCCTGTAAGTCCTGCTCTGATTTATCTACTGTGGGCTTAGCAATCTCAAGGAATTGCTGACCTTGAGCATCAGACACTATCCTGGAGGTGATTCTAGATTTCTTGGCACGAGGAGTAGTGCCTAACAAGGCTGCTACAGCATCAAAATTTGGCCCTGAGCTCCAAGAGGAAGATTTCCTCTTTCTACTATCAACAATACGTTTCACCGATGCAAAAGAGGAAGAGGAAGCAACAGGAGGTGCAAAAGGACCAAGGGACAGAGAGCTCATGATGCTCAAGGTTTTCACAGATGTTATCTCAAGATGAGATGTGAGTGGGGTGCTTGAGACAATTGCTGTAGAGGAATCAATAGCACTTAGAAGTTCAGCGCTCTGGACTTCCTTATCTTTATCTGTTGGAGCTTCAGGAGCATTTGTAGGGGCTGGCACTTCACTCTCTTCACTTTCACTGAGAACAATAATGTTCTCTGGTCCCAGAGGCACTTCTACCTGCTTTCTCTGAGGATCTTCTTCCACAAGCTCCTTCTTAACCTATTTGAACTTCTTCTGGTATACTTGAGTGGATGAAGAAGGAGTAGAAGCTGCAGGTCCTTGCGTTGATGAGGCAGGAGGGGTTTGTATAGGTGTGTCTGATATGGGAGTCGATGCTTCCCTCCTTGGTGTTGAAACATCCTTAGAGGAAGATTCTCCTGAGTGCCTTCTAAAATCTCAAACTTTCCTATCAAACCAGACCTTAGTCCTGACTAAGACTGGAGCTAGGATATGGGCCAGATCATCTTTCTCTTTCTTGTTCCAATCCAAGTCCTCCAAGGGAGTGTGCTTAACCACATTGTCATACTCATATGAGTATAGATCAGAGTTGTCATCCTGAAGTCCTTCAGGAACTTGGTACAAGCCGAGTTCTTGGATCAATTTCAGAGAGAACCTGCCATAATGCCTCCTTCTAGCCTCAAAATCATCAGCACAGTCAGCCCAATAGTCTTCTGTATCTGCCCTATGATGATAGATTATCTTGATGTTCTGATCAATGAACTTCTTCAAGTCGAAGCAAGTTCTTGGCTTGAAGAAATGAACAGTGATGGGAACTAGGGCTCTTTCTATATTCTGTGCATCCAGGGCTATTTTACAAGTGTAATTTCCCAAAGATATGGGAAAGTGCAAACCAGTAATCTTCTTGTCTCTGCAGGTTCTGTGAAATTTGTCTAACTACCTGCATACCTCTATCAAAGCCATCTTATCACTGTAGAACATGGGAAGCCTCAGAGGGGTGCCCTCATAGCTAGCAAGCCTGATATAGGAGAATTTTTTGATTTGTATAAAATAGGCACCGTAGTGTGATATCAGGTTCATGGCTTCATCAGAAGACCTTCTAGTGGTGTCACCTTCAAGAAGCCTGACCACGTACATGGTGAAAGCATCATTTACCCTTCGGAAATTGTGATTGCTCGTCTCTAGGGTGAATTGCGGGCAGTAGGCGTATACAGGATCATCCTTGTGGGCATCAATGTAAGAAAAACCAAACCATTGCCTTGATGCCGCTAGAGTATACATCAGGTACAAAGTCATGTAGAACTTCTTCGTTTGCTGTACATTAGACAACTGCTCCGCCAAGTTCATGCTGATGATTTCCGCCCAGTTGATATTTTGAGTTCCCTTGCACACCATGCTGATGAGCGGTCACATCCAGAAATGAAATTCGTTAGTAGAGGGTAAGCCCATAACCCGAGCCAGTAGGATTATAAAATACGAAAATTCTTCATTGAAATCAGCCCGGAAAAGAGTCTTGGATAGACGAGATGCTCCCTTCTTAGGGTTCTTTAGCCAGGACTTCGCCACCCGCTCCTTGTATTTGTCGTTGTCTTTATTGAACACGGCCTGTGCTTGATTCTGGGAAACAACTATGGCATTATCCATCTCTGGAATCCTCAGTGCAGTGCTAATGGTGGCAGCATCCATCTTGGCGATGAGTTCCCCATGTACGTTGGTCAAGTCGCTTGAATCAGGGTCGAAGTGAGATCCGCATGAAAGCACTGTATCAGCACATTGCACCAGGATTGGGAAACCTCCAGCGAAAGCCAAACCGCTGTCGTGAATCATCTGTGCCATTGGTGTAGGGTTTGCATCTGCCATCCTTGCCCAAAAATCACCAAAGTCAAGATGACGAACTTCACTGTCCCCAATATCGGGAACGACAGACTCTAGTGGTGAGATTTGTTCCTGTCCCTAAAATTTGATCTTCATGTTGGTAGTAATTCGGAGGGCAGAGCCGCAAGCTAGACTCGGGAAGGAATTACAGAGGGAAAGGATACGCGCGCAGGAATTTAGATTGCAAGGGTTCGAGGAAAGGATATCATGGAGGCGGTGTGAAAAATGCATAGGGGGTTTGCTCATTATATAGCCGTTTAGGAGAGAGAAAGGCAATGAATGCACATTTAATACCTACCTACCAATTTGAATAAGCAAGACATTCATGTAGAATGGAAAAAATTAGCACGAATGGCACTTGGCTCATTTGGGACACGTGGGATGCGAATGCGTGAAACACGCGGCTCGGCCGATTCGGGCGAAGCGGGAAAAAGACGCACAAATGCCTTTTGGGACACGTGGGACAAAAGTGCGCGAAGTACGTGACTCGGCCGGATCGGGTGAAAAGGTGACAATGGGTCCAGAAGAGTTTGGGACATTTGGGACGCGAAAGCGCGAAGTACGCGGTTCGGGTGAATTGGCTGAAAATGGAACAACTTGTCCGGGCGAACTTGGGACATGCGGGACAAAAAGTTCCAACGGGCCGGAAAAAGACAAACTTCGGGTAAATCAGCCGATGGGAGAACAAAGGGCCCAAATGAACTTGGGACACGCGGGACAAAAATGTCTGGTAGGCCCGAAAAACACACAAAATGACCCAAAAACGTAGATTTTCACAATTTCTCGACTTTTAACATTCAGTACAACAGAGAAGACACTTAAACTCAAAATTTTAAAATTTCAATTTCTTAAGAGCAGGGGAATTTGGAGTGGACAACAGCTGGCTCCTTCTGGGGATGACTTGGCATAAATTCAAGGAATGGGACAAGGTAAGAACCTAGAAAAACTCGAGGAAGCAGACAAGTACCTTATCCATTGGGCCACGGAGTCAAAAAAAACCAATACAGAGGACAACACACCAAAACAAAAAAGGAAAGAAAAACAAAACGTTGTACAGAATATACAAAGGGACTCCCTAATCACCTATGACTTGAACAATTTTAGATACTGCCCACTATAAGGAAGTGGGAGAGGAGAACCATCCATGTAATCAAGGTAAAAAGAATTCTCACCAGCAAAGTGTCTGATCTTGAAAGGTCCGAGCCAAAGGGAATCAAACTTGCCATGGCTGCCACGAGGTTCATGCATTTTATCCCATAACAAGACAGTGTCTCCAACTTGGAAATCTCTTAACCTGGCTTTCTTATCAAATAGGACCTTTACCTTCTGCTGGTGAACAGATATCCTATCAGCAACCTCTAATCTATTCTCATTCAATTTGTGAAGATACATAATTCTCTTATCCAAAGCATCACTGAAACTGGTATCTTCAATGGCCTTCATTAGATGCAAGGATGACAGCTCCACTGTTACTGGCAATTGAGCTTCTGCTCCATATACCACTTGAAAAGGAGACATTCCAATAGCTCTCTTTGGTGTGATCCTGTCTACCCAAAGAGCATCATAGAGCTTCTTGTGCCAGTTTCGTTGAGACTCATTGACTAATTTCCTTATAATAGTCACCAAATTTTTATTAGTGGATTCTGCTTGCCCATTTCCCTGAGGATAGTAATCTGAGGAGTGAGCCAAAGAGATGCCATACCCATAGCAAAAATCCACTATCTCAGTTGAAGAGAAATTCGAAGCATTATCTATCACAATCTTGTTAGGTACACCATACCTTACCAAGATGTTCTCTTTGATGAAGCTGCACACCACTTCAGAAGTAGTACTCTTAACTGGAATAGCTTCTACCCATTTGGTGAAATAATCTGTGGTAGTTAATACATGAGTATGACCAGCACTAGAAGCGGGATTAAGTGTTCCAATGAAGTCCAAACCCCACTGTTGAAAAGGTTCTTCAATTACAACTGGCTTAAGAGGCAAAGAGGCCAATTTGGGTCTTCCCACGAAGTTCTGACAAGCCTAACATTTATCAACCCACTTGGATGCATCTCTGAACAAGGTAGGCTAGTAATATCCTCCGCGAAGTATCTTATGAGCAGTGAACGTTGATGAATAGTGCCCTCCACATGCCTGATCATGAAAAGCTGAGAGCAACTTTTTCTGCTGTTCCTTGTCCACACATTTCAAAAACCTTCCATCTAACCCACGTTTGAACAAGGAGTTTTCCCACAGCACATATTCTATTGACCTCAATTTAACAGTCCTCTTTTCTTTGGCAGTTAAATGAGAGGGGCATTCCCCATAGGTGAGAAAATGAGTGATATCAGCATACCATTCATCAACTGAGCTAAGAAACAGAACGGTAGGAAGACCAACCTTATCCTCCAGTAACTCATGTCTAGCTCCTTCAGCAATGAGCTCACAAAGGCCTTTTCCACGAATGAGCTTGGTCGGTTTGATGTCAATATCATATTCTTGGACCTTAGCAACCCAGTTCCCTCTCTTGGATCCAAATTCCTGCTGCGTGAGAATTGACTTAACAGTTGTATCTGGAACCAACACCATGGAGTGAGAGTTGAGGATGTAAAAATGAAACTGCTTAACAACTTTGACTACTGCAAAAGCATGTTTTTCCATCATGGTGTATTTTAACTCATGATCTTTCAGAATACAGCTCATGAAAGCAATTGGGAGTTCGTGCTCATTAGAATCTTCTTGAGTCAAAACAGCAGCCAAGGTATTATCTGTGGCATAGCAATAGATAATAAAATATTTGCTGAAATCAGGGCATGCTAAAACAAGAGTTTTAGCGATAGCTCTTTTAATACCTTCAAAGGATTCCTTTCCTTCAGAAGACCAACCAAACGTTTGTTTTCCTTTCATCATTTGGGAAATATTCAAAGTTAACTCTGCAAAATCAGGGATGAACCTTCTTAAAAAATTGATCTTACCAAAGAAAGAGTGCACGCCCTTTTTGCTGGTTGGGAGAGGAATTTGCTGGATAGCTTGAACTCACTCAGGATCAATCTTAATACCATCCTTGGAGACAATGTGCCCTAATAACTTCCCCTCTGTGACACAAAAGACATATTTTTTAGGATTCAAAGAGATCCCATGTTCTCTTCATCTTAGCAGAACTGTCTCCAGGGGGTCAAAATGATCCGCCCTTGTTTTAGAAAACACAGTCAAGTCGTTAAGGTATATGACAATACACTTCCCTTTCAAACTTCCAAAGGCCAGATCCATAGCTCTCTGAATAGTGGCACCAGCATTAATGAGCCCAAAAGGCATTCTCTTATAAGAAAAGGTACCCCAAGGAGTAGTGAAAGTTGTTTTGTGTTGATCTACAATATCAACCTCTACCTGATTATATCCCGAGAATCCATCGAGCATAGATAACATTTTAGATCCTGTTACTACTTGCAAGACCTGATCCATCATAGGCAAAGGATAATTATCTTTCAAGGAAGCCTGATTCAGATTCCTGAAATCAACACAGATGCGGATCTCACCATTTTTCTTCCTAACAAGCACAATATTGGCAATCCATGTTGAATGGTGAATGGGAAAAATGATTTTGGCCTTCAACATCTTCTGTATTTCTTGAAAGATGGTGTCAGCTATTTTGGGATTGTATTGCCTATGTTTCTGCTTAAATGGCTTAATTCCAGGTTTGAGAGGAATAAAATGCTGCATATCTTTTGGTTTGAAATCTTTTAAATCTTCATAAGAGTAAGCAAGAACATCCTTATACCTCTTTAAAAGATCAATTACTTTTTTTCTCTCATCTGCTGTGCAACATTTTCCAATGTTCACGAGCTTAGGATCAATAGAACTCCCAATATTAATCTTGTCATACTCAGCTGATTGTTGAGGTCCAGTAGAATCTCTAGACTTCACATACCTGTCATGTTTATCAAATAGTTCCTCTAAACTCACTAATCCTTTAGGAATCTTGTTTCCTTTGAGTTTGATGCATCCATCCTGATCCGTTTCTTCTCCTTGGGTAATTGCTTCGTCAGAGGACACACTTTCACGAGGTAGGTTGTCGCTTCCTTCAAAATATAGCTTTTCAAAATTACCCTTGAGTTCTAAGAAAGAAAGCAAGTGTTGATCATCATTGAAAACTTGCAAGTTATTTGTATTATCAGGTACACTAGGTCGATGGACCATCTCAATGGTGAACTTATCTTGAGAGAAGTCAGGATGAGGAATCAGTAGTGACCCTGAGACTGCTAGTGAATCAGCCCTGCTGTTCTTCTCCCTAGGTATTGCTTAGATGGAGAAAGCATCAAGAAATTCAATGGAATCCCAAACCTGATTCCGGTAATGTTTCAACCTTCCATTTTTTACCTGGAAAAGGTTTCTAACTTGCTTTACAATCAATTCTGCATCACCACGAGCCAGAAGATTCTTTACACCTTGTTCTTTGGCCACTTGCAGTCCAAGAATGAGAGCCTCATACTTTTCTGTATTATTAGTATTTTTGAGCTGCAACTTGAATGAAAAAGGATGAAGGCTTCCTTCACGTGACACCAGTAGGACACCAGCTCCAGTACTAGCTGAGGAACAACTTCCATCAAACTCTAAAATCCAAACACCATTAGGATCTTTAGGTGACACTTTGGGGAGTTGAATTTCATTAGGAGACATAATCATGTAGTTGCCATGCCCCATATCCTCGTAGAGTATTTGTGCTTTGGGATCATCCATTTTTTGTACAATATACTCAGACTGCTTCTCAGGCAGCAACTTCTTCATTTGCCCATTAACAGGTACGAGTGCATGTGACCAATCCATTTGAATTTCTCCCCCCACATCCTTACATAAGTTTCTACTTAGCAACATCCCGTATGAAGGAGGAATATCTGCTACTAAGATGGTAGCCAAAACTTTCTTCTCAGGCAAAGCAGCAAAAGCCACTTGTGCATCTTTAATTCTTCGGACCAGAGGCACTTCCTTACTCTCCATAGAGTAACAAGATCCATAAGTGCGTGTGAGGGTCAAGCCTAAGACATGAGCTACTTTAGCAGGCATCACATTGTCTAAGGCTCCTGAGTCTATGACACAATTACTGAGCCTATGGCCAGCTATAAGAAGTGTTACATAAAATGGTTTGATTTTGTCATTGGGTGAGGTGACAACGGCTACCAGACTAGGTTGTGGTGCAGATGAAGGAGTGGGTAAAAGGCCTTTAGAGGTGGTCTTAGAATGGGAATTGACAAAGTGAATAATTTTAGCAAAAGCTTTGGGATGGGTTTGATAATACTCAGCCTCTGAGATTTGAACCTTAGTCTTTTTCAGGTGATCAATAATATCAAAAGACCCAGAAGTGGATGGGTCATCATCACTTGAGATTCTAGGTTTATCAACTTTAGGGGAAAAAGAAGTGACTTTAATAGCAGGATTGACAGGACTCACCTTTGGTGTAGATGAAGTGGGGATAGGAGATCCTCTTTTTGCAATTACGGGGATAGTTTCCGGCTGGTCCTTAGATTTCTTGGGGGGCTGCATCACTTTCTCCCTCTGATTTTTCTGTTCTTGAGTCATGACAGTGAAAGATTCACTATTCATGTCCGCTACTACTTCATCATAATCATCTCCATCATCAATGCCCTCAGTGGTGAAGAAATTAACTCGAGATCCCTCAAGTTCATCTGCTTCATCATCAACTTCTTCCACGAATTCCTCGCAGGCTTCATTATCCTCATCATCATCTGGTTCCTCAGCTTCACAGGTTGCATTGACAGGAACTTTAACAGTAGGTCCTTCAAGCGCTAATCTTGTTTGAGAAGCAGGAAAATGATTTCTGGGCTGAAAATTCCTCCTTGGAACGTCTGCATAGGGAGCATGCTGAGCCAATTGTTTCTTTATGGCAATGAGATCATTCGTAAGTTTTTGAACCAATGGATCAGTATTAGGTCTAGGGGTGGAAGAGGAGGAAGAAGTAGACTTAGATTTGGAAGGGTCTCTCCTCAACTTCCCTGACATGATTAAATCATCCTCGACACTAACAACAAGAGTTTGATCCTCAGCCAACATTGCGAGATTAGCCCTTCTTAATGCATAACTAACTTTAGGTGATTGGGCATTTAGGAAGAAACATTTTTGAATTTGATCAATAGGTCGAGTAGTTGGTAGAATTTTATTAATCAATCTATTGAATCGGGCCACAAATTCTCTTATGGGCTCTTGTGAATCTTTCTTTATCTGAGAGATTTGGGCTAGCAAGGCATGCACTTCTTCTCCTAGTTTGAAATGGTTTTCAAACCTAGTTCTCATGGTGTCCCAGCTAGTGATAGCACCAGCTGGAAGGTGATAGAACCAATCAACAGCATTTTCTTGAAAATTCTCCACGAACAGTCTTACGGAGACATCTTCATGTTCAACTCCCAGAACTCCACATGCAACTATGAAGCTTGCGATGTGTTCATCAAGATGCACTTTACCATCACCTTTGAATTTAGGGAAGTTCTTCTGGTTACCTTTGGGTAACTCATGCAATGGCTGAGGAAGGGCAAGGGGCCCAACACGATGACCCCAAGGCAATGGTACCGCCATTCTTGGAAAAATGTCTTGGAGAGGAACTGCAACACCAACAAGAATCAAAGCTGGAAGATTAGGACTAGCTGGCTCTAAAGGAATACCACCCGTAGGAATTCTATCTTGAACAGGTGGAGTGCTTTTCGAACGAGTCTTTCTATTTCTTGTTGAAGGGAAAGGAAAACCCTGTTGCTCCAAAAGCTGAAACTGAGAATATTCAATACCATGGGCCCTTCTCCCTCGAGCAAAACGTGGAGTCGCCAGATCAAAGGATGATCAAAAAATACAGAACTAGAATATGATTTTCCCTAGCAGAGTCGCCAAAAACTGTTGGTCGTCAAATAGGACTTTACAAAGAGCAACAGTCAGGGGACAAGAAGTCCCTCCTCTTTAATGGGAGAGGTTCCCTTATTCAGAAACGAACTTATTTACAAATATACAAAACATGATTTTATAGTTGAACTTGGATATTACGAAAGTGTTTTCTATAAAGATCATCAATTACAAAAGGACTGAGGAATGAGAGTACGAGAATGAGCAGAAAGGCAACACTGCAGAATTATAGATAACAGAGTAATTCTTTATGTATGCGAAGTTATAGTGAATTGAAACAAGATCATTTGTATCATATAAATAAGATGGAATTCAGAGACACAAAGTTCTGTAAATAACATCTGTCAGAACACAAAGTTTCTTAACATAACACAGACAAATGATCTTCACAAAAATTAAATGAAAAGCTTGGGGATAACAGAGATCAGATAGACAAAGAATGGAAAGCCCTTCTGTATTGATTTCTTTATGATCTATTTACACTTTCAGAAAATAAACCAAGTTCTTCCTCTTTTTCAAAATGGCGTGGAGAGGCCATTATATAGCTTACAAATCAGTTACTCTTTGTAACTACTTCTTTTAACTAAAGATTAGTTAAGGATTGCCAATCGCAATACCTCAACTAATTACAATGAATCCGAGAAAAAGAATTAGAAAAGAAGAGAAGAAAAAGGAGAAGAAGACAGGTGGTTATGAATGGGAGGGACCCACTGACTTCAAAATTCGCTGCCTGAATCTCTTCAATGCCTCGGCTATGTCTCTGCCACGGGGGACTGACGTGTTAGCTGTAGACTGAGACCAAAATCCGAGGCACTTCTCCATTTCCTTATCAAACTCGACATGAGTATGATAGTCTTTATTTGCTTCTTCAATGGCGGATTGAAGAGAGCAAATCTCCTTCATTTTCTCTTTGGAAATGGAGCTTTCCTTGAATAGATGATCTTTGACAAAAAATCTGAATTGAGCTTTGATTTCTTGCAGGGAAAGAGGCACACTAGAAGTTTCATCCTGAAGATGACAGTGTATGTCTTTGAAAGCAGATACAACCAGTGTCTTGAAAGCCTCACCCTTCTGCCAGCTATTCTTCAGCTCTCCCAAAGCCTCCTCCAAGACTTTGATCTTCCACTCCACGCTGTAAACCCAGGACTTTGACATATTATCCTTTGCATCATCAAAAACCTTATTCGCCAATAAAATGTTCTCATCTGTCTGTCCCATGAGATGGAGGTCTACTATGCAACTGCTCCAGAGTCTGAGCTCTTTATCTATGACCCCGATAGTGGAGGAGAACTTTTGTTGCAAATTGTTCACCTTTCCGTGGAGTTTGAAAGCTTCATCGATGAAGTTCAATCTTGCAACAAGCATATCTTCCACCATGGCCTCCATAGCTCTTCCATAGACAGAATACTTGTGCATGTCTTTGATACTCTGTACTTCATCTTGGCTCAAAATTACAGGTGGCGGAAGGGTAGTTAATGGGGTAGGGTCCAAAACTTTGTCCTTAGACAAAAGAGACTTGATAAAACTTGTGAGAATCTGGGCTTGTTCCTCCAACTGTTCAATAGTTTACTGCCCTTTCTCTACCCTCCCAATGACTCTTGTGACCGTTTCCTGGAGGTTGTGGATCTCACCTTCAGGAGTAGACTCTCCCATTGGAATTCTTGAGAGTTCTAAGTCAGATGCCTGCAAGTCCTGCTCTGATTTGTCTATTGTAGGCTTAACAATCTCCAAGAATTGCTGACCCTGAGCATCAGACACTGATCCTGGAGGTGGTTTTGGCTTTCTTGGCGCGAGAAGGAGTAGTGCCTAACATGGCTACCACAGCATCAAAATTTGATCCTGAGCTCCGAGAGGAAGATTTCCTCTTCCTACTGTCAACAAAAGGTTGCACCCATGCAAAAGAGGAAGAGGAAGCAGCAGGAGGTGCAAGAGGACCAAGGGATAGAGAGCTCATGATGCTCAAGGTTTGCACAGCTGTTGTCTCAAGTTGAGATGTGAGTGGGGCGCTTGAGATAATTACTGTAGAGGAATCGATAGCACTTAGAAGTTCAGCGCTCTGGACTTCCTTATCTTTATCTGTTGAAGCTTCAGGAGCATTTGTAGGGGCTGGCACTTCACTCTCTTCACTTTCACTGAGAACAATAATGTTCTCTGGTCCCAGAGGCACTTCTACCTGCTTTCTCTGAGGATATTTTTCCACAGGATCCTTCTTAACCTCTTTGAACTTCTTATGGTATGCTTGAGTGGATAAAGAAGGAGTAAAAGCTACAGGTCCTTGCATTGATGAGGCAGGAGGGGTTGTCACAGGTGTGTCTGATATGGGAGTCGATGCTTCCCTCCTTGGTGTTGAAACATCCTTAGATTAATATTCTCCTGAGTGCCTTCTAAGCTCTCGAACTTTCCTATCAAACTAGACCTTAGTCCTGACTAAGACTGGAGCTAGGATCTCAGCCAGATCATCTTTCTCTTTCTTGTTCTAATCCAAGTCCTCCAAGGGAGTGTGCTTAACCACATTGTCATACTCATATGAGTATAGATCAGAGTTGTCATCCTAGAAGTCCTTCAGGAACTTGGTACAAGCCGAGTTCTTGAATCAATTGCAGAGAGAACCTGCCATAGTGCCTCCTTCTAGCTTCAAAATCATCCGCACAGTTAGCCCAATAGTCTTCTGTATCTGCCCTATGATGATAGATTATCTTGATGTTCTTCTCAATGAACTTCTTCAAGTCAAAGCAAGTTCTTGGCTTGAAGAAATGAACAGTGATAGGAACCAGGGCTCTTTCTATGTTCTGTGCATCCAGGGCTGTTTTACAAGTGTAATTTCCCAAAGGAGATGGGAAAGTGCAAACCAGAAATCTTCTTGTCTCTGCAGGTTCTGTGTAATTTATCTAACTGCCTGCATACTTCTATCAAATCCATCTTATCACTGCAGAACCTGGGAAGCCTCAGAGGGGTGCTCTCATAGCCAGCAAGCCTGATATAGGAGAATTTTCTGAATTGGATAAAATGGGCACCGTAGTGTGATATCAAGTTCATGGCTTCATCAGAAAACCTTCTAGCAGTGTCACCCTCAAGAAGCCTGACCACGTACATGGTGAAAGCATCATTTACCCTTCTGGAAATTGCGATTGCTGGTCTCTAGGGTGAACTGCGGGCAGTAGGCATATACAGGATCATCCTTGTGGGCATCAATGTAAGAAAAACCAAACCATTGCCTTGATGCTGCCAGAGTATACATCAGGTATGAAGTCATGTATAACTTCTTCATTTGCTGTACATTGGATAGCTACTCTGCCAAGTTCATGCTGATGATTTCCACCCAGTTGATATTTTGAGTTCCCTCGCACACCATGCTGATGAGTGGGCACATCCAAAAATGGAACTCATTAGTAGAGGGTAAGCCCATAACCCGAGCCAGTAGGATTATAAAATCTGACAATTCTTCATTGAAATCAGCTCTGGAAAAGAGTCTTGGATAGACGAGATGCTCCCTTCTTAGGGTTCTTTAGCCAGGACTTCGTCACCCGCACCTTGTATTTGTCACTGTCTTGATTGAACAGGGCTTTTGCTTGATTCTGGGAAACAACTATGGCATTATCCATTTCTGGAATTCTCAGCATGCAGTGCTAATGGCGGGTAGCGTCCAGTTTGGTGATGAGTTCCCTGTGTACGTTGGTCAATTCACTTGAATCAGGGTCGAAGTGAGCTCCGCATGAAAGCACTGTATCAGCACATTGCACCGAGATTGGGAAACCTCCAGCGAAATCCAATCCGTTGTCATGAATCATCTGCGCCATTGGTGTAGGGTTTGCATCTGCCATCCTTGCCCAAAAATTGCCAAAGTCAAGATGACGAGCTTCACTGTCCCCAATATTTGGAACGGTAGACTCTAGTGGCGAGATTTGTTCCTGTCCCTGAAACTTGATCTTCATATTGATAGTAATTCGGACGGAAGAGCCGCAAACTAGACTCAGGAAGGAATTACAGAGGGAAGGGATACACGCGCGTAGGATTTTAGATTACAAGGGTTCGAGCAAGGGATAGCATGGAAGCAATGTGAAAAATGCATAGGGGGTATGCTCGTTATATAGCCAATTAGGAGAGATAAAGATAATGAATGCACATTTAATACATACCTACCAATTTGAATAAGCATGATATTCGAGTAGAGCGGGAAAAATAAGCATGAATGGCACTTGGTTCATTTGGGACATGTGAGACGCGAATGTGTGAAACACGCAGCTCGGCCGATTCGGGTGAAGCGGGGAGAAGACGCACAAATGCCTTTTGAGACATGCAGGACAAAAGTGCGCGAAACATGCGACTCGGTCTGATCGGGAAAAAATGTGACAAAAGGTCCGAGCGAACTTGGGACATTTGGGACGAAAAAGCGTGAAGTACGTGGTTCGGGCGATCGGGCGAAAATGGAACAACTTGCCCAATTGAACTTTGGACATTTGGGACATGAAAGTGCGAAGTACGCGGTTCGGGTGTTTCGGCCGAAAATGGAACAACTTGCCCGATTGAACTTTGGGACATTTGGGACAAGAAGTTCCGATGGGCCCGAAAAAAGACAAACTTCGGGGAAACTGGCCGATCGAGGAATAGAGCGCACTTTTGAACTTGGGACACGCGGGATGAAAATGTCCGACAGGCCCGAAAAACACACAAAATGACCCAAAAATGCAGATTTTCTCAATTTCTCGACTTTTAACATTTTCAGTACAACAGAGAAGACACTTAAACTCAAAATTTTTGAATTTTCACTTTCTTAAGAGCAGGGAATTTTGAGTGGACAACACTTCCCATACAAAAAAACCTATAAAAGAGAAGATGATCAAGTATTCAAATAAGCATGTATATTTTTAAAAAGCATGTAAAAGAAAATGTTGAAAATCTAAAAAAACAACATGTACACCTTATTCGTGATGAGGAAAGAGTATAGAAAGGATCTTGTAGATGATGTGAATGTGCGCAAGTTTTTCAGGTGATCTCATGCCAATGTAATAGAAGAAGTGTAGGGAGAAATTTTCTGGTGTCGAATCCTCATTAACCTATCAATTACTTCCTGATGTATAATTAACAGTCAATTTTAAGAAACTATGTGTCTCCTAATAACTCGTTCTTACATTAAATATTTGTTTCTCATGCTATGGTTATTTTAGTTCCAAATTTAGTTTGAGTCAATTTAGCATATGCACGTCATAATTTTTATTTTTAATGGTCTCTATATTGGCTCAAATGCCTAGTCCCACCAAGAATAATTTATATCCATTCTTAACAAAAAATCAATGGTTAATTCAATCATAAGGACTTCAAGTGAAATTTGTTCCTAAAACATTATCACATATACTCTTTTTTTTCATCTCACTTAGATTGTTCTTAGGTCTCTTTATTGGTTTCACTTTGACAAAAAGATTTACGAAAGTACTTTCTTAACATTTTTAAGAAGTACATGATTGGAAGCATTACAACTACACATGAACCACAAGTGATTTGTTTCTAGGGAAACATCCCATGTTTCTGTATTTCATCATTCTGCATGTGAAATTTATATGATTCTTAATGTGATGAAAAGGGCATAATAAGGGATTTTGGGACCAAGTTTTAAGTTTCCTAGTTTCTCTTAAGTCAACATCTTTCAAGTCAATTTCATTTGTAAAGAGTTACTTACAAGTTTCTACCCAAAAGTTAACCTCCTAATAAACTGAGGTTTAGTTTAATTCCAATATGCACTCAGGGATCTATGTCCTATTATAGATCAGATTAAGGTGTGAGAACATATTTACCCTATAAAACCTCCATAAAATACCACAACGCTATATTGTCTCTAGTCAAGGTAACATATTTAGCTATGAGGAACTAAATATGTCATTAACAAGAGTTTATGTCATTTGTACAACTATTTAACTAACTCTTTTTGTGTCATTTGGATCCCACAAATATTTCATTTAATGATGAAGTTAATTTCCAGATATAACTTCGTAAGACTTGGTAATCCACTAGGATACTAAGGAAGTGTTAGTTCTACTTATTCCAGAAAATTTTGACCATGGCATTTCTAACTGTGGGGTTCATGATGATTTCGCTAAGCATACCAGCTATGATGATAACACAAAATTGGTCGCTTATTTATTTTAGCTAGAATATGCTCTTATGCGTTAAGATTTAAGTTTTTCCTAAGGTTTTGTTTTCTTCTTTTCTAAGAAGGATCGTGTGAGAAGGGTAGATATGCACGAGTTTTAAACTAATATTAACTGTTATATTTAGGTTTTCTTTCTATATAATCTAGTTAAATAACATAACACTCTAGAGACCTTATCATAAATTTCACAACGAAAATGAACTATAAGAGGTTACTTTCAATTTCACTTAACCTAATATCCAACGTTTACAATACAAAACTTGGAATCAAAATAACACCCATATTTAGATGAACATTTCCCTTAAAAAATAGAATCTTAAAAATTTTAGAAGACTTCACTAATAAACCCTTCAATACTTTGTAAAATATTAAACAATCCTTTACCATTTCTCTTAACATATATATACAATCCCTTTTTCTTTAACCATACGTAAATATGAGTCAAAATTGCACCCATGATTAAATGCACTTTTCCCAAGGCATCACTAAAACTAGCATCTCATACATATTACCAAATTTCAAGCATAAAATTTTCTTTGAAATGACAATATATTATACATATATATGTTTTTCAATGACCGATAAAAATTACAATAATAAACAATAAATTACACCACACCTTTTCGTCACCTTACATCGATATTGCAAAACCATGTGAGCATGCAATAAATGATAAGTCATTGCCATGACATCCATGTAGATCTAGCATAATCATAATTTTTAGTTTCCCATTTATAAAATAAATAATAATAATTTACATTCGGAAGGAGATGGTTAGAGACATGTATTCATTTCATTTTGTAACCATGGAGAGAGAAAGAGAGAGAAACACTATTTGGCCAAAATTTCAATTTCACGCAAGTCACAAGATAAATTTTCAACATTTTTTTACAAGTGTCAACAAGTTTCCATAGTGGTTTGGTAACCCAAAGGGGGGTACTACAACTTTCATTTTTTTTACGTCTTTTTGTTAGTTACAAAAACATTTAATTTAATCTTGGAGGATAAGAAACCAATTTTAAACATTGTCTTCCCATGAGAAAACACACCATGGGTAAGTTTCTACGTATCCTCCTATATACCAAGAATTCACAAGAACTGACAGAATTTATAACTGGCCAACGTCTTACATTTGGCGACCAGATTTTCAAGACCATCGGTCATAATTGGCCTAGTTGCAACTGATCAAAAGTTAGCTCAAGGATCATAAAATCACATCCAAAACTAACATTTTATGGATGAACATGCAATGAGAAATTTCCTACAAATTCCCTTATATATGGGGAATTCACTTGAGTCGGCGGAAGTGAGAGCTGGCATACAAGTTTTAAATAGTGACAGGTTTTCTCGAGCCATCAGTCGTAATTGGTCGATTTTGACATAGTCAAACTGCAATCAGATGCCTACAAAATTCCTTTTCCAAACTATCAAGGAGCGTTTTTTTCCCCAAACTGAAGGTTACATGCATTTTTATAGTTAAAATACTAGATATTTACGAAAGTGGAAAGGTTTTTTTTTTTCTTAGGGTTCGAATGGAGATTTAAAATGAATCCCAACTTGCTCATTTTGGTAGCTCCCTAAAAGTGCAAAATGGAGCAAGAGGGCTCCTAAATGAGTGGCGAAGAGAGTGTAAACATTAAAATGAGGTTGATCCAATGGTTGATGTGACTCTCTACATAACAAGGGATACATACAATGCTTGACATCTCTTCTACAAGGCTTAGAGAATTGTTTTGCAAGTCCCTAGAAATTGCATGTTTAAAACTTTGCAAGGTGGACAAAAAATTGTTTTAGTTTAGGACTCATCTAGGTTTTGACAAAACCAATGGACACGGGCACCAAATGTCGATAACGTAGATAACAACGTATAAAGTTGTGGTGTCAACACATAAGTTGATTAAATTGCAAGACGATCATGTAAATCATAAGGAGGAGTTTTATTGTTTCGCACGAAAATTCTAGTCACGAAGTTTTTTGGATAGTGTCTGAATGAGCGGTTTAAGTTTATGCTTGGCTACTAAGATTTATTTGGGTTACATATGTGGCAGATGACATTTTATTGTTTTTTCAAAACAATTTTATATAAAAAATAATCGAATGTGAGATATTCCAAGGTTTTAAATTTATTTTTCTGTAAAAGAGAAACTAAAGTATGAGAATTATGAACGAGAAGGTGAGATGAACCATGTAAGGGAATGATGATTGAAGAGGGTAGGTGGGGGCTCTAGGAAGTTTGCACTTGCGATCCATTGAGACCACCATTCGTTGCCACATGATGCTAAGTAGTTACATGTAACCCCTAACTATTATTTTTATACCCATATCTCATCTCAAAACTACATCGAAATCCCATTTTGAGTAAGAACAACAACGATCACCCTTAAAGCCCCCCCCCTTTTTATTACCTCAAGCTGGTCCAATTTTCTCTCTTGATATGGTTCAAAATTTTATTTGATTTGAGATCTATCTTTATTGATACCCTTGTGCAAGTTAGACTTATAGGCACCACTCATCCTTACCAATCCTTCATGAGGCATACCTATATATTTTCAGTTCCATTTTTTTTTTCAACACTTATTTGCTTGAAAACAAAATTCTCCACTGCACTTAAAAATATTCTCTAAGTCTTTAGGCAATAGAGTCCTCAATCCCATTTGTGTAACAAAGAATAACTGAAACTGGCTGAAGAATAACACTACTCAATGTAGCTTCCAGGAATAAATCCAAATGTGTATTCAATCCCCTTCTATTGCACTTATCTGATCAAGAAATATACTTGGGATTTTGATCAAATACAACAAAACATGCTGGATTTCTATTATAGGCACAAACTATATCAACATGAGCTCCTCTAAAACAAGTATTGAAAATTATTTCTTGTAATGGTCCTAAATAAAAAAATGACTACTCAAAGTAGAAGGGTAAGGATAAAGATGACTAAATCGTACGTGTAAAGGCTAGAGTGCACGTAGCACAGATTCTCAAAAGCAGAAAGAAAATCCATATGTATACAAATCAATCACCTCCTTATCCTCAATCTTATTTCTCTCCTTTTGTTTACAAAAAACCAAAATAGAGGTAGGATGAAGTCCCATTTCCTCTATAAAATAAATTTTAAACCATTACAATGCAAATACAGATCCAGATAGTCAATTTGTATGAAAATGGAATAAGGAGATACTAGAGTTGCAGATCTATCCAACGTGTAGGATTGATTTACCACAGAATGGTATTCGTGAAAGACACAGAATAGTTGGAGATACATTTAGCATAGTTGGGTGAATCATTATATATTTATTTAGCTTGATGCAACTATCCAATTATTGATAAAGTTTGTAATGTAAACTTTGTTTCACCATGGTCAAATCCTGTGGATCTCAAATAAAGTGCTTGTATTATTTTTAGCCAATAAATGACATGTCTGTAGGTCCATTGAGGATGCCCATGTGCCTTCACATGGGGATGAGGGGGGTCACCTACTCCATTCACATCTCTATCAAACAAATTACCTCGTACCTAATACCACTCAAAACAATTCAGTCCATCTTTTCTTTTCCTTGTTTTTTTATTATTATTTTGAAATATGGTGGGCACCACACAAAGCTTTTGTGAATTATAAACTGAGATGGAATAAGAATTCCATGATGGAACCTGAGGCTAGACATGCATGGTATGAGAAATCCGTGATATAGGCCTTAAAGAAAGAAGGTAACAAACCATTCTCTTCCAATTTAAACTAGAGATGCAAAATTATACATTGTTATACAAATTTGGGATATAATTATATAGTCTCAGTTTGTTTATTCATTTTTACAATTATAAAGAGTAATTTGTTAATGGGGCCTATACCCTCAACGTTTTCACAGATTCCAAATTTAAAGATTTTGTAAGTTGGAAAATAATATCATGATATTGCAAGTCCCTTTGTATTGTCTTTCTATCATATTTATTTGATAAGATGTAAATGATCCTGACAAAGATATGTATTTTTTTGTTCATGGATTTTGCCCAGAATCAACTAAGTGGACACTTTCCTAGGATTATCTATTGGAATAAAGTTTTGCAATATTTGTAACACTCTAGATCCTTTTTTTGTATCTTATTGTTTTCCCTTGTTTGTTATTTCTTCCACATTTGTGTCCTATGTACAAACTAAGTTAGGGTGTTATTTTGAATGGGTAAATTCAGGGGTTTACAAAATAATTTCTTAGTGGGAACTTTGTCCCTAATATGTGTCAGTTGATTGGAATGTGGTACTTATAAGTGACAACATTTGTTTATCTTTTGGCTTTAATAGATAATAGGAATTGTTAGTTATCTAGACACCATCTTTCATTGCTTAGCATTTAGATGCAATCGCATACACTAAGGGTTCATGTGTGATCAATTTATGGAATATGCTATCCTCTAAGATTTTCTAAGTTTGTATGTTGCCTCTTGAATTATGTAACAATGGCTCTAGAATTTCTTTTTAATGGGAAAAATTGGTGTTTGGGCATTTTGTTCCTTTTCTACTTGCTCAAGAGGAATGTTTTCACCAAAGTTAAATCAATGCACTTTTGATACTAGTAGTAGTATACTCTTATGTTGTTTCCTCTCTAATTGTATAAGGTTATGTAGTTGGTTTCTTAATTGCATTTATTTCAATTCAAAATGAAAACTTTGTTCAATTATAATATGTAGGACTGCTTTGCTAGGTTCCTAAAAATAGTAATTTCCATCGTAATAAGTGTATTGAAAAAGGACCCCAAAATACTCATGATGCGCAAAGAACACCATAATTTGTGAAGTCAGGTCATGATACAAGAGATTTAAGTAAAGGGATAAGTATTGCGTAGGTAATTATATTGCCAACATTTATTGGAAAAAATGATTTGGGATTGTTGGGAGTTGGGACACACATTCAAGATATGATCATGTACGATAATTTTGAGTGATTTACATCTAAAGGATCTTCTCGATATCCTCACATTCCTTGGTTGTTTAACACCACATGAAAGGTACTAAAAAATGGTGCATGTACCAACACTTGGAGAAAGAAGAAAGGAGAATTCAAGACTACTATCACTCAGCAAGAAGCAACCCATCGTAAACACTACCCTCTAATTTAATGACACCTCCACTACTACATTACTCAACACTTCTTACATCTAAAGCAGCAATTCCATTCAAAGGGTATCAAATGTATTCATGTTTAGTGAAAATAAAATTGACCACAAAAGGCTACCACTCATGATATAAAATTTCTAAATGTACGAAGGTCTTCATGTATTCATGTTTAGTTCAGATCTCATTATATAAGATTTGTAAATGTATATGTATAATTTTTTAACAAATTTGAAATGTACACATAGAACATTTCAATGTAATGTTTCATCTTTATTCCTACACATACAAAAGAAATCACACCCCTCATCAACATCAAGTACAAAAGTAATAACTATTCCTCTAAATCAAATAACATATATTGTTCGGCATTCACATTGCATTGTGCAAATGCAATTGCTAGTTATATTTTTAATTTTCAATATGATATGTAAGAAATTTTGTAAAATTTATTTAATATTTTCTGTAAGTGTTTAAGATGTATATGTAAACACTATAAATATGTGTATGTTTTTAATTGTAGTATTGTTATTATATTATATTTTGGACTATAAGAGTTAGGGATAAATTAGTTCTACTATTTACAAAGTTAATTAGGAATTTGGTATTTAAGGAATATAATATAATTTTTTTAGAATAATGTATCTTTTTAAAATTACAATATATCCTTTTTAGTCACTATTGTGTGGGAGTTCAATTATTTTGCTCCATCAATTTCTATTATTTATGAATTATTTCTAATTTATATTAATATTTTATTCATGTTATTATTTTTGAATGCTACATATTTCTAATTTTTAAAATAGTCTATTTTAATTTTATGTATAATTCTTAAAAGGGAAAACAAAAAACAAATTAAATTTAGAATTGTACATAGTACTTTAATATAAAATATATTTGAATTATTTATCACCATTGATATCCTGGCATAAAACTAAATTTTTTATTACATATAATACATTTTTTAAAATTTAAATTTAACAAAATGTTGTAAGAAAGATGCTAAATGTGAGTGACATTTTCGCAACTATTTGAAAATGTTGGTTTAATAATAATTTATGTTTTCTTTCTTCTATTTTTCAATTATATCAAACACCTTTTCTTTTTCTTAATTTAACTTTAAAATCACCAATTTAAAAATAAGTTAACTTAATTTCGAACAATTCCAGGTTTAAGTATTCCAGGTTTAACTTTTATATCTCTCTCTTGTTTTTTGGTTTTTATGTTTGAATACTATATTAATTTACCATTATAAATAGAAACACAATATATGATAATTAATGATTTCTTAATATTCAAATGGTATTTTGGTGTGGGATGTAATCTGTAATGATTTCCCAATTAAAAATCAATGGTTTGAAAATGCCTTGCAATAGTACCAAGATATGGGCAAATAGGAATATTTACAATCATATATTGAAACCGCGGAAGAGAAAAGTGAGCTAATGAAAACATAGAGAATCACTTCGGATTTATCAAATTTTGTACCCCTTATAATAGTTTCATGATACAGAAAGAAAAATTATCCAATTCAATTTGTAAATGTTTGTCCCCAACAATCGAGAATTCTGAGTACCACTATTAAATATAGACATCTATATTTTTACTATCATGAACGTTTTCCGCGAGTGATATAAATTAAATTAAAGAAGATTAATTAATGGATATCGTTATCTGTTCAATCTTTTATTCTTATTTTTAATTGTTATTTTATTCTTAAATATTATTGCAATTATATATGGTAATCATTCAGGTAAATACTATTTATTTATTATATATATTCACAATTTAATCTTTCACAATATAAATTGATTGGAAGGATTTTCTGAGCCTTATTAGAATATAGTTTCTTTTTCTATTTTATCAAAATCTTATAATATACAACTATAACCAAATTAATATGATAACCATTATTAATTGATTAAACTCTTAATAAATATGTAATTTTATTATATAGACTAAATCAAAAAATTACATGACTATTAATTTAAATATTAAACAATTAAAAACACAACATTAAATTATAGTGTTAAATACTTTTTATTTTTAATAAAATACAACCTAAACAGTCCATTATAAATAATGTTATTTAATATTCACAAATTGGTGGGGTCTACCCTCTCCTCTAATTATAAGCTCAATACCAAAAAAATAGGATTACTAGGTATTTATTATAAGTAAAACAGGAAAAGGAACAAAGATAAACAAACTCCCACACTTGAGAAAACATCCCTCTCAAGGACTGGAAAACAAAACTATAAAAAACCCTCACTCAAACATCACAATGTTGCAGCCACGCCATACAAACGTGGTGACAGATTGGCATATTCATCTAAGATATATTGCAGGTTAAGAAAATAAAACCCATATTGCATCACATGTAATTATGTTGTTATTGCTGCCTGAGTGGCCACTAAAAACACGTTAGAAATAGGGTTTATTTTATTATTTATTTTTATTTGATTCTTATAAAATCAAATAAAGTACATACTTATAATAGGTTTGCAAATATAAGTAAAAAATAATGTAGCCAAATTCTGAACAAACTTGATATACTGCAAATAATATGAACTCCAAAAGAAAATAGATCTCCTTATTTGTTATTGAATAATGAATTACAATTTTTCCTAAAGAGGAAAACAACTCTCAACTCGATTTTCCAAGTAAACTGTAACTAATTCTGACTAAATCTACTCTAGGTGGCGGAAATTACTATTTTTAGCAATTTAGTGTAACCTGCTATTCTTAGGAAGTTTGCACGCTTGTTCGTACAGGTACAAAAATTTCTACACATCTTCTACATTCCTAAATTAGAGGAATTTCCAAATTTATAACTCATAATGCAACTAATAGACTAGAATTAACTAATGTTCAAAAATAGAAAAAACCGAACTACAAAACAAATCCTAATTTTCGGCCTCAAGATGGCATATTTAGGGCCCGAAAATGTGCCAAAACTTGCCCCAAATGGTAGAGCATATTATTTTTGTGTTTTTCTCATCGAAACATGTTGTTTGAAAAAAGAAAAAACTCAAATGGACACCTAGAGCTCAAGTTATGACCTTGTCAAGTTCCTGCTAATTTTAGCGCATCATTCTCCCCTGCTTGATAAAAATGCAGCTCCTGCAAGTTTTCTTCTTCAAAATCCTTCCATTTATCTGTATCCAACTTCATAATCTCCCACTCTATGACCCAAGTATTTTCCTCTTTCTCCAGTACTTTCCAATGGACCAAATATTTGTTGTATTTCCCATGTCGTGTGTCTATTGTTTTCTTATCTAGAATCTGATCCACTTCTTCTTTCTTCTTTACTCGAACCTGATACCTCCAATCTACTACATCATCAATAACATCCCCTTTTGCACCATTCCCATGAAAAAAATACAAATCTAAAACATTAAACTCTAGGAAAATATAGAAATTCCCTGGAAATTCTACCTCATAAGCATTATCATTTATATTTTTCACGATTTTGTAGGGGTCAATCTTCTTGTACTTCAGCTTGTTATAGGTTCCTTTTGGAAACCTTTCCTTCGGCAGATACACTATAACAAACTCACCACCTGTAAATACCTTTCTTCGTCTATGCACATTTGTTATTTCCCTATACTTATCATTACTATTCTACAGCTTCTTCCGCACTTCTTCCTGCACTTGTTGTATATGTTCGACAAATGCTTTTGCATCATCACTAACTCTACCATCAACTAGTAGCTGTACAAAATCTAACACCCCATTTGGATTATTCCCGTACACAATTGAAAATGGAGACTTTCATGTGGATCTATTTATGGAACAGTTATATGTAAACTTAGCTTGCGGTAATGCTAAGCCCCATTGTTTTGGTTTTTCCTGAACGATGCACCTTAACAGGTTTCCCAAACTCTGATTTACCACCACTGTTTTCCCATCAGTCTGAGGATGATAGGCACTACTGAACTGTAATTGAGTTCCCAATTTCTTCCATAAATTCTGCCAGAAGTGACTTAAGAACCTTATGTCCCTATCTGAAGTAATGGTTTTTGGAACACCATGCAAATGAATAACTTATCTAAAAAAAAAATCTACTACGCCTATCGATTCACTTGTTTTCTTGTAGGCAATAAAATGAACAATCTTAGAAAATCTATCAAAAACCACAAAAATAGATTCATTACCTCGTTGTGCTTTTGGTAATCCGAAAACAAAATCCATACTCAGATCTGTCCACCACCCTTTAGGAACTGGAAACAGCATATACAACCCTATATTTTGTGCATGGCCTTTCGAGACTTGACAAATTCAACACCTCTCCACATATGTTACCACATCTCTTTTCAGCTTTGGCAAATAGTATTTCTCTTCTACAATGGCTATCATCTTATCTTTAACAAAATTCCCAGCCAATCCTTCGCTATGTAACTCTTTTACTATATTCTTTCTCATAGACCCAACTGGAATACATATTTGGCATCCCTTGAATAGGTAGCCATCTTGTAAAACGTACTCATCTAGGACATCTCCTGCATTATCTGACAATGGACAATATAACCTTTCAACAATATCCTTGAAATCAATATCAAAAGAATACAAACCCTCTATTACTTCAAAACCTACCACCTCATTTTCCATAGTGGTAAACAAAGTCACACACCTACTCAATGCATTTGTAACTTGATTCTTTTTTCCTGATTTATGTTTTAGAGAAAAGGTATAACACTACAAAAATGATACCCACTTTGCATGCCTACTATTCAACTTCTTTTGTGTATTCACATACTTCAGGGCTATGTGGTATGTAAATAACACAAACTCCTTCAGCACTAAGTAATGTCTCCAATGCCTTAATACTTGTATAATTGCAAAAAATTCCACATCATAAGTAGAGTAGTTATTTCTTACCTCATTCATTGTCTCACTAAAGAAAGGTACTTGCTTTCCACCTTGACTTAGAACAACACCAATAGCCACATGTGAGGTGTCACAATCAACCTCAAGAACTTTATCAAAATCGAGTAGTGCAAAAATGGGTGCCTCTGTCACCTTCTTCTTCAAGAACTGAAAACTATCCTTAGCTCCCTTTGTCCACAAAAAATACCTTTCTTTTGTGCAATTTGTTATAGGTGCTATAATATTGCTGAAATTTTTAATAAATTTTCTGTAAAATTTTGCTAGACCATGAAAGCTTCTTACCTCTTTTATACTTTGTGGAGTATGCCATTCAATAATTGCCTTTATATTTTTCAAGTCAATCTGTACCCCATCTGTTGAAATAATAAAGCCCAAGAATACCAAACTCTATTGCATAAATGTGCACTTCTTCATATTTTCATATAGTTTCTCTTTCCAGTACACTTCAAATATCTCCCTCAGATGCCTCAAATGTTCTTCCTTAGTTTTACTAAAGATCAACATATCATCAAAATAAACCACAACAAACTTACCATTATACTCTCGCAGCAAGGTTTTCATCAGTCTCATAAAAGTACTAGGTGCATTGGATAACCCGAATGGAATCACCAACCACTCATACAATCCATTTCCTATCTTGAATGTTGTTTTCCACTCATCTCCTTGTCTCACCTGAATCTGATGGTAACCACTTCGAAGATCAATCTTGGTGAAATACCTAGATCCAACAAGCACATCCATCATATCATCAAGGCAAGGTATTGGGAACCTATACTTGATTGTAATTTTATTGATTACTCTACTATCTATGCACATTCTCCATGCTTCATCATTCTTTGGTCTTGATAAAGTTGGGGTTGCATACGGCCTCAAGCTCTCCCTTATGACCCCCTTTCTCACGAGCTTTACCACTTGCCTATTCAACTCAGCATGCAATGTCGGGCTCATCCTATAAGCCGCTTCATTTGGGAGTGAAGACCCTGGAATCAAATAAATATGGTGTTGAATATATCTTTTGGGTGGTAATCCATCTGGTAGCTCATCAGGAATATCATCAAAAAATTCTTTGATTATTTCTGATGTTTCTACTAGTATTTGTGCACTTGCAGGTTCATCCTTATTTGCGACTAATGCATAATAAAAACCGGTTGCCTTTGCCTCGTTCACAAATTCCTTTGCAAAAATCATATTTTCAGCCTTCCCCTCTTCCTCAAGAGGTAGTAAAACTATTTTTGTGGCATCCTTCCAAAAATTATAAGTATTCTTTCCCCCGCCATGAATAACTTTCCTATCAAATTGTAAATGCTCTTCCTAGCATCATACGACATGCATCCATAGGAATAACATCACACCAAATCTCATCCTTGTAACTTTTTCCCAATAGAAAAAATTATTGAACATCTCTTATCAAAAGTAACTTCATTACCCTTCTTAAACCATGCAATATGGTAAGGGTTAGGATTCTTCTCACAATGCAGACCCAATTTCTCGACCATCTCATTTGAAACCATGTTCTCACAACTACCACCATCAGTAATAACATTACATACCTTTCCTCCTAAAGTGCATCTTGCTCTAAAAAAATATTTGTACGCATCCATGCACCCCCCTTGATATCCTTTCTTGGAGAAATCATCGTCCTCTCGATCATCAAATTTTCTCCAACATTTGGTGAAATTTCTAGGTCCTGTTCATCTTCTACTTGTTTAGCTTCAACAAGATTTACTCTTGGTGCATTTCCTTTCCTCTTGTCATGTGTATAAGAATGCAGGATTTCAAAATCCTGATGCCCCTCTTCGCCACACTTGTAACAAACAAATGGTATTTGTGGAGCCTCCCATCCTCTATCACCAGCGTATCATCTGGCCCTATAAAATCCTTTGCATCTTTGTTGATTCTAGAAATATTGTCTCGTATCTTCTTGCTTTTCCAATCCACGAGATGATTTTCCCCTTCCTTGATTGAAACCAGCTCATTCCTTAAAGGAAAATGAGGCCCCCTTATTCATTCCAAGTGATCTCCTAAATATTTGACAATTTTTTTCATCTGCCTTTAAAGGTAATTGATAGGCATCCTCCATGCTCTTAATCCTATGCATACTTATCTCATCTTGAATAGAAAAATTTAATCAATTTACATACCTTGCAGCCAATTTTTCCTCAGTTTCTTCATGCTCTACATGGATGGAGAACTTGTAGAACTCATCTATGTATTCTTGCACTATTTGTAAGTGTTGTCTGAGATTCTGTAACCTCATATAAAGGGTTTGTGCATAATCCATAGGGAGAAATTTATCTTTCAGCTTATTCTCCATCTTACTCCACGTCCTAATTCTTTCTTTCCCCTTTCTTGACCACTCTTTTTGTAGGTGATCCCACCATAACATAGCATGACCTTTCAATTTCGTGTATGAAAATTTTACCTTATTTTATTCTGACATTTCCTTCCACTTGAAAATTTCCCCATGCTAGATAACCAGTCTATCAGCTCCTATGGTTTAAGACTACCACCATAATCTGAAACATCAACTCTTATCCCATCATTATTTCCTTCTAATGCTCGAAGCATCCTTTCTTTAAAAGCTAATGGTGGCTCCTGTATTTTCTCCTCTTCACAAACTTCTTCTTCATCTGTGTCATCTCCACCTTGATTTCCTCTATGGGTTATCATCACAGCAAGTGCAACAACTTGCCTCTTCAAATCTTGCATATTTCTATTAATCTGAACAATACTACCTACTCTTCCTCTTCATATTCGTGTAATTTTCTTCAAACTACTCAAACCTGCTCTAATACCAGATAATGTAGCCAAATTCTAAAGAAACTTCATATACTATGAATAATATGAACTCCAAAAGAAAATAGATCTCCTTCTTTGTTATCAAATAATGAATTAAAATGTTTCCTAAATAGGAAAGCAACTCCCAACTCGAGTTTCCAAGTAAACTCTAACTAACTCTTACTAAATCTACTCTAGGTGGCGGAAATTACTATTTTTAGTAGTTTAGTAGAACCTGCTATTCTTAGTAAGTTCACTTTCTTATTCGTACGGGAAAATAAATTTCCACACATCTTCTACATTCCTAAATTGAAGGAATTTCCAACTTTCTAACTCATAATTCAACTAGTTGACTGGAATTAACTAATGCTCAAAAATAGGAAAAAACTGAACTACAACTTAAATCCTAATTTTTAGCCTCAAGATGGCAGATTTAGGGCACAAAAATGTGTCAAAACATGCCCCAATCGGTAGGGCAGGTTACCACTACATTTTAATCATTGAAACATGTGGTTTCAAAAACAAAACAGACCCAAACGCACACTTGGAGCTCAAGTTATGACCTTATCAAGTTCCTGCTAATTTTGATGCATCATTCTCCCCTGCATGAAAAAAACGAAGCTCCTGAAAGTTTTCTTCTTCAAAATCCTTCCATTTATCTACATCCAACTTCTTAATCTACCACACTATGACCCAAGTATTGTACTCTTGCTCCAGTCCTTTCCAATGGACCAAATATTTGTTGTATTTCTCGTGTTGCGTGTCCATTGTTTTTTAATCTAGAATCTGATCCACTTCTTATTTCTTCTTTACTGGAACCTGCTGCCTCCAATCTACTACTTCATCAATAACATCCCCTTCTACACCATCCCCATGAAAACAATACAAATCTGAAACATTAAAAACTGGATAAATATCAAAATTGCCTGGCATTTCTACCTCATAAGCATTATCATTTATTTTTTTCACGATTTTGCAGGGACCAATCTTCTTGTACTTCAATTTGTTATACGTTCATTTTGGAAACCTTTCCCTTCATAGATATACCATAACCAACTCACCAACTGTAAATACCTTAATCCGTCTGTACACATATTTTATTTCCTTATACTTATCATTACTATTCTACAACTTCTTCCACAATTCTTCCTGCAATTGTTGTATATGTTCGGAAAATGTTTCTACATCATCACTGACTCTGCCATCAACTAGTAGTTGTACCAAATCTAACACCCCATTTAGATTACTCCAATACCCAACTGAAAATGGAGACTTTCCCTGTGGATCTATTTATTGAACTGTTATATGCAAACTCAGCTTATGGTAATGCTAAGTCCCATTGTTTTTGCTTTTCCCCAACGATGCACCTTAACAGGTTTCCCAATCTCAAATTTACCACCTTTGTTTTCTCATCAGTATGAGGATGATTAGGCACTGCTGAACTGTAATTGAGTTCCCGATTTCTTCCATAAAGTCTGCCATAAGTGACTTAAGAACCTTGTGTCCCTATCTTAACTAATGTTTTTCTAAACACCATGTAAACGAACAACTTCTTTAAAAAAAAAATCTGCTACACATGTCTCATCACATGTTTTCTTGCAGGTAATAAAATGAACTATCTTAGAAAATCTATCAAAAACCACAAAAATTGATTCATTACCTTTTTGTGTTTTTGGTAATCCCAAAACAAACTCTATACTCAGATCTATCCATGACCCTTTAGGAGAAATGGCATATACAACCTTGTAATCTGTGCATGGACTTTCGAGACTTGAAAAATTTGACACCTATCCACATCTCTTTTCAGATTTGGCTAATAGTATTTCTATGCATACCAAGGTTATCATCTTATCTTTACCAAAATGCCTAGCCAATCCTCCGTTATACAACTATTTCACTCTATTCTCTCTCATAGACCCAACTGGAATACATAGTTGGCATCCCTTGAATAGGTAGCCATCATGTAAAATGTACTTATCCAGGACATCTCTTGCATTATCTGATAATGGAGGATGTGACCTTGAAATCAATATCAAAATAATACAAACCCTTTATTGCGTCAAAACCAAGCACCTAATTTTCCATAGTGGTAAACAAAGTCACACACCTACTCAATGCATCTGCAACTTGATTCTGTTTTCTTGATTTATGTTTTAGACAAAAGGTATAACCCTGCAAAAATGTATACCCACTTTACATGCCTACTATTCAACTTCTTTTGAGTATTCACATATTTTTGGGCTATGTGGTTTGTACATAATACAAACTCCTTAGACACTAAGTAATGCCTCTAATTCATTAATGCTTGTGTAATTGTAAAAAAATCCACATCATAAGTAGAGTAGTTCTTTCTTACCTCATTCAGTTTTTCACTAAAGAAACCTACCAGATTTCCACCTTGACTTAGAAAAACACCAATACCCCACATGCGAGGCATCAAAATTAACCTCAAACACCTTATCAAAATATTGTAGTGGCAAAATGAGTGCCTCTATCACCTTTTTCTTCAAGAAATGTAAACTATCCTTAGCTGCCTTTGTCCACAAAAACTCCCTTCCTTTTGTGCAATTTGTTATAGGTGCTACAATACTACTGAAATTTTTTAATAAAATTTCTGTAATATGTTACTCGATCATGAAATTTTCTTACCTCTATTATACTTCGTGGAGTAGGCCATTCAATACTTACCTTTATCTTTTCTGAGTCCATCTGTACTCCATTTTCCTAAAATAATAAAGCCCAATAATACCAAACTCTCTTGCATAAATGTGCACTTCTTCATATTTTCATATAGTTTCTCTTTCCTTAACAGTTCGAATATCACCCTTAGATGCCTCAAATGTTCTTCCTTAGTTTTACTAAAGATCAACATATCATCAAAATAAACCACAACAAACTTACCATTATACTCCCGCAGCACGGTGTTCATCAGTCTCATAAAAGTACTAGGTGCATTGAATAACCCGAATGGCATCACCAACCACTCATAAATCTATTTCCTTTCTTGAATGATGTTTTCCACTCATCTCCTTCTCTGATACGAATCTGATGTTAACCACTTCGAAGATCAATCTTGGTGAAATACATAGATCCAGCTAGAACATCCATCATATCATCAAGGCGAGGTATTGGGAACCTATACTTGATTGTAATTTTATTGATTTCTTTGTTATCTGTGCACATTCTCCATGTTGCATCCTTCTTTTGTGTTAATAAAGTTGGGGTTGCACATGGACTTATGCTCTCCCTTATGACCCCCTTTCTCACGAGCTCTACCACTTGCCTATTCAACTCAACATGCAATGTCGGGCTCATCCTTTAAGACACTTGATTTGGGAGTGAAGATCCTGGAATCAAATCAATATGGTGTTAAAAATTTCTTTTCGGTGGTAATCCATCTAGTAGCTCATTAGGAATAACATCATAAAATTATTTTATTAATTCAGATATATCTACTGATATTTTTACACTTGCAGGTTCATCCTTATTTACGACTAGTGCATAACAAAAAGAGGTTACCTTTGCCTCCTTCAAAAATTCCTTTGCAGAAAGCTTATTTTCATCCTTCCCCTCTTCCTTAAGAGGTAGTAAAACTATTTTTGTGCCATCCTTCCAAAAATTATAAGTATTATTTCCCCCATCATGAATAACTTTCCTATCAAATTTCCATGGTCTTCCTAGCAGCATATGACATGCATCCATAGGAATAACATCACACTAAATATAATCCTTATAACTTTTCCTAATAGAAAAACTTATTAAACATCTCTTATCAATAGTAACTTCATTACCATTTTTAAACCATGCAATATGGTAAGGGTTAGGATTCTTCTCACAATGCAGACCCAATTTCTTGACCATCTCATTTGAAACCATGTTCTCACAACTACCACCATCAATAATAAAATTACACACCTTTCCTCTTGAAGTGCATCTCGTTGTGAATTTTTTTTTTATGCAGCCATGCATCCCCCTTGATATCCTCTCTTGGAGAAATCATCATCCTCTTCATCATCAAATTTTCTCCAACATCTGGTGGAATTTCTAGGTCATGTTCATCTTCTACTTTTTCAGCTTCAACAAGATTTACTCTTGGTGCATCTCCTTGCCTCTTGTCATGCGTATAAGAATGCAGACATTAAAAATCCTGATGCCCCTCTTCACCACATCTGTAACAAACAAATGGTCTTCGTTGAGCCTCCCAACCTCTATTGCCATTGTATCCTCTACCCCTATAAAATTCTTTTCTTCTTTGTTGATTTTGGAAATATCTTCTCATATCTTCTCACTTTTCCAATCCACAAGATGATTCTCCCCGTCCTTGCTTGAAACAATCTTTTCCTCGATAGGAAAATGAGGCCCCCCTATTCATTCCAGGAGATCTCCTAAAACTTTGATGATTTTGTTTTTCCTCAGCCTTTAAGGCTAATTGATAGGCATCCTCCATGCTCTTAATCCTATGCATACTTATCTCATCTTGAATAGAAAATTTTAATCCATTTACATACCTTGCAACCATTTGTTCCTCAGTTTCTTGATGCTCTACATGAATGGAAAACTTATAGAACTCATCTGTGTATTATTGCACTGTTTGAAAGTTCTGTATGAGATTCTAAACCTCCTGTAAAGGGTTTGTGAATAATCCATAGGGAGAAATTTATCTTTCAGCTTCTTCTCTATCTTTCTCCACGTTATAATTATTTCTTTCCCCTTTCTTGACCACTCATTCTGTAGGTGATCCCACCATAACATAGCATGACCTTTCAATTTCATGCATGCAACGTTTACCTTCTTTTCTTTTGACATAGCCTTCCACTCAAACAATTTCACCATGGTAGTCAACCAGTCTATCAGCTCCTCTAGTTTTAGACTACCACCATACTCTGAAACATAACCTCTTATCCCATAATTCTTTCCTTCTAATGCTCAAAGCATCCTTTCTTCAAAATCTAATGGTGGCACTTGCGTTTCCTCCTCTTCACAAACTTCTTCTTCATCTGTGTCATCTCTAGCTATATTTTCTCTTTGGATTATCATCGCATCAAGCACAATATCTTTCCTCTGTAGATCTTGCATATTTCTATTCATATAAGCAATACAGCCTCCTCTTCCTCTTCCTCTTCCTGCGATTTTTTTTAAAATACTCGAACCTACTCTAATACCATATAATGTAGCCAAAGTCTAAATAAACTTCATATACTGCAAATAATATGAACTCCAAAAGAAAATAGATCTCCTTCTTTGTTATCGAATAATGAATTACAATGTTTCCTAAATAGGAAAACAACTCCCAACTTGAGTTTCCAAGTAAACTCTAACTAACTCCGACTAAATCTACTCTGGGGGCTGGAAATTACTATTTTTAGCAGTTTAGTAGAACTTGCTATTCTTAGTAAGTTCACTTTCTTATTTGTACGGGAAAATAAATTTCCACGCATATTCTACATTAAATTAAATGAATTTCCAACTTTCTAACTCATAATTCAACTAATAGACTAGAATTAACTAATGCTAAAAAATAGGGAAAAACTGAACTACAACTTAAATCCTAATTTTCAGCCTCAAGATGGCGGATTTAGGGCACAAAAATGTGCAAAAACTTTCCCCAATTGATAGGGCGGGTTACTAATTCATTTGTCTCATCGAAACATGTGGTTTCAAAAAAAAATAGACTCAAACGCACACTTGGAGCTCAAGTTATGACCTTATCAAGTTCCTGCTAATTTTGATGCATCATTCTCCCCTTCTTGAAAAAAATGTAGCTCCTGCAAGTTGTCTTCTTCAAAATCCTTCCATTTATCTACATCCAACATCTTAATCTACCACTCTGTGACCCAAGTATTGTACTCTTGCTCCAGTCCTTTCCAGTGGACCAAATCTTTGTTGTATTTCCCATGTTGTGTGTCCATTGTTTTCTTATCTAGAATCTGGTCCACTTTTTATTTCTTCTTTACTAGAACCTGCTACCTCCAATATACTCTTCATCAATAACATCCCCTTCTACACCATCCCCATGAAAATCATACAAATCTAAAACATTAGACACTAGAGAATTATAAAAATTCCCTGGTAGATCTACCTCATAAACATTATCATTTATTTTTTTCACGATTTTGTAGGGACCAATCTTCTTGTACTTCAACTTGTTATAGGTTCCTTTTGGAAACCTTTCCTTTAGTAGATACACTATAAAAAACTCACCAACTGTAAATACCTTTCTCTGTCTATGCACATCTGATATTTCATTATACTTATCATTACTATTCTGCAGCTTCTTTTGCACTTTGTCCTGCAATTGTTGTATATGTTCAGCAAATGCTTCTGCATCATCATTGACTTTCCCATCAAATGGTAGATGTACCAAATCTAACACCCCATTTGGATTACGCCCATACACAATTGAAAATGGAGACTTTCCTCTGGATATATTTCTGGAATAGTTGTATGCAAAGTTATCTTGTGGTAATGCTAAGTCCCATTGTTTTGGCTTTTCCCCAATGATGCACCTTAATAGGTTTCCAAAAAACTGATTTACCACCTTTTTTTTCCTATTAGTCTGAGGATGATAGGCACTACTGAATTGTAATTGAGTTCCCAATTTATTCCATAAAGTCTGCCAGAAGTGACTTAAGAACCTTGTGTCCCTATCTTAAGTAATGGTAATAAAATGAACCATCTTAGAAAAACTATCAACAACCACAAAAATTGATTCTTTACCTCGTTGTGTTTTGATAATCCCAAAACAAAATACATACTCTGATCTATCCATGACCCTTTAGGAACAAGCAACAACATATACAACCTTGTATTCTATGCATGGCCTTTCGAGACTTGAAAAAATCAACACCTCTCCACATATCTTACCACATCTCTTTTCAGCTTTGGCCAATAGTATTTCTCTGCTACCAAGGTTATCATCTTATCTTTATCAAAATGCCCAGACAATCCTCCATTATGCAACTCTTTTACTATATTCTCTATCATAGACCCAACTGGAATGCATAGTTGGCTTCCCTTGTATAGGTAGCCATCCTGTAAAATGTACTCATCCAGGACATCTCTTGCATTATCTGATATTGAATTATGTAACCTTTCAACAATATCCTTGAAATCAATATTAGAAGAATACAAACCCTTTATTGCTTCAAAACCCACTACCTCTTTTTCCATAGTGGTAAACAAAGTCACATGCCTACTCAATGCATCTGCAACTTGATTTTTTTTTCCTTATTTATGTTTTAGAGAAAAGGTATAACCCTGCAAAAATGATACCCACTTTGCATGGCTACTATTCAACTTCTTTTGAGTATTCACATACTTCTGGGCTATGTGGTCTATAAATAACACAAACTCCTTAAACACTAAGTAATGCCTCCAATTCCATAATGCTTGTGCAATTGCATAAAATTCCACATCATAAGTAGAGTAGTTATTTCTTACCTCATTTAGTTTATCACTAAAGAAATCTACTAGATTTCAACCTTGACTTAGACCAGCACCAATACCCACATGCAAGACGTCACAATTAACCTAAAACACTTTATCAAAATCTTGTAGTGCGAAAATGGGTTCCTGTATCACCTTCTTCTTCAAGAACTGAAAACTATCCTGAGCTACCTTTGTCCACAAAAACTCCCTTCCTTTTGCACAATTTGTTATAGGTCCTACAATACTACTGAAATTTTTAATAAACTTTCTGTAAAATGTTGCTCGACCATGAAATCTTGTTACCTCTATTATACTTCATGGAGTAGGCCATTCAATAATTTCCTTTATCATTTCTGAGTCCATCTGTACCCCATCTTCCTAAAAAATAAAGCCCAATAATACTAAACTCTGTTGCATAAATGTGCACTTCTTCATATTTTCATATAGTTTCTCTTTCCTTAACACTTCGAATATCGCCCTTAGATGCCTGAAATGTTCTTCCTTAGTTTTACTAAAGATCAACATATCATCAAAATTAACCACAACAAACTTACCATTATACTCCCGTAGCATGGTGTTCATCAGTCTCATAAAAGTACTAGGTGCATTGGATAACCCGAATGGCATCACCAACCACTCATACAATCCATTTTTTGTCTTGAATGTTGTTTTCCACTCATCTCCTTCTCTGATCCTAATATGATGGTAACCACTTCGAAGATTAATCTTGGTGAAATACCTAGATCCAGCAAGCACATCCATTCATCAAGGTGAGGTATTTTGAACCTATACTTGATTGTACTATTATTGTTTGCTTTTATATTGGTGCACATTCTCCATATTCCATCCTTCTTTGGTGTTAATAAAGTTGGGGTTACACACTGACTCATGCTCTCCCATACAACCCCCTTTCTCACCAGCTCTGCCACTTACCTATTCAACTCAACATGTAATTTCAGGCTCATCCTATAAGCCTCTTGATTTTGGAGTGAAGACCCTGGAATCAACTCAATATGCTGTTGAATATCTCTTTTGGGTGGTAATCCATCTGGTAGCTCATCAGGAACACCATAAAAAAATTATTTTATTAATTTTGATATTTCCCTCTCCTTATTTGCGACTAGTGCATAACAAAAACCGGTTACCTTTTCCTCCTTCACAAATTCCTTTACAGAAAGCATATTTTAAGCCTTCCCCTCTTCCTTAAGAGGTACTAAAACTATTTTTTTTCCATCCTTCCAGAAATTATAAGAATTCTTTTCCCCGTCATGAATAAATTTCACATCAAATTGCCATGGTCTTCCTAGCAACATTTGACATGCATCCATAGGAATAACATCACACCAAATCTCATCCTTGTAACTTTTCCCAATAGAAAAACTTATTAAACATCTCTTATCAACAATAACTGTTAGTGCAAATCAGCAGCACCCCTCGATGTTTTCATAGATTTCTATTTTGATAATGGGCATCTAGTGTGATTTCACAACATTGAATCTTTTCCCCATGTGTGGGACTTACAGAATTGGGAAAAGAATCTCTAGATTAAAGGTTGGTTCCTTCACTCCTTTGATTAGGTATATGTATGAACTTTGCAAAGGTTTAATACTAGATCCTACTCTAAATTCCAAGGAGACATAGATAAAGGATGCAGAAGAAATAAATATAATTGAAAGTGGTGATACACCAAGGGAGTGGTGAAGATCTACTTTGCAAAATTGACACAGATAATAAGAAATACAACACAAGGTATGCACAGATTGCTAGAATGTAATGAGAGATCAAAAGACAATGATAAACACATGAGAGGATTGAGAAAATCGATCACATAACATACATTATCATTCCCAAGTACAATACAATGCATTACAATGGCCAGGAGGAAAAATACGTGCTGTAGTTTGTATGAGAGGTCTGAAACTCTACAAAATTGTTTTAGATGAGAACTCATCTTGGTCTCACCAAAAACAATGGACATGAGAATCAAATCTTGATACCCTAGATAGTAATTAATAAAGTGTTTTTATTAACAAATATGTCAATTAAATTGCAAGACGGTCAAGTAAATCATAAGGACCTGAATTTTATTGTTTCACACCAAAATTATAGTTATGAATTTTTTTAGATAGATTTTGAATGAAGGGTTTAATTTTATGCTTGGATACCAAGCATTATTTGGGTTACATTAGTGTCAGATTACATTAAATTACTTTTACAAAAATTGATTATATAAAAATAATCGAATGTGAGATACTACAAGGTTTTAAATTTATTTCGCTGCAAATGAGAAACTAAAGTATGACAATTATGAACAACAAGGTGAGATGAGCCATGCCTAGGAACGATGAGTGAAGAAGGTAGGTTAGGGTTCCATGAATTTTGATCTTGCAATCCTTTGAGACCATCATTCATTTCCATATTATGATAAGTATTTACACGTAACCCCAAGCTATTTTCTTTGCACCCATACCTCATCTCAAAACTCCATCAAAATCCCATTTTGGGTAAAAACCATATTGATCACCCTTAAAGGGATCCCATTTTTTTTATTCCTCAAGGTCATCCAATTTTCTTGCTTTATATGGTTCAAAATTTAATTTGATTTGAGATCTATCTTTGTTGAAACACTTGTGATAGATTAGACCTGTATGCACCACTCAGCCTTACCAATCCTTCGTGAAGAATTCCTAGATATTTTTCAGTTCCATTTTGTTTTTCAAAACTTGTTTTCTTGAAAATAAAATCTCCACTTTACTAAAATCTTCTCTAGGTCTTTAGGCAATAGTATCCTCAATCCCATTTGCAAAAAGAAAAAAAGAATAAATGAAACTAGTTAAAGAACAATAGTAGTCAATGTAGCTTCCAGGAAGAAATCCAAACATATTTTCAATCCCCTTCCATTGCACTTATTTGACCAATAAATATACTTGGTATTTCGATCAGATATGACAAACCATGTTGGATTTCTATTATAGGAACAAATTATATCAACATGAACTCCTCTGAAAAAAGTAATGAAAAATATTTCTTATAATGGTCCTAAACAACAAAACGACTACTCAAAGTAGAAGGGTAAGGAGAAAGATCAATAAATGGTAGGTGTAAAGGCTAGAGTGCGCATAGCAAAGATTATTAGAAGCAGAAAATAAAATCCATATATATACAAACGAATCACCTCCTTATCGTCGATCTTCTTTCTCTCCTTCTGCATACAAAAAATAAAAATAGAGGTAGGAAAAATTCTTGTTTCCTCTATCAAAGACATTTTAAAGCATTACAGTGTAAATACAGACCTCAATAATCAATTTGTATGAAAATACAATGAGGAGATACTAGAGTTAGAGATCTATACAACGTGAAGGACTGATTTACCGCATAATGGTATTGATGAAAGGATGCATAATAGCTAGAACTACGTCTAGTACAGTTTGACGCATTATTATTTTTATTTAACTTGCCACAACTATCCAATTACTGCTAAACTTTGCAATGTAAACTTAGTTTCACAATGGTCAAAGCCTACGGATCTTAAAAAAAGCACTTGTATTATTTTCTTCCATGAAATGACGAGTCTGCAGGTCCATTGAGGATGTTGATGTGTGTTCACATGGCAGGGGGTAACCTACTCCATTCACGTCTCTATCAAAAAAATTACCTCTTACTTAATATCACTCAAAATAATTCAGTCCCAGCTTTTATTTTTCCTTTTTTATTATTATTTTTAAATAGGGTGGGCACTACATTTCCCTCCCCTTATAAGAGCATCTTCCTCGATGTGACACAATACCAAAGCTCGAAGGATAGGTAGGAAAGAAAGTCAATAATGACACATGTCATTTACCCAAACAACTTGTCAGTATGACACGACCAAAAGGAAACAAACTAAATTTGGAAATATCGTAAATTTTAATGTTATGTGAAGATTGGTAGTTCTATTTCACCTTATTACTTAGTTAATATTTTCATTTACAATACTTCTTAATCTCAATCTCTTAATATTTCATTGTTGTAAGATTTTAGTTTATTTATTTTTGTGGGTGCCCAACAAAAACTGACATCACAATACCACACCAAGCCCAAACAAAACACCAATATTCCACAAGACATCATGATATGTACTTTCATAGCTATGTCACACAAGCTCCTGACATAAAGGTACTCATAGCATAAGCATACTACAACAACATGGAATTCACAACATGTACACATACATGGTTTCCTGTAAATAAAAACCATAATTGTACCTATATAGGGTCAAGATGGAAACAACATCAAAAAATGTAAACCAGACTCACAAGAGTACACATAAATCATAACACCAACTCAACGCACCTCCCAAAACATCATAAAAAAACTCCCTATACCTCCTAAAGCATCACAGAACAACTCTATATGCCTCCCAAAGCATCACAAAACAACTCCATATACCTCCCAAAGCATCACAAAGCTTCTCCATATACCTCCCAAAGCATCACAAAACATATCCATATTCCTCCCAAGTAATAAAATGAAGATAGATTTTCCTTTTCACTCCCCAAAAAAGGTGGGTCACCCTATGGCCCTATGTGCATAAAGTCTAGATACCTCTAACCCAAGTGACATAATAACGCATGGTTTGACAACCCGCTATATATCTGTAACTCCTTGGGGTAAACCCCCATACAATGAAGTGGGTCCATAGGTTCCACCTCTCCATGGTGAATCCCATGACCCTATTCCAACACATTACGACATTCGAACCAGCATAACAATCCATTTCAAATGCTAAGTGACAAAAATCCAAGCCTTGGGCAAGGCTATAAAACTTTAAAACTTGATACGCAAATTTAAAATTAAGAAAATCAAAATGGAGAATTAGCCATAGTTAGTGCAAAAATCTGCATGTTAGTGTAACAACCAAATAAATGCCCAAAATATAAGAACATATCAATCAACAAAATTGTTGGTTTTTGCAAGAAAAGAGAAAATGTTAAATTTACGAATAAAATACGTATATAGAAATAGCACATCATGATAAATATGTGGCCTTATATGGCCACCAAAGGGGTACTCAACAAGTTATTGTCACTCAGACATCAAACCTCATCTCGTAAAATAACATATCAAATAATAAAACTATCATCATCTGTGTTTGAATCATCCCTCCACTACTTCCACAAGGATCAACATAGTCGTAACTATACTTAGGTTTATTCCATATGATAACCATATAGGGAGAGAGAAAGGAGTACAAGTCGCCATCTATTGAGACTAAGGTGTCCATGAAACACAATATGCATGAAATCCGTTGAGCAAGTGTCATACATACCAAACAAACAAAAGTGGGTTTTCAGCCTATGTAAAAATCCACTTCATATCTCATACTCAGTCTTGAAATGAATGGTCAATGGTACACATTTCCTCACTCCAAACATACACCTTTTACCAATTTCCCTTAGGGTCGATTAGTGTAAGGTTCACAAGATAACACATAACTACATCACTGACACAATGGTGATTAACACACATTAACCATTGCTTCTAATGCTTGGTATATATACAAGGTGTAACACAATCATTACATTCACGGGTTATAATACATCACATTACCACATACTACACCCAAAGTTCAAGCACTATACAATAGGGATTATACATTCACCATATGCCCCTAAATAACGACATGAACCATCACATATTACATGAATTATGCGTATGAGGAACACAATGTCTAACATTACAACATATAGTCAATTGCAATTACAACATGGTGACACACACAATTCATCACAACATGGTGATGAAATCACGATACAATCCAATTCACTTTACACCAATTTTGTCATGCAATACGTCAATACACCTTCCTATCACATAATTCCAAAATGCTCCAACACTCCGCAATCCAAAATAGAATTATTTTCACACACAACAAGATGGTACATCCCACGTGAACTCATCATAGAATCCAAAAAAAGGAGAGTGAATACTCTCATCACAAGCACATAAACATGATAACAAATACACACTAAGTGACATGCAAAACATGTGCGTTATTAATATCACAATTACGATGTTGGTCACATAACAACAAATATCACCTTCAATCTGTCCCAGAGGTTCAAGATCATGAACCTCCACTCTGATACATAATATAACGAAAAAAATTTACGCACACAAGTACAACAATAAAAATATGGGAATAATTAATTCTTTACTTACATTTCTCACTACACAACACCACGAGGGTTCCAAGTAGAGAAACTCAACAACACATCAGACACTTACATAAACATGAACACAATAAATAGGATAACATAACATAAGGAACCCATCAATGTCATACTAAAATGACATAATCCAAGAAATTGACCCAATTACAATAAGAAACGTCGCGTAGGCATACTACATGACATGGCCTTTTTATAGTTTACATCTTTATTAAATTTGTGTTTCCATTGTATGACCTTATAGTTTTCAAGAGAATTAAACACATAAGGTTTAAAATTTCCTATTTTACAATCTTCAATTACTTTACTTTGCAGGGAAATGGTCTTTAAAGAAGAATTTATGATTGATTCCTTTATAGAATCCCATTAACTATCCATAGATCATAGGTTAATTAAAGTCAATTTTAAGCAACTATGAGTCTCCTAATAACTCATTCTTACATTAAATATTTGGTTCTCATGCTATGGTTGTTTCAGTTTCAAATTTAGTTTGAGTCAATCTAGCATATGCACGTCATAATTTTTATTTTTAGTGGTCTCTATATTGACTCAAATGCCTAGTCCCACCAGGAATAATTTATATCCATTCTTAACAAAAAATCAATGGTTAATTCAACCATAAGGACTTTAAGTGAAATTTGTTCCTAAAACATTATCACATACAATCTCTTTTTTTCATCTCTGTTTAGATTGTTCTTAGGTCTATTATTGGTGTAACTTTGACAAAAAGATTTACGAAAGTAATTTCTTAACATTTTTAAGAAGTACATGATTGGAATCATTATAACTACACACAAACCACAAGTGATTTTTTTCTAGGGAAACATCCCAGGTTTCCGTATTTCACGATTCCGCATCTGAAATTTATATGATTCTTAATGTCATGAAAAGGGCATAATAAGGGATTTTGGGACCAATTTTAAAGTTTCCTAGTTTCTCTTAAGTCAACATCTTTCAAATCAATTTCATTTGCAAAGAGTTACTTACAAGTTTCTACCAAAAGTTAACCTCCTAATCAACTGAGGTTTAGTTTAATTCCAATATGCACTCAAGGCTCTATGTCCTATTATAGATCAGATTAAGGTGTGAGAACATATTTACACTATAAAACCTCCATAAAATACCACAATGCTATATTTTCACTAGTCAAGGTAACATATTTAGCTATGAGGAACTAAAGAGATCATTAACAAGAGTTTATGTCATAGTACAACTATTTAACTAGCTCTTTTTGTGTCATCTGGATCCCACAAATAATTCATTCAATGATGAAGTTAATTTCTAGATATAACTTCGCAAGACTTGGTAGTCCACTAGGATACTAAGGAAGTGTTAGTTCTACTTATTCCAGAAAAGTTTGACCATGTCATTTCTAACCGTGGGGTTCACGATGATTTCACTAAGCATACTAGCTATGACGATAACACAAACTTGGTCACTTATTTATTTCAGCTAGAATATGCTCTTATGCATTAAGATTTAAGTTTTTCCTAAGGTTTTGTTTTCTTCTTTTCTAAGAAGGATCATGTGAGAAGGGTAGATATGCATGAGTTTCAAACTAAGGTTAACTGTTATATTTAGGTTTTCTTTCTATATAATCTAGTTAAATAACATAAAAATCTAGAGACGTTATCTTAAATTTCAGAACGGAAATGAACTATAAGAGGTTACTTTCAATTTCACTTAACATAATATCCAACTTTTACAATACAAAACATGGAATCAAAATAACACCCATATTTAGATGAAAATTTCCCTTAAACAATAGAATCTTAAAAATGTTAGAAGACATCACTAATAAACCCTTCAATACTTTGCAAAATATTAAACAATCCTTTACCATTTCTCTTAACATATACATACAATCCCTTTTTCTTTAACCATACGTAAATATGAGTCAAAATTGCACCTATGATTAAATGCACATATCCCAAGGCATCACTAAAACTAGCAACACATACATATTACCAAATTTCAAGCATAATATTTTCTTTGACATGACAATACATTATACATATATATGTTTTTCAATGACCGATAAAAATTACAATAATAAACAATAAATTAGACCACACCTTTTCGTCACCTTACGTCAATCTTCCAAAACCATGTGAGCATGAAATCAACGATAAGTCATTGGCATGACATCCATCTAGATCTAGCATAATTACAATTTTTAGTTTCCCATTTATAAAAATAATAATAATAATTTACATTCGAAAGGAGATGGTTAGAGAAATGTATTCATTTCATTTTGTAACCACGAAGAGAGAAACAAATAGGTAAGAGAGAGAAACACTATTTGGCCAAAATTTCAAATTCACGCAAGTCACATGATAAATTTTCAATGGTTTTTTACAAGTGTCAACAAGTTTCCATAGTGGTTTGGTAACCCAACGGGGGTACTACAACTTTATTTTTTTTACGTCTTCTTGTTAGTTACAAAAACATTTAATTTAAGCTTGGAGGATAAGAAACCAATTTCAAACATTGTCTTCCCATGAGAAAACACACCATGGGTAAGTTTCTACGTATCCTCCTATATACCAAGAATTCACAAGAACTGACGGAATTCAGAAATGGCCAACGTCTTATGTTTGGCAACGAGTTTTTCAAGACCATTGGTCATAATTGGCCTAGTTACAACTGATCAAAATTTATCTCAAGGATCATAAAATCACATCCAAAACTAACATTTGATGGATGAACGTGCAAGGAGAAATTTCCTACAACTTCCCCTATATATGGGGAATTCACTTGAGTCGGCAGAAGTGAGAGCTGGCATACAAGTTTTAAACCGTGACAGGCTTTCTGGAGCCACTGGTCGTAATTGGTCAATTTTGACATAGTCAAACTACGACCGGATGCCCATGAAATTCCTTTTCCAAACTATCATGGAGTGTGTTTTCCCCAAACTAAAGGTTATATGAATTTTTATAGTGAAAATACTAGAGGTTTTTGAATGTGGAAAGGTATTATTTTCTTAGGGTTTGAATGGAGATTTAAAATGAAACCCAACTTGCTCGTTTTGGCAACTCCCTAAAAGTGCAAAACGGAGCAAGAGGGCTCCTAAATGAGCGGTGAAGAGAGTGTAAACATTCAAATGAGGTTGAGCCAATGGTTGATGTGATTCTCTACATAACAAGGGATACATACGATGCTTGACATCTGAGGCATAGAGAATTGTTTTGCAAGTCCCTAGAAATCACATTTTTAAAACTTTGCAAGGTGGACAAAAATATTGTTTTAGTTTAGGACTCATCTAGGTTTCACCAAAACCAATGGACACGAGCACAAAATCTTGATAACCTAGATAGTAATGTATAAATTTTTGGTATCAACACATATGTGGATTAAATTGCAAGACGATCATGTAAATCATAAGGAGGAGTTTTATTGTTTCACGCAAAAATTCTACTTACGAAGTTTTCTGGATAGTGTCTAAACAAGGGTTTAAGTTTATGCTTGGCTACCAAGATTTATTTGGGTTACATATGTGGTAGATGACATTTTATTGTTTTTTAAAACAAGTTTATATAAAAAATAATTGAATGTGAGATATTCCAAGGTTTTAAATTTATTTTTCTATAAATGAGAAACTAATATATGAGAATTATGAATGATAAGATGAGATGAACCATGCTAGGGAATGATGATCGAAGAGGGTAAGTGGGGGCTCCAGGAAGTTTGCACTTGTGATCCATTGAAACCACCATTCGTTGCCACATGATGCTAAGTAGTTACATGTAACCCCTAGCTATTCTTTTTATACCCATATCTCATCTCAAAACTACATCAAAATCCCATCTTTGGTAAGAACAACAATAATCACCCTTAAAACCCCCCCCCCGCCCCCCCCCCAATTTTTATCACCTCATTTTGGTCCAATTTTCTCTCTTGATATGGTTAAAAAAATTTATTTGATTTGAGATCTATCTTTATTGATACCCTTGTGCAAGATCAGACTTATAGGCACCACTCATCCTTACGAATCCTTCATGAGGCATTCCTATATTTTCAGTTCCCTTTTTTTTTTCAAAACTTATTTGCTTGAAAACAAAATTCTCCATTGCACTTAAATATTCTGTAAGTCTTTGGGCAATAGAGTCCTCAATCCCATTTGTGTAACAAAGAATAACTAAAATTGGCTGAAGAATAACACTACTCAATGTAGCTTCCAGGAATAAATCCAAATGCTTATTCAATCCCCTTCTATTGCACTTATCTGAACTAGAAATATACTTGGGATTTTGATCAAATACAACAAACCATGTTGGATTTCTATTATAGGCACAAACTATATCAATATGAGCTCCTCTAAAACAAGTATTGAAAATTCTTTCTTGTAATGGTCCTAAATAACAAAATGAGTACTCAAAGTAGAAGGGTAAGGATAAAGATCAAGAAAGAATAGGTGTAAAGGCTAGAGTGCACGTAGCACAGATTCTTAGAAGAAGAAATAAAATCCATATGTATACAAATGAATCACCTCCTTATCCTCAATCTTATTTCTCTCCTTTTGTGTACAACAAACCAAAATATAGGTAGACTAAAGTCCCATTTCCTCCATAAAATAAATTTTAAACCATTACAGTGCAAATACAGAGCCAAATAATCAATTTGTATGAAAATATAATAAGGAGATACTAGAGTTGCAGATCTATCCAACGTGTAGGATTTATTTACCAAATAATGGTATTGATGAAAGACATAGAATAGATGGATATATGTTTAGCACAGTTTGGTGGATCATTATATATAAATTTAACTTGTTGCAACTATCCAATTACTGCTAAAGTTTGCAATGTAAACTTTGTTTCACCATGGTCAAATCCTGCGGATCTCAAATAAAGTGCTTGCATTATTTTCAGCCAATAAATGACATGTCTGCAGGTCCATTGAGGATGCCCATGTCACTTCACATGGGGATGAGGAGGGTCACCTACTCCATTCACATCTCTATCAAACAAATTACCTCGTACCTAATACCACTCAAAACAATTCAGTCCATCTTTTCTTTTCCTTTTTTTTTATTATTATTTTTAAATATGTTGGGCACCACGCAAAGCTTGCATGAATTCAAAACTGAGCTGGAATAAGAATTCCATGATGGAACCTAAGGCTGGGCATGCATGGTATGAGAAATCCATGATAGGGCCTTAAAGAAAGAATGTAACAAACCATTCTCTTCCAATTTAAACTAGAGATGCAAAACTATATGTTGTTATTCAAATTTGGGATGCAATTATATAGTCTCAGTTTGTTTATTCATTTTTACATTTATAAAGAGTAATTCGTTAATGGGGTCTATACCCTCAACGTTTTCACAGATTCCAAATTTAAAGATTTTGTAAGTTGGAAAATAATATCATAATATTGCAAGTCCCTTTGTGTTGTCTTTCTATCCTATTTATTTGATAAGATGTAAATGATCCTGATAAAGATATGTATTTTTTTGTTCATGGATTTGGCCCAGAATCAACTAAGCAGACACTTTCCTAGGCTTATCTATTGGAATAAAGTTTTGCAATATTTGTAACACTCTAGATCCTTTTTGTGTATCTTATTGTTTTCCCTTTTTTGTTATTTCTTCCACATTTGTGTCCTATGTACAAACTAAGTTAGGGTGTTATTTTGAATGGGTAAATTCAGGGGTTTACGCAACAATTTCTTAGTGGGAACTTTTTCCCTGATATGTGTCAGTTGATTGGACTGTGGTACTTATAAGTGACAACATTTTTTTATCTTTTGGCTTTAATAGAGAATAGGAATTGTTAGTTATCTAGACACCATCTTTCATTTCTTAGCATTTAGATGCAATAGCATACACTAAGGGTTCGTGTGTGATGAATTTATGGAATATGCTATCCTCTAAGATTTTCTAAGTTTGTATGTTGCCTCTTGAATTATGTAACAATGGCTCTAGAATTCCTTTTTAAAGGGAAAAATAGGTTTTTGGGCATTTTGTTCCTTTTCCACTTGCTCAAGAGGAATGTTTTCGTCAAAGTTAAATCAATGCACTTTTGATACTAGTAGTAGTATACTCTTATGTTGTTTCCTCTCTAATTGTATAAGGTTATGTAGTTGGTTTCTTAATATCATTTCTTTCAATTCAAAATGAACACTTTGTTCAATTATAATATGTAGGACTGCTTTGCTAGGTTCCTAAAAATAGTAACTTCCATCTTAATAAGTGTATTGAAAAAATACCCCAACATACTCGTGATGCGTAAACAACACTAGGATTTATGAAGTCAGGTCATGATACAAGAGATTTAAGTAAAGGGATAAGTATTGTGTAGGTAATTCTATTGTCAACATTTATTGAAAAAAATGATTTGGGATTGCTGGGATTTGGGACACACATTCAAGGCATGAGCATGTACGATAATTTTGAGTGATTTACATCTAAAGGATCTTCTCGATATCATCACATTCCTTGGTTGTTCAACACCACATGAAAGGTACTCAAAAATGGTGCACATACCAACACTCGGAGTAAGAAGAAGGGAGAATTCAAGACTACTATCACTCAACAGAAATAACCCATCATAAACACTACCCTCTACTTTGATAACACCTCCACTACTACATTACTCAACACTTCTTGCATCCAAAGAGGAAATGCCATTCAAGGGGTATCAAATGTATTCATGTTTAGTGCAAATAAAATTGACCACAAAAGGCTACCACTCATGATATAAAATTTGTAATTGTACGAAGGTCTTCATGTATTCATGTTTAGTTCAGATCTCATTATATAAGATTTGTAAATGTATATGTATAAATTTTTAAGAAATTTGAAATGTACACATATAACCTTTCAATGTAATGTTTCATCTTTATTCCTACACATACAAAAAGAATCATGCCCCTCATCAACATCAAGTACAAAAGTATTAACTATTCCTCTAAATCAAACAACATTTATTGTTCGGCGTTCACATTGCATTGTGCGCATGCAATTGCTAGTTATATTTTTAATTTTCAATATGATATGTAAGAAATTATGTTAAATTTATTTAATATTTTGTGTAATTGTTTAAGATGTATATGTAAACACTATAAATATGTGTATGTTTTTAACTATAGTATTGTTATTGTATTATATTTTGGGCTATAAGAGTTAGAGATAAGTTAGTTCAACTATTTACAAAGTTAATTAGGGATTTGGTATTTAAGGAATATAATATATTTTTTAGCATAATGTATCTTTTCAAAATTAGAATATATCCTTTTTAATCACTATTGTGTGGGAGTTCAATTATTTATGAATTATTTCTAATTTATATTAATATTTTGTTTATGTTACTATTTTTTAATGCTTCATATTTCTAATTTTTAAAATAGTCTACTTTAACTTTTATGTATAATTCTTAAAAGTGAAAACAAAAAAACAATTAAATTTAGAATTGTACATAGTAATTTAATATAAAATATATTTGAATTCTTTATCACCATTGATATCCTGCCATAAACCTAAATTTATTATTACATATAATACATATTTTAAAATTTAAATTTAACAAAATGTTGTAGAAAAAGATGCTAAATGTGAGTGACATTTTTGCAACTATTTGAAAATGTTGGTTTAATAATAATTTATGCTTTCTTTCTTCTATTTTTCAATTATATCGAACACCTTTTCTTTTTCTTAATTTAACTTTAAAATCACTAATTTAAAAATAAGTTAACTTATTTTCAAACAATTCAAGGTTTAAGTATTGCAAGTTTAACTTTTATATCTCTCTCTTGTTTTTTGGTTTTTATGTTTAAATACTATATATAATTTACCATTATAAATAGAAACACAGTATATAATAATTAAGGATTTCTTAATATTAAAAATGGTATTTTGGTGTGGGATGTAATCTGCAGTGATTTCCTAATTAAAAATCAACGGTTTGAAAATGCCTTGCAATAGTACCAAGATATGGACAAATAGGAATATTTACAATCATATATTGAAACCGCGGAAGAGAAAAGTGAGCTAATGAAAACACAAAGAATCACTTCGGATTTATCAAATTATGTACCCCTTATAACAGTTTCATGATATAGAAAGAAAAATTATCCAATTCAATTTGTAAATGTTTGTCCTCAACAATCGAGAATTCTGAGTACCGCTATTAAATATATACATCTATATGTTTACTATCACGAACGGTTTCTGCGAGTGATATAAATTAAATTAAAGAAGATCAATTAAGATATATCGTTATCCATTCAATCTTTTTTTCTTATTTTTAATTGTTATGTTATTCTTAAATATTATTGCAATTATATATGGTAATCAATCAGGTAAATACTATTTATTTATTATATATATTCACAATTTAATCTTCGAGCCACAATATAAATTGATTGGAAGGTTTTTACGCCGAAGGCGTTCCCACCTATGGGAAAGGCCCTTGCAGACGTTTCTATGACTATCTTAAATTTGACGGTTTGACGCCGTCTAAACGTTTTTGCTTCTTCACAGTTTTTGAGGACATTTTTATTTTTTGGAATTAAAATGAACAAGACAGGCTTCAAGTATAATCACACCATGCCATCCGCTGCCAATCTCAATCTCAATCTGGGAGCAATGTGTAGAGAGGGTCGGTTGAAGGATGTTGTGGACATTGTGCTTTCCACACACAATCCCCCTGTAGACTCTAACACATATCTTCAACTATTGAACACCTGCATTGCCAGGAATGCGCTTTCAGAGGGTAAGAAAATCCACTCTTTCATCATTGACAGGGGATTTGCATTTTCTACACGCACATTTCTCCAAAATAAGCTTATCAACATGTATATCAAATCTGGTAGTTTGTTAGATGCACGTGAAGTGTTTGACGAAATACAGGCTTCAAGTATAATCACATGATGCCATCCGCTGCCAATCTCAATCTCAATCTGGGAGCACTGTGTAGAGAGGGTCGGTTGAAGGATGTTGTGGACATTGTGCTTTCCACACACAATCCCCCTGTAGACTCTAACACATATCTTCAACTATTGAACACCTGCATTGCTAGGAATGCGCTTTCAGAGGGTAAGAAAATCCACTCTTTCATCATTGACAGGGGATTTGCATTTTCTACACGCACATTTCTCCAAAATAAGCTTATCAACATGTATATCAAAATCTGGTAGTTTGTTAGATGCACGTGAAGTGTTTGACGAAATGATAGAACGCGACAGCTTCTCATGGAATGTGATGATTAACAGCTTACCGAAGACATGGATGTCCTCATGAGGCATTGACAATGTTTAATGATATGCAACGAACAGATGTCCAACCCAATAAATTCACCTTTGCCAGCATTCTTCCTTCCTATGCAAACATGGGTACTTTGGAACAGGGTATTTATATCCATCGAGGCATAATGGAAAGTGGGTTTTTCTCAGATGTTGTAGTTGCAAGTGCCCTGGTAGACATGTATTCGAAATGTGGAATGATTGCAGGATATGCACAAAATGATGTTCTTGACGAGGCTTTAAAGCTTTTCAAACAAATGCCACAACCAAATGTAGTCTCATGGAATGTGATGATTGTAGGGTATGCACAAAATGGACTTGTTGAAAAGGCCGTGATGATTTTTAAACAAATGCAATTGGCAGGTGTAAAGTCAGACTCCACAACCTTTGCCAGCATCCCCCCAGCCTGTGCCAAAATGGGAGCTTTGGAACAGGGTATCTACATCCATCAAGGCATAATTGAAAGTGGATGTTTATCTGATGTTGTCGTCATAAGTGCCCTGATAGACATGTATGCAAAATGTGGAAGCATACACAAGGCATGGGAGTTGTTTGAGAAAATACCTCATAGAAATATCATCACATGGACTACAATCATTGCAGGATATGCACAAAATGGTAATTTTGACAAGGCTTTAAAACTTTTTGAAGTAATGCCTGAAAGAGACGTGGCGTCATGGACTGTAATGATTACTGGATATGCACAAAATGGGCTTGTTGAAAAGGCTTTGCAAACTTTTAAGCAAATGCGATTGGCAGCTGTAAAGCCAAACTCCACAACCTTTGCCAACATCCTCCTAGCCTGTGCCAATATGGGAGCTTAAAACAGGGTATAGACATCCATCAAAGCATAATAGAAAGTGGATTTTTGTCAGATGTTGTAGTTGGGAGTGCCTTGGTAGACATGTATGCAAAATGTGGAAGCATAACGAAGGCACATAAACTGTTTGACAACATGTCTCAACGAGATGCTATCACATGGAATGCAATGATTGCAGGATATGTACAAAATGATCTTCTTGATGAGGCTTCAAGGCATTTCAAAAATATGCCTAGCCGAGATGCAGTCTCATGGAATGTGATGATTGCAGGCCACACACAACATGGGTTTGTGGAAATGGCCCTGGAGACTTTTCAGAAAATGCAATTGGCAGGTGTAAACTCAAACTCTACGACCTTTGCCAACATCCTTCTAGCCTGTGCAAAAATGGGAGCTTTGGAACATGGCATGGACATTCATAAAAGCATAATCGAAAGTGGATTTCTGTCAGATGTTGTAGTTGCAAGTTCCTTGGTAGACATGTATGCAAAATGTGGAAGCATACAGAAGGCACGTGAAGTGTTTGAAAATTTTTCTAAACGATATGTAGTATCATGGAATGCAATGATTGCAGGGATATGCACAAAATGGTGTTCTTGATGACGCTTCAAGGCTTTTCAAAGAAATGCCTTTACCAGATGTAGTCTCATGGACTGTAATGATTGCAGGGTATACACAAAATGGACTTGTTGAAAAGGCCTTGGAAACTTTCAAGAAAATGCAAGTGACAGGTGTAAAGTCAAACTCCACAACCTTTATCAGCATCCTTCCGGCCTGTGCCAAAATGGGAGCATTGGAACAGGGTATGGACATCCATCAAAGCATAATCAAAAGTGGAATTTTGTCAGATGTGGTAGTTACGAGTGCCCTGGTAGACATGTATGCAAAATGTGGAGGCATATAGAAGGCCCATAAACTGTTTGACAACATATCTCAACGAGATGCAGTCTCATGGAATGCAATGATTGCAGGATATGCAATGCATGGATTTTGTAAAGATGCTCTAAAACTATTTGAACTGATGAAGCACTCAGGAACATACCCAGACCATGTAAGTTTAGTTTGTGTTTTATTTTCATGCAGCCATGGAGGTTTAGTTGATGAGGCCTGTAAATATTTCAATGGTATGAGTGACCCTTATTGCACAATGCCTACAATGGATCATTATATATGCATTGTTGACCTTCTTGGTCGCGCTGGCTATATTGAGGAAGCTCTAAAATTTATTATCAAAATGCAGGGTATACACAAAATGGACTTGTTGAAAAGGCCTTGGAAAATTTCAAGAAAATGCAAGTGGCAGGTGTAAAGTCAAACTCCACAACCTTTATCACCATCCTCCCGGCCTGTGCCAAAATGGGAGCATTGGAACAGGGTATGGACATCCATCAAAGCATAATCAAAAGTGGAATTTTGTCAGATGTGGTAGTTGCGAGTGCCCTGGTAGACATGTATGCAAAATGTGGAGGCATATAGAAGGCCCGTAAACTATTTGACAACATATCTCAACGAGATGCAAGTCTCATGGAATGCAATGATTGCAGGATATGCAATGCATGGATTTTGTAAAGATGCTCTAAAACTATTTGAACTGATGAAGCACTCAGGAACATACCCAGACCATGTAAGTTTAGTTTGTGTTTTATTTGCATGCAGCCATGGAGGTTTAGTTGATGAGGCCTGTAAATATTTCAATGGTATGAGTGACCCTTATTGCACAATGCCTACAATGGATCATTATATATGCATTGTTGACCTTCTTGGTCACGCTGGCTATATTGAGGAAGCTCTAAACTTTATGATGAAAATGCCAATTAAACCTACCTCGGTTGTGTGGGTGTGTTTGCTTGGCGCTTGTAGATCACATAAGAATATAGGACTTGGGATATCTATAGCAACTCTCCTTTTTGAGTTGAATCCTAAAAATGCTGCACCTTATGTTCTCCTGTCAAACATCTATGCAGAAGTGGGCAGTTGGGGTGATGTTAAAAAGGTAAGGAGATTGATGAAAGATAGAGGAACTAAAAAGATACCTGGATGTAGTTGGGTTGAAGTCTGTAAAATGGTACATGTCTTTTGTGTAGGAGACAGGTCACACCAACAAACAAAAGATATCCATGCAAAGCTAGAGAAATTGTCAGGGGAGATGAAGGCAGCAGGGTATTTTCCAGATTTAAGATAGGTACTGAGTGATGTTGAGGAGGAGGAAAAGGAATTATTCCTTGGCCACCATAGTGAGAAGTTGGCAATTGCATTTGGATTGGTAAACACATCCCCTGGAACAACTCTTACAGTGGTCAAGAACCTCCGAGTATGTGATGACTACCACATTGTAGCCAAGTTTATCTCCAAGATTGTGTCAAGAGAAATTTTTGTGAGAGATGCAAACCGGTTCCATCATTTCAAACAAGGATGATGTTCTTGTGCAGATTATTGGTGATGCTAAGTGAAGCAAACTGTAAACACAGGCTTTCACTATAACAAATTGTATAATATTAAACATGCAGTGATAAGAAGGAATCAAGTTTTATCTTCAGTTTCGAAGAAACATTTTTGCTGTGTGTTTGGAGAGTTAGCATGATGTTGACTTGATAAAATCAGATGTATAGTATGCATTGCTGCCTATATATTGATGGGTTGTTTTGTTAAAGCCCTATCTTATAATACCATGGAGTAGTCATGACATTGAACTGTTTTTCAGGAAGCCTGTTTTTCTTTGGAATGAAAAGCAAAAGAAAAGGGATGCTTTAAGGAAACGGAAAGATGCATGGCAAGCAGGATTTGCAAGAGAAAGGCTTACAATCAATCTAGTACTTGGAGATGATGAGGAAAGCATCTCTTGATAGTTCTTTACTCCAACATTTTTCATTTTGTATAGTCCTTTTGTGTGCATTGATTGTACTATCTTGTATCTCATTTTGGCTCGGGTGAAAGGTGTCCACAAAACATTATAGATACAGTTTGAAATGAATTGAATCTGCAGTGGCCGTAGTTATTTGAGTGAGTGCACTAATTTATTTAGCCTACTTATATTTTTTTAGATTTATTTCACTAAATTATTTAGCATTGTTATCTGTAGGTTAGATTATTTCACTAATTTATTTTCCATTATTATTCGTAGGTGGTTCTACTTTGCCTAATCTACAGCAAGCCCTGTAATATTATCTACATGTTTTTCTAGGATTAAAAAAGGTAGCTAATTTACATATTAGCCAAAGACTTTGTTGTTATCTCGTTTCATTTTTTTTCTATATTTTGACAGTTTGGACATGGGTTGTGACATTTTTACCTTTTTAATGTTGTTTTTACTATTTTTGTCAGGGTGAACTCCAGTTGCATGCCCACTTTTGAGGAGCAATTGATATTGATATTGATTTTTGTTATATCTTAAAAATGAGCCTCGTTTTGTTACTAATATATTTGTTCATAAATGCATGGTTTTGTTTTGTTTTGAGTGTTTTCTATTGTGAAGCCTCAATTTTTTAGTGGATGGGCCTATATAGGATGCATTTGGTTTTCATCATTTTCATGTAACTATTCATGCTTAACAGTATTGATCCATTTCTTCTTTTGTTCAGATATTCTCTAATTTAATGGTAGGCAGCACCATAATCAAGGCAACAAAATTTCCTTGGCCTTGACTTGAATTGCTATTAAGACAGGTCGTTGCTGCTGATGCATTTGTCTGTTTTCCAATAACTAATTGCTAACCATGATGGATTTATAAGGAAATTAATACTCTTCGTACTAATATTCTTAATTCTAGATGAGCTCTAGGACCAATTCTCCTAGGAAAAACTCGTTCTTGTATGCAAAACAATTTGTGCAAATACAAAGGCCAGCATTTTAGTTATATAGCCCATTCCTCCCACTTTCATTTTAGTTATATTAGAGTTTAGTTCATTCATTAGAGGGCAGCCATGGGTGCAGCTAAGGATCTTTAAGGTTGTTTGGTGCCGAATTACTGTTTCCAGCCTCCTAAATTAATTTGTTGATAATTAGATTTTCCAACAAAAGATATTCTAATGTTTATCCAGTGTATATGTCATCAGTGCCTACCCACACTACAATCACAAATTTTTGCATGGCAAATATGTTCTTCAATTATCAACTGGAGGAATGCCATTATAGAATATTTCATTACTTGACTTTTTTTTGCTGATGTAGCTGTCTGCAAACAAGCCGTATAAATCTGTAGCTAAGTGAGCTGTAAATTTGGTAGATATTCAGTTGTATCTACAGTAGACAGTGTGATAAAAATCATAATCCTACCAAATTGAGGCTTCACAATAGAAAAACACTTAAAACCAAACAAAACCATGCATTTGTAAATTAGCTACCTTTTTTGCATGTAGTGGTTTCATGGCACAGCAAGTCAACCAGCATGGGATTTTTGTGTATTGTGAGTGTTGTTCACAAGACCATTATTTGGCGCTAGAAGGAGACCAACGTGTAAATCAATACAACCAAGGAGGATAAACCATTTCATTGTTGTTTGTGAAGACCAAGGAGAGACTTGAGTGCATTGGAAAGGCTACTGGTACAAACTTGCGTAAAGTATAAATTCCCTTCACGTAGAGCACAACCATGAAGAAGAAAGAACGAATTGCATGCGAAAGATCACAATTGATGTAGTACGAGGTGATATAAGCCATGTCCTCACCCAAGTTACTTCTCTCCAATGCTCGTCTCTTGAAAGGGCCAAATTATGCCACCTTGAAGAAAAAGACGATCATAAAATAACATAAAATAAATTTCTTTGATCTTCCCTTTATTGTGTTGTGTTGTGTACAACGCTATCAAGTTTTCGTCTATACCCTTTCAACATATTTTTATTACATTTAAAATTCTTTTATTTCATTCCCCAAGTAAAGCTTACGTAGGCTTAGGGCATTGCGGCGATGGATTTTTTAAGGTGTACAGGGACTTATTTAAAAAAATATTTGACATGGAGATGGCGTTCACCGGTGCAAAAGGGCTCGAGAATTTTGTCCCGACACCATTGTTTGGGATCCTCAGAACTCCATAGAGTTAAGTCTTTGATTTCTATAATTACTGGATCAAGTTTTCCAGTGTGAAGGATTTTTCGTGGGAAGATGGGTTTGACATTACTATTGCCCATAGTCAAAGGGATTGAATTTTTCATGGGACAAGCTTTTACGGGCTCGAGAGAGTCATGGTGAGTGTGTGCTATAAAAAGCTCAAGGATTTGCAGACACTGGTGAGTGTGTCTTCTCCCTGGAATTCAAGGATCTGAAGAAACATTTGTTATCAAGTGTTGTTGGAGGATTTCAATGATGACTTCAGACACTCTTGTAGCATAACAAGGTATTGTTCCTGCCATTTCTTCATCAACTAGATTCTAATTTACTATTTGATCAAATTGTATCACACCCCGAGTAGATCTCTTTTTTCTACAACAGGGCTCGTTCGTTGCATCTCTTTGTTAACATCCACTTCTTTGGCTCTTTGTAATTCACACAAATAATTGATAAACACCAATAAAACTAATTTTGAGTATGAAAATGATGGTAGTGTCATTGTGGTAGGAGTAAACTGACAAACAATGCACATTTCCAATGCCATCCGCTTCGAATCTCAATCTTAGTCTAACAATACTATATAGAGGTGATCTGTTGAAAGAGGCGTTACACATTCTATTTACCTACATTTCCAAGAAAACCCTTTCAGATGGTAAGCAAATTCACTCGTATAGCAATCAGAGGGAATTTAAGTTTGCCAAAAATAAACTATTACAAAATAACATTATACTCATGTATGAAAAGTGTGGAAGTTTATCAGGCGTTCGCCAAGTGTTTGACGAAATGACCGAACGAGACCTCGTCTCATGGAATATCATAATTGCATTATACACTAGACACGGGCATCCTCACCAAGCATTGACACTGTTTCACCAGATGCAACCAACAAGGTTTGAACCTGATCAGTTCACCTTTTTTGGCATACTCCCAGCTTGTGCCAAAATAGTTGGTTTGAAACAGGGTATAGATATCCACAAAAGTACAGTGGAGAAGGGATTTTTGTCAAATGTTGCTATTGCGAGTGCCCTAGTAGATATGTATGCAAAATGTGGAAGTATACAGGAACGTGAACTATTTGACAAAATGCCTGAAAGAAATGTAGTCACATGGACCACAATGACTGTAAGTTATGCACACAATGGGTTTGTTGAAAAGGCATTCAAAACTTTTAAACAAATGCAATTGGCAGGAATCAAGCCAAATTCCACTACCTTTTCCAGCAGCCTCCCAGTGTGTGCCAAAATGGGTGAACATGGCATGGACATCCATCAAAAAATAATTGAAAGGGGTTTCTTGTGAGATGTTGCATTTGCAAGTGCCTAGGTAGATATGTATGCAAAATGTGGAAGCATTAACAAGGCACGTCAACTGTTTGACAAAATGTCTCAAAGAGATGTGATTTCATGAACTGCAATGATTACAGGATATGCACAAAATGGATTTGTTGAACAGGCTTTGAAAAAATTTTAAACGAATGCAATCGGAAAGTTTCAAGCCAAGCTCCATAACTTTTGTCAGCATCCTCCCTATCTGTGCTAAAATAGGAGTTGTAGAACAAGCTATGGACATCCATCAAAGCATAATGAAAAGTGGTTTTCTGTCAAATATTATAGTTGCAAATGCCACGATAGATATGTATGCAAAATGTGGAAGCATACATGATGCACATGAAGTGTTCGACAAAATGTGTCGAAGAGATGTGGTCTCATGGAATGCGATGATTGCAAGATATGTACAAAATGGGCTTTTTGAAAAGGTTGTTGAAGATTTTAAGTAAATGCAATTGTCAACTATAACTCCATACTCCACAACCTTCGTCAACATCCTCCCAACCTGTGCCAAAATGGGAGCTTTAGAATAGGGTGTGGACATCCATCACAACATAATTGATGACTTCAGACACTCTTGCAGCATCTGAAAAGAGTGACAACAAGTCCCCACTGCTTCCCGAGAGCCACCATGATATACAAGATTCTGATTGCAAGGATGCTTCATTTTCAGGAGCAGTATTCAATCTATGAACAACCATTGTGGTGTATTGCATCTGGCTTTAAATTTGATCAAGTTTTTATGAATGTATTTCCTTGGGTTGTGAGCTGAAAAAGTGGTTGTTGCTGCGCTGTTCTTCCTTGAATTAAAACTCAAGGAAGAAATTCTCTAGGTATCCACAAATACATGCCCTCAATTTCGCATCCACAAACTTTATGAAACATTGTGCAAATGCTTGTGGAAAATTTGGAAAACTCAGCGAGTCTCGTGTCAAGACTCGCGAGTCTCGCATTTGGCCTCGACGAGGCCTATTGTTTATCATTATTTTTTAACATAAATTTTTAAAAAGAACATATTTGAATTTTTTGAAGACTTTTGAAACCCATTCTACAAGAAATAGTCATCAATCATAGCATACCAGGTTATGGGAGCACACTTCAATCTATACAACACCTCTTTGAGGCAGCACATTAGATGTTTTCTGCTCTCTTTTGCATATCCACATGGCTACTCCATATAGACTTCCCAAGTAAATTCATCATTAACCAAAGCATTCGAGACTAATATCACTCAACAAAATCAACCCATCGTAAATACTAGCCTCTACTTTGATAACACCTCCACTACTACCTTACTCAAACTTCTTGTATCCAAAGCAGTATGAAATGTATAAATGTATTCATGTTTAGTGCCAAAATACTTGGCCACAAAAGACTACCACTCATGATATAAAATCTGCAAATGTACGAAATTTTTCATGTATTCATGTTTAGTTCAAATAAAATAGCCTCCAAAACGTTACCACTCATGATATAAGATTTACAAATGTATATGTACGAATTTGTAACAAATTTCAAATGTAGAGATAGAACCTTTAAATGTAATGCTTCATCTATATTCCAACACTTACAAATTCAATCACGCCCCTTATCAACAACTACAAAACTAATAACTATCCCTCTAAAATCAAATAACATATACCGTTCGACGTTCACATTGCATTGTGCACATGCGATTGCTAGTTCTAAGCCTTATTAGAATATAGTTTCTTTTTCTATTTTATCAAAATCTTATAATATACAACTATAACCAAATTAATACGATAATCATTATTAATTGATTAAACTCTTAATAAATATGTGTTTTTATTATATAGACTAAATCAAAAAATTACATGACTATTAATTTAAATATTAAACAATTAAAAACACAACATTAAATAATAGTGTTAAATACTTATTATTTTTAATAAAAATACAACCTAAACAGTCCATTATAAATAATCTTATTTAATATTCACAAATTGGTGGGTCCACCCTCTCCTCTAATTAAAAACTCAATTATAAGTAAAACAGGCAAAGGAACAAAGATAAACAAACTCCCACACTTGAGAAAACATCCCTCTCAAGGACTGGAAAACAAAACTATAAAAAACCCTCACTCAAACATCACAGCGTTGCAGCCACCCCATACAAACTCAACACAACAAACCCTTCCCCACAACATGAAATACCTTAATCTAAAAACAGGTGAAAAATACTTTTTCTAAAATGTTCATAAATGCTTCGGACTTGCTACTTGGAAACCTCTACGAGTGCTTGCAGCGCAGGCAAGTTTAGAATTTTGTAGCTCCTGAAGCCTGCTTTGTGAAACAGCTCCTTAAATTCTTCTTCTGTTCTCTCCTTTCCACCAGATGTATAACCCATCATACAAACGTCAAATAGTAATCCCACTTGCCTCTTTCTACCTTCTTTTCTATCAATAACCGCATCCACAATTAACACCTTGCCATTCTCTGGTGTTGCCTCGTAACTCTTCTTCAGCAGTTTCACACACTGCTCATCGTCCCAGTCATGCAAAATCCACTGCAATAATACGATAATTTTATGAGCTACAACCAGATAGAAGCATGGATTCCTTCCTGTAAAACATGGAATGAAATGAATTGAAATACCTTCATAAATACTGCATCGGCAGGAGGAATTCTGTGGAACATGTCGCCCTCCACATGCTCTACTCCTGCAATATATTGTATTCAATGACCCATATCATAAACTCACAACATTCAAATGGTAAAAATATAAGAGTTTACTTACCATATATGGGAGGTGCAGATGCAATGACATGAGGTAAATCAAAGTTAATCCCATTTATGTGCGGATACTCTTTAATGATTGTGGACAGTGCGGAGCCGACACCTCCTGCAACATCCACCAAACTATTCACACTCTTAAATCCATCATACATCTTCACCACAGAAGCCATGACATCTCTTGTATGACTCGCCATACCCTCATTGAAAACCCTGTTGGCTTCAGGATTGATGCTCAAATATTTCCACAAATTCATGCCATGCGCTTGGTTGAATGCATAGGAACCATCTATGACAGATTCATGCAGATGCTGATAAGATTCAACAACCATCTTGTGGTTTGTCACTAACAGAAACGGAGCACAGGATTGTTGATTATGTTTGTTTACCAACAAGTCTGAAACATTGGTGAGCCCGTATTTGAATTGGGAAATACTACCATCGACCGCCGTGGCATCTTCAGTGAAAACACCCACGGATGCCAAAAGTCTCATAATTCTAAACAGGTAGTCCATGTTGGCAGGTTTGTTTGTGGAAGCAGAAATATATGAAGAAATGTCCTCTAAAGCAAGAGGACATTTGCTGCCGTGAAAGGCAATAATATCAGGAATGCCTAGCAAAACAGCAGCTTGAAGAGCCATGGGCTTAGCTGCGGAAAAAAATATTTCATTGAGTTGGAGATGTGCTTCCATGGAAGACTCGGAGGAAGCCATGGTTACCTGAGTCCATTGCAAATGTAGCTAAATTTATAGCAAAAAAAGATCATCACCCAGAAACGTGTAAAGATAGAACTATTCTTGAATAATTGAGTTTTTAAGGTGAATTGATTTTTAAAATTGTTGCTTCTGCATTGATTATTGTTTGCGGCCCACAGTGTCTTTTGACGGTCTATTAAAAAACTCGGTAACTTAAAACGTGCTTCGACAATTTACAAGTTGTGTGAAAATGGAAGGTTTTTAATTGTTCACCATTGTTTTATGTACAGAGTGTACGTGATTAGCGTTATTTATATAATCCCAAAGCATATAAAACGTGGTGACAGATTGGCATATTCATCTAAGATATATTGCAGGTTAAGAAAATAAAACCAATATTGCATCACATGTAATTATGTTGTTATTGTTGCCTGAGTGGCCACTAAAAACACGTTATAAATAGGGTTTATTTTATTATTTATGTTTATTTGATTCTTATAAAATCGTTTTATGTATGTGTGATAATGTTTTCATATATATATATATGATACGTTTTCTACACCCTTAAAAAATTATATTTAATATATAATATCATTTTATATATTATTTTATAACTGTACATTATAAAGTAATAATGATATTTGTATTCTCCTTTAAAAACTTATATTTAAAATATCATGAATTATTATTTTATATTTGTATTCGCATTTTTGAAGTTCCCAATTGTAACTAAATTTTAATTTTAATAAATGAAAATTTGTATTAAATATTAATAAGATAAACTAAATCAATAATAAATAAATATAGATATGAAGAATATAAAGATAATTTAATGTTTGCATTGTTTACATATTTATTACTATGGTATTTAGATATTAAGTATAATGTTTAAAGGTAATACTCATAGATACTTATGCAATTGTTTTATTTACTAGCAATCGCATGTGTACAATGCAATGTGAACGCCGAACGGTATATGTTATTTGATTTAGAGGGATAGTTATTACTTTTGTAGTTGATGTTGATGAGGGGTGTGATTGATAGTGTAAGTGTAGGAGTATAGATGAAACATTACATTTAAAGGTTCTATTTGTACATTTCAAAAAAATTACAAATTCATACATACACATTTACAAATCTTATATTATGAGTGGCAGATTTTCGTGGACTATTGTATTCGAACTAAACATGAATACATGAAGACTTCCGTATATTTGCAGATTTTATTTCATAAGTGGTTGCCTTTTGTGGCTAATTTTATTTGCACTAAACATGAATACATTTGATATCACTTTGGATACAAGAAGTTTGAGTAAAGTAGTAGTGGAGGTGCTATCAAAGTAGAGGGTAGTATTTACGATGAGTTGTTTTTTGTTGAGTGATAGTAGTCTTGACTCCTCTGTTCTTCTTCATAACATAATCATTATACTCATAGTGTAGGATGTCCCATACACTTGAATTTACCATGTAATCATAATACAACAAGTTTCCATGTGGAGAAATTAAATATCCATGCAAAATCGCAAGATTACGATGTTTGATGCTTCTAACTCAGTTTTCCAATCAAGTGCTCGGTGAAAACATGCAGGAAATGGACCATCAAACACTCTAGCACACGATCAACAATCTTGATGTAAAAGACTTTAATGTCTAACCATTTAAGGCATTTCTTCTGCATGGGGCACCCAAATTTGCATAAAAATTGAATCGCTTTTAATGGCAGAGTGTTAGATTTGGTATAGCTACCAGTTGATGGTAGAGTCAGTGATGATGTAGAAGCATTTGCTGAACATATACAACAATTGCAAGAAGAAGTGTGGAAGAAGCTGCAGAACAATAATGATAAGTATAAGGAAATAGAAGATGTGCATAGACGGAGAAAGGTATTTATAGTTAGTGAGTTGGTTATGGTGTATCTGCAGAAGGAAAGGTTTCCAAAAGGAACCTATAACAAGCTGAAGTACAAGAAGATTGGTCCCTGGAAAATAGTGAAAAAAAATGATAATGCTTATGAGGTAGAATTGACAGGGAATTTTTATATTTCTCTAGTGTTTAATGTTTTAGATTTGTATTATTTTCATGGGGATAGTGCAAAAGGGGATGTTATTGATGAAGTAGTAGATTGGAGGCAGCAGGTTCCAGTAAAGAAGAAAGAAGAAATGCATCAGATTCTAGATAAGAAAACAATGGACACACGACATGGGAAATACAACAAATATTTGGTCCATTAGAAAGGATTGGAGAAAGAGGACAATACTTGGGTGACAGAGTGGGAGATTAACAAGTTGGATGTAGATAAATGGAAGGATTTTGAAGAAGACAACTTGAAGGATTTGTGTTTTTTTCAAGCAGGGGAGAATGTTGAGCCAAAATTAGCAAGAACTTGAGAAGGTCATAACTTGAGCTTCGGGTGTCCATTTGAGTCTGTTTTTTTTTAACCATATGTTTCGATGAGAGAAACGCAACAGCAATCCATACTATGGGTTGGGGCAAGTTTTGGCACATTTTCAAGCCCTAAATCCGCCATCTTGAGGCTGAAAATTAGGATTTAAGTTGTAGTTTGGTTTTTACCTATTTTTGAGCATTAGTTAATTCTAGTATATTAGTTGCATTATGAGTTAATAATATGCAATTCCTCTAATTTAGGAATGTAGAAGATGCCTACCAATTTCTTTTTCAGTATGAATAAGCATGTGAATTTACTAAGAATAGCAGGTTGTAGTACACTGCTAAAAATAGTAATTTCCGCCACCTAGAGTAGATTTAGTAAGAGTTATTTAGAGTTTACTTGGAAACTCGAGTTGGGATTTTTTTTTCCTATTTAGGAAACATTTTAATTCATTTTTTGATAACAAAGAAGGAGATATATGTTCTTTTGGAGTTCATATTATTTGCAGTATATCAAGTTTGTTCAGAATTTGGCTATATCTGGTATCAGAGCAAGTTCGAGTCATTTTTTAAAAATGGTAGGAAGATGAAGAGAAAGAGGAGGCAATAATTCTTAAATGAATAGAAATATGCAAGATCTGTAGAGGCAAGTTACTATGCTTGCTGCAATGATAACCCAGAGAGGAAATCAAGGTGGAGATGACACAAATGAAGAAGAAGTTTGTGAAGAGGTGGAGACGCAAGCACCACCATTATCTTTTAAAGAAAGGATGCTTCGAGCATTAGAAGGAAAGAATGATGGGATAATATTTGATGTTTCAGAGTATTTTGGTAGTCTAAAACTAGAGGAGTTGATAGGTTGGTTGACTAGCATGGGGAAAGTTTGTGAGTGCAAGGCTATGTTAGAAGAAAAGAAAGTAAAATTTACATGCAGGAAATTGCAAGTTCATGCTATGTTATGGTGGGATGAACTACAGAAAGAGCAGTCAAGAAAGGGGAAAGAAAGAATTAGGACGTGGAGTAATATGGAGAAGAAGCTGAAAGATAAATTTCTCCCTGTGGATTATTCACAAACCTTTTTCAGGAGGTTTTAGAATCTCAGACAGAACTTACAAATAGTGTAAGAATACATAGATGAGTTCTATAAGTCTTCCATTCCTATAGAGCATGAAGAAATTGAAGAACAATTGGCTGTAAGGTATGTAAATGGATTAAAATTTTCTATTCAAGATGAGATAAGTATACATAGGATTAAGAGCATGGAGGATGCCTATGAATTAGCCCTAAAGGCTGAGGAAAAACAAAATCATCAAAGTTTTAGGTGATCACCTGAAATGAATAGGGGGGCTTATTTTCCTTTCGAGGACGAGCTAGTTTCAACCAAGGAAGGGGAGAATCATCTCACGGATTGGAAAAGCAAGAAGATACAAGACGAGATTTCCAGAATCAACAAAGAGGGAAAGGATTATTTAAGGGTAGAGGATACGCTGGTGATAGAGGATGGGAGGATCCATAAAGACCATTTGTTTGTTACAGATGTGGTGAAGAGGGGCATCAGTATTTTGAATGCCCGCATTCTTATACACATGACAAGAGGCGAGGAGATGCATCAAGAATAAATATTGTTGAAGTTGAACAAGTAGAAGATTACTAGGACCTAGAAATTCCACCAGATGTTGGAGAAAATATGATGATCAAGAGGACGATGATTTATCCAAGAAAGGATATCAAGGGGGATGCATGGCTGCGTACAAATATTTTTAGAACAAGATGCACTTCAGGAGGAAAGGTATGTAATGTTATTATTGATGGTGGTAGTTGTGAGAACATGGTTTCAAATGAGATGATTGAGAAATTGGGTTTGCATTGTGAGAAGAATCCTAACCCTTACCGTATTACATGGTTTAAAAAGGGTAATGAAGTTACTTATGATAAGAGATGTTTAATATGTTTTTCTATTGGGAAAAGTTACAAGGATGAGATTTGATGTGATATTATTCCTATGGATGCATGTCATATGCTGCTAGAAAGACCATGGCAATTTGATAGGAAAGTTATTCATGACGGGGGAAAGAATACTTATACTTTTTGGAAGGATGGCACAAAAATAGTTTTACTAGCTCTTAAGGAAGAGGGGAAAGCTGAAAATATGCTTTTTGTAAAGGAATTTGTGAAGGAGGCAAAGGCAACTAGTTTTTGTTATGCACTAGTCACAAATAAGGATGAACTTGCAAGTGCACAAATACCAGTAGAAATATCAAAATGAATAAAATAATTTTCTGGTGTTATTCCTGATGAGCTACCGGATGGATTACCCCCCCAAAAGAGATATTCAACACCATATTGATTTCATTCCAGGGTCTTCACTCACAAATCAAGGGGCTTATAGGATGAGCCTAACATTGCATGCTGAGTTGAATAGGCAAGTGGCAAAGCTCGTGAGAAAGGGGGTCGTAAGGGAGAGCATGAGTCCATGTGTAACCCCATCTTTATTAACACCAAAGAAGGATGGAACATGGAGAATGTGCATGGATATCAGAGTAATAAATAAAATTACAATCAAGTATAGGTTCCCAATACCTCTCCTTGATGATATGATAGATGTGCTTGTTGGATCTAGGTATTTCACAAGGATTGATCTTCGAAGTGGTTACCATAAGATTCAGATCAAAGAAGGAGATGAGTGGAAAAAAACATTCAAGACAAAAAATGGATTGTATGAGTGGTTGGTGATGTCATTCGGGTTATCCAATGCACCTAGTACTTTTATGAGATTGACGAACATCATGCTGCGGGAGTATAATGGTAAGTATGTTGTGGTTTATTTTGATGATATCTTGATCTTTAGTAAAACTAGGGAAGAGCATTTGAGGTATTTAAGGGTTATATTCGAAGTGTTAAGGGAAGAGAAACTATATCCAAATATGAATAAGTGCACATTTATGCAAGAGAGTTTGGTATTCTTGGGATTTATTAATTCAGTAGATGGGGTACAGATGCACTCAGAAAAATTAAAGGCAATTATTGAATGGCCTACTCCATGAAGTATAATAGAGGTAAGAAGCTTTCATGGTCTAGCAACATTTTATAGAAAGTTTATTAAAATTTTCAGCAGTATTGTAGCACCTATAACAGATTACACAAAAAGAAGGGAGTTTTTGTTGACAAAGGCAGCTGAGGATAGTTTTTAGTTCTTGAAGAAGAAGGTGATAGAGGCACCCATTTTGGCACTACTCGATTTTTATAAAGTGTTTGAGGTTGATTGTGACGCCTCGCATGTGGGCATTGGTGTTTTTCTCAGTCAAGGTGGAAAGCTAGTAGCTTTCTTTAGTGAGAAACTGAATGAGGTAAGAAAGAAATACTCTACTTATGATGTGGAATTTTATGCAATTGTACAAGCATTAAGGCATTGGAGGCATTACTTAGTGCCTAAGGAGCTTGTGTTATTTATAGAACACATAACTCTAAAGTATGCGCATATACAAAAGAAGTTGAATAGTAGGCATGTAAAGTGGGTATCATTTTTGTAGGGTTATACCTTTTGTCTAAAACATAAATAGAGAAAATAGAATCAAGTTGCGGATGCATTGAGTAGGCGTGTGACTTTTGTTACCACTATAGAAAATGAGGTGGTGGGTTTTGAAGCAATAAAGGGTTTGTATTCTTTTGATATTGATTTCAAGGATATTGTTTAAAGGTTACATCGTCCATTGTCAGACAATGCAAGAGATGTCCTAAATGATTGCATTTTACAGGATGGCTACCCATTCATGGGATGCCAATTATGTATTCCAGTTGGTTCTATAAGAGAGAATATAGTAAAAGATTTGCATAGAGGTGGATTGGCTGGGCATTTTGGTAAAGATAAGACAATATCCTTGGTAGTAGAGAAATACTATTGGATGAAGCTAAAAAGAGATGTGGTAAGATATGTGGAGAGGTGTCAAATTTTTCAACTCTCGAAATGCCATATACAGAATATAGGGTTTTATATGTCGTTCCTAGTTCATATAGGGTCATGGATAGATCTGAGTATGGATTTTTTTTGGGATTACCAACTTCTAACTACAATTGGAATGGCACCACAAAAGTTATTGCCTGAAATGTCTATGTATGTAATCATTGTAATTTTTCCAATCTCTTCCAACAAAGACCCTCCTAATGCATTTCATGAGAAATCTAAATACAATTGAAGATTTTGAAAATATGAAATGTCAATCCCAACAAACCCAAATAACATAAATATCGAAGACCTAAGGTTCGATATTTCCCCAACTGGCAGAGAATACATGTGGGGCTTGTGATCCTATATAGTCTTGGCACTGCCATAGCTAGTATACAGTTGATAAATTTGACGAAATCTCTCGGTCAATGATATATTTAAAATTTTCCATTACCTCTGGAATAAGACCCTCTAAGGAATTTCTTGATAGATTCAAATGTTTAAATCCTACGCAACTTAAAACTGCAGTTGGAATGGCACCACGAAACTTATTTCCTGAAATGTCTATATATGTAACCATTGTAATTTTTCCAATATCTTCCGGCAAATAACCTCCTAATGCATTACATGAGAGATCTAAATACAATTGAAGATTTTGAAGATCTAAAATGTCAATCGTAACAAACCCAAATAACATAAATATCAGAGACCTAAGGTTCAATATTTCCCCCAACTAGTAGAGAATACATGCGGGGGCTTGTGATCCTATACAGTCTTGGCACCACCATAGCTAGTATTCAGAAAACCAAATCCAGGGTAGGCAATGGTTAATGCAAGAAATAGAAACAGAGGCAACATAATCATGCAAACCATTGGCCCAGTTATTTCATATCTATCCGTGTTTTTGTTAATGTTGTAATCAATTAGTGAATTGGATTTGTTTTCCATTGGATCATCAAATCTTGTGCACTCTTGAGGTTGCTCTGCATCTTCAAAGGTGATTTTTCTTCTTTGCTCCTCTAAATTATGGATTTCTTGTACTAATTGGGGATAGCGAGACTCATCCATATTTGCTTCAATGGCTTCAGATTTTGTACTTCCTTGAATTGTTTTACTATCATGAGAATATCCCTCTATGACTTCCTCTTCCCTGAACTCTTTTATTTTTTGGATGTCAGTGATAGATTGCCCCAACCTATGTTTAGATATCACGATTATAGAATCAGGAAAACATCGATACCTGGAAGATATTGGCCTGCAAGGGAATGAGGAATAGACTAGAGGATACAAAGCCACCCTACCAACTTAAATGATTGGAGGAATCGTTTGACTAGAAGTTACAGACCATGGCCTTCCCACATGACTGTGGTGAATTGGAATTAAATTTCATTAGCCTCTCCATTGAACAAGACCCTTTTTCAGGGTGATTCTCCAAGATCTTAGGAATGTTATTGTTTGACTCATTTATTTATGTATGCACATCCCAACATTCCTGTGTAAGTAATAACCCATAATAATAACCCCCCAATCAACAAATTGAAGCCTCTTTTGGTGATTAATAGCATATATTTTACATTGATTTTGCAACAGGATAGACAAAAACACTAATCTTTGTCCATCTAAAGTCTCAACACTTTTTTCCCTTATTTCTCTTCTCTATATTAAATTGGCGAAATGTAGTTTCATATTCTATTTGGCGAGAGTATAAAATGCTATGTTTAAGTGAATTCATGTAAAATTTTTGTGGAGTAATTTTAATTAGTATCAATTTTATCCATATTTTGCAATTTGTACATTGCAGGACGCTACATTTCGTTGAGGCATGTAGTCAAACAGTTGACATACCAATTGTATGAATTTCACATTTCACCTATATATCCTACTTTGTGTGTAGTATTTTGTTTTTTCTTTTCGAGTAGAACCACATCTTACCTAGGCATTTCATCAAACAATTGACATGCCCTGTTTTTAAATCTCCCATTCTAGCGGAAGTTAGGAGGATGATGGAAAAGGTTTTGAAGTCCACTTGTACACCTGGAAATTACATTTTTTATGAAAGTGCCAAGGCCTTTTATGGATATATTGCAATCGATAAAGTCCATGCAGTCACATATGTTATGAGGATTTAGTCAAACAATTCGAATGTGAGTTGTATGCTTCAACATTTATGGAACATCCCGCACTGGCCGAGGCAAATCTGTGGTTGCATTTTCACGTAGACCTTTCCAACATATTTTTGATGGGGGAAAGTGCGGGAAGGGAACATTACACATCACCTGGGCATGTGGATGACCACTTAAGAGGGTGAAATGCAGGCATAGGGGAATGATTTTGGTCTGTGCTTGTTTTAGGGGAGAAGATCAGACACAGTCAGAAGAGGAGATCATGCTTTGTTAAACATGGATGCCATGAATATGTAATTGAGTTGTTCACCTGATTTGGAGATTCTATTCCCTGTTGATATATGCTTATACATACGCTTTTCTATGTTCTCCATCATCGCCCTCATATTCTATTTATTATACATTGTACATGCAACCCACGATGCTGAAAGAGGCCAAGGCCAAGACCATCTCCAAAATTGAAACCCTACTAACCCTAACCTTAACCCTAACCCTAATCCTAACACCAAGAGGAACTCCCTTGCACATTCAATAATATAGAAAAACGCCCCAAACAATTCGCCAACCCTTCACCATTTTTGTTGCATAGAGCGGCTACAACTTGGAATTTCACAAACACGTGCTACACAAAAATAAATAAATAAATTAAATGGCTTGTTTAATATGCTTTCATTTGTAATGTACCCATGTCTCATGATTAAATTTTCATTGTAAAAATGGAATAAACATAAGATAAGCCCTCATGAAGAAGGGCACTCCACTTCCCCTTCTCCAAATTATCATGTGTCATTGGTAGAGCAGGAGGAAGGAACAAATAAAACACTGACATATCCCCATTACAATTATTTACTTTCACAAAGATTCCATTACTCCACTTTGTAACAAAATTAACACGATCAAGATCCTGCAGAAATAATCTAACTACACTCCACTTATTTTTCACAGAACTGTATTCGTTAACCCTTTTCAGTTTAAAATAATATAACCTCCCAAAGACATGTACAAACTGACCATGCCAATCTATATCTCTACATAGATTGTTTACCACTCTCCATTTTATCACCTCTGGATTATAAACTTATACATTGATCTTGTTTCCCACCACAAGAAAATTTGTGTCCATAAATGTAGTCTGGCATCTGCACTCATCATACTCCATGTCCATGTTTGGAAGAATTTTCCATCTATTATTTTTCACACTGTAAATTGTTGCCTCGAATAATATTCTACTATCATGGAGAGATATATCCATGTCCATATAGACGAGTCCTCCTCCAATGTAGATGTGTGTTTCAGTTTTAGGCGACGCTGAGTAGGAAAAGAAGTTTTTGTAGAGAAAGTGGACCAAAATGGACCGTGGAACAGTTCGAGCATTATAATCCCATTTTGGTTTGGTAGAGATAAAGTATTATATTTTTTGCACATTGTTGGCGATTGGCTCGTTGTAGATAAACCGAGTCCATAGCTGCAAAAAATGAGAAAATGCCCAAAAAACTGTTAAAAACGTGAAAATGTCCAGACGGCCGTCAAACCCTCAATTTTAACTCAGTAGCAGAAACATCCGCAAAGGTTTTTCCCATAGGGGGAATGCCTTCGGCATAATAATTATGTAAAAAATAAAATAAATTATTTTTTATATTATAATTTATCGAAAATATGATAAATATTAAATTTGTTGTTTATTTCATGTCATAATATGTATTATTATAAAATGAAATTTAAGATTATTGTATAATCATGATGAGGCTATCTTATTTAATAATTAATAACTAATTTGTAATTTTACATCTAATTAAAAAGATATTAAAATATGTTCTAAAAAAATTAACTATAATATATAATAATAATAATAATATATTTTAATATTTAAAAACATAATTATATGTTTTGGAATGAAAAATAGTGTGCTTTAAAAAATCAACAATAAACTATACAAGAATTATTAATTAAAAGATGAAAGAAATTTAATACTCATTACTCTATATTCAATACCTAAAGTCTTTAAACAAAAGTATTCAACAATTAATTAAAATAAAAAATAATTTAAATTTAACTAAACAAAAAAAAACTATAAAATTAGTTTAAAGAGAAAATATGACTAAATCTAATTGAATTTACTATCATAAGTTAATTTTTCATGCCATCTTCTATTGGGCCTAATGATTAACTCTTTATATGCTCTGACTCAATCTAAACATTTAAATAGATATTCTATTGAAATTTTCAACTCATATTTATATATGAATATAATATATATATATATATATATAGATATAATATATATATTATATATATAATATATATATATATATATATATATATATAATGTGTTTAAGACAATATTATGATTATAAAAAATATGGATAAATGTCTACTATGTGATGCCACAACTTACAATTTTTTAAAAATATTGATTTTCAATAAGACTCACATGGTTTCCTAGACTAAAAAATAATGCCAACCTCAAAATAGCATTCTACATTATTCTCCCTTAATGGAAAATAAATCAATTCTGATGAGTTATTCTAAATAATTTCCTTGACATATACTTTGCAAAAATTATTAAATTGTCAAATTATAATGTCCATGTTTTAGTTTCCTAGTATTCATGGAGCATATTTTATTTCTTGTTCTTAGAATTTACAACATCCAATCTAATTTTCCTCATCCCATTTTTATTCTCTATGAAATGGATATAAATTAAAATAATAAGTACGAGATAAAAATTCATATTATGTAGATAATTTTGCTCGTATGTTAATGAGTTTTTTTTTCCCTTGAACATGATTTTCAGTCAATTTATATTTTTATATACTTTATTTTGTTAAATTATATTTTAATTGAGATTTTTCTTGCAAATAGATATTTTAAAATTTATTTCTAGATAATTCTATAATTGTTTATTATTTTATAATATTTAAAATCTTATCACTAAATATGGTGTTAGATTATAAAGTACATACTTGCAATAGGTTTGCGAATATAAGAAAGAAGTAATGTAGCCAAATTTTGAACAAATTTGATATACTACAATTAATATGAACTCCAAAAGAAACTAGATCTCCTTATTTGTTATCAAATAATGAATTGCAATGTTTCCTAAATAGGAAATCAACTCCCAACTCAAGTTTCCAAGTAAACTCTAACTAACTCTTACTAAATCTACTATAGGTGGCGGAAATTACTATTTTTAGGAGTTTACTAGAACCTGCTATACTTAGTAAGTTTGCATGCTTATTCGTAAGGGCACAGAAATTACCACGCATCTTTTACATTCCTAAATTAGAGGAATTTCAAACTTTCTAACTCATAATGCAACTAATAGACTAGAATTAACTAATGCTCAAAAATAGGAAAAAATCCAAACTACAACTTAAATCCTAATTTTTGGCCTCAAGATGGCAGATTTAGGGACCAAAAAATGTGCCTAAACTTGCCGCAACTAGTAGGGAAAGTTTCTGTTGCATTTGTCTCATCAAAACATGTGGTTTCAACAAAAATAGACTCAAACGGACACCCGGAGCTCAAGTTATGACCTTGTCAAGTTCCTACTAATTTTGACATATCATTCTCCCTTGCTTGAAAAAAAACGCAGCTCCTACCAGTTGTCTTCTTAAAAATAATTCCATTTATATGCATCCAGCTTCTTAATCTCCCACTCTATGACCTAAGTATTGTTGTCTTTCTCTAATCCTTTAAAATAGACCAAACATTTGTTGTATTTCCCATGTCATCTGTCCATTGTTTTCTTATCTAGAATCTGATCCATTCTTCTTTCTTCTTTACTAGAACCTACTACCTCCAATCTACTACATCAATAACATCCCCTTCTGCACCATCCCCATGAAAATAATACAAATTTGAAACATTAAACACTGGAGAAATATCAAAATTACCTGGTAATTCTACCTTATAAGCATTATCATTTTTTTCACGATTTTGCAGGGACAAATCTTCTTGTACTACAGCTTGTTATAGGTTCCTTTTGGAAACCTTTCCTTCCGCAGATACACCATAACCAACTCACCAACTATAAATACCTTTCTCTATCTGTACACATCTGTTATTTCCTTATACTTATCGTTACTATTTTTCAACTTCTTCCGCAGTTCTTCCTACAATTGTTGAATATGTTTAGCAAATGATTTTGCATCATCACTGATTCTGCCATCAACTAGTTGTTGTACCAAATCTAACACCCCATTTGGATTACTCCCATACACAATTTAAAATGGAGACTTTCCTGTGGATCTATTTATGGAACTGTTACATGTAAACTCAGCTTTTGGTCATGCTAAGTCCCATTATTTTGGCTTTTCCCCAACGATGCACCTTAACAGGTTTCCCAAACTCTGATTTACCACCTCTATTTTCCATTACTCTGAGGATGATAGGCACTAGTGAACTATAATTGAGTTCCCAATTTCTTCCATAAATTCCACCAAAAGTGACTTAGGAACCTTGTGTTCCTATCTGAAGTAATGGTTTCTGGAACACCTTACAAACGAAAAATTCTCTAAAAATAAATATGATATGCCTATCGCCTCACTTATTTTCTTACAGGAAATAAAATGAACCATCTTATAAAATCTACCAACAATCATAAAAATTGAGTCATTACCTCGTTGTGTTTTTGGTAATCCCAAAACAAAATCCATACTCATATCTTTCCATGACCCTTTAGGAATAGGAAATGGCATATAAAACCTTGTATTCTAAGCATGGCCTTTCGAGACTTGACAAATTTGACACCTCTCCACATATCTTACCACATCTCTTTTCATCTTTAGCCAATACTATTTCTCTACTACCAAGGATATCATCTTATCTTTACCAAAATGTCCAACCAATCCTCCCCTATGCAACTCTTTTACTATATTCTCTCTCATAGACACAACTAGAATACATAGTTGGCATCCCTTGAATAGGTAGCCATCCTGTAAAATGTACTCATCTAGGACATCTCCTACATTGTTTGATAATGTACGATGTAACCTTTCAAAAATATCCTTGAAATCAATATTAGAAGAATACAAACCCTTTCTTGCTTCAAAATCCACCACCTCATTTTCCATAGTGGTAAACAAAGTCACACACCTACTCAATGCATGTGCAACTTGATTCTATTTTCCTAATTTATGTTTTAGAGAAAAGGTATAACCTTGCAAAAATGATACCCACTTTGCATGCCTACTATTCATCTTCTTTTGTGTATTCACATACTTCAGGGCTATGTGGTCTATGAATAACACAAACTCCTTAGGCACTAAGTAATGCATCCAATTCCTTAATGCGTGTACAATTGCATAAAATTCCACATCATAAGTAGAGTAGTTCTTTCTTACCTCATTTAGTTTCTCACGAAAGAAAGCTATTGGCTTTCCACCTTGACTTAGAACAACACCAATACCCACACGTGATTCATCACAATCAACCTCAAACACTTTATCAAAATCGAGTAGTTCCAAAATGAGTGCCTCTGTCACCTTCTTCTTCAAGAATTGAAAAACTATCCTCATCCACCTCTGTCCACAAAAACTCCCTTCCTTTTGTGCAATCTGTTATAGGTGCTACAATACTGCTGAAATTTTTAATAAATATTTTGTAATATGTTGCCTTTAGACCATGAAAACTTCTTACCTCTATTATACTTAATGGTGTAGGCCATTCATTAATTTCCTTTATCTTTTTCGAGTCCATTTGTACCCCATCTATTGAAATAATAAAGCCCAAGAATACCAAACTTTCTTGCATAAATGTGCACTTCTTCATATTTACATATAGTTTCTCTTTCGTTAACACTTCAAATATCACCCTTAGATGCCTCAAATGTTCTTCCATAATTTTACTAAATATTAAGATGATCATTAAAGTAGATCCAATAACATCTTACCCATGGTACTCCTGCGAGGTAGTTCAAAACATTACTCTGCAATAATAATTACTAGGTCCAATCTGGATAATCCAAAAGGCATCACCAACCACTCTTACAATCCATTTCCTGTCAAAATGTAAATGTTGTTGTTAGAAGCAATTTCACATCTGTGAACTCAAATCTGGTAGTCAACAACTTCAAACTTAAAACCTTGTTAAATAATCTAGATTCACTCACAGCAAAACCATGTGGCAACTCATCATATGCAAGGTAGGTTTTGATCCTATACTTTCTTGTAATTTTATTCACATTGCTCTTCTATCTATGAAAATATAAAAGTGATCCATCCTTCTTTACTGCTATTAAACTCTATAGGTGTTGCACAGTTGGACTCATGATCTCCCTTACGACCCCCTTTGAAAGACTTCCCTATCCAAATAAGGATGGTATGTCGGGGTCAATCCCTATCTACCCCACCCCTTAAGTTCCTTTACAAAGGCTGATGCATTTTTAGTAATCAGACCACCACATAAAGTGTCATTGCGAATATCTCTTTTCCCCACTAAGTCCACTTGGCAGCTCATCAGGACTAACTATCTAGAAATCATTTTACTATTTCTGATGGAAATGATGAAGGGATATTTATGCACTTGGAGGTTCAAAGTCAAGGGAGAGGATTGTAGGGGTGACAGAAACTGGTTTCCTTTTCCTACTTCAAAAAGATAAATATGTAGAAAGCACAACTGCTAGAGTTCCCCTTATCCTTGTGAGGAAGTAAAACTGTGGTTTGTGCCATCCTTCCAGAACATTATAAGTGGTCTTTACCTTGTCATGAATAAATTTGGGCTATGTAATTTCCATGAACTTCCCAATATCATATGAGCTTTTGCATCCATAGGAATAACATGTTCAACACCAAATATGAATGAATGTGAAAATTTCCTTATAGAATCACTTTTTATAACAAATCTTATCAACAATAACTGTCAAAACACCTTATCTTAAATTTGTGACAATACGGTAAGTCTTAGGATTCAGTCTCCCAATGCATACCCAATTTCTCGACCATCTCATTGGATAGCAATATTGGGAAAAAATACCAAAATGCAATACAAAACTATTGCATACCTTGGGTCCTGATAGTGCATCTGGTAGCTATCCTTGAAAATATCTTCAACGTATGTCAGCGATGCTTTCAAATAGTGAATATCCTTTCGTGGAGCAATCATTATTTCCTCTTGCATCATGACACGGATTCCTTGAAACCAAAGATAGTAATAGCTTTGAGAATTTCTAAATTCTGGTAATCTTCTAGTAGAACAAAATTTGGACAACATTTACTCATGCTAGAACATCCATGCCTCTTGTCATGTGTATAACAATACGGGCTCTTATTTCCCAAGGAATCACGATTCTCGTCTGCGCCATCATCTGTAACAATAAGAAAATTTGTTATTAATGGAGTCACTCACAACCAAAAAACCATTGAAAGCGAAGCCTCTTCCCAGGTAGACAATCCTTTACCTTTTTGTCTGATACCATCAAAATGTAGCCATCGTATTCTCGTGATTTTACAATCCAAGTTGATGTAATATCCCCTTCCTTGGTTGAAACCAAATCATCCCCTGGTCCCAGTCAAATGAGGCCTTAGCCTATTTTGTCTACCCGACGTGTAAGGGATCTGCAAATAAGGGTGACTTAAGTTATAATAGTTTATTCCTAAAGTGAAAAAAAAGATAATTTAAAGAAAACATCCTATATGCACTTAATCCTATGCATAATTATCTAGCAACTTAAAAATAGAAAATTTAAAACAAAAGGGACAAAGCACTTGTGAAAAAATAAATCCATTTTCCATAGAAAGGTGTGACTTGCTTATAGAGCAAAAGTAAATGGGACAAAAAGGAAAAATAAAGTAAAAAGCATATGGGCATAAATTGTTTGTAAGTCCTAGTATGAAAATGTGAAACCTGCATGTCAAAAGGAAATTTGGAGGGAAAAAGGAATTTCATGGTGAAAAATATAATCTGGTTCAGCTGAAGGGTGGCTATTTGGGTCAGAAAATGTCGGTGCAACACACATAATTCTACTGATTGAATCAACTGAACACACAATAATAATTCTCCAATTCATTCTTCAATGCTGGAGCAGGTTACACATATATAAGGAATATGAAATTCCTAAAAACAAGGAGGTTGCTTCAACAATCTACTCTATATCTATGATATCTCTCTAACTCATAACATACTATGTACGTGAGTATGTTAATAATACAACTCACATATGTGAATAATGTTCTCCACGATATTATTATTCCACCTGTCACAATATCTATAACTTAATGGAGCACTGATATATTATAATTTCCTAACATTCCCCCCCTTAGTACGAGACATGGGGAAAACCTGCCTTTATACTTGCACCTACTCATGATTTGGTGATTTTCACAGGATGATCACAAACCTCAAGGATGGTTTTGCAAACGGTTGACCACAAACCGAGAATGGTGGTTTTGCAATTGGTTTACCACAAACCACAAAGTGATGGTTTTGCGAATGGATTACCAACAACCAAGAATGGTGGTTTTGCTATTGGTTTACCACAAACCACAAATGAAGGTTTTCAAGTGGTTTACCTACAACCACATCATGATATGCCAAGTACTATTCTTAGCCCTCATCATATCTCACTGTAGGGAATAACATAGGAAATTCTGCTGACATCTGTTGCTCATACATACATAGACTGAAAACTGACATACTAGTGGAACATTGGACTGATCATGTTCCCCCCCTCAATGTGAAATTTCCACTTATTGAAACTGCAAATAGGAACACTGATACAAACTGACAAGAAGCACACACACAAGCACTAAAATCAAACTGCACACATAAAAATGTCACCAAACCATCTGTGTGGCCCCCTCGTTGGCAACTAACGAGAGGTCGCTGAATGACCTCCAACCTCCGTTTGCCTTCCTGCCTCCGGTATCATGCTGCTAGTTCAGCTGGATGTGATCATGAAGCTCAAATGCATACCTTCAATAGGACGTTGGACATCGCGTACAAACGAATAATGCGTCCAAAATTGAAATGCGGGAAGTTTTTTTTTTCGAACTTTGGAAGATAACACTTTTTACAATAGTATTGACCCACAATGAACTTTTGATGACTAAACAAAAATCGAATCTTGATGTTAATTTTACACAACAAAGACGAGACGATACTTTTCTTTTGACAACAACAATGATATAATAAAAATGACTCATTTAACCTAGACAATAATTATTTGTCACTAATATATTAACAATTACAAACAATTGACTTAAATAAATATGACCGATTATGAATGTGATACACGATGACTCTAATAATGATAATTTGAAAAACTATGGAATACAATACTTTACCAACCTAGGTAAAGACAAAACTTTTAAAAAGCTAATCTAATATTATTACTTTTCAAAACCAAACACTACTTTATATGACTTGACCAATTATAACACATAAGGAAACTAAGACATGTGCTTTAAAGTACTACAAAAGTGACATTACCAATGGATTGGGACTCACATGTTATACCATATGAATAACGAAAAAAATTTGTTTAACCACAAACTAAACAAACTCTAAACGTGTAAGGAATAAATAACTGATTCAGATGCAAAACGACTAAATACCTAGATATCGGTATCCAGCTTTGAAAATAAATTCGAAGGAGCCAAATGGAATTTTCTCAGACGTAGCTTTGTCAAATTCGATCGTGAGTTAGAGGGCACCTCTGGCAGTTAGATAAAAGTAGTGCATTCCATTGAACGCAATTAAAGCTCTCGCAATCCTTCTCAGATCACAGGAAAAATACGACCATGTAATGCCACTCGGTTTCTTCCTCAACCAATTCTGAATCAAGTGTTGATATTTTTTCAATAACATAGATCTTCACATAGGACAAGAAATCAAGCAATGAGAAGATCCACGTTTGGAGATATAATCTGCAACTGTGACACGGCGAGACTATAGGTCCTATTATGAAGAATTCAAACTCTAGCCAAGTCGATAGGTAATTGAGATGCCTGTAGATAGAGGGCAGGAACATACTGAGCATAAAAATATTCACAAACGATCATAGAGTGCACTGAAAATGTCTGCATTAATATCTGCATAGGTGCCGTTACGTGGAATGTGCTGGGATGTCCAAGGTGGAATAAACTGACGCAATGTTCCCAGAGATAAGACACATTGACAATGTCAACTAATAAAAGGGCATATTAGATTTCTATGTAACAGTGAAACTGCAGCAATGCCTGCAGTTAAGGAATGATATCACTTGTGACTCCATCCAATGCAAAATCTGATTTGGATCTAGCATGAATAAGATTTGACTGAGGAATTCAATGTAACCCAGTAAGAGATCAGAATTTTCAGTCAGTGCGTGACAACACGCTAGGAGGAAGACACTTTCGGGCATGAGATCCAATAACGAATTGGAAAGTCTACACCGCTGTCACAAGGTAGAAATAATGATGCACAATTACAAAGGAATTCAAACAAAACTGGACACCTCTCGAGATGACGCTCTTGATATAAAGAAAATTCACCAAAGTTGTTGCCAAGGAGATAAGAGTATGATCCAATCCAGGAGGTGGAAAAGATCTTGACGATATGTATTTAGCTTCAGCGCAGGTCAATATTGAAACCCTGTACGTCAATCTTTTTATGAAAAGTGCACAGATCGAAAACTTAAATATCATCAGATCTATTTTAAACCATAATACATGCTCTTCGTATATTGATTTCAAAACTCATGTACAGGGAAAAAATGACTATCAATGCCTATCCCTGTTACATAACTCCTCATGGAGTTCATCTCATACAAGAGAAAACATCGCTCTGATAGCAAATACTGTAGAGCAGGACTCAACCAAACATTTAACATCCAAATCTTCTTAGACAATCATATTACAGCCCCCACAATCAAGTACTACGCATCCGTCATAGGAGAGTAACTAACTCCTATTTTCATAGGAGTTTGTCCAGCACAATTCTCCCCACTAATTCTCTCCACAAACTACATAATGTACGTGAGTTGATTAAAACAACTCATTAACAATAATATTCTCCAAATATTATTTTCCATCCTGATCACACAATAAACTTAATGGAGCACTGCAATATCCTATAATTTCCTAACAAATTTAGTATTATTTCAACCCATTTTACACCTATATACATCATATTCCTTCTAAACGTCATTACAAAATCACCACGTATGATTTATTTCATAACAATATAGTTTTTTAATTCAATTACTTTCGTTTTTAATTGCTTCTTTACAATATCTAAAATATATGAATCATCTTCAAAAAATAATATAAAATTAGAATACTAACATTAACATTCTTCCTCACCTTAACATAAAAAACATAAATCACTTGCTAATTCTTTCATTTCCCTTCCTTGACCACATGTCTATCGAGGAAATTCACCCCTCAAGGTAATTTTGATAATGTTGGATCTTAATTCTTTACTCCCAAGCAATTAGATTGATTTAAGGCCCGAGATCATGTTAGTGCATGCCCCATCGGTTACCTTCTAAGTCTCCTATCCAAGAAGATAAACTCAACGATGTTAGAAGGGGATGAAAAATATTGCTAAAATGTCATTATGGTGACATCTTAAGCATATTTGAGTAGTGGGGATCTCTATGGGGTTATATCAGCTAAGTACCTAGTGTTACGCTGAAGTTGTATAAGGAGATGATGTTATTATACTTTGCATTACAATATTGTCATTTGAAGAAGACTTTTATTGGCAGTCCGCGCAGAATTTATAGAGACAGCCAGAGACATTTTTTGTTCACTATTTCGCTTCTTACGTCATTATCATGACAATGGACAACAGGTGGAAGTCATAGTTGTTGATAGTATTAGTACTGTCTCTCTCATGGCTTTGGGTCAGTCAATGAACTCAAAAGTACACGGAGGGCACTATTTACCAGCCGATTTTGCCGATACAGGATTATATAATTTATATCCTGAGACAGTTTGGGATATTCTGGGATCCATTAAATTATGCGGAGGACGCGATTCGGCCGATTCGGCCGAATCAATTTTACTTCCTTCTTCCGAGACAGTTTGGGATCATCCGGGCCATATAAGTGTACGCATAGACGTGGATGATGAAAAACCTAACCCTAGTAGTGGCATGTGGGATGGAGGGAAGATCGGAAATTTTTACCAAGTGTCTTCACTAACAACAAGATCCAATGTAAAATTGATTATCGGGGGAAGCAGGAGATAATTTCATAAGGGATTTCCTATTTTCTTGGTAGGGATAAGTGTATGCTTCTTTGGGTTCTGCTTCTGGGTATGAGAAAGGATAGATAGAGGCCGAAGGCAATGAAGAAAGGTCAATGACCATAGCTTTTGACTCAGAGATCCGAGGTGTTAATGCAAAGTTGAACTATTTATAGGAAGGAGCACGAGGTCAGTCTCCCATGCACATTGCGGCCATCATAGAATGTTTGGTTGATTAACTTTGCCTGCTAGTAAGCAACATAGATGCCCACACTTAGAAGGCCATAACTATTTGCATTTCTGATTGAAATCACACAAAATTGATACCGTATGGAGATCATGGCTTTGAGCCCGACGCAAGTACAACAAGAAAGTCCATATTTGAAGAAGGAATAGGTCAATGTCACTATTCCTCTTGGGACAAGAAGTTGCTGGGTCTCATGACAGTGTTCTCATATGGTGGTCTGGGAGTGCAATTGACCACAGGCATGGTCCTCATTCTGTCTCTGCTGCAGCACCTGAATCACAAGCTCAAGGTGGAGCTCATGGTCCAAATAGGCATCATAATCATGCTTGACTCTATTGGTAGAAGCCTCTTACGAGTACTTGCTAGGATATTTTTTGAAGCATTTCCATTTATTCCGTGTCTAGATGTAGTTCTCATTTCCTCTATAAATTGGAGTTTATATGCCTCCATGGTAAAGAGTCCAGTTTGCACTGTCTTGAAATGCTCTAGTGGGAAAATTGCATCAGTGACCCATTCAAGATGTGGTATAGACCCTTGTCATGCTAAGAACTCATCTGCAAGGTTGATGCAGGCCCTGATCTTGTAATGGACCCTTGAACTGTACATTTCAGGGATTTCAGTAAACTATCAAGTTGTTTAGTGATGCCTATTCCCGCAAGGCATGGATGTTCTTTCTTTGAAAGAATAGTGAATCATTGCCCCTTCCAATTTTTAGATCTTCAATAAGTGAGTGTGTCTGGAGCAAACATGCTTCATTCAGGGATCTACTTATCATTAAGGGGGAATTCATGTTAAATAAATTCTTGTCATTCACGTAAATGAGTTTTAAGCTAAATGTATGGGGAACTAAGAATGATGTAATTCTTTTAGTTTGACACTGAGATGAGTTCTGTACTTAAAGCATTATACAAGACTAGTGACACATGATGAGAGTATAGATGATAGGAAAAGCACATTCGTGATATGTGTTTCACTTTGGATGCATGTATCTCTCCCTGGTCCATTGGACATCAAGATTAGCAACCCATAGTCACACTATTTCCCCTGCAGTAGAGGTAGATTGCATGGTAGCAAAAATGGGAGCAACATGTCAAACTATCTCTGGATGAGAAGAGTGTCGAAAGATTTGCAAGTCCCAAGTTTTAGGAAATTCTACACATTTTTTTTTGTGACAACGTTAGTTCAAGTATATGCACTTGTCCATAAATGAATGGTTTCCACAAGAGAATAAACGGTGATAGACACGAGCTATCTTTCATGTAGGTGAGTTTTTCAACATACAAATAGCATGATGTATTCAAATTTTGTCATGCAAATTTGAAGACCAGTTTACTCATATCTTTACTATAGGATTTGACTCAAAATAATTTCCCCATGATAGTCAACTTGTCTATGAAGTTGTTTGTGATTTTATTCTATCATGAATACTGCTGAAGCATCCAGAAATGCTTATCACATCATTCTTTCCTTCTAATGCTTAAAAGCATCCTTGATGGTCAAAAGTTAACGAGGGTAGTGTTGGAATATCCTCCTCTTAATCTTCTTCATCTGTAGTCATCTCCAGCATGATAATAAAGTAAATCTGCTAAATAATACATCGCAGTTAGAGATCCAACTCACATAAAAAGGGGATCTTGGATACTCTTAACTAATAATTCTGAAACACTTATTAATAGTGTTGGGGAACATTTTCAGCATGATCTATAAATTCTTCACCTTGTATTTATTAAGAATTGAACATGCTCTGATACCAAATTAATGTAGCCAAATTCTAAACAAACTTCGATATACTACAAATAATATGAACTCAAAAAGAAAATAGATCTCCTTCTTTGTTATTGAATCATGAATTACAATGTGTCCTAAATAGGGAAACATGACTCCCAACTTGAGTTTCCAAGAAAACTCTAACTAACTCTTGACTAAATCTACTCTAGGTTGCAGAAATTACTATTTTTAGTAGTTTACTAGAACCTGCTATTCTTAGTAAGTTCGCATGCTTATTCGTACGGGAACCGAAATTGCCATGCAAATCTTCTACATTTCTAAATTAGATTAATTTCTAACTTTCCAACTCATAACGCAACTAATAGACTAAAATTAACTAATGCCCTAAAATAGGAAAAAAACTAAACTACAACTTAAATCCTAATTTTCAGCCTCAAGATGACGTGGATTTTGAGCCTCAAAAATATGCCAAAAATTTCTCCAATTGGTAGGGTAGGTTGATTGGTGTACGTTTTTCTTATCGAAACATGTGGTTTTAAAAAAAATGGACTCAAACGGACACCCGGAGCTCAAGTTATGACCTTTTCAAGTTCCTGCTAATTTTGGCGCATCATTCTCCCCTGCTTGAAAAAAATGTAGCTTCTGGAAGTTGTCTTCTTCAAACTACTTCCATTTATCTGCATCCAACTTCTTAATCTCCTACTTTTTAACCCAAGTATTGTCCTCTTGTTCCATTCCTTTCTAATGTACCAAATAGTTTTGTGTTATTTCCCATGTCGTGCATGTCCATTGTTTTCTTATCTAGAATTTGACCCACTTCTTCTTTCTTCTTCACCAGAACCTACTACCTCTAATCTAATACTTCAATAAATAACATCCCCTTCTGCACCATCCCCATGCAAATAATACAAATCTGAAGACATTAAACACTAGATAAATATCAAAATTCCCTAGTAATTCTACCTCATAAGCATTATCATTTATTTTTTTCATGATTTTGCAAGGACCAATCTTTTTGTACTTCAGCTTGTTATAGGTTTATTTTGGAAACCTTTCCTTACACAAATACACCATAACCATCTCACCAACTATAAATACCTTTCTCCATCTATACACATCTGATATTTTTGTATACTTATCATTACGATTCTATAGCTTCTTCCGCACTTCTTCTTGTAATTATTGTATATGTTTGGAAAATGGTTCCCCATCATCACTGAATTTTCCATCAACTAGTAGTTGTACCAAACCTAACACCCCATTTGGATTACTCCCATCCACAATTGAAAATGGAGACTTTCTTGTGGATCTATTTATGGAACTGTTATATGCAAACTCAACTTGTGGTAATGCTAAGTGCCATTGTTTTTGCTTTTCCCCAACGATGCACCTTAATAGGTTTCCCAAACTCCAATTCACCACCTCTGTTTGTGCATCATTCTGAGGATGATAGGCACTGCTGAACTGTAATTTACTTCCCAAATTCTTTCATAAAGTCCGCCAGAAGTGACATAAGAACCTTGTGTCCCTATCTTAAGTAATGGTTTTTGGAGCACCATTCAAATGAACAAATTCTCTAAAAAAAAACTCCTACGGGAGTCGCATCACTTGTTTTATTGCAGGAAATAAAATGAACCATCTTAGAAAATCTATCAACAACCAAAAAAATTGAGTCATTACCTCGTTTTTTTGGTAATCCCAAAACAAAATCCATACCCAAATCTGTCCATGACCCTTTAGGAGAAGGGAACAACATATACAACCCTATATTCTATGCATGGCATTTCGAGACTTGATAAATTCAACACCTCTCCCCATATCTTACCACATCTCTTTTCAGCTTTATCCAATAGTATTTCTCTGCTACCAAGGATATTGTCTTATCTTTACCAAAATGCCTTGCCAATCCTCCTCTATGCAACTCTTTTACTATATTCTCTCTCATAGACCCAACTGGAATACATAATTGGCGTCCCATGAATGGGTAGCCATCCTGTAAAATGCACTCATCTAGGACATCTCCTGTATTGTCTAACAATGGACGATGTAACCTTTCAACAATATCCTTGAAATCAATATCAAAAGAATACAAACCCTTTATTGATTCAAAACCCACCACCTCATTTTCAATAGTGATAAACAAAGTCACATGCCTACTCAATGCATCTACAAGTTGATTTTATTTTCCTTATTTAAGTTTTATACAAAAGGTATAACCCTGCAAAAATGATACCCACTTTACATGCCTACTATTCAACTTATTTTGTGTATTCACATACTTTAGGGTTATGTGGTCTGTAAATAACACAAACTCCCTAGGCACTAAGTAATGCCTTCAATGCCTTAATGCTTGTATAATTACATAAAATTCCACATCATAAGTAGAGTATTTCTTTCTTACCTCATTCATTTTCTCACTAAAGAAATCTATTGGCTTTCCACCTTGACTTAGAACAACACCAATACCCACATGCGAGGTGTCACAATCAACCTCAAACACTTTATCAAAATCGAGTAGTGCCAAAATGGGTGCCTCTATCACCTTCTTCTTCAAGAACTGACAACTATCCTCAGTTGCCTTTGTCAAAAAAAAACTCCCTTCCTTTTGTGTAATTTGTTATAGGTGCTACAATACTGTTGAAATTTTTAATAAACTTTCTGTAAAAATTTTCTAGACCATGAAAGCTTCTTACCTTTGTTATACTTCATGGAGTAGGCCATTCAATAATTGCCTTTATCTTTTCCGAGTCAATCTGTACCCCATCTGTCGAAACAATAAATCCCAAGAATACCAAAATCTATTGCATAAATATGCACTTCTTCACATTTGGATATAGTTTTTGTTTCCTTAACACTTCGAATATCACCCTTAGATACCTCAAATGTTCTTCCTTAGTTTTACTAAAGATCAAGATATCATCAAAATAAACCACAACATACTTATCATTATACTCCTGCAGCACGGTGTTCATCAATCTCATTAAAGTACTAGATGCATTGGATAACCCAGATGGCATCACCAACCACTCATACAATCCATTTCTTTTCTTGAATGTTGTTTTCCACTCATCTCCTTCTCTGATCCAAATCTTATGGTAACCACTTCGAATATCAATCCTTGTGAAATACCTAGATCTAGCAAGCACATCCATCATATCATCAAGGTGAGGTATTGTGAACCTATACTTGATTGTAATTTTATTGATTTCTATTATATCTATGCACATTCTCCATGTTCCATCCTTCTTTGGTGTTAATAAAACTAGGGTTACACACGGACTCATGCATGTTGCCTATTAAACTCAACATGCAATGTCAGTCTAATCATATAAGCTTCTTGATTTGGGAGTGAAGACCCTAGAATCAAATCAATATGGTTTTGAATATCTCTTTTTGGTGGTAATCCTTCTAGTAGCTCATCAGGAATAACATCAGAAAATTTTTTCTATTAATTCTGTATGTTTCAACTGGTATTTGTGCACTTGCAGGTTCATCCTTATTTACGACTAGTGCATAATAAAAACCAGCTGCCTTCGCCTCCTTCACAAATTCCTTTGTAGAAAGATCATATTTTCAGCCTTCCCCTCTTCCTTAAGAGGTAGCAAAACTATTTTTGTGCAATCCTTCCAGAAAGTATAAGTATTCTTTTCCCCCGTCATGAATAATTTTTCATATCAAATTGCCATGGTCTTCCTAACAGCATATGACATGCATCCATTAGGAATACCATCACACCAAATCTCATCCTTATAACTGCTCGCAATAGAAAAACTTATTAAACATCTCTTATCAACACTAACTTCATTACCCTTCTTAGACCATGCAATATGGTAAGGGTTAGGATTCTTCTCACAATGCAGACCCAATTTCATCGACCATCTCATTTGAAACCATGTTCTCACAACTACCACCATCAATAATAACATTACATACCTTTCCTCCGGAAGTGCATCTTGTTATGAAAATATTTGTATGTAGCCATGCATCCCCCTTGATATCCTTTCTTGGAGCAATCATCGTCCTCTTGATCATCAAATTTTCTCCAACATCTGGTGGAATTTCTAGGTCCTATTTGTCTTCTACTTGTTCAGCTTCAACAAGATTTAATCTTGGAGCATCTGCTTGCCTCTTGTCATGTGTAAAAGAATGTGGGAATTCAAAAGCCCGATGCCCCTCTTCACCACATCTATAACAAACAAATGGTCTTCGTGGAGTGTCCCATCCTCTATCGCCAGTATATCCTTTGCCGCTAGAAAATTCCTCTGCCATCTTTGTTGATTTTGGGAATCTTGTCTCGTATCTTCTTACTTTTCCACTCCATGAGGTGATTCTCCCCTACCTTTGCTAAAATCAACTCATCCCCGAAAGGAAAGATGAGGCCCCCCTATTGATTCTAGGTGATCTCCTAAAACTTTGATGACTTTGTTTTTCCTCGGTCCTTTACAGGCTAATTAATAGGCATCCTCCATGCTCTTAATCCTGTGCATACTTATCTCATCTTGAATAGAAAATTTTAATCCATTTACATACCTTGTAGCCATTTTTTACTCAGTTTCTTCATGCTCTACACGAATGGACAACTTTTAGAACTCATCTATGTGTATTCTTACACTATTTGTAAGTTCTGTCTGAGATTTTGAAACCTCCTGTAAATGGTTTGTGCATAATCCACAGGGAGAAATTTATCTTTCATCTTCTTCTCCACCTTACTCCACATGCCCTAATTCTTTCTTTCCCCTTTCTTGACTTCTCTTTCTGTAGGTGATCCCACCATAACATAGCATGACCTTTCGATTTTGTGCATGCAAATTTTAGCTTCATTTCTTCTGACATAGCCATCCACTCAAAAACTTTCCCCATGCTAGTCAACTCAGTCTATCAGCTCCTCTAGTTTTTAGACTACCCTCCATACTCTGAAACATCAACATCTTATCCCATCATTATTTCCTTCTAATGCTTGAAGCATCATTTCTTCAAAAGCTAAGGGTGGCGCTTACATTTTCTCCTCTTCACAAACTTCTTCTTCATTTTTGTCATCTCCACCTTGATTTCCTCTCTGGGTTATCATTGGAGTAAGCGCAACAACTTACCTCTGCAGATCTTGCATATTTCTATTCATATGGGAAATACCGCCTCCTCTTCCTTTTCCTCTTCCTCTTCCTACCATTTTTTTTAAAAGACTCGAACCAACTCTGATATTAGATAATGTAGTTAAATTCTGAAAAAAATCTGATATACTGCAAATAATATGAACTCCAAAAGAAAATAGATCTCCTTATTTTTTATTGGATAATGAATTACAATGTTTCCTAAATAGGAAATAAACTCCCAACGCAAATAAACTAATGCTCAGAAATAGGAAAACACTAGAATTAACTAAAGCTAAAAACTAGGAAAAAACTGAACTACAACTTAAATCTTAATTTTCAGCCTCAAAATGGCAGAATTAGGGCCCGAAAATGTGCCGAAACTTGCACCAATTGGTATGGCGGGTTTCCTCTACATTCCTCTCATTGAAGCATGTGGTTCTAAAAAAAAATGGACTCAGACGGATACTGAGAGCTCAAGTTATGACCTTGTCAAGTTCCTGCTAATTTTGGCGCATCATTCTCCCCTGGTTGAAAAACACAAAGCTCCTGCACCTTGTCTTCTTAAAACTCCTTCCATTTATCTACATCTAACTTCTTAATCTCCTACTCTGTGACCCAAGTATTTTCCTCTTACTCTGGTCCTTTCCAACGGACCAAATATTTGTTGTATTTCCCATGTCGCGTGTCCATTGTTTTCTTATCTAGAATCTGATCCACTTCTTATTTCTTCCTAATTAGAACCTGCTGCCTCCAATATACTACTTCATCAATAACATCCCCTTCTGCACCATCCCCATGAAAAGAACACAAATCTGAAACATTAAACACTAGAGAAATATCTAAACTCCCTGGCAATTCTACCTCATAAGCATTATCATTTTTTTTTCATAATTTTGTAGGGACCAATATTCTTCTACTTCATCTTGTTATAGGTTCCTTTTGGAAACCTTTCCTTCCATAGATACACCATAACCAACTCACCAACTGTAAATACCTTTCTTCGTCTATGCACATCTGTTATTTCCTTATACTTATCATTACTATTCTGCATCTTCTTCCGCACATCTTTCTGTAATTGTTGTATATGTTCGGAAAATGCTTCTACATCATCACTGACTCTACCATCATCTGGTAGTTGTACCAAATCTAACACCCCATTTGGATTTCTCCAATAAATAATTGAAAATGGAGACTTTCCTGTGGATCTATTTATGGAACTATTATATGCAAACTCAGCTTGTGGTAATGCCAAGTCCCATTGTTTTGGCTTTTCCCAATGATGCACCTTAACAGGTTTCCCAAACTCTGATTTACCACCTCTATTTTCCCATCAATATTAGGATTATAGGCTCTATTGAACTGTAATTGAGGTCCCAATTTCTTCCATAAAGTCTACTAGAAGTGACTTAAGAACCTGCTGTCCCTATCTGAAGTAATGGTTTTTGGAAAACCATGCAAATGAACAACTTCTCTAAAAACAAATGTGCTACATCTATGGCATCACTTGTTTTCTTACAGAAAATAAAATGAACCATCTTAGAAAATATATCAACAACCACAAAAATTGAGTCATTACCTCTTTGTGTTTTTTGTAATCCCAAAACAAAATCCATTCTAAGATCTGTCCATGACCCTTTAGGAACAGGAAACGGCATATACAACCCTGTATTCTATGCATGGCCTTTCGAGACTTGACAAATTTGACACCTCTCCACATATCTTACCACATCTCTTTTCATCCTTGGCCAATAGTATTTCTTTGCTACCTTCAATGCTTTATATTTTAACTTCAATATCTGTCTTCTACGCAAAAATATCTTTACGAAATCTTGAGACATCAAATATATATACGTGGCATGATCTTGTGGCTATGTCTTCTATTATTTTGACAGAAAATAATGATATATATTAATTTTTGTAGTTTTAAATATTTTAAAATACATTTATTTTATTATTGACATTTTCTCAATGTACAACAATATTTTAAAACAGAAAATTACTTGTCTTTTTTTTTTCGACAACACAAAATATTGTGGAATATTATATCAGAAAAGATGATGGATTTCAAGTCATTCCAAAAGCTTTGTAGTCCCCTATATTTGAAATTCTTTGACAGATACGTGATATTATTTGCAAAAGAAATTAATTATTTATTATTTTTAAATAACTAGTAATTGAGCTAGACAGGGAATGGAGGACTCCTAAGAACAATAATGTGATGAGAGAAATAATTTTATGAATTTATTTTCAACAACTAATAAATAACTTGATTACATTTATAGACTTGAGTATTAAGAATAAATTTTACTTCTGCGTAGTAAGAGCTTAATAATTGTTGCCCTAAACTATTACTTCACGCACGATACAAAAGAATGAGACTAACAATAATGAATGGAAATCAATCTTTCGCAATTGTTTTTTAAATAAATAATTGTAAAAAAATATAATGTGGATGTGTTGTAGCAAGTGAAGGATTAATTAGTAGATATGAACAATGTTAACAACACAAAACAAATAGTTACAGAATTGCACTATGCAAATAGAAAATTGTCTGAAGTTGTTGAGATTAAGAAACACCCAAACAACTTAAATCCTGCCCATGGATGGAAGATTAGTCATTCTTGGAAACCCCTTTTGCATAAGCTAACATCCCCTACCCCCTCCCCCGTTGTTGTTGATTACCTCTTCCCCATGCTTCCATAATTCCTCTCTTTAATTTCCCCTCCTTTTTTGATTTTCCTCCTACTTCTTAGTATTCTATTTTAATTTAGTTATGTTCTTTTTAATTGTTTATTTTATCATTTTTACTTTAGTCATCTTCACATTTTTTTGTAAAAACATGTCTTTTGTTCAAATTAATTATTTATACTTGTCTGTTTTTCATTCATTCTCTCAAGAAGATATTCACCCCAATGATGGTTCCAGTATGGGAACCGAAACGTTGTCCTAATCCTCTATGCAATATATCAATAAGTTTCATTCTTCATTTAACCTACAATATGAACTTAAAATATTTGACTGTTAGTCCATCTTTGATACTGAGATGAGTGAATCAAATGAATTCTAATTTAAGGAAATCATAATTTTTCCATTGTCTTTTATAGATAATTCATGAAGGAAAAATTATTGTACTAGCTTTATAGAAAGCACTAAAATCACTTATTAGAAGGAAATTTGCTTCAACACAATGAGAGCTTAACAAACACTTAACAACTCGAGAACATCAACTTGGGATTCTAAATATTTGGGTAATAGTTTCAATCTCCAACACAATCTTCAACACTTTCACACATGAAAATAGGCTCCACAACCTAACAATCTCCCACTTGGAGGCTAGTTTTCCTCTGAGCAAGCTTCTCAACCCTTCATTAGTTTCCATGAAGACCAACCAAAGCTGAACACAGCTTCAGTTTTTCCCTTATGACCACCTTGGTCATCATGTCTGCAGGATTATGACTGGTATGAATCTTCTCCAACTTCAACTTCTCTCCCTCCAAAGTTTTCCTGATGAAATGGTACCTTAACTGTGTATGCTTCATCCTAGAGTGGAAAGCAGAGTTCTTAGCTAGGTGTATAACACTCTGACAATCACTATGTAGCTTTCCTTCCTCTTGCTTATGCCCCAACTCCTCAAGCAATTGCTATAACCAAATCATTTCTCTTCCTACCTATGTGGCAACAACATACTCAGCCTCCGTGGTTGACAAAGCCACCAAATTTTGTAGTCATGAAATCCAGCCTACTATTGTCCCACCTACAGTGTAAACATAGCCTGTCATGCTCCTCCTCTTGTCTACATCTCCAGCCATATCTAAATCTACATAACCACACAAAGTGGTGTCTAATCCACTAAAGCACAAAATTGTCCCCATGGTCCCTTTCAAATACCGAAGGATCCACTTTATTGCCTGTCAGTGATCTCTACCTAGATCACTCATAAATCTACTCATCGCTCCCCACTTCATGGCCAATATCAGGCCTAGTGCACACCATGGCATACATCAAACTACCAATTGCAGATGAGTAAAGTACCAAGGATATCTGGTTTTTCTCCTGCTCTGTCTTGGGACACTACTCCTTTGATAACTTGAAATGGCCTGCCAAAGGAGTCCAAACTAGTTTAGCATCCTACATATTAAACCTCTCCAAGACCTTCTTAATGTACTCTTCCTGAGATAAAGTCAGCTTACGTTCCTTCCTACCTGAGATATTCTCATACCAAGGATTTTTTTAGCTTCCCCCAAATCCTTCATAGCAAAGGATTCACTTAGCTGCTTCTTGAGTACTTTTATTTCCTACATGTTTTTACCTGCAACCAACATGTCAACCAGATACAGACACATGATAATATAACTACCATCCTCAAATTTCTTTGTATACATGCAATGGTCATAATGACATCTAATATAACCTTGCTCCATCATGAAGCTATCAAATTTCTTATACCATTGGCGTGGAGCTTGTTTCAAGCCATACAAGATCTTCTTTAGTTTACACACCATCTCCTCTTTACCTTTGACCTCATAGCCCTCTGGTTACTGCATATATAGTTCCTCCTCCAAATCACCATGGAGAAATGCATTTTTACATCAAGCTGCTCTAAGTGCAAGTCTTCTACTATAACTATTCCAAGAACAGTTCTAATGGAAGTCTTTTTTACTACAAGGGAAAAAATCTCATCAAAATCTATACCTTTTTTCTGTGTAAACCCCTTGACCACCAACCGGACCTTGTATCTTTTCTTGCCTCCTTCTTCCTCTTTGACTCTAAACACTCACTTATTCTGTAATGCTATTTTTTCCTTCGGGTAGCTTCACCAAATCCCATGTCTGGTTCTCCATGAGAGCTTGATGCTCCTCATCCATGGCTTTCTCCCACTTCTTCCTAGCATCTACCTACATTGTTTCATCAAAGTTCTCTGGCTCTCCACTATCAGTGAGTAGTAAATAATAAAGAGATGGAGAAAAATGTTTAGGTTCTCTTCTTACCATAGAAGACCTCCTCAATATAGGAGTTTGGGGTTCTTGTTGAGGAGGTTCTTGAACTAATTCATGTGTCACTTTTCCATCCGGAAGGTCATCTACCGCTGCATATTCTTTCTTGGATTCTTCCCTGTTTTCCTGCAACTGCTGACTTATACATGACTTTCTCATTAAATACCACATCCCTAGATCAAATGATTTTTTTTTCCTTAATACTCCAACATTTATATCCAAAGTCATCACCACCATAACCAATGAAATTACATTTTTCTGATTTAGCCTCTAGCTTGGTCCTATGATCCTTATCTATAAGGAACAAACACCTCACATCCAAAGACTCTAAAAAATGAATAATCAACTTTCTTACCATACCAAGCCTCCTCAGGTATCCCCTCCATCCAAGGCACTTGAGGGTCCTCTGTTTATCAAGTACATAATTGTGCTCACTACTTCTACCTAAAAAGAAAGAGGCAATCCTGTATGTAACCTCATGCTCCTAGCACGTTCCATTATTGTCCTGTTCATCCTTTTTGACACCCCATTCTGCTGCGGAGTTCTTGGAACCATATTTTTCCTGCGAATTCCATTATTAGAATAGTAATCATCAAATTCATTGTTGCAATATTCCCCTCCATTATTTGACCTGAGAAATTTTAGCTTAAGACTTGTTTCATTCTCTACTAAGGCTTTCCATTTAACAAAAGTGTCAAATACATCAAATTTGTTTCTAATACAATAAACCCAAACTTTCCTTGTTGCATAATCAATAAAAGTAACATAATAACTTGAACCCCCAAGAGATGATATATGAGCTGGCCCCCACACATTAGAGTGCACCATCTCTAACTTACGCTCTTTCTTTGTAGGTCCAACCTTGAGAAACCTTACTTGCTTTTATTTCCCTATATATGTAGTCCTCAAAGAACTCCAAACATGTTTCTGTATATCCAAGAAAATCCTTCTTTATGATCTCTCATGCCCTTGTGGCTCATATGACCGAGCCTATAGTGCCACAATGTTGTATCTACCTCTAAAGCCACAAGATTACAAACATTAGTGCTATAAGTGGTTAAATACAAGGTTCCAACCTTCTTACCTCTTTCCACCACAGATTGCACCCTTGGTAACCTTCCAAGAGTCCAGTTGTAAATATCACAATACAACCATCACTTCTCAACTACCCTGTCGATATCAAATTTCATCTTAATGTAGGCACATGTCTGACATCCTTCAATAGCCAAGTATTCCCATTCTACATCTTAACCTGAAAAAAAACTTTTCCAACTATACTACAAGGCTCATCATCACCAAGAAAAACATGCCCAAAATCTCCTTGAACATAATCAACAAAAATAATTCCTATGTAGAGTAGCATGGAAAGAAGCTCCTGAATCTAAAACCCAAGATTCAGTAATATTATGCAAAGAAAGAATCAAATCATCCTGACATACATTACCCATTGCCACATTTGCCTCGTTGTTTTCTTCCTATTGTTTCTTCTTGTCCTGAAGCTCCCAACATTCCTTCTTTGCATGCCCAGAATTTCCACAATACCAACATACTATCTTGCTTTTGGATTTTGACCTTTCTTGATCCTTTGATTTTCCACGGCTTCCTCTATTCTTCTGTCTCCATCTAGTTTCCACTATCAAAGTATTCCCTGAAGTAGAAGATTCACCAGAGATTTTTCTTTGCATTTCCTCGCATAGAATCACCCATACAACATCCTCAAACTTCAACTTTGAGTTAGCTAGAACCGAGTTTCTTACCGCCATTACCAAGCTATTTGAATTCTCAGGTAAAGAGCACATAACTAATAAAGCCCTAACTTCTTCATCAAATTATATTGTAACTGAAGCTAGCATATTTATAACCTTATTAAAATCATTTAGATGATATGCTACTGAACCATTCTCATACATCTTCATATTAAACAACTTTTTCATTAAAAATATCTTATTAGAGGCAGAGGGTTTTTCATACAACTTCCCTAATGCATTCATCAGTTCTTTTGTAGTCTTTTCCTTTGAAACATTAAATAATACCGAAGATGCAAGACACAGTCAGATTTTTCCAAGTGCCTTCCTGATCTAGAAAATCCCATTCTGCATCTGTCATGCTCGAGGATTTTTTGACTTTCTCAGACAATGGAATATAAAGATCCTTCTGATAAAGGTAATCTTCCATCTGCATCTTCCAAAGAATGAAATTTTTTCCATTAAATTTATCAAACCTAGATCTTCCATCATCTACCATATCTCCCACTCAAGATAAAATTTTCCCTACAATTCAACACTTCAGCAAACCGAACCAGGCGCTGATAAAAATTGTTAGGAAATAAGGGATAAAATATACAGAATAATACCTCACAAAATCACAACAGTAGAAACAAATATTCTAGAAAATATTACAGATCTCAAATAAAAGTGCAGAATAAAATAACACAACACAAAGAGACAATATTTAATCTGGTTCACCCAATCTGGGCTACATCCACAAATAATCACTTGCTGATATTTTATTACAAGCCACCACTCTCTCAATACAATACCCAGATCCATTTGGAGCTATGCTCAACAAAATCTACAAAATTCACAGCCAAATTCAAAACACATCTATAATGTTTTCATTATATCTACCATATGCACAAAACCATATAAATAGATAACTTACTTAAGTAGTTTTACAAAACCATGGGTATTAAAACCATGGGCCAAAACCATCCCATAAACCTATGGGTCAAAAAACCCACCCATATGAGAAAATCATGTTTCTTGATGTATCGGGAAACGTTTTAAACACTTTCTCATATGAAAAACAGGCTCCACAACCTAACAAAGGCCCCACTACTACCAATTGATTTGGCAAAAAGAAATATGTGAAGAAAATTGAGGAGATAACTGTCAATGGTCTTAGCACTTTCACACATGAAAATGGCTCCACAACTTAACATAGGGATTATTATATGGAAGAATTAGGTGATGAGATAGATAAGTCCATTAAGCATGAAAATGAAGGGAGTGTAAGGTGAAAGTAGTAAAGCACCCTCGAAGGACTTTACCAATATGTTCCCTGTAGAAAATTCCTAGAAATAATAAGATATGGATAACATTCTTCAACAACACAAGAAGCATCACTCAATGAGTTACTACTAGAGGAACTACTCTGATATTAGCACAAGTTGTTTCCTCGTCCCTAGTGTTCTCTTCATCATAAGTTTCCTCTTCAGAAAGATGGTTATAAGTATGCCACCCCCTGAAGCCTTCTTTTTCCCTTCCCCAAATGAGTATATATACTCCACCTGATCATCCTCCTTTCTACCCACTAGGAAATCCTACCCCTACATTATTGAGCAGAGTATCTAAACTATCAGGCCACTTTCAATACAAGGAGGGAAATGATATTACTTTGGAGATTACTCTTCATCACATGAAGTGGCACAAGTACTGATGAGAAATGAGGATCTAAAATAGAAGCTACCAAAATGAGGAGTATAATTAAGAAGGATATTCAACCTTGAAGAAGAAAATGAAAATCAAATTCATTCAGAGGTTAGAAAGGAGAGTTTCAAGTACATGAAGAAGAAGAGATTGGAATGAAATTTAAATCAAATACATTATGTAAAACTCCCGAAGAAAATGAGTTAGAAAAGTATTTGCTAACTCAAAAATATGGAAGAGTTTGAGAAGGTACTATTTCAATATAAATGAATAATGCTGCACTAGGAACCTGTCAAGCTTCAATGGTGTTGCATTCTAGTGTAGTAGGAAAAAGTTAGGATTCATGGTAGTGCATTCAGGTACTTTGATATTTCTCATTCTGGTTATCATTACAAATGGTTTCATCATGATAAGGAAGTAATAAACCTAGAGGATATGGACCTATAACTTCTTAAAAGTCTTGATAAGAGATGAAATAATCCTAAAGATGCCAAGGTAACTTCAAATTTAGTAATTTAATCATGAGGTTCGAAGTTTGCCGAGGGATCAACTCCAACGACAATAAAACAAAAAAAGTGAGGTTAACTGAAGGAGATATAACTGTGAGAAGAGTAGACTTGGGTGAATTCACTACTAAGGGATTGAAGTAAGATACACATACTTTGGATGATACACTTGTCTTCAATTTTGATAAAGAGAAGATAGATAAGGCTAAACTAAATGAATAAATTTCAAAGCTATGTTAAATCATAGAAAAGGTTGCTAAGACTCCTTCTAACACACCCATACTATCAGGAGAAAAATTTGACCCACAAGTCATCACATGAGTTGAAGAAACTAGGGAAAAATCCAGAGATGTGGATGAATGGGTAAATGAGATAACTAAGATAAGCAAATAAAGACTACTTAGAAGTATCCTTTCATGCCAAGAAATTTGAATGATCTTCAATTTCAAAAGATGAATCAATTTCATAATATTGGATTGGAATTGGACAATGATGAAATGGTATTGCTTAGATTTAGTTGGAAATTCTTGATCAAACTGATAAACTCCTTTCAATCATAAAGGTATTGGTCTGAAGAGAAAATTGTGCCAAAGGATCAACATTAAGAGGGGTAAGCAAGAAGAGTTAACCATATCTGGATTTCACATGAAGCTTACATTTTTAAATCAAAATGAGATATAAGAGATGAAATTATGCTTGAGATTAGAAGTCATTGTTGAACATATGGATTAACTTGATGATTGTGTATTTTATAGCACAATATATGACCTCGCTTATCATACCAGCTACTTTAAAAAACCCCATTTTAGTTAACTTTTTGACTGATACCATTGCATAAGGCCATTACTCTTATTTCCTATTTCAAAAGTTTATATACTTTGTGAAGCTTCACTAAGTGGCCCCATGTCACCCCATTATTGAGCATTTTCGTAAGGATAAATTTTTTTGCAAGGAAATATCCAGGGAAATCTTAAGTTTGAAATAGAAGTACAAATCTATTTCTACATTAGATTAAATCTATCCTAATAAATTAGATCAACACATTAAGTATCGAAAAAAGCCCTAACATCTTGAAGTTCCATCTTATCTACAATTTTTCCTCTCATTCATTCTAATTTTCATTCCCTTTCAGATTTGAGTTAATGTAGTTGAGTAATTGAGATAAATGGAGGCCAAAAGCTTAAGTAGGATTGACAACTCTATTGTTTCAATTGTATTTTTAAAATGCGAAGTCTTCCCATTTACTTTTACAGGTAATAGTTTGGAACTCATGCAAAGTAGGTTATTTTGTTTTTTTCAATACAGGTTGGGTGTATATACCCATTTTGGGTGAATAAATAAACCATATATATATATATAATATATATAGTAACACATATGACATTGAAGATGTGTGAGAGAAATAGTTATAGTCATTTATTTTATTGTGGACTATGTTTGTTAATGTTGCAGACAACATATATTGTGGCGTAGGGTGTGTATAAGGTGGGGGTGGTACCGCACTCCACCCCCACCCATTGTTTTACTAAACAATGGGTGGGGGTGTGATGCGACACTCCTCCCCCCACCCCACTCCACCAATATAAATAAAAAAACACAATGGGCTTGGGCTGCGGTCCAACCCCAAAACACCCTTTTTGTTAATTTATTAGCCATCGACCCTACATGCACAATTAATATCACAATTAATAGGAGACGTAATTTTATCTATTAAGCAAGAGGTTTCTAGTGTTTACAATATGTAATTTCTTTCTGAATGTGATAACATCTTACTAAAAGTTACTGTTGGAACAATTTTACAAGGGAAGAGCAAGACTGACAAGCCAACTATAAACGATCTTTTTCTTTTCTTTTCAAATCAAGTTGCCAATTTTACAAAAATAAAATTAATAATAAATATATATATATACTTTTCCATAATATAACACCATCTTTTAAAATGAGAGTCTTCTTGACATTTTTTGCACCCCATGTGAAAAGGTCAACTCAAAACTTTTAAAGTTTCTTAGATTGGTTGGGTTAGAAGTTTGACTATGTTTGGGGGCAGCCATCTTGGATTGGGATTAAAAATTTAATTACTTGGTTTTGGACAGAAAGAGAATGACATACATCAAATTAGCAGTTGAAAGTGTTGTCCCAGAAGGAAACACCTTGTATATACATTAGCCTCTCCAAAGTATCGTCTTTAGCAAGACAATACAGTAGCCTAGGAAGACTGCTGCAAGGCCTTGGTGAAGGTGGGAAAGATGGCATAAGCAAGGATTTATGTTATGAAGCATCAGTCTCAGTTGCACGTTTGAAGCATGGGAAGGTGCAGTTTTACAAACAGTTTTGCATTTTCAATGAGCATCAAAAGGCATGATTGATTTTAATTTATTTCCATGATTAAGTGAATTATTAAGTATTTTGAGTTGTATAGTTCATTTATTATCTGTTGGTGCTCAAAATTGTCTCGCCCCATTTTTCCTTTACAATCCACTGATTTACATCCTCTGTCATATTTTATCTCCCCCATGTTGCACCTGAGAAGTCTCTACCTTCCTTTTGTTTCCATAATCAATCTATTCCTACACCAAAAATCACTTATCGATCCATGGTTAGCTCCTTGTTTCTTTGTTCCTTTGAAGGGATTTGTAATTTGGGTCTCTCATTCTCTGTTTATCTAAAAACTCAGGCTTTCTTGTTCGTTCCATCTTTCACAGTCAGGATTTGTTGCCCTTGTCATTTTTGCCCTAAATAGTTGAAGAAAAAGGAATGGATGTAACACGGAGGAATGTATTTGAGCCTTATAACATTTTTGAATTCTCTATCCTTGGAGAAAATTTCATCTCCGAGCTCAAAATGGTCATCTTTCTGCATTCAAATTTACATCCTTGCATCAACAGGAAACGTGGCCTCTTTAGGTTGGATGTGGCTCAACAGGATACTTAAGAAATCTTATGAATTGCCTCAACTTAAAGATTTGTCCACGTGGAGGAATGATGCTCATTTGAAGATCTACTTTTTGGTTTGGCCTTGGAGTAGCGCTGGGAGGACACGTGGAGGTCTTTGCTACTTTTCCTAGACTTAGAATTTTTTTTTATGTAGCTAATATAGTTTGGCAGGACAGGGACACATGGTGAGCCCACACTCATTCATAGTCTTAAACTTGAGTTTCATTTTGAAGAAGCACCAAACGGACACTTAGAGACCTCCCCTCACTTTGTATTTTGATTGGAATTTTCAACAGCCAAAGGAGATTACCTCAGAATCTGACATATGGCACCTTCTGCTAAGCTTTAAGCCTTGAGACAATTTCTGTCGGGCCAAGAAATGTGGCAAGCCCCCACTCTTCCAATGTCTCAAATTTTGGGGACCATCTCAAGGTGCACCATTATGACACGTGGCAATTTAAAAAGTCAGAAGGGGTGGGGAGGTTGACCATCAGGGGGTGACTTGGAGTTTTTTTCTCCCCTGATATTTAAAATATTAAAACATAAATATAGCCCACAAGCTCAATAGAGGAAAGGTCAAAGCTTGCTCCTGTCAGCAGTGGAGGTGCGGACCTTTGAAAAAAAAGTAGGAAATTTAACCTTTATGGGAAAAGGAGTTAAACTAGAAAAGGGAGTGTGGTTCCACTGGGACCCACATCAAAAAACTAGAAGCGGAAAGGTGGGGATGTGGGCAAAACTTGGAAATTTTTTCCTTTTCCAAAAAGGAGATGAAATAGCAGATTTTAGCCATGGTTCCTTTGGGACCCACATTTGGAAACCTGTCAGGTCCATTTTTTAAAGGCGGAGGTGGAGCAAAACGGAATTTTTTTTCCATTTTTTTTAAAAGGGTTTTAAAAATTTAAAGGAAACCCCCATGCCCGTTTTAAATTAAATATTCCACATGGATGGCCCAAATTCAAAGAGAAGATGAACGGAAGCTGTGTGTCTGAATCTGATTTTCCCCCCATTTTATTGAAAAGCTCCTGGAAGTGCGAATCTTCATGATTTCTTTGTATTTCCTACATGCCAAATAGAGAGGGGAGTTAATTTTGATATCTAAGTTTGGTGGGGAAGATCAGGAGATGTCTTTCACCATTAAAATGGTCTGAATATCGGGATCGATCTAATCTTTTGTTTTTCTTCTCTCGAGAATGCAAAGAACTAGATTCAACAGATTAGGGGTAGAGGTGGTTAGCGAGTTGAAGAAATATTAATCTACCAGAAGAAGGAGTTGAATGCGGGAGATATTCGAATAGATCTTCCCCCTGAGCACCTAATAACATTTTACAAATCTAATCCTGGGAATCACAATCATGATCATGGCAAGCACTAGTGCACTCAATGTCTGGATTTTTTGGGGGGGAAACTCTATTGTAAAATATTATAAATTGCATGAGTTTATCGTGTAAAGCATTGGAGTGTTAGGGGTTAGGACTGATTTTTATAATAGAAGAAAGCTTGATAGAGTTCATCCTTTTGAGAAGCCAATTGAGAAGCCTATATATCTCTTTTGTATTGAATTTGATCGTGTCTAGGTGGTTATGAGTGTATAGCCATTGAAAATATCTGAGATTGTTCTAGAAACTTTCCCCTTCTGATAACTTTAATAAAACTCGAGTTATTCCATGTTGATCTTTAGTAAAATGTGTATGTTTCATTTTTGAATGTCTGCAAATAGTTTTTCTTGTTCCTATCACAATCTTGTATTAAAATCTTTCTAAATCACACAGGTCTCAATCATTGTGACAATTTAGTGGCATATGTAATTTCATCTCTCAGAAGAGCTTTCATCTAGGAATGAAATAAATGATTTAAAATCACTCTTCTTTCATCTGTTGACAGAGATTGTTTCTAAGCCTCTGGGTGTACCTCAAGCATGATTAGGATTAGATCTTGATGTTTTTTTGGGTTTTCTAACTCAAGCCTTCGTGCTATAATCTCATACATTGTGTGAAAATGTGCTAATTTGGGCCTCGATTGAAGCACATATTCTGGATAAAGAAACATGTTAGCTGTTATGTAGCATTCTGTTGGTTTAATCTTCCATTTTTAAGATATTTCAAGGATCTGGTGAATCAAGTTCATCCTGCCTCACCTCCAACCGAAATCCATTTAAAAACATCCAATCCTACCTGTACTACCCCTATTTTTCATGTGTGTGTACAAATGCATAATTTTTTTTACCAAAACATGTAGAAACAATCAGGATTCCAAATGTCTTTAGTAGCCTGAACCTTTCCCAGAAAATATCTCCACTATTTAGAGTGACAACTCATGAGAGTTAGATTTTTTTGCATTGATCATATTTTCTCCAAGGTCTCCTTAACAAATTCATTAGGAAGGATATCCCCATCTCGTCCATAAAAAATAGAATACCAAAAGGGTTCTCTTACGTTTGTTGAAAGGCACAACCTAAAATAGCGATGATAGATCAAATCCTCTTAAGGTGTTACCCACTCCTTTCAAATCCTGATTGCTAAAAATCCAGATAGATCACTTCCCCAACTACAAAATGACATACATAATCATCTCTCTACCTCTGAGTGTCCTGTCAAATCCATGATGTTGCTTGGCCATTGAAGGAGATTAAATTTGGGTACCAACATGCTTCTGGCACCATTGCTAGGGGATATAGTGGTTACAATTCATATTTAGACCCTAGTAAAACACTTCTTATATGATCTAAATTATAATACATTTTTTTGAACATCATCTTGTGTTCGGGCCTGTAAGAAGTATTTAAAGTTACAAGTGTTGTGTGCAATTCTTTTAGTTTCCACACCTTGTGCACTAGTTTTCATTAATAAACTTGGATAAAGAAAAGTCAGATCATCCCATTTCCAATTTTTAGTATTGACAGATCATATTTTAGTGAATTTTCACAACTAAAGTGGAAATCCTTAGTGGTGAATCCCTGTTGATATAAATCTTGATAAGGACCAGTATCTTAAACCTCTATCAAGTGAGATTTGTTACTAATATTTGAAAAACTAGAAGGAAGAAGATCTTTCTTCTCTAAGGATCCTACTAGGACATTATTTCGAGAGCTAGGAAAAACAAAGTTAGAAGGAAGAAAAGCATGGAGAGTTGTGGGAGATCAGCAGTCAAGAAGAGAGATCCCTATTACTGAGAGTGATCGGCCTATCATTGAAGACTGTCATTCAATTGATTTTGAATCAGGTAGCCTCTTTGTGGAATTGAATTCTCCAACTGGAGAGGGGCCTTCGTTTGATTTTGAAAAGTTTTCTTCTCATTCTACCCCTGTCTTTTCAAAAATTTATAGCATTTTCTAAGAAATAGGGCCTTTAGGGGATATCCATTTTGAAAATTATACCCATGTGTTTCACAGACCCCCTTCCCCTTATCAATTTGTTTCTCCTCCTAGGTCACGTTCTAAAAATAACATGGCACAGCCCCCACCCAGGCCTCCTTTTGTTGTAAACACCTTTGGACCTATAAATTTTATGGGAATGGTTGGTTATCCAAATGAAGTGCCTTAAGATGTAAGGGAAAAATTACCAAAGTTCCAAGGAAACAACGTTATAACTTGTGATCAACATCTAAATATTTTTATCAATATGATGGAAGATTTTGAGATTGAACATGAAGATGTATACATCAAATTGTTTGTTAACAATTTCGAAGAGGATGCAAGGGACTGGTATAAAAGCTTTGTCAGATAACTCTACGGATTCTTGGACTGAGATGAACAATGCATTTATATTGCAATATGGTGGTAATACTGAACCTAGGTTTCTTCTATCAGAATTTGAAAACATCAAGAAGAATCCTAATGAGACAGTACATGATTTCAACACAAGGTTTAACAAGACCTTGAGAAGACTACCTGTTAGCTTAAGGCCATGTGATGAATCATGTTTGATCAAATATTCAGATGCATTTGATAAGAAATCTGATTATTACTTGAGGGACCAAAACCCTACTAATTTGAGGAAGGCCTTCACCATGGCTCTGGAAATTGAGAATAACATCAAGGCAATTGGAAAACCTCCCAAAAGACAGGGTGTAAAAATTATTAACCTAGAAAAGCCGCAAACAAGTAAGGCTACTAATTTGGAGGAAGTTGTGAAAACTTTGGCAGGGGCTATCAATGAAATATCATACAAGTTATCATAGGAAGAAAAGGGAATTGGGTAGAGTTCACAAGGTCAAAAAAATCAACAAATCCAAGAGAGGTTTACAAATCACCAAAGATCTGATGATAGAGACAAGGGACTTGTTGGAGTTGGAAATAAATAGTCCCAAGCTAGGGATAACAGAATGGTACCTGATCCTTTAGCTGCCAGAGTTTCTGTTGTGGGAGAGACAAATGTTTCATGCCCCATGCTCCATGTGAGGTAGACCAACAAGAAGTTAAAGAAGCAGCAAATGATGAAATTGATCATGATTCTTGCATGATGGAGATCCCTGCAAGTTCACTAAGGGAAGTAACTTCAGCTGAGGTAATAAGTGCTAGAACTACTACTATTTTTTGGGATTGCATCTACCAGGTACATCTTCTTCCTCCCTCTCATACTTTAGAAGTAGACACTGTACAATATTTTGAATTTCCCACTAATTATTTTGAGTACTTGAGGGCATTAATGATTCAAAATTATGATGGAGGAGTTCCTTCAGAAGAAGATAGGTAACTATCAATGAATGTTGTAGTTGCCCAAGAAAAGGAGCAAAATACCAGAAGTAAAGCTTCCAAGTGGCCACAATCCAAGTCAAAATTTTAATTGCTTACCAAAGAAACCCCAAAGAAAAATGCATCTGGCAGAGAGCTTGTTTCCCCAAGAGAAACTTATGTTCCTCCCCATGCCCAAACTAAAAAGAATCCCATTCCATTTGATGAATTTTCTAATCTTTCTCCTAGTGCTACTTTACTCAAATTTGTTCCATATGAAATTTCCCAAGTTTTGATTCAAATCAAAATTCATGTCCCAATTGTTTAGTTGCTTAGGACCCCTGAGCACAAGAAGAGGGCTTTTGATTTTTTAGGATTCAAAGAGGAAGATATCATACAAGGAAGAGATGTAAAAGAGGTTGAGATTCCCCTTATTGTTGCAATATTAGAAAGTCCATAAGTGTTGGAAGAGTTGGGGGAACCACCAAAGGTTTATTTAGGAACTTATTTGGTTAAATCCCAATTGAATGTAGATCCATTCTTCACTACCCTGGTTATCAAAGACAAGTTGTTACATAACTGTATGTTTCATTCTAGAGCTTCATGTAATGTCATGCCTCTTGAGGTCATGAATGAATTAGGTATTAAGGTAACAACAACATATGGGAAGTGTATTGCTATGTACTCCATAGAGGTTCCAATGGTGGTATGTGTGAAGGGTCTAGTGGTACAACTTGCAGCCTACCCAGGTAAGAACCTGAAGCTTGATGTAGTCATTGTTGATTGTCCAACCAAGTGGGGTATGTTGTTATCTCAAAAATGGGCTACAAGTGTTGGTGGTAGTGTGAAAATGGACATGTCTTATGCCACTATCCCCATTAAAGGTAACTTGGTGAAATTATATGGAGAGAAGAAGAAGATGTCCTTGATTGAAGATCCAAGCAATGCATCTTATAAAGTTTTGCAAGTAGATGCAGATCTTAACAATTTTGTAAGTTTTGTGGATTTTAGGGAGTATGAAAGTGTTGAAAATAGAGCTCCTAAGTATGATGTTTTTTCTGGGAATTTGGTCTATGATTCGTCTTGAAAAATGTTAAAGAATTTGACTCAAACACAATAGAGGAGCTCTAGAGAAAATGGATGGTTTACAAACTGAAAAAAGAAGAAAAGGAGGTATATTTCAAATTAATAAAGACGTATCAGGATTTCTTAGCATGGTCATATCCAGGATGGAAGGAACTTGAGGATTTTCCTTGATTTTTTTCTTTGAATCGAGCTTAATATCATCTATATAGTTTATATTTTGTTGGTTTGTGTTTTTGTCTCTCATGTTTTTTGTTCATTCTGGCCCCTGTTGGCGTATTTTTTGTTGGTTTCTCTATTTTTTTTTGGGGAATGGTCCTGGTTTTTTTATCTACAAGCTGACTCCGTTGCCCAGTGGATATTTTTGGCACTTGGTCTACCTTTTTTCTTGTGGCACTCATAGAGAGTGCCCATCCCCGATTCAGAGCCGATCTTGGTTCTTAAAATTGTCTCGCCCCATTTTACCTTTGCAATCCATTGATTTAAAGCCTCTCTCATATTTTATCCACCCCATGTTGCACCTGAGATGTCTCTTCCTTCCTTTTATTTCCATAATCAATCTGTTCCAGGGATGAAAATAACTTATGGATCCATGGTTAGCTCCTTGCTTCTCTGTGACTTTGAAGGGGTCTGTAATTTGGGTCTCATGTTCTCTATTCATCTAAAAACTCAGGCTTTCCCATTCCTTCCATCTTTCACAGTCGGGATTTTTTCCCTTGTCATTTTTTCCATAAATACTTGAAGAAAAATGAATGGACGTAGCACAGAGGAATGTATTTGGGCCTTATAACATTTCTAAATTATCTATCCTTGGAGAAAATTTCATCTCTGGGCTCAAAATGGTCATCTTTCTACATTTTATAGTTTGACGGGTGTTTCTCCCAGTCAAAATTACATCCTTGCATCAACAGGAAACATGGCCTCTTTCAATTGGATGCGGCTCGGTAGGGTACTTAAGAAATTTTATGAATTGCCTCAACTTACAGATTTGTCCACGTGGAGGAACGAAGCTCATTTGAAGATCTACTTTTTGGTTTGGCCTTGGTGTAGAACTGGGAGGACACATGGATGTTTCCACTACTTTTCCTAGACTTAGACAATTTTTTATGCATCTAATATAGTTTGGCAGGACAGGGACAGGTGGCAAGCCCACACTCATTCAGCGTCTTAAACTTGAGTTGCATTTTGAAGATGTGTCAAAAGGACACTTGGAGACCTCTATTCACTTTGCATTTTGCTTGGATTTTTCAACGGCCAAAGGAGATTGCCTCAGACTCTGACACATGGCACCTTCTGCTCAGATTTAAGCCTTGAGATAAAGTGTTTTAGGCTAGGACACGTGGCGAGCCCGCGCTCTTCCAAGGTCTCAAATTATTTGGACCATCTCAAGGTGTACCAATGTGATGCGTGGTAGTTTTAAAATTTAGAAGGGGCGGGGAGGCGGACCATTAGGGGTGACTTGTATTTTTTTCCCCCCTGATATTCAAAAGATTAAAACATCAATATAGCCCGCAAGCCCAATAAAGGAAAGGTCAAAGCTTGCTCCAGTCAATGGCAGAGGTGCGGACCTTCGGAGGAAAAATGGAAATTTTTCCTTTGTGGCAAAAGGAGTTAAAAGTGAAAAAGGGAGCATGGTTCTGCTAGGACCCACAATAGAAAACTAGAAACGGTAAGCGGGAGATGCGGGGAAAAATTGCAAAATTTTCCCTTTCCCAAAAAGGAGATGAAATAGTAGATTTTATCCGCGGTTCCTTTGGGACCCACATTTAGACACCTGTCAGACCCATTTTTCGAAGGTGGAGGGGTGGAGCAAAATGGAATTTTTTTCCATTTTTTTTAAAAAGGTTGTGAAAAGTCAAAAGAAACCCCTGGGCCCATTTTATATTGAATCTTCAACGTGGATGAACCAAATTCAAAGAGAAGATGAATGGTATCTGTGTGTCTTTATCTGATTTTCCCCCCATTTTACTGAAAAGCTCCTCAAAGTGTGAGTCTTCATGATTTCTTGGTATTTCCTACATGCCAAAAAAAGAGGGGAGTTAATTTTGATATCTAAGTTTGGTGGCGAAGATCTGGAGATGTCTTTTTCCATTAAAATGGTCTGACCATCGAGATCGATCTGATCTTCTATTTTTCTTCTCCTGAGCACACAAAGAACCAAATTCAATAGATTAGCGGCAGAAGTAGTTGGCAAGTTGAAGAAAAAGTAATCTACTAGAAGAATGAGTTGAATGCGGGAGATATTCGAAGAGATTTTCCCCCTGAGCACCTTACAAATTTTCGCAGATCTGATCCTGGGAATCACAATTGTGATCACAGAAAGCACTAGTGCACTCAATGTCTGGATTTTTTAGGCGGCAAACTCTTTTGTAAAATTTTATAAATTACATGAGTTTATCGTGCAAAGGGTTGGAGTGTTAGGGGTCAAGACTGATTTTTGTAATAGAAGAAAGCTTGATAGAGTTAATCCTTTTGAGAAGCCATTTGAGAAGCCTGTATATCTCTTTTGTATTTAATTTGATCGTGTCTAGGTGGTTGCGAGTGTACAACCATTGAAAATATCCAGGATTGTTCTAGAATATTTCCCCTAGTGATAAATTTAATCAAACTCGAGTTATTTCATGTTGAACTTGAGCAAAATGTGTCTGTTTCATTTTTTAATGTTTGCAAATAGTTTTTCTTATTTCTATTGTAATCTTATATTAAAATATTTGTAAATCACATAGGTCTCAATCCTTGTGATGGTTTAGTGGCATCTACAATTTCATCTCTCAGAAGATCTTTCATCTGGGAATGAAATAAATGATTTAAAATCACTCTTCTTTCCTCTATTGACAGAGATTGTCTGTAAGCCTCTGGGTGTACCTCAAGCGTGATTGGGCTTATATCTTGATGATTTTTTGGGTTTTCTAAGTCGAGCCTTCGTGCTATAATTCATAGATTGTGTGAAAAAGTGATAATATGGGCCTCCATTAAAGCACATATTCTTGTTAAAGAAACATTTTAATTGTTTTGTAGCATTCTATTGGTTTAGTCTTCCATTTTTTAAGATCTTTCAAGGATCTGGTGAATCAAGTTCATCCTATTTCATATCCCACTAAAATACATTTAAAAACATCCAATCCTACCTGTACTACCCCTGTTTGTCCTGTGTGTGTACAAATGCATAATTTATGTTACCAAAACATGCAGAAACAATCAAGATTCCAAATGTCTTAAGTAACCTAAACCTTTCCCATAAAATATCTCTACTATCTAGAGTGAAAACTCGTGAGAGTTAGATTTTGTTACATTGATCATATTTTCTCTAAGGTCTCCTTAACAACTTCATTAGGAAGGATATCTCCATTTCCTCCATAAACAACAGGCTACAAAAAGTGTTAGCTTACCTTGGTTGAAAGGCACAACCTAAAATAGTGAGGATAGATCAAATCCTTTTAAGGTGCTACTCACTCTTTTCAAAGCTTGATTGCTAAAAAGTCAGATAGATCGCTTCATTGGCTATAAAATGACATAAATAATCATCTATCTGCTTCTAAGCATCCTGTCAAATCCATCATGTTGTTTGGCCTTTAAAGGAGATTAAATTTAGGTACCAACATTATCCATACAAATGAAGAAAGTAAAGAAAAGAAAAACAGACATCTCATTGCATGAAAATAGTTAATTTATTCATTAGAAATAACAGTACAGTGAACCCACATAAGCCGTGGTAATAAATCTAAAAGCAAGTGCATAAAATAAAATGCATGTGTGTAAAGCTAAGAGAAAAAGAGAAAGGGAGATCCATCATTTCCTGTTTTGATGGATTATCCCAGTTGATTTTCAGTTGTCTGTTCCGCTCTTGCTAGCATCTTCAATAGGTACATGAAAGAGAGAATAAAAATATATTTAGATCTCCAGACTTCCCTGTGTGTTGTACTCACAGTTTTGAATATATGGAATTTCTTAAAAATCACTTGAAATTGAAATAGTACAGAAATTAATATACATCTATTTTCATCAAGTTAAAAGTTCAGGTACAGAAAGTATAATCATGCTAAAGGGGATCAAGGGTGAGGACTCAGCTGAAACAAATTGCAACAATAGAACTACATGCTTTCAAAAGATCATAATTTTATCAAGTTTCTAGGAAACATATTGATATTACAGGAGATTTGTAAAGATATGCAAGCTCATTCAACAATTTTCAACACATATTTTCAACCAATTGAAGCCAATAAAACTATTAACAGATACTAATGAAATCATTAAGAAGTATCATCAATCTTCTATCAATGAAATAAATCTCCAAACAGCTACATCTTTAGTGTAAGGGAAGAAATTCCCTAAATGTCTCATTTCTAGTTATAAAAGTTGGCCTTGTGATCAAGGCTAGTAAGTGGAAATCTGGGAGGAATTGAGTCTATCAAAGTGAGTTGAGGAACCCATTGTCACATTAATACATAACCAAGAACTTATTAATCTAGTTCGAGACTTAGTAGCATGGTTAACAACTATCAACACTCCCATGGATCTAGTTATCCCTAGGAAGAATTTAGGCTCTCAAAACTCCAAGCGTAGGGCATTGAGACTAATCCATACTGAGAGGGGTTGAAAAGTGAATTCATGGGGCATTTCTAGCTCCCGTCGATGGAGGCTACAAGCCACATTACCATTAAACTAAGGGGATCCCATTAAAAGTAAACTAAACAGTGGAAAAGGTGAACTAATCAATGCTTCGTATATAGGGAGAATTTTAATTATGATGGGCTATGGCACTATGCATTCATTACCAAAATGGTCCAATTAATATAAGTTCTGGTGGAGTGTTTCCTTTTTACGTGTTATTTCCAACATTTATTATGTAGAGAGAACTGTAATTTTGTAGATTTGGTGGCATATTTCCAGTAAAAGAGTTTCGTGAGAGATCCCATACATGCAGGTTGGAGAGTTTGCTAATGCTTAAAGGAAATTCTCCCATGAAGTTGTTGGTAGACAATTATTTCCATGTTGTGGAGATATATATCCATTAAACAAATTTTGATACAAATCGAAGGATAATAGAAACTGTATGTCGAATATTTTTAGAGGTATCTTACCTATAGGGAAAATTTTTTAGGGGAGGAATTTTTTTTTAAGTATAGAATGGTTAATTGAATATTTTCACCTCGAAAAATAAGAGATGTTTATATGAAAATTGAGCACTTTTAAAATGAAAATTTTATAAGATGCTAGTTTAAATTTTGAAAATCTAGTTAAATTTGCCAAAATATGTATAATAATAACATATTCACTTCTAAATTTTTTTGTCCCAAGCTTAAATAATTAAGAATTGGAATATTTGAGAGCCACAAAGCAATCAATACTATAAGTTCATTCCCTGTCGAATTCAGAATGCTGAGATTTTTTATGTTTAGATAATCAAAAGGGTAGAGGGACCATAAGCTTGTTCGATGACATTAACAAATAATTGAGCTTAGATCTAGGACTGAATCCCATTTGACCTGCATTATCAAACTTGATTTTGTGAATAAATAAAATCATGAGCGAGGAGGCTTGTAGTGAATTGGTTAGAGATATTTTTCCTATTTATTATATTTCTTTCAACATATTTATATAACTATCATTCTCATCGATTACACAAATCAACCCTTTCTATAATTATATAAATATTATTAGAAATACATTTTTTTGCATGAAATAATGAAAGGATGTGTAGACACGATTGCATCCATTCTATATGGATCTTAACCGCCCACATAACCATGAGGTGCCATATAGAAAAAATAAATATTACATATCTAAATTGGAATTTTTAACACCAGACTTGCCTTACCACGATACAAAATCTAACACAACAACAAATAATACATTTATTTAAACCACCCATAAACTAATTTTTTTCTTTGTGGATTCCAATACATTGCTAACGGGTTTCTTGAGTTGGGATAAGAATCCCTAGATTCAAATTTTTGTTGGCACAGTAACGACTAGTAGTTTAGTAGAGATGGACAAATAATTGAGGACAATTACTTGTATATTCAGTTCTCTTTTTATTTCTCGCAGAGTAAATTTTCATCGGTAGAGTAGCTATTCAACTCTTTAAGATCCTTTTGTGCAATAAAACCTAAAACTCAGTGTACACACTTGAAATAGTAGAAATGGTATGAGTGTAGTGCCCAGTTCCTTTCGACATTGATCTTGCTATGATTTTTTCTAACTTTGGATTGAAGGCATGGACATTGTTATCATATTTTCTCAGTAGACATTGATAGATGGTCATTATTATATTTGATTAGTATTTTGCTAGACATTATAAATATTTTTATTTTGGATATGTGGTGAATCATAATTTGAGTAATATGAATAGATTTATATTTCAGTATTGGTGATGATCTAGATTAACTTCCTTCTATATATACGAACACATTGGATTTTGATACATAGATTTTGTTAGACGATCTAACTAGGTTCGCGATCTTATTGTTGTCGATGAAATGAAAGAATAGAAATATCTTGCAATTATAAATAATTGGTGAAATTACTTGATTCTAGCAATGATTTTGTTGTGTTAATTTATATGTATATGTGTGTTTTATTTTTTTCATGAAATTGATATGGCTAAGAGGCCAGAGAGGTATTGTTTCGATTTTACAGGAAATTGTAACACGACAAAGAGGAGGCAATAGGAGACAAATAGTGAATAAATTTTTGGTATTCGCAACAGGGGACCTTGGAAACTTGTGTTTTTGAATGTTGTTTTGTTGTTGATATTTTGTTAGAACATCCCCATTGGGGGGTTTCCTAAAATGTGAACATGGGTAAATGTGTGGTTTTCCCTTTTCAATTTAATTATTTTTTGAGTATGTGATTTATCATGGCAAGGTGTTCTACTTCATTATTGTTAGTTAATGTGGTCTTATTTAATTTGAAATCTTGTCTGGGCATGAAGTATAAGGGTTACGTGGCAATTGAATGCTAGCTTTCATTTTCTCCTGATTGCTCTAGCAAACACCCACATGAATATTTTCAATCTAACTCCTTGCGTGATAGATTAAGTTTATACATGGATACCTTGGACGTGAAGATCTTCTTTTTTATCAAACTTCAGACTTAGTTGATACATGGAGGAGGTTTCCAAGATAACCTGCTACATATTGTGTGGAAGAAGATGCACCAACAACATCTAAGGATAAGTGAAGACATATTTTTATTATTTTCTGAAGGCTATGTGATCAATCTAGTTCATAACTGGATGCTATGTGGTGGAAGAAAGAGTAGTGACATTCTTTATTCTTGTTTAATATATTCATTTCCATAGTGTGTTGTTCTTACATGCTACGTGGAGGAGAATTGTAGTGGAAATCGCCCAACACCTGTAGAGGACAAGTTGATGGCAACAAATCGTCCACATAAATGACAACATGGAGAATATTATTTGTTTTTGGTTGTTTGATCCCTATAATATCTAAAATTATAAAAAGGATGTGAGAAGTGAAAAGACGTTGTCGAAAAGACATGCTTACATAAGAATAAAAAAAAATCTGATTAATTACCTGGAGAAGAAGCCTCTACCAAGGAAACATGGAGTCTCTCAAAGCCACACCAAATGACTAGTGCGAATAACAAGATCAATACTAGTGAAATCCACAACGTTGACTCGTAAGCCGAAGAACACCATCCATAAGCTTATGAAATCTTTGGGTTCTACTTTACACTACTTAATGAGATATGCAACACAAGTAATCTTGTCTTCGATGAATTGGTTCACAAAGGACTCTTGTATTATTTCCTTTTTGACGTCAGTTGCGAAGAAAAGTGTGTTCAAGAATAATTAGAAGTCAGATACAATGCTGATTAAAAAGACAAAGAAGAACGCCTCACAAAGAGTCATCTTCTCTCAACACACAAGTATCATGAGCATCTACGAACTGGTACATCTCATCAGTGAGTAAAATTGTAATATCTCTTGGAATAAATAAATAAATAAATAATTGTACATTTTCTACACCAAAACATCTTCTCATCGGATGCTCAATTACTCAAAGGGCCAAATTTTGTAGCCTAGAAAACAAAAACGCAGACGATCCTCCAATTTGAAGGATTATGGGGCATTGTCACAAGATCTATGCTAATCCCCATAACCATTGATGAACTCATGAAATATGAAATGGCTAGTGCTAGAGCTCTAATGTTGATCATACTAAGTGTCAGTGATGATGTTCAACTACATATCCATAATACGGAGAAGATGAAGGAAGCATGGGATAAATTAGAAAACCATCTATGAAGCCACAAATCAGACTAAGATCCTCCACCTTCTGTCAAAGCTACAAAACCTCTCTATGGGGTCAAATGAGAAAGTTGAGGACTTCTTACGTCTGGTGGCTGAGCTACGATTGGAGTTATTAGCACTTAGTGAAATGGTGGAATAAAAAATTCTCATGTTGATCACCTTGGGATCACTCCCTTCTTAATTTCAAGTGTTCATTACGACACTGAATGTATCTAGACAAAAAATGGAATTCAAAGAAATTTTGAACTTGTTGTGACAGGAAAAGGCCATCAATTCAATCCAAGATGAAGCCCAAGATAAATCCCTTTTCTCAAAGCCACTTTGTGGCCAGAAGTATCGAAAATATCCCCTAAAAAAGAAAACACAAGCACATCCGCATCAAGGGAAGCAAGCTTAAAATTACAAAAGGTGGTGTCAAATATGCAAAACCAATACTTATAACACTGATCAATCCTGGTATAATGGCTTGAAACAAAGCTATTCAAGTCAAATAATCACATCAGGTCGCAAAGATTTTTGAAAGTCCAAATGACATCCATGTCAATGAAAAAAGAAGGGACGTCTTGTATCTCAACAAGATGATGACTCTGATGAAGATTCATCAGAAGAAACCAATTATGGTAAGAACCTTGTACTAGTCTCTTAGACTTCATAGCCCACGAAGAAAGTATGGTTGATATATTTTGGTGCAAGTAAGAATATGTCTGGTGATAAGAAACTGTTTGATTCACTGAACAAACAACCCACTGGAGATTGGGTTTAGATAACAAATGACAAAGAGTACGTTGCAGAAGGGAAATAAAATTAAGTGAAATCATTTTAAGATGAATGTAAATGATTCAAATAGGTCCTATGTTTTACATACCTACACATGATAATACTAAGTATGAATCCCATTTAAATCCTCTCAAGCAAGAGTGTCGGCTTGACAAGAAGTGTAAAATGTAGCTAGAGTTAGAATATGAGTTTAGAGATAAGGGTGTTTAGTCACTCAAGTTGTGACCTTAGTAAGGTGCGTAAAATTTATAATTGAATTTATCCTGGTAACATGCAACTAATACTTAATTTCCAGGCATCCAAACTTGGTTGAGTGTTAAATCACACTCCTTAAGACATGGATGACTAAGCACTTAAATGAAGTAGATATGATGTATGATTAGTGGTACTTACAGAAAAATTGGCTAAACTTAGTAATTAAATGTTAATATAAAAATAACATGTATTTTATTTACTCTTGAACTCATAAACCTTAATTTTTCATGAGAAACTTGTTGTAATGGAGTTAAATTGTAAACCAAACAAACATACATCTATGAAGAAATCCCTTAGGGAAAACACCAGTGGCTCATGTGGGAATATATTTCCCTATAAAATTTTTTACATATTTCTATTGTGATAGGGGAAACAAGCAAAATTAGGAGTAACTCGAAGTGAAAATTTAAGTAAAGTAAGGATAACATAGTATAGTTTTAAGAAGAATGAAGGACCACATGAAATATATTTTCAACAATTAGGACCAATAACGAAAGATAGAGGTAATAAAATTGTAAACTATGAAAGTGTGGTGTCATGGATTGTAGTCTCTTGTGTATGTAAATAGTGTTGTGTGTTACTAACTAGTGAATTAAAATAATAATTTAAATAATATAGATGATCCTTATTCAATGTGTTATATCGTAATCTAAATGTTAAACAATATAAAAGGAAATATAGTAACATAAGAAGGAATGTAAGATTCACATATTATGAGCCTTTCTAGAACTTAAGTTGAAGATTGAATCCTCATTGTAATAACTGTAAAATTCTAAAGGTATCGTGTCATGGGAAGAATCTATCTATAAGATTATACTATTTTTGAATCGTTATGTTGTGCCTTGTCATCTGAAAAAAAGAGGTGGCCTTAATTTGCATCATGTGGTTTCATGTCTTCTATGTGGGTCATTATTTGTGAAAACATATATTTTGTTCTGTATCGTCATAAGTGATATCTTGTAGTGTCGTGTATACTCAAATTTAATTTAAAAAATATATTATTCTAGTATTTTTACTTTTGTATTTTTGTGTGTAAAAAGTGGGTGTTACACATAATGGTTAACAAGATTCAAGTGAAGAACTCCAGTTGCATGAAGAACTCCAGTAGTTGTTTTAATTGCACAATACAATGGAAGTGGCGTATTTTCACCCATGAAAGTTATTCTCGGTGGAGATTTTTTGTTTTTGACCTTCCTCTGCAATATTTGATGGATTTGGCTTTAATGATCACTGTAGACATTTAATTTGTTTCCACCCTTTCTAATCTTCGATTAGGGTTTGTGGGTGCCTGAACTATGATAGCTCTTTTATCCCTTTTGTTTACTTTTGCGAACCTTTCATTGAGCCCTGAATCTATTTCTTACATGAATTTGAAACTTAGGTGAAAGCAAAATTCCCTACAATTGGAAATGTGTAGAACCTTGTGGCTATAATTGGGAAGGGGGTTACCTTCTTCTGCTCCAAAGTTACCTCGTTGTATACATCTCATGCTTCTTTCTCGTAATCATTGAATTCAGGTGCAGCAGTATACAATATTTATTATTCTGTACTGGTGCATGAGCTTATCAAATGTGAATCTTAAAGGAACTTTTCCTAGCGATATAGGCTCTTTAAGTGACCTCCAATCACTGTTAGTAATGGATTTTACATGTCATTCTTTTTCCATGAATTTTTTAGCTATGTATGGGTATTATTATCTACTATGTTTTGTGACACGAAGATTTATCCTACAATAAACAATTAACTAGCTAGATCTCAAACTCCATTGGTCAACTGCTTCACCTCAATACATTGTAAGCCTGTAAAATGTGAATTTGGAAGGACAAGTTCCCCCTGATATTTTTAGCTTGCCAAAACTTCAATCAATGTAGGTATAAAGAATTATATAACTCATGAGCTTTGTTTTCCATTAGTATAAGTAATGTTTGTTGTGTCTATCTAGAGTTGAAAACTTTGAATCAAATCTTTCATCATGACCCTCAACATGGGTGATAATATTGGTCCACAGCTTCAATATTTGGATCTCGAGTACAGTGATATTCGATACATTGACATGCGAATGAATTATATAAGAACTCTATTATAAGCCCTTTGTTATAATGGATTTTTTGAATTATCCTAGAGGAAGACATTAACAATATGAATTGTAGGTTATTGGGAACCCATCTTGTGAGAGAAATTCCTTTTCAAGCAACAAAATATGTCATCTAAGAAAAATAGATACTAGAATTCTTCCAAGAGAAAACCATGTTTGTTGAGAAAGAGATTTTCAAGATTTAGAAAAAACCTACAACACTTATATGTCAAATTGGGGTACAAAATCATGCCACACTCCTTATGAGAAACTCAAGCTTGTAACTTATGAATGTCAAGTGCCATTTTTAGGTGAATTAATGTTTGTGTCTCATCATTCTCATATTTATCAAATGAATCGAGGTTCTAGCATCTGGAGACTTCCATATCATGAAATATTACCCTCCCCATAGGTTATGTAATCATTTTATACTTTAATTTTTATGGCCATAATTATCTCAACATGTAATTACAAATATTCTTTCCCGGGGGCAAATACTCAAAGTGAAAATATATCCAACGGATCATTTTTTCTTTGAGAAAGAAAACATTCAAAGATCCTCCAGAATTTGGGCCCTCCTACTTTTTAGCTCATTTGTACATTTTCCTTGGTAAATGCTAAACAAGGGGCTTTCCATTTAGTAACATAGATAATGAGATCTATTTTTGTTGTTCTTGTAACTCTGTGTTATGGATTGCAGGGGAGGGAAGTCTATACAGATTAACCATACCCATAGCATTTTCTTCTTCTTTGGTGATCTTTGCCTTTTGTGTAATTTAATTTGTCGTATAACAAAAATGGAGAGATGAAATGGCAATTGAATTCAACAAACCCTTTGGTAATTTTTTTAGTTTACCCACCCATTCCCAATGTCATTAAGATGTAAGAATTTTATGGATTTAGGAATTCATTGGATTTAAATATGAACCATGCTCTTTTGACTAATATTTTTTCACTGTTTTCTTTACATTTTGGAAGTGACGAAATAGATAAGGGTAAGGGCCAAGGAGAAATACTTGTTAAATTCTAGTTGGTCGATGGTTGTTATGCATATTCTAACTTCTTGATCCAATGTCGATCATGAGAGCTTCATTTTGGCTAGGAGGAACTACCTGTAATAGAAAATAAGACCACAAAAAGATAGTTAAATGATATATGACAGTGGACTGCCTAGCGTATGCTTGTTCCGGGAAGTGTGATGCTTCCTAGATGGATGTCAATCCACTGTTTAAAACAAGTTTAATGCAAGAAATAAACAAATTCCTACTGTAGTTGATATGATTTAGGTATCTCATTCAAGTACAATAAGAAAATTTTAACATAACAAGCTACGCTATGGTTAGATCAGAAAAGTACATAGTTGTTAGGGTTTTGGAACTAGTCAGGGTCAAATAATAGGTTTTTTAGGTCAACTAGTGAGATGATTGTTGCGTTTTTTCTTGGTCAAAGTGTAAAACATAGAGACCAACCTCAGTTGGGTATGGCCGATTCCGGTTTAGGTGGAACCGACAACGGTTGTGGATAACCGGGTGTCGGTATGGTCGAGGTGAAAGAAACTCAAATAGATCAATGTTAGAGAATAAGAGATAAAATATGTGGAATAATCCCTTACAGAATCACAAAAGTAGAAACTAATATGCAGAAAATATTATAGATCTGAAATAAAAGTGCAGAATAAATAACACAACACAGAGAGACAAGATTTAACGTGGTTCACCCAATTTGGGCTACGTCCATCAAGAATCACTTGCTCAGATTTTATTACAAGCCTCCACTCTCTCAATACAATACCCAGATCCATTTGGAGCTATGCTCAACAAACTCTACAGAATTCACACTCGAATTCAAAACACATATGTAATACATTTGCTTGTGTATCTATCATATGCATAACACCATATAAATAGACAATAGCTTAAGCAGTTTTACAAAACCATGGGTATCAAAACAATGGGGAAAAACAAAATTGTCCCATAAACCTATGGGTAACCGAAGAGGCGGTTTTACAAAATAATGGGTATCGAAAAAAACATGGGCCCAAAAACAGCCCATAACGGTTACCCATTACCCATGGGTTAATAAACCACCCATGAAAATTTGCTTCGGGGGCTTCGTTCCCGAGCCCCCTTCCATCGGGGGGGCTTCACCCACCCGAACCCCCTGACCCGCTCACCAGCGAGCGGGACCGCCGTAAAAATACCCGAGTGTAACACATAGAAGGTGTACCACACTCTAACATGAAAATAGGCTCCACAAACATAACAATCTCCCACTTGGAGACTAATTTCCACTGAGCAAGCTTCTCAACCCTTCACTGTCATCCGCGAAGGCCAACCAAAGCTGAACATAGCTTTAGTTTATCCCTTGTGAACACCTTGGTCATCATGTCTGCAGGATTTTGACTGGTATGAATCTTCTCCAACTTCAACTTATCTTCCTCCAAAGCTGTCCTGATGAAGTGATATCTCAATTGTATATGCTTCGTCCTGGAGTGGAAAGCAAAGTTCTTAGCTAGGTGTATAGGACTCTGACTATCACTATGTAGCTTACATTCCTCCTGCTTATGCCCCAATTCCTCAAGCAATTTTTGTAACAAAATCATCTCTTTTCTTGCCTCTGTGGCAGCAACATACTCAGCCTCCATGGTTGACAAAGCCACTAGCTTCTGTAGTAGTGAAATCCAGCTCACTGATGTCCCACCTACATTGTAAATATAACTTGTCGTGCTCCTCCTGCTGTCTACATCTCCAGCCATGTATGAATCTACATAACCACGTAAAGTGGTGTCTGATCCACTGTAGCACAAAACTGTCCCCATGGTCCCTCTCAAATACTGAAGAATCCACTTTACTGCTTGCCAATGCTCTTTACCTGGATCACTCATAAATCTACTCACAGCTCCCACTGCATGGGCAATATCAGGCCTAGTGCACACCATAGCATACATCAAACTGCCAATAGTTGATGAGTAAGGTACCTTGGACATCTGGTTTCTTTCCTGCTCTGTCATGGGACACTGCTCCTTTGATAACTTGAAATGGCCTACCAAAGGAGTCCCAACCGGTTTAGCATCCTGCATGTTAAACCTGTCTAATACCTTCTTAATGTACTCTTCCTGAGATAAAGTCAACTTCCATTCCTTCCTATCCCGAGTTATCCTCATACCAAGGATTTGTCTGGCTACCCCCAAATCCTTCATATCAAAGGATTCACTTAGCTGTTTCTTGAGTACTTTTATTTCCTGCATGTTTTTACCTGCAACCAACATGTCATCAACATACAAACATAGGATAATATAACTTCCATCCTCAAATTTCTTTGTATACACGCAATGGTCAGAGTGACATCTAATATAACCTTGCTCCATCATGAAGCTATCAAACTTCTTATACCATTGACGTGGAGCTTGTTTCAAGCCATACAAGCTCTTCTTCAGTTTACACACCATCTCCTCTTTACCTTTGACCTCATAGCCCTATGGTTGCTGCATATATAGTTCCTCCTCCAAATCACCATGGAGAAATGCAGTCTTTACATCTAACTGTTCTAAGTGCAAGTCTTCTGCTGCCACTATTCCAAGAATAGTTATAATAGAAGTCATTTTTACTACAAGATAAAATACCTCATAAAAATCTATACCTTGTTTCTGTGCAAACCCCTTGACCACCAATCGGGCCTTATATCTTTTCTTTCCTCCTTCTTCATCTTTAACTCTGTATACCCACTTGTTCTGCAATGCCCTTTTTCCATCTGGTAGGTTCACCAAATCCCAAGTTTGGTTCTCCATGAGAGACTTATGCTCCTCATCCATGGCTTGCTCCCAATTTTTACTGGCATCTACCTGCATTGCTTCATCAAATCTCTCTGGCTCTCCACTATCAGTGAGTAATAAATAATAAAGAGAAGGAGAAAAATGTTCAGGTTCTTTTCTTACCCTAGAAGACCTCCTCACTGTAGGATTTTGGGGTTCCTGTTGAGTAGGTTCCTGAACTGATTCATGGGTCACTTTCCCATCCGGAAGATCCTCTACCACTGCATATTCTTTCTTGGATTCTTCCCTGTTTTCCTGCAACTGTTGCTTATACATGACTTTCTCATTAAAGACCACATCCCTAGACCAAATGATTTTCTTGTCCTTAATACTCCAACATTTAAACCCAAAGTCATCACTACCATAACCAATGAAAGTACATTTTTCTGATTTAGCCTCTAGTTTGGTCCTATCATCCTTGTCTATATGAACAAACACTTCACATCCAAAGACTCTAAGAAATTAATAATCAAATTTCTTACCATACCATGCCTCCTCAGGTATGCCTCCATCCAAGGCACTTGAGGGTCCTCTATTTATCAAGTACATAGCTGTGCTCACCGCTTCTGCCCAAAAAGAAAGAGGCAGTCCTGCATGTAACCTCATGCTCCTAGCACGTTCCATTATTGTTCTGTTCATCCTTTCTGATACCCCATTCTGCTGCAGAGTTCCTGGAACTATCTTTTGCCTGCAGATTCCATTCTTAGAATAGTAATCATTAAATTCATTGCTACAATACTCCCCTCCATTATCTGACCTGAGACATTTTAGCTTAATACCTGTTTCATTCTCTACCAAGGCTTTCCATTTATCAAAAGTGTCAAATACATCAAATTTGTGTCTAATACAATAAACCCAAACTTTCCTTGTTGCATCATCAATAAAAGTAACATAATAACTTGAACCCCCAAGAGATGATACCTGAGCCGGCCCCCACACATCAGAATGTACCAGCTCTAACTTACTCTCTTTCTTTGTAGGTCCAACCTTGAGAAACCTTACTCGCTTATGTTTCCCATATATGTAGTTTTCACAGAAATCCAAACCTGTTTCTGTATATCCAGGAAAATTCTTCTTTATGATGTTAATGCCCTTATGGCTCATATGACTGATCCTATAGTGCCATAATGTTGTATCTGCATCTGAAGCCACAAGATTACAATCATTATTACTATCAGTGGTTAAATACAAGGTTCCAACCTTCTTACCTCTTGCCACCACAAGAGCACCCTTGGGAACCTTCCAAGAGTCTGCTGTAAATATCACAGTACAACCATCACTTCCCAACTACCCTGCCGATATCAAATTTCGTCTTAATGTAGGCACATGTCTGACATCCTTCAATAGCCAAGTATTCCCATTATGCATCTTAACCTGAACAGAACCTTTTCCAACTATGTTGCAAGGCTTATCATCACCAAGAAAAACATGCCCAAAATCTCCTTGAACATAATCAAAAAAATAATGCCTATGTGGAGAAGCATCGAAAGAAGCCCCTGAATCTAAAACCCAAGATTCAATAATATTGTGCAAAGAAAGAATAAAAGCATCCTGACATACATTACCCATTGCCACATTTTCCTTCTTTTTTTCTTCTTGTTGTTTCTTCTTATCCTGAAGCTCCCAACAGTCCTTCTTTGCATGCCCAGGCTTTCCACAATTCTAGCATACAATCTTGTTCTTGGATTTTGACCTTGCCCAATCTTTTTATTTTCCACGGTTTCCTCTATTCTTCTGTCTCCCTCTAGTTTCCACTGTCAAAGCATTCCCTGAAGTAGAAGATTCCCCAGAGGTTTTTCTTTGCATTTCCTCGCTTAGAATCACCCCTACAACATCCTCAAACTTTAACTTCAAGTTATCTAGAATCGAGTTACTTACCACCATTACCAGGCTATTCCAACTCTTAGGTAAAGAGCACAGAATTAATAAAGCCCTAACTTCTTCATCAAATTCTATTGTAACCGAAGCTAGCATATTCACTACCGTATTGAAATCATTTAAATGATCTGCTACTGAACTATTCTCAGACATCTTCATATTAAACAAATTTTTCATTAAAAATATCTTAATAGAGGCAGAGGGTTTTTCATACAACTTCCCTAATGCATCCATTAGATCTTTTGTAGTCTTTTCCTTTGAAACATTAAATAATACCGAAGATGCAACACTCAACCGGATCGTTCCAAGTGCCTTCCGATCTAACAAATCCCATTCCGCATTTGTCATACTCAAGGGTTTATTCACCTTCTCAGACAACGGAGTATAAATATCCTTTTGATAAAGGTAATCTTCCATCTGCATCTTCCAAAGACTAAAATTCTGCCCGTTGAATTTATCAACCCTAGATCTTCCATCATCTTCCATAGCTCCCACTCAAGATAAAACTTTCCCTGCGATTCAACACTTCAGCAAACCAAACCAGGCTCTGATACCAGTTGTTAGAGAATAAGAGATAAAATATGCGGAATAATCCCTTACAGAATCACAAAAGTAGAAACTAATATGCAGAAAATATTACAGATCTGAAATAAAAGTGTAGAATAAATAACACAACACAGAGAGACAAGATTTAACGTGGTTCACCCAATTTGGGCTACGTCCACCAAGAATCACTTGCTCAGATTTTATTACAAGCCTCCACTCTCTCAATACAATACCCATATCCATTTAGAGCTATGCTCAACAAACTCTACAGAATTCACACTCAAATTCAAAACACATCTGTAATACATTTGCTTGTGTATCTATCATATGCATAACACCATATAAATAGACAACAGCTTAAGCAGTTTTACAAAACCGTGGGTATCAAAAAAATGGGGAAAAATAAAACTATCCCATAAACCTATGGGTAACTAAAGAGGTGGTTTTACAAAACAATGGGTATCGAAAAAAACATGGGCCCAAAAACAGCCCATAACGGTTACCCATTACCCATGGGTTAATAAACCACCCATGAAAATTTGCTTTGGGGGCTTCGCCCCCAAGCCCCCTTCCATCAGGGGGGCTTCACCCCCCCTGAACCCCCCTGACCCGCTCACCAGCGAGCGGGACCGCCGTAAAAATACCTGAGTGTAACACATAGAAGGTGTACCACACTCTAACATGAAAATAGGCTCCACAAACATAACAATTAATTGGAGGGGGATGATTTGAGGTCAAATGTGGTTGGGAGGGTGGATGAAAAAGTATGTGTTGATCTCAAGTACACGTAGACATTGATATTAGGTCATAATGGCAATTTTGTGGTGCAGGTAACGGAAATGGTGGGATTGTAGGCTATTAAGCAATCAAGGAATGAACATGCAAAGTATAAACTAATGACAGGGATGATAAAATTTAACTATGCTAAAATAGATAATGTTGGAAGAGATGTCCTTAATATGATGTAGATTTAGATGGCTGAATGGAGGTGGCTATTGATCAGAAGAATTGTGTTGGATATCATAGCATTGGCTCCAAGAATTATTTCGTGAGTGCAATTCTTCCAAAATCTGTCTGGTGATGGCTCTGGATGTCTTGATATGTGAAACAATGTTGGTTTTGATTGCATGCAGCTTTGATCTCTTTTCCTTGCTCTCAAAATGTGCCAACCCAAAAGAAAGGTTATTTAGGTGCATCTTGACTAGCATCAGTTTAGGGTGATCATCATAGGTTAAGGCAGGATTCCCTAGGTTTACTAAAATGGGAAGATATTTCTAATTTTTCGGGCCCAATTAGTTTATTCTCACGGATTAGAACGACAACTTCCCTTCTAATGAGCGGGAATGTGGTTAGAGAGATTTTAGGGATTGATTTTAAGGTTAGACCAAATCTTAGCTCATTAAGGCAAGTAAGACTTAGTTATTATTGGTTATGAAAACATGCCAAGAATAGATTTAGAGTGAGGGGGTTGGATGAGGTGTCTAGGTGAGGTGGTGTGGTAGAAATTATGGTAATTAGATATCAAATATTGTGAGGATACATATTAATTTAATTAAATTAATTAAATTAAAGGTGATGTGGGGTGGAAGGGGCCATGGTTAGATGAGTATGATTGAGTTGATTATTTGACAAAGGACCAAGGGGAGTGTGACCCAATTTTGGTTTCTACATTTTGCCCCTTTTACTTGTGTATCTTGTATTGGTAAGTGATGCTTACAAAAAAAATATGTAGTTGCCCCATGTGTGAGTGAAGGTGGTCTCCTTTAAACTAGGAACTGATGTGGTAGAAGACAGAATCGGTGAGTGATTTGATAGAAGGTGGATGTGATGAAGAAGAAGGTGGACACTGAGGGTAATTGGGTAAATATCCAATCAGAAAATATAGGTAACAGGCCAGAGTCAAAGCTAGCAACAGTCAAATGCTTGCACACATATAAACTATGGCACGGTACCAGGTTGAAGAACATCCAAACTCTACATTGTCTAAGGTCAATAGGTTTATCCAAACAAGGTTGAGGTGATTCCGGTATCCAAGGTATGGGATATGGTGTGGAAGAACTTCACAGGTTAGGTGCAGGAATGCTTAGGTATGTTCCAGTACACCAAAGGTTGGGTCAAAATAAACGACATGGAAATAGGCAAGGTAAGGTCATTAGGTCAAACAACATGGGTAATAGTGTCTCAAGGTATAACGAGCACATAAGTTCATAGGTTTTTAGCAATATTTTGGGTCTAGGTAGCAAGGTCATGGCATAGGTATAGGTAATGTAGGCTTGGAGGTAGGTTGTAATAAGAGTGGGTAAGGCCAAATGGTGGTTGGGTTGGTTAAGTTGGGCCAGAAATGGGGAAATGGTAGTTGACAAGATCATAACAGGTAACCGATGCCAGTCATACGGAACCATTGATGGTCTAGGTAAACAGACCATGGTTTTTGCAGGCACACGACCGATGTCGGTCTAGGTATAATCGACTATGGTGTTCTAGGGCACAGGATCGATGTCGGTTTAGGTATAACTGATGTCAATTAGGTCTACGTGGGTATATAAAAAGAAAAAATCCGTATAATACGGGTTCATTTGTATGTTTTGGATTTTTTGTAAACTATAGAGCACTGAATGAGTTGTGCTTTATCAGGAGGAAAGGATGAGGGATGATATCCTTCTTAGGTAGAGAGATTTGGTTGGTTAGAAGAGCCAAGTTGATGGGTCCATGAGCACACGGGGATCGATTGTCCAAAATAGCCCTAGGGTGGGTGGGTGAGATAAATAGTGGGAAAAGAAGATGTTGTTGATTAAAAACATTACATAACATGGGTAAGAGGTTTAAATAGGTACGGTTTGAGCGATAGTGGGTGAGGGTTGGGATGGGTAGATAGAATATGTGATAAGAACGTAAGTTGTAAGGGGAAAAAGAGGGAGGGTAATAGGTGTAGGTGAGGTGTTAAGAATGATTGTGGGTATTATTAAGGTGTATTAATGTAATGTTTTATTAGATGTAGGTGAGAGATCCGTTACGGATGTGAGATAGGGTGCCACCCATGCTTGTGACAGTTCAAGGAGGTACGATAGAGTAGGATTAGCGGCATGTTGTAAAAAGAGGTTAGCCTGATTGGGGTCAGACACTACCGGCATGTAGTTCGGTAGCCAATTTTGATGGTTGCCCTCATCGACAAATGAGATTTGGTGACCAACACATTCCATCTACCAACAAGTGAGATCACAGTCACCATGGAGGATGTGTACAAGATCCTACTGTTACCGATATTGGGGATGCAGGTATATTCAATCTCCTCAGAAGTATTTGACGAGTTGATGCTGACAGTATTTGGCGAGGGGTTGGCGGAGTTGAGGTTCCACAGTGCTACCCTGAGTTACAGAGAGATGCACCAGGTCCATCCAAAGGAGACTAGGGTTGTTGTGTTTTTGATGGAGGTCGTATGCTGTTTTGCACTACCAGATGCAGAGGGTGGGAGATTCCCATGATCATTAATGGGGGTCGTGCATGATATGGTGATAGACCATACCCATTTTACATGGGTGCAAACATTTGTGGTGTAGCTACTATTGATGGTGAATCATAGCACCCATAATTGTCTGCAACTCGATGGGTTGAGACTCTCAGTGTGACTGTATAACATGGAGCTTTTCCCAAGTGTGGGACCTTGCGAAATCATAAAATCTCTCTAGATGAAGGCCAGTTCCTATTCCTTTGTTCAGATGCACGCGTAAAAAAATGGAGGGTTTACTCAAAACCTAAACTAACTTTCCAAGGAGACAGGGTAAGAAGATGCATAAAATAAAACCTAAACTACAAAGGTGATGCACCGAGGAATGAAGAACACCTGTCTTGCCAATAAACACAAACCATTAAAATGCAATGCAATATCATGCACATATAACTAGATTTGCAGTGAAAGATCAAGAGGATGAAAATGAATAGAGAGAGGGTTGAGAATCATCCAAAGACATGCATTATTTGCTCCAAAGATTGACACAATACACTACAAAGTGCCAAGAGGCAAAATTGCATTACAGTTTTAGATGGGAGGTTTGAACTCCACAAGTTCACCTGCCAAAGAGAAGAAGGGAGGGGCAAAAAAAGAATGTCCAACCTTTAGAAAAAATCCCATCCTTACAATTTATAGGAATAATGAGAGAGGGAAGAGAGAGGAAATCCAAATCTACCCCAACCACCTCTAGGTTACATTTAATTTATCTCATTATGGCGGTAGGTGAGAACCCTATCAAATCCAAAAAGTGGTGAAATGTATTTTTAATTTTTAAGAAATTGTTCTCACCCATTTAAAGATATCCAAACGTAGTTGGATAGAGGACCTCGTAATATCTCCAAAAATTCCAACCTTGCGTGAATCTGAGCTCCCTGTGAAAAGTTATGGCCATTTGAATATCTGGGTCAGGGTTTGCTTCCTGTCAACGCTCAAAATATTGTGCCTCCTAAAGATGTGCCCCAGTGCATCCATCCTTATGTCGACATACTCTTATTTGTGCCAAGGAACTAATTTCTTCATGTAGACACCTTATTTCATGCGCCCTTCTACCTGTGCCTTGGCGCGAAATTTTTTGTGTCGAAACTTTTCTACCTGCGCCAGGGTGCATCCATGTTCATGTCGACACTCTTTGACGTGCACCTTCTACCTGCACCTTGGTGCGAACTTTTTCATGTCGACACTTTTCTACCTGTGTCAGGGTGCTTCCATGTTCATGTCAACACTCTTTGATGTGTGCCTTCTACCTGTGCCTTGGCGAGAACTTTTTCATGTCGACACTTTTCTACCTGCGCTAGGGCGCATCCATGTTCATGTCGACACTCTTTGACATGTGCCTTATACCTGCTCCTTGGCATGAAATTTTTCATGTCGACACTTTTCTACCTACACCAGGGTGCATCCATGTTCATGTCGACACTCTTTGACGTGTGCCTTCTACCTACGCCTTGGCGCGAACTTTTTCGTGTCGACACTTTTCTACCTGCACCAGGGCACATCCATGTTCATGTCGACACTCTTTGATGTGCACCTTCTACATGCGCCTAGGCACGAAATTTTTTGTGTTGACACTTTTCTACCTACGCCAGGGCGCATCCATGTTCATGTCGACACTCTTTGACGTGCGCCTTCTACCTGTGCCTTAGGCTGTTGGTGACGCAATAAGTATCAGACTCTGAGTTTCTTTGATTTCCATATTCTTCTGCTTGTCTATATCTACCCGGGGGGGAGATATTGACAACAATTTTGTAACTCAACAGGATCACCTGCCTACTAGGTAGAAGATAAGTGGCCTTTTAGCAATCCATTGGGCATGGAGTGATAAGCAATAACTTGAAACCATCATGATATCGAATCCCGAGCCTGATACTGCAACTCCTTTTCTGAGAGCATGCTAAATAGTAGAAAATCAACTTGAGAGCAACAAAACTTATGCCGAAGCACTTATGGAAATCGAAACCTAACTATAACAAGACAATGTGCATACGTACTTAGGGGAATTCGAAATCTAGGCTAATATTTACAAGGGTAAACCTTTTCCTTTTAGTAGCAATGTTTAAGATAGATTCCGTTAACTGGAATTGGGAGTTCTTCACCATCCAATGTAGACAATTGGAAGGCATTACTACTTTTACATCCCCTGACCATGTAGGGGCCACTCGAAATGGCATTAAACTTGGAATTCTTTCCTGGTTTTGCCCGATCTGCATCCCATTTTAGAACTAGGTCCCCTTCTTGGAAGGTCCTTGCTCTTGCCTTCTTATCAAACCATATTTTTACTAAGGCCTGATCTCTCTCAATCATCTGGACTGCATGCTCTTTGATTTTTTCCAATTCCACCAACTCTGCATATCTAGCCTCCATTGGTTCGAACTCAGCCAACTCCAACTGCTTCATGAGCTCCAATGCAGGCAGTTCTAATGATATGGGCAATACTGCCTCTTTCCCATAGACCAATTTGTAGGGAGAACTACCTGTAGACCTCTTTGGCATTATCCTATCAGCCCATAATGCTGATTTTAGCTTGGTATGCCATGTCCTTTGGTTTTCATCCAGAGTCCTTATGATGATCCTTAACAAATTCTTGTTCGTGTACTCTACTTATCTATTGCCCTGCAGGTAATAATTTGAAGAGGTGCTCAAATAGATTCCATTCTTGACAGCCTATTCTGTAATCTTGGAACCTATGAATGCCAATGCATTATTTGATATGATAGTGGCTGGCACACCAAACCTGGTCACTATTCCTTCATAAAAGTCTAGTATGTTAGACTCATTTGCCTCTTTGAGCACTACTACTTCGGTCCACTTGGTGAAATAGTCCGTTGCCGTGAGAATCCACTTGTGGCCTTGGCTTGAGTTTGGGTTGATGACCCTGACAAAGTCCAATCCCCATTGCATAAATGGTTGGTCAACAAAAATCAGGTGCAATGGAAGTGCTGCTAGTCTTTCTTTGCCTGTGAAAAGTGCACATTTCTTGCACTTTCTTATCCATGTATAGCAGTCACTGAACACTGTGGGCCAATAATACCTTGCCTTCATTATCTTTAGAGCTTTTACTCGTGGGGTGAAATTTCCTCCGAAATATCCATCATGAAAATCTTGTAACACCCTCTCAATTTGACCTATCCCAATGCACCTCAATAGAACTCCATTGATGTCTTTTTTTAAAAAAACACCATCAACAAGAACATATGGAATGGCTTGTAATCTGAAGTATCTCCTCTTTGATTTTCTCATTTCTGGAGGGCATAGGCCTATTTGTAGGAAGTGTATCATATTCTGAGTCCAAAAAGGAGCGGGCATGTCATCATCTTCCTGTTCTTAACCATCCTGTAGTACCAAGACAGTCTCTTTTTCATCACCTACTTTAACTTGCCAAATCAAAGCTAGCTATTCACATAGTCCTTTTCGACATACTAGTTTTGTGACCTTGATCTTGATGTCATATTCCATGACACGGGTTATCCATCCTACACGTTTCTCGTTCAAATCCTTGTTTAGAAGGAAGTCCTTGACTCCCACATGAGAGACCAACAATTGGATCTTGTTGTTTAAGACTAGGTGCTTGAATTTATTTAAGCTCCTGATCACTGTGAGGACATGCTTTTCAATGAAAGAGTACCTATTTTCGTATTCCTCCAAGCCTTGATTGAAGAAAGCAACTGGTTGTTCTAATCCTTCTTTGTTTTGCTGTACCAGGATTGCAGAAATTGTGTCTCCACCACCAAAGGCATATAACATGAAATCCTTGGAGAAGTATGGATTGACAAGAGTCGGAGCTTGAGATATAGCCTCTTTTATTGCCTCAAAACTTTCCTTGCCTTCAGATGTCCACTTAAATGTCATGCTCTTTTTCAACATCAACGTTATTGGCTTTAAGAGAGCTATAAAGTTTGGAACAAACCTGCAGATGAAATTGATCCTCCCCAAGAAGCTTTGAAGAGCCTTCTTGTGACTTGGCAATGGAAACACTCGAATTGCTTCAACTCTTTCTGGGTCAATCATCAACCCCTCCTTTGAAACAATATGGCCTAAAAATTTTCCCTCGTGAGCCAAGAATATGCATTTTTTGGGATTTAATGATACCCCAAATATTCTACACCTTTTAAATACCTGCCTCAAATGAAAGAGGTGATCCGCTACATTTTTGGAGAATACAGTAATGTCATCAAGATATATCAGAACTATTTTATTGATCAACCCCTTGAATGCCATATCCATTTCCCTTTGGAAAGTGGCTCCAGCATTTGATAGCCCAAATGGCATCTTCTTGTAGGCATAGGTGCCTCATTTGGTTGTGAAAACCGTCTTGAACTGGTCATCTTCTTTCACCATTACCTGATTATACCCTGAGTAGTCATCTAGGAGAGAGAATCTCTCCGAACCAGATACCACTTGCAATATTTGTTCCATTGAAGGAAGTGGGTAATGGTCTTTGAGAGATGCCCTGTTGAGGTCTCAGAAGTCTACACACAACCTGATTTCTCCGCTCTTCTTCCTAACCGGAACCAAGTTTGTAACCCAGCTTGAGTGCTTGATCAGGAATATAATTCTTGCCTCTATTAGCTTGTTTAACTCTTTCTTCATTAGAGGCTCAATGTGAGGGTTGACTGGTCTCTGCTTCTTTCTGATGGGTTTAGCATCTGGATAAAATTCTATGGTATGTTGTGCCAACTTTGGATTGAATCCTCTCAAGTCTTCATAGCTCCAAGCGAAGACATCTCGAAATTCATGGCAAAGCTTTATGAAATCTGATTTCTCCTTCTCAGTGGCCACTTTGCCAATTTGAAGTGTTTTTCCTTCCCCAACTAGAATTGGCTCTGAATCTTCTCTCTTGACCTGTATGTTATCCTTTTCCTTACGGAACTGGTCGTTAGGGTTGAAGATAGATTCCAATGTTACTAAACCCTTGGGAAGCTTGTTTTTCCACAGCTGCACTACTTGATCCCCATACTGCTGTTGTAATCTGTCTTGATTCCTAGCTGAGAATTCAGCCTCTTCTAGTAAGAAATTGATGATCTGTTGATCGTTCTCAAACACCTGCCAGCTTGTGTTATTATCTGGAACTGTTGGCATCACAATCACATGGATACGTGGTTTTGTTTTTTCCCTTTTGATGTTGTCAACCACATCGAATGTTGCTCCAACTGCTACGAGCCTATCCGTTGCTTCATTTTTCTTCCTGGGTATGGACACGATATTGAAAGTTTCGAAATCCTCAACGAGGTCCCAGACCCTGTTCTTGTAGTTCTTCAGTAGTTCATTCTTTGTAGCATGTTGTCCCCTAACTTGATTGACGATTAGCTCACTATCTCCAAACACCTGCAAGTTCTTTATGCCATTTTTCCTGGCCCAATGAAGTCCATGAATCAAGGCCTCATATTCAGCTATGTTGTTTAAACAGGAAAATTGGAAACAGAAAGCTGAATAATATTTGATGCCTTGAGGTGAAACAAGCATAGCTCCTCCTCCTGCACCTTGCCTACTCCTTGATCCAGCTTACCAGCTTACCAAGTTGAATAAGACAGTTTTCAGCCCTAGTGGCAATGTTATAAGCAGCAGGTAAGGTTGTGCCTCCCATAGATTGAATTAACATAGAAATATCAGAATTCAAAGCCTTAAGATAGTATAGAAAAGCACCTTCAGTTGTTGGCCTAACGACCACTAGAATTCTATCCCAAGACCTTTGAAATCTAAAGTTGAAGTTAGTCAATTGCTCGTTGGGAGCTCTCTTCATAGTTGTCAATTGTTCTAGTAGAGACAAATTGTCTCCTTTTTCTCCAAACTTCTCATGGAGAACTATGCATAGCTGATTTCAATTTTGGATAGAACCAACTCCAAGGCTCCTAAACCATTGCAATGCCTTCCCTTTGAATGAAGATGCCAGCAATTTGATAGTAAAATCCATTTCATTTATCTCATGGATTGCACAAATGTTAGCAATGTCTTTGACATGATCACCAGGAGTGGAATGATTTTCTCTAGTGAAAAATGGAATGTTCTTCAATGCTGCAATTGGAACTGGATTCTATGCATTGAGGGCAAGTGGGCTGCTGCCAGTGAAATTGACAAAGGGATTTGGTGGTAGATGTGCCATTATGATTGGCCTAAGAACTCTGGTTGATGCGAGAAAAGGTCTACCAGGTGGAGGTGTAGACAAAGTCTGGTTAGGTGGAGATGGTGATCTTTGTGGTCCTCTTCCTCTCCTTCCTCTTCCTGGTGATAGCTGCAAGTGAACAAATAGCCCCTCTTCTCAAGTATCAGACCTGGTTCAAATTCTTCTCATGTACCTGGGCAACCTATTGCTGCTATACCACTGAATTCTACCCCCTTTGGAGTCGCTAGATGTGTTAGATAAGTGAGCCTCAAAAGACTAGATTCTGCCAAGTTACACACCAAATCGGACAATATTAAAAAAATAGATTTTAAAACTTTGAAGGACCCGAGAAGATATAGTACTTTAATTCGGTTATCAGGTATTTGTTGTGTAGTTATTAATCCCTAAAAGGGTACAGGCAAAACTTAGGTCACGTAAGGCAACTTAAAAAACCTGAAATATAGCGTTTCAGAACTTGGGACAAGCTCAACATCTGGGAAAACCTGAAATACTAAAAAGTACCATGAAATTTTTAATGTCAAAATATCAAAAAACTAAGAATACCCTTCTGAATATTATCCCCCGATCTATCAACTGGTGAAATTTTGACTTGTTTTGAGCAAGTTAAGCCCTTGAAAATTGATTTCAAAGTTCAGCCTGGGAAGGTAAAAAAAATGAAATTGTAAAACCTGCAATTTCTAAGCCCAAATTTCTTGAAAATTCCTTCAAATCCTATGGAATGACCTCTTGGTCCCACCTGGCATGAAAAAAATGTTGATGGCGAATCACAGCACCCTTGAATGTCTACAACTTGACTATTGATGGTGAATCACAGCACCCCTGAATTGTCTGTAACTCGATGGGTTGAGAATCTCATTGCGATTGCATAACATGGAGCTTTTCCCAAGTGTGGGACCTTGTGAAATCGGGAAAGCTCTCAAGATGAAGGCCGGTTCCTATTCCTCTGTTCCGATGCACACATAAAAAAATGTAGAGGGTTTACTAAAAAACCTAATACTAACTTGCTAAGGAGACAGGGTAAGAAGATGCATAAAAATAAAACCTAAACTAACAAAGGTGATGCGCCGAGGAATTAAGAACACCTATCTTGCCAATACACACAAACCATTAAAATGCAATGCAAGATCATGCACAAATAACAAAAATTGTTGTGAAATATTAGGAGTATGCAAATAAACACAGAGAGGGTTGAGAATCATCCATAGACATGCATTATCTACTCCAAATATTGATACAATACACTATAAAATGCCAAGAGGCAAAGTTGCATTACAGTTTTAAATGGGAGGTTTGAACTCCACAAACTCACCTAGCTAAAGAGAAGAAGGGAGGGGACAAAACAAGAATGTCCAACCTTCAGAAAGAATCCCCTCCTTATAATTTATAGGAAGAATGAGAGAGGGAAGAGAGAGGAAATCCAAATCTACCCCAACCACCTCTAGGTTACATTTAAATCATCTCATTATGGTGGTAGGTGAGAACCCCAGCAAACCCAAAAAGTGGTGAACTGCATTTTGAATTTTAAAGAATTTTTTCCCACCCAATTAAATATATCTAGTCATAGTTAGATAGAGGACCTTGTAAGATTTCTAAAAAGTCCAACGTTGCGTGAATCTGAGCTCCCTGTGAAAAGTTATGGCCATTTGAATATTTGGGTCAGGGTCCACTTCCTGTCAGCGCTCAAAATATTGTACCTCCTGAAGATGCGCCCCAGCGCATCCATCCTTATGTCGACATACTCTTATTTGTGCCAAGGCACAAATTTCTTCATGTCAACACCTTATGTCGTGCACCCTTCTACCTGCGCCCGGGCGCGAACCTTTTCGTGTCAAAACTTTTCTACCTGCACTAGGGTGCATCCATCTTCATGTCGACACTCTTTGACGTGCGCCTTCTACCTATGCCTTGGCACGAAATTTTTCATGTTGAAACTTTTCTACCTACACCAGGGTGCATCCATGTTCATGTTGACACTCTTTGACGTGTGCCTTCTACCTGCGCCTTGGCGCGAACTTTTTCGTGTCGACACTTTTCTACCTGCGCTAGGGTGCATCCATTTTCATGTCGACACTCTTTGACGTGCGCCTTATACTTGTGCCTTGGCGTGAAATTTTTCATGTCGACACTTTTCTACCTGTGCCAGGGTGCATCCATGTTCATGTCGACACTCTTTGACATGCGCCTTCTAACTATGCCTTGTCGCGAACTTTTTCGTGTCGACAATTTTCAAAAAGTCCAACTTTGCGTGAATCTGAGCTCCCTGTGAAAAGTTATGGCCATTTGAATATCTGGGTCAGGGTCTGCTTCCTATCAACGCTCAAAATATTGTGCCTCCTGAGGATGCGCCCCGGAGAATCCATCCTTATGTCGACATACTCTTATTTGTGCCAAGGCACAAATTTCTTCATGTCGACACCTTATGTCGTGTGCCCTTCTACCTGCGCCTTGGCGTAAACTTTTTCGTGTCGACACTTTTCTACCTGTGTCAGGGCACATCCATGTTCATGTCGACACTTTTTGACGTGCACCTTCTACCTACACCTTGATGTGGACTTTTTTCATGTCGACACTTTTCTACCTATGCCAGGGCGCATCCATGTTCATGTCGACACTCTTTGACATGTGCCTTCTACCTGCGCCTTGGCGTGAAATTTTTTGTGTCGACACTTTTCTACCTGCGCCAGGGTTGCAATCCATGTTCATGTCAACACTCTTTGACGTGCGCCTTCTACCTCCACCTTGGCAGGAACTTTTTTGTGTCGACACTTTTCTACCAGCGCCAGGGCGTATCCATGTTCATGTCGACACTTTTTGACGTGCACCTTCTATCTATGCCTAGGCGTGAACTTTTTCATGTCGTCACCTTTCTACATGCACCAGGGCGCCTCCATGTTCATGTCGACACTCTTTTACATGTGCCTTCTACCTGCGCCTTGGGCTGTTGGTGAACGCAATAAATATCGGTCTCCTGAGTTTCTTTGATATCCATATTCTTCTGCTTGTCTATATCTACCCGGGGGGGAGATATTTACAACAGCTACACAAGGAGTTATGGGCATATGGGCAACTATGAAGGTTTATCTTGTGTTGTACTTTCATACTTCATTGTTGGGAATATGAGCACATTGTGTGTGTGCCCCCAATTTGTATGCCCAGGGCTAACGCATTCGAGCCAAGTTTGGTTCGGGTGGGTTACAGGCGATGGGTGCCTATTATTGGAAAGTGTCAAGTGACCAGGGCGACTCATGATGTCACCAACTATAGGTGTTTATGGGAGGGTTTGTCCAGTGTGGACATCATTTGGAGACTGTATGTGGGTTTTACCTCATATAGATAGATGGCCATTGAGTTATATGGATTACAACTACTTAGATGGATAGAGGGGCATCGTGTAGGAGAGCATGAGATGATACCCGTGGATAGGGTTAGATTACAGTTCAGGTTGCTTGATGATATACCGCCACCTTTCCCACAGTACAGGAGGGATGACGTGTAGAGGCCTCTACCTCTACCACAAATGAAAGTGTCGACAAGGTAGGAGGAACAGGTGAGAGACTGAAAAATTGATGATGTCGGGGTTACCGATAGATACAGACAGTGGTGGGCTGCACACTTATGAGTAGTATCATTGAGGCTGGGGAAATCAAATTTAGCCACCATCACATTGTAGAGGGATGCCCTACAGGGGCAAGGGGTGACCCTAATTACACAGTTGGGTATGGTTCAGGGGTAGCTGACAGGTTTAGAGGCATAGGTTTCCATGTTGTAGGCATATGTGGCCACTCTACAGGCTCATGTCGCATAGGGACAGGTACCCACACAGGGTGGAGATGGAGATGGGGTATAGGTGGCCACCCTACAAGGGTAGATTATGAGTTTGTAAGGCCAATTGGCCACTGCACATGCAAAAGTTGTGGCCCTTCAGGCCCAGATACAGGTAAGAGTGGGACAAGGTCCCTCAAGACAGTCACAGGCACAGGGACAAGGTCCCTCTTTACAAGTATCAGCGGGATAGGGTCCTGAGAGATAGGTGTAGGGGTCGAGGCCGATGGCACAACCATAGATAGTACCAGTAGGCCAGTTAAGATATGCCTTAGGTGAGTTGTAGTATTATCATGATACATTGATGGTCATAGGGATAGATTTTCTATCCTATGGGGAGTATAGAGCACAGCAGGCCTCGAGTGAGAGGACAAGGTCGCACACCCACAATGTAGAGAGCAGAGGGGACCATCAAACCCCAAGACAGGGTTAGGGTGAGGCTACCAGTTCACAGAGGCCAGCCCCATGTGAGGTACCAGTAAAGCTCTAGCTAGGGCTGATGATGGGTAATGAGATGCTAGCTCAACGTCAGATGAGGTTAGTGGAGGAGGAGGAGACAAGTGAGACAGATATGGAGGATATCTAGTAGGGTGATGTCTGATAGCCATATATACCTCTTGTTTTGTATAGTTGTGTATTTTTTATATATATCGTTCTGTGTTCCGAAGAGAGTGAGGAAGTACATGAGAGTTTTTAAAAGTTTTGAAGATATATCGTCCTGTGTGCCAAATATGGTGATGATGTACATGATATTTTTTGATATTTTTGATGATATACCAACCTGTGAGATGAATATGGTGAGGATGTACATGAGATTTTTGATGATATACCGGTCTATGTGTCGAAGATGGTGAGGTTTTATCTGAGAGATTTGAGATGATTGTGATTATTATTGGAATATATGTTCACATATATTTTTATACATACTTTCTGATTTATAGATGATGGTGTTTATAATATGAATGGTGTACATGTTTTAATTTTCATTGTTGTGTGTGTGTGTGTGTGTGTGTGTGTGTGGAAATTAGGTGGATTAGGGATGCTAGAGTCAAGGTCGTGTAGGCATGGTGGAGTCAAGTCAGTTCAGGCATGATGGAGTCAGGTCATAGGCATGGATTGAGTAAGGTTTCCCTTGGCATGATTGAGTTTAGGTTGTAGCTATTGTTGAGTTAGGTTGGTTTAGGCATGGTTGAGTTTCTAATTCATAAATTTGTGCAATTAATGATGATGTGGATCATGTTAAGATGATTTGTAAGAAAATGTATGATAATGAAAAAGAAATGGTAGAAAAGATGAAATGAATGTATGATTGATGATGGTAAATATGTTAATCAATTGTTTTTTGTGTGGTTTAATTTCCAATGATTGATATAAAAGGAAACTAACTAGGGGTAGAATGTGAATAGGAAAGGGGCCGAGGGAATTTGTTAAGGTAGAGAGTGGTCGAGCTAACCTCTAAGGGCCCCATGCCCTTGGATTGATGCCTACATAGTCCCGGAAAAAAGGGACCTCATGATGATGTATTTCACCCATAAGCTCAGGAATATTATGATGAAATAGCAGAATGGGTTGATAGGTGTGAGGCATGGGTGATTTAGGTCATAACCATGATTGAGTTTAGATTGTAGGCATGGTTGAGTTATTTTTAAGCACAGGTGTTGAGGGTTTGGTCCTGTATAGGATAATCAATAAGTAATGAGGAAGGTGAACGGTAAGAGATGGTAAAATAGCTACTTAATTGATAAGAATCCGAATGAGTCTACAATACCCCAGATGGGCTTATCAACGTAAGACCTTACAGGCCTTGCATAATGGACTATTTTAGGGGTGAAGAAAAGTCACATGATCATGAAATGTCACATTTGCGGCAAGTCCCTTGACTAAATAGTAATTTAGGTGAAAAAGGCAAGGGGGTGAGAATGGGAGGTTTAGCATAACTTAGTGTATGACAACATGTATTTTAGAACAAGAAACCTAGGAATCCAAAATAGGCAAGATGACAAAAATTGCATCTTTTTCCTCTTTTTTTTAATAGACTAATTGATGCGGGAAGTCTATATGGGATGGTTATATTATATCCTTGAGGTTTTTGTGAATTTGATCGATGCGGGAAGCTTATAAATAGTTATTATATTCTTATAATGATTTCCTATAGTTTTCCTTCAAGGGAGTAGTCTATTGATAGTGGTAGAATATAAAGAAGAGATGTCCCTTTTGAGGGAGTCATCTTTTGATAGAAGTTTGACTCAAGGAGTTGTATCCCTTTTCTTAGATGTTTAAGTCATGGACAATACTATAGAGGACGATTAGGTTCTTGTTTTAGAAGACAAGATCGTAGTACATGGATTAATTGTGGAGGTGGTTTTGAGTGATGAACGACCATGGGATTCCATCTTGAAGAAGATGAAAAGTATCCATGAGATTTATGATATGACCAGAGCCGTGGTACACATATTGAAGACAAGGCTAAAAGGTGACGGGAAATAACATGATTCTTGTTTAGTTGTGGATCCTCAAAATGGGTAATTATGGAAGGTGAAAAAAACTCAAGGGATGAGTGACCAATTGACAGAAAGTGATATAGGAATTGATATCAAAATTAAACCGGTCAAAGATACAAGGCATTAAGGGGCTCAGGTTAGGGTTTACCTTCGAATGAAGACAAACGATAAGCACCTAATCCATAGGCATGGGTAATGATATAGGGTCCAAGCTAATTAGGAGAAAGTTTTCCCCATTTACTTTTCTCCTCTTTGGTTACATGTTGATTTTCCTTCATGACAAGATCACCGACCTAAAAGGTTCTTTCATGAACACATTTTTCATAGGCACGTTTGATACGTTGTTGGTAAGATTTGGATATATTCAATAGCATTGAGACGATTTTTATCTAATAATTCAAGTTGCGCCAAATGATCCTTGAGAAATTCCTCGTCGTTGAGCATATCTTGTAGCGAGATGTGAAGAGATGAAATCTAGACTTCAAGAGGTAAGACAACGTCAGTATCGTAGACCATAGAAAATGGGTTGCCAGGAATCGAAGTGTTCATACCAGTGTGGTAAGTGCATAGGGTGAAAGGAATGTGTGTATTCCAATCCTTACCAGTATCATTGACTACCTACATAAGAATTTTGTTCAAGGTTTTATTGGTTGGTTCATCTTGACCATTATTTTGTGACTAATAGGGTGATGAGAAACTGAGTTAGAGTCCAAAATCATCTCATATTTTGCATAGGGTTTAGTTTTTGATTTGATTTCCATTATCCGTGATAATGTGCTGAGGGACACAAAAGTGACAGATGATGTGATGGTTTATAAATTCACGTATTTTCTCATCTTTGGTGGAAAGGAGGGGAATGGTTTCTACTCATTTAGTGTAATATTCAGGAAAGGTTATGATCCATTGGTGGTGTTGTGAAGAATGGGGGTTGATCTCACTGGAAAAGATCCAAACCCCATTGAGAAAAAGGCCAAAGGTCTCACATGACTTGTAAGGAATGACTAGGGATGTGGTGGGGATTAGTATGTTGGTGGCATTTCACATAGTGTTTGACATAATCACAACTGTCACAGTTAAGGATTGTCCAATAATAGCCTAGGTGAAGAATGTGCTTTGGGAGAGCCAAACTGCTAAAGTGACCTCTTCAAATGCCATCGTGGACTTCCTTAATGGTGTAAGGAATTTTAGAACTTGTAAGGCATCACAAGAGAATGTTGTCGAAACCGCGTTCGTAAAAAAATCATCCATGATGAGATAACAGGAGACACTTTTAAGAAAGGCATGTTGTCCATTACGAGTGAGATCAGCAGGTAAAATGGAAAGGAAAAGATATTTTTTATATTGCTTATACTAAAGGTCACTTGGGTTAGGACCAGTGGTTCTGATAGAGTAGAATTCATGAGGAAAATAAGAGGGTGATTATAGTCTTTTTATTGTGTCAAAGATTTCAAAGTCAACGGGTGAAGTAGGTATTGAGAATCCAATCAAGCCATGGAATCTGAAAATTTATTGGTAGAACGTGGGGTGGTTTGAAGTGTGTAACAGTCAAAGGTGGTAAAAAGTATGTCCACGTGATGCTTATACTTTTGAAGTATCTCATTACAACACTGCTATATACCATTGACCTACTTTATGACCAACTGAGAATCACCGAAGATGTTGATTGATTTAACATCTAAGGCATAAGCATCCTAGAGACCCAATATGAGTGCTTCTTATTCAACAATATTGTTTGTACAATCAAAATTGAGTTTGAAATAAAAAGGCTTAGGTTCACTATCAAGTATAATGAGGATACCACTAGCCGCACCCCCATACTGACACTTGGAGCCATCGAAGAAGAGTTTCATTTGGTTAGTAGGTTCGTCCAGTGAAAGGGTAGCTATAGACTCGTCTGGAAAGTCAAAGGTAGAGGGTTGATTCCCAAAAATAGGTGCATCAGCTAATTGGTCGGCGATATCCTGGCTCTTGATGGAATTTTTATGGATGAATTCGAGGTCGAGGTTAGCTAGAAGAATAATCCAACATGTGGCACATTGATTTTTATAAGGTTTTTCATATATATAGTGTAATGGGTCAGTATTAGTAATGACGAAGGATTTTTTGTTGAGTAGGTAAGAGCGGAGTTTGGTGGTAATGAAAACTAAGGCTAGGGAAAGTTTTTTTTCATGGGTATATCTAGTTTTATATTCAAGAAGGGTACAACTTATGTAATAAATTGTTTTCTCTCAGTGTTGGTCGTCACGATGAGTGAGCATGGCACCTAGAGAATGGTCAGTGGCAGAAATATATAGGTAGAACAGTTGGTCATCCTTAGGAGGAATGAGCAATGGTGGTTGAAGTAGGTATTGTTTCAAGGCTTCGAAGGCTTTATGGCATTCATCATCCCATTTGAATGAAACATATTTCTTGAGAAGATGATGAAATGGATGACAACAGTCGGAAAGCTGCGAGATAAAACAATGAATTGATTACAACTTTCCTTGTAGGCTATGAAGTTGATGGAGATTTGTGGGTGTTGGTATTTCAAGAATAACCTTGAATTTAGCAAGATCCCGTTTTATGCCATGTAAATAAACGATGAAACCTAGGAGTTTTCTTGAAAGTACCACAAAGATGCACTTCTTTGGTTGAATAAGGACACAATACTTGATGAGGCGGTCAAAGATAACTTTAAGAATGGGCAGGTGCTCAGTTCGATGCTTGGATTTGGAAAGCAGATGTTATGGAAGATGTAAGTCATGGCTCATTGATATGTAGCACCAGTGTTTTTTAGGCCAAATGACATGACTCGAAAGAAAAAATTCCCCCAAGAGATGATGAACGAAGTCTTGTGTTGATCCTCTAGGGCTAGTAATATTTGATTGTAGCCAGAGAAACCATCCATGAGTTATATCATTTCATGGCCAGCTGTGAGATAAACTAGTTGGTCAATGCCTAGTAGTGGGAAATCATCTTTAGGACAGGCAAGGTTGAAGTCATGGAAATCTGTGCAAATGCGGAGTCCCCTTCAAGAATGATGTTAGAAATATATTGGGGATAATCAATGGGTAGAATGAAGGAAATTGAGAGAAGGCCCTGAATCTCCTTCTTTGACCAAAAGATCAATGCAAGGATGCATTTTGGTCACTTTTGTTTGATGGGTTTGGCATCAGAAATGGTTATGATATTGTGAACCACAATTTTTGGGTCAATACCAAGGCATATTAGCATAAGACCAGGAAAATGTGTTGCTATGGTCCTAGAGGAAAGAGGTAAAGGCTTCATGTTCTGTAGCGTCTAAGGATTGGCCGATCTTTAGAATGTGTGGGTCATCCTGAGTATTAATGTTGATTTCGATGGTCGATTCATTCAACATGGTTTGCATCTTAGAGGGTAACGACCGATGAATAATAAGAGGTCTTTTGCACCAAGGTAGGTGAGGATAGAATAATCTTCCTGACAATGAACAATGTTAATTAAAGGCGTATCTTCATCGATCTTATCAGGATACAAGGAATGGGAGAGAAGAGGGAGCCTCGCCATCACGTTTATAGGCTAGCGGTCCCAGGGAAATAGTGTTTATGAAAAAAAAGTTAGGAGGTATAGATTCAGGATCTATGGATTCCGTGGGTGCAAATGGTAATGTGGGTGACTGAGAGGGGAAAGATTTCTCTTCCTGGATAAGGTCGATACAAACCTTCTTAGAGGATGGAGCCGTCAAAACCAATGCCACTATGGTCATTGTGTTTACAAGAGGTAAAGGAGATGATAGTGTGGTGGCCTTGTTCATAAAAATTGAAGCCAAATCCCTTCCACGCGCACCGATGGAGGAAAGTGTGATCGAAATGGTGGTTAGTGAGGGAGTGTAGGTCGGATGAAAATTGTTGGGTTCCGGAATGGAGGTTCAGGTTTATAGGTGGCCATATCAATCCCCCATATGCTAGGTTGGTGCGAAGGTAGGGAGGGCCATAAGGTAAAATTTCACCATTGTGGATCTCATAACTGGGGTGTTGACGTAGATTCCCATACTCTTGTGGGGTGAGGAAGGTATCAATTTTGTATAGGCGGTATTCCCCCTAGAGTGAGGCATTGAAAAACACCTTCTAAGAGATTAGTAGTTGGTATGTGGGTAGTGGGTATGGATGGTTCACTAGAGTAAGGGGTGTCAGCTGTAGAGGCTACACCTGTAGTGGGGATAGCAAGGTTAGATACGGTAAAAGTAGTGGCAATTTTGGAGGATGGGCTCATGGGTGAAGGTGAAGTGGTTGTGGTGGTGGATGCCTTGACCAGTACAAACACAGCATTCAATTGATATAGCATGATACAGGTCTTGAAAGGTGAGGGGTTGGTAGGGATGGTGTAATTATGTCCCCTCATCTTCAAATTTGAGGCATCGAATGTAACGTCAAAGGGACACAACCCATAACACAGATCCAAGGTCGGCCAAGCAGAAATTTATACTGGAACTCCCCCTTATAGGACATAGAAAAGTTCTTAGGGATGGTGCGGGGACCTACGTGGACATGGAGAACAATGGTACCTAGGGTAGAGGTCTTGGCATCATTGAAGTAATGTAGCATAATAGGGTTACCATGCATGTAATTGGTAGGTATTTTCATTTGTTTGTACACATGGGAGGATATGTTGTTAATGCTAGCACCACCGTTGATCATAATGTGTCATATGCATATATTATCGATGAATACGGAGATGAAAAGAGTGGGGTCAGGGTCATCAGACTGCAAGGGAGTGATCTCTTCATCTAAATAGCTGATGGCTGCCATGTGGTGATTGGGTGGAGGTGTAGAGGAAGGTGAATATCTAGTGACAGAGGCTATGTGGTGAGGGGTAATGATGGAGGCCATAGCTGTGGGGTCATTTGGTAAGACTTCGATAGATTGAAGGACTTCCATGAGGGCTTGACAATGTGACTCTGAGGTTTGGATGAGGTCATATAAAGACATTTTGAGGTGGGATTGGTGTAGTTTTTTTAGCATTGTGCGATGTGTGACCCCGTCGGAAATGAGATATGTAGTACCTTAAATGATGACTTTGGGTGTGTGTAAGGATGGTATATTCGGTACAGGTTGATTGTCCACTTGATTTCTCCTTTCCCTTCTCTTTCTGAGAATGGGTGGCAATGTTGATCATTTTAATCTAAGGAGAGGTGGATGAAGAGGGTGTGTCATGGAAGGTATAGCAGCATGAGGGAAAAAACCCTAGTGAGGGATACAGTCCTTGTGAAATGAGTAGGGTCCATTGGTATTTTAGTGGTGGTTTGGCCAATTCTCTTATACGAACCATGTTAATTTCCAATCTTGGGGATGGATCAAAGAGTCATGGGGGTGGAGATCTTGGTCATTAAATAGGTGACGGGAGAACATCTGTGGAAATTGGTGAAGGTGAAATGGAGGCATCATCAATAAGATCATCATCGTCAAATTTTTCTTCAAGAGGACACAATTGGGCAAGAGCAGTTTTTCAAGCCTCACAATTCTCTACATCTTGTCCTGGCACATGATGGTAGGTGTAAATTTTTAGTTCGTCAAACCCTTTTGGTTTGGGTTTGAGTGGGTCATAAGGTCTAAGAGGTGGTAATGCAATGACAAAATTTTTTAGGAGATTGGTTATGATTTTGGCGTAGGACCCTACTAATGGATCAAAATGGGAGGTGAATGTTGGTTTGGGTACAAGTGCGGCTAAGTGTGGAGGAAGAGGATTTACAAGAGGGGGAGTAGGTTGGGTTGTGAGTTTGGTGTGTGGTGTGGTCTTAGGTGTTCTTCGTATCGACTTGGGTAGGAGAAATGTAGAACTAGTGATGGAAGGTTTGGTGGGTTTAACTACCTAATTGGAGGGTAGCGGATTTTTAGCTTTAGGTTACATCTTATTGGGGAAAGGTGATATGGGCATATGAGATGTGGAGGGAAAATCTAATGGTGGAAGGGGACGGGCTACCCATGAGGGTAATCAAGGTGTTGTGGAGGTAGGTGGTGTAGGTTGGGCATGAGGCATGAGTGAAAGAGAAGAAAATGTCATGGGTAGTGAAGCAGTTATGGACGGTAGTGGTGGTATAGGATTTTTTATTTTAGGGGCTGGTTTAAGTTTGGTGTTTGTTTTGGAAGATGTAGCTAAATCTAAATTTATGGGTGGTGTTGGTGCTCAAAATAATCTTGCCCCCAATTGTGCCTTTGAAAATTTATTAATTTACGGCCTCTATCATTTTCTCCTTTCCCGTGTTGTGCTTGGTCAGTTTTTATTGCTATTTTTAGTCAGGTCCTACGTCGTAGATCACTTACGGGTCCATGTTTGTCTCCTCATTTCTTTTTTCCTCTGTAAGGTTCTATATTTTGAGTCTCTTGTTCCCTTTTCATCAAGAAATTTGGGTTTCCCCATGTTTTCTGTTCTCCACAGTCAGGATTTGTCTTCCCTATCATTTCTTCCCTAAATAATTGAAGAAAAATCAATAGATGTATCTCTGAGAAACATATTTGGTCCTTGTAACATTTCTAAACCTTCTGTCCTTGTAAAAAATTTCATTTCCAGGCTCAAATGATCGTTTTTTATACATTTTACAGTTTGACTAGTGTTTCTCTCGGTCAAATTTACATCCTTACATATACAGGGGACGTGGCAACATTTTGGTTGGATGCATCTCGACTAAATACTTAGAAAATTCGTGGAAAGCCTTAACTCAAAATTTGTCCACATGGAGGCACGATGCCCATTTGAAGATTTAATTTTCATTTTGGCTCTGGAATAGCATCAGGAGGACACATGGAGGTTCAGTGGGATAGAGACACGTGGAGGAACCACACTTGTTCGGGGACCGGCCCCTTGAGTTTCATTTTGAAGAAGCACCGAGAGGACACATGGAGGCCTAGGCTCACTTTACATTTTTCTTATACTTTTCAAGGAAAAAGGAGACTACCTTGGAGCATGGCATGTGGCACCTTCCGCTAAGCTTCAAGCATTCAGAAACACTTTTCTGAAATAGGACACATGGTGAGCCCGCATTTTTTCAAGGTATCAAATTTTTGGGACCCCGCCTCAAGGTGCACCCCTGGTGATATGTGGCAGTTCGAAAAGTAAAAAAGGTGGGGGAGGTAAACCATCGAGGGAAATTTGGATTTTTTCCCCTTGGCATGAAAAGGATTAAAAAATTTGAAATGGCCTGCAAGCCTGATGAGGGACATAGTCAATGTTTGACCCAGTCAATGGCGGAAGTGTGGACTCTCAGGGGAAATTTGGAAAATTTTCCTTTTGAGAGAAAAGAGTCAAAAGTAAAAAGGGAACCATGGTTCCACTCCAACCACATTTAGACACGTGTCAGGCTCATTTCTTGAAGGCGGAGCTGTGAGGAAGATTTGGAAAAAAATTCTTTTTTCCAAAAGAGAGTAAAATGGTAGAATTTTGGTCGTGGTTCCCCTTAAATCATATATGGACATGTGTTAGGCTCGTTTCTTGAGGAAAGAGGTGCAGAGCAAAATGGAAATTTTTTCCATTTTTTCCAAAAGGTTGTGAAAATTCAAAAGAAGGCCCTGGGTTTGTTTCTAAGTTTGAATCTTCCAAGTGGACTGCCCAAATTCAAAGTAGAGATCAATGAAAGCTGAAAGTCTAAAATCTAATTCTTTTCCCCCCATTTTTCTGAAACATGTCTAGAAGTGTGAGTCTCCATGATTTCTTGGCCTTTTTTACACGAAAAATAGAGAGAGGGGTTAATTTTTATATCTAAAGTTTGGTGAGATCTAGAGGGTGTCTTTTGTCATTAAAATGGTCTGACTTTCGTGCCTGATCAAATTTTCTATTTTTCTTCTGCCAAGCACGCATGGAGCCAGATTTGACATATTAGGGGCATAAGTGGTTGGAAAATTGAAGGAAGAGTGATCTCCTAGAGGAAGGAGTTTGATGTGGGAGATATTCTATGAGATCTTCCCCCTCGAGCACTTGGAGACTTTTTGTAGATCTGATTCTGAGAATCATGAAAGAATCATGGTGAGCACTGGTGCATTAAACATTTCTGTCCTATTGAGAAGAAGGGGATCTGTTGTAAATGTTATAAATGGAAAAAAAAAATCGTGCAAATGGTTGGGAATTTTTTGGAGAGGTTAAGGATTGATTTTTCTAGCAGAAAAATCTTGACAGAGCCCAGCCTTTTGGAGAATTCATCTAAGAAGCTTGTATATCTCTCTTTGTGTCAAATTTGATCATGTCAATGTGGTTGCAAGTGTACATCCATTGACAAGCTTTTAGATTATTATAGAAACTTTCCCTTGCTGCTAAATTTGATCAAACTTAAGTTATTCTATGTTAATCTTGAGTAAATTTTATTTATTTTATGTCTGAATGCATGCAAGTAGTTTTTCTTATTTCTGTTGCAATCTTGCATCAAAATCTGGTCTAATCACATAGGTCTTAATCATTGTGATATTTTAGTCCCGTCTGCAATCTCATTTCTCAGAATAGCCTTCATATGGGAGTGAAGATAAATGGTTTAAAATCACTTTTCTTTCATTTTGTTGACAGATATTATCTGTAAGCCTCTAGGTGTACCTTAGGCATGATTTGTGTTGAATCTTGGTGATTTATTGGGTTTTCTTACTCGAGTCTTCATAATAGAGTTCCATAGGTTGTATCAAAGAGTGCTAATCTCGGCCTCCATTGAAGCACATATTCTAGTTGAAGAAACATTTTTAATTTTGTGGCATTTTTTTTGTTCGAATCTTTCCATTTTGCATAATCTCTCAAGGATCTCATGAGTCAAGTTCATTCTATCTCCCCTCCCACCAAAATCTATTTAAAAACAACCCATCCTACTTGTACTAACCCTTTTTTTCATGTGTGCATATAAATGCATAATCTTTGTTACCAAAACATGTAGAAGCAATTAGGGTCTCAAATGTATTTAGTAACCTTTTCCTTATTGTGAAAATATCTCCATGATTTGGAAGTGACAACTCGTGAGAGTCAGATCTGGTGTGTTGATCATATTTTCCAAAGGTATTCCATATAAAATCTATGCAAAAGAAGGATTTATCATTATTCTTCAATAAACAGAAGGTTAAAAAATAGGTTCTCTTACCTTGGTTGAAAGGCACAACCTAAAATAGTTAGGATAGAACAGATCCTCTTGAAGGTGTTATCCATCTCTCCACAAATCCAAGTAACAAAGGCACAACTAGATTTCTCCCTGGCTACAAAATAAAATATATTTATGATCTAGCTACCTCTAAGCTCCCTATTGAATCTGTTTTGCTTCTTGGCTTGAAGAGGAGAACAAACTTGGATACCAATAGGTGGATGAGTAAGGCTAGCTATTGGTATGACCCTTAAAGTAATGATAAGCTTAGGTGAGGGGTGGCGATGTAGGCAAGGGTAGGTGTTTGGGTGTAGTTGTATGTTGGGTTATGGGCAAAGGTGTGAGTTGGGCCATCAGTGGGTGTCATGGAAGGCATTGCAATAGTCATAATTGTGTTTGGTTTGGTTTCCTGAAACACTTTTGGATAGGATAGTGGAGGGTGTAAATAGGGGACAACTACATTTGTGTTGAAATAGGGAGGTAGAAAGGCATCCCCAAAGTAAGGCTCTATCGACATAGTCCAGGCGATCATCCAAGTGTGAGAATTGTACTGGCGTAGGAGGGGGTTGACGTGGATCCAATGGAAATCCTTGTAAAATGTGTTTGAGATACAGGGGAAATGGTTAGCCTCAGACTCTATGGGTAAGAGAGTTAAAAGCATATCAACGGGATTTTTAAGTTCTGATGGTGAATGGTCATGTACAAGTAGTGGTACTTCTATAGTATCCTCCGTGGGTAGAGGAGAGGGATGGTCCATCTGAAGTGGGATCTCCTTGAGTTGGTGTAGGTGGTAGACCTGCATATTCTATGAGTAGGAGAGGGTGCCACTAACAACTACTTGGAATTTTGAGGGGTCAATGGCAAACGTGTTAATTATAGGCACTTTCATGGGTGAAGAAGAAAATGAAGGGAGTATCTCTGTGGGTTGGGGAGTAGATGATATTCGTTCTTGTGTAGGTAGGGGAGCTTGAGCTAAGATCTCATCTATGGAAAGAACATGAGGCAATTGGGAAGCAACTTGTATGTCATTAAAAATAGCGTGGACCTCACAGAGATTGCTATCAATATTTTGAAGTATCACCAACTTGGTTGGAAGACAGGGAATGATTAGGGAATGGCTTCTTGAAGATCTGTAGGTTTTGGTTAGCGGGTGCATTGGGGCTGTTCCATACTATATCTCTATTGTCTAACATTTCTTGGAAAATATTCTTGAAGAGTGATGCAGTTATTAATGCTATGATCTTTGACATGATGATAGTTACAAAATTCATGTTCCTTATACCATGAGGGCATAGGTCGCTCAGCGTCAAAACCAATATGTTGTTTTATAGGTGGGAGGTTAATGGCACCGGCCTTCACAATATTTTCCAAAATAGAAGAATAAAATTCTCCTATGGAAGTGTACTTTCCCTATTCCTATCTGAACTGGAAAGCTTGGACAGGAGAGAGATTACAAGGGGGTTTGGCTGGGTTTGATTGATTAGGGGGACCATCCTTAAGAACTACGGCATTGGCAGACCCTTTGGGTTTTGAATATTTGTTTTGGGGTTTCAAAGATGAAGAAGCATCATTTGTATTTGAACACGATATTCTAGTTATGAAGTTGAATATTCTTTTCTTTGATAGCACGAATTTCCAATTTGTGTGCCATGGTGAATGCGTCATTGAAAGTATGAAAGGTTTACACCTGTAGAGTTGGTGAGATGTGTCTAGTGCAATCCTGAGTAAACAAATCTATGAGTTCAGTTTGAGGTATTCGAAATGTGATTTGATTGATTAAGTTGCGCCAATGAGTGATAAAGTCAGTGATAGTCTCGTCATCGTACTGATGAGTGGAATAAAGATCAGTCATTGTAACTTTCTTAACAATGTTAATAGATAAGTAATCTAAGAAGGCTTGGGCCACTTGATTGAATGAGTAGATGGAATGTCTTAGGTAGCCCACTGTACTAGTATAATGCAGGTCCCTGTAAGGGACATTGGGAAAGTCCTCAAAAGTAAAGTGTCATCATGGGCAATCAGGTAACACCCATGTTTAAAGGACCACAAATGTTGTTCTGGATCCTCTTTGCTATTGAAGTAATTGAAATTTTGCTTTTTCCCAATGTACGGGGTATGGTTGAATAGGGTTAGACAGGTACATAGGCTCATTATAAATTTCATCATAGGTGTGAGGGAATTGCGCAAGCCGAAAACCAATGTTTCTAGTGTCTGCATCTTTTTCATCATCAACTTGATGAATTCATTGGTAGGTTTGTGATGGAGGGATGCCTCCTATGGCATAAGGGGGTGGATATTGAACCTAATATGGAGGTTGATAATAAGGAACTGATATAGAAGGCACATATCTAGAATGGGTGACAGAGGAGATAGGGATTTTTTTATAGTAAGTATACGTAGGTAGGATGGTCGTCATGACTCTGGTAGCGATTCGGGGGCAGTGTTTATGAGATGGAGAGGACAATATTTTGGAATGGAGTAGGGGTCACCAACACCACGGGTGGTTGTGTTGTAATGGTTAATTGGGAGACAATGGGTGTGGATTGTGCTATGGTCTCGGTGGTCGATGAGGGAAAAATAGATACGACCAAGTGTGAGTGAAACTACAAATGTAGTGGTCATGGTGGGTATGGGGCCTAGTTACAAAAACTACCAACAGTGAAGAAGGTGAGGGAAACACCACATTATTAGGGGCTGATGCAGTAGTAGAGGAATAAGGGTAGGAGACATGGATACGGGAATGCCCATATATCAAATAACGCGAGGAGTCTCGAGTGGAAGAATTGGAAAGGTAGAACTATAAGGCCATGGGATTCTGATCAAGGAGTCATGTAAACTCTTTGTCACCTGCAGCAATGGTGATAGGTAAGGTTAGATCCATGGGTTACAGGACGGAAGGTAGTGAGGGATTAGGTGGGAGTGGTTGATGACTAGCATGGAATATGAGTGTGTTAGTCTGGCTGTGAGTCAACACCATGTGAACAAGTGCTGACCTGGTAAAACTATATTCTGTAGATAAAACAGAAAATAGTAGAAACATAGAATAGTGGGCTCTGGGATGTGAATCTAGTCAATGTCTAGATTTTGAAAATCAAACATAGGCCACTGACGATGGTCATGTTAATCGGTGACAGTTGAGGGTAAACCGATGATGGTCAGGCTGACCGATGATGGTTGAAGGAACACCTATGATAGTTACTCTAACCAGTGATGGTGAGGGAACATAGATTACGGTTCCTGAAACTGATACCGGTCACTATGGAAGAAACCAGTCTCAACAAATGAAACAAGAATGTTGGATGTGTACTTGGAAAAACTATGTATAACAGTAAGTATCAACAGGGAAGAAATATACCCCTGAGGAGCCAGAAACAAAATAGAAAAAGTGATGAAGGCTATTTTAGTAAAGTAACTAGAAAGCTAGAAGCCGACACCGATTAGGGTTTAACTGATGACAGTCTGATGTGAACTGGTAATGGCCGTTGGACCAATGTCGGTGATTGTGAAATTAGAAAGAAATGAAGAAAATTGGTTTTTTTGAATTAAATTAAGTGAAGAATCAAACTCAAAAACTTGAGAATGGGGAGATGGGCCCCTGGCACACTCAGACGAAGTCAAAATAATCCAAACTACGATGGTGAAGTGTGCAAGGAAGAAGAAAAATGGAGATTCATAGTCTCACACCTCAAAACAAAAGTCAAGAAGAACGTTAAGAAAAAGCATGATCCTAACAGTGATTTTCTTTTTTTTTTTAGCTTATGCTATTTAGGAATGACTGCACAGTGTATTTAGAATGGAATTATTTGGTTAGGAAGGTGTCCTGTGAAGAATTATATCTAAAAGGATAGGTTTCAGGTATGTTATGGTGGGGGCGGGCCATCCTCTTAGATGATGACTCAATAAAGGCAACGAGCTGGGGAGTACCTACCAATCAGATCGTGTGATCACTGACAAATGTTCTTGGGTAAGATGTTGTTTAAGAAAGATGTGTATATTTTTTTTTGTGGAAGTTCGGTAAGACACACAGAGGGAAAATTTTTCTTTCTATGATTCTTAGTGTCAACCATCAGCTGGGCATGACTTCCCAGCATATAGGTTGCCCTTAGTTTTAATGTGAGCTAATAATGCAACAAATAAGAATGTAATGCAAGTGTTTTAAACCCAAATCGAAGTGTTATATTTGATATAGCAAGTGATGAATAGGAAGAGGGATGCTCTTTCACTAATGAAATGCAAAAGAAAGGAAGATGTTTTCTTTTTAATGCACCAAGAATATGATTGTTTTTAGAAAATAGAAAGAAGGAGAATGATTCCAAAGAATAAAATTAATGTGGGAGCTTTTTGAAGGGGAAACAAACACACAACTTTTAACTCGAAATGAATAAATGCAAAATAACCCTTGATGGGTCCCACCGGGCATGCCAAAATGTTTCACCATTTTCTTTATGTTTTTGAAGTGACGAAATAGTTAAGGGTAAGGGGCAAGGGGGAATACCTATTAAATATTGATCGGTTTATGGTTTTTGCATGCTTTCAGACTTCTTGATCAAGTACCGATCGTGAGAGTTTCCTTTTGGCTAGGAGGAACTACATGTAATATAAAACAAGACCACAAAAAGATAATGAAATGATATACGACAGTGGACTGCCTAGCGTATTCTTGTTCCGGGAAGTGTGATGCTTCTTAGAGGGATGTCAATCCACTGTTTAAACAAGTTAATGCAATAACTAAAAAAATTCCTACTGTTGTTGATATGATTTAGGTATCTCATTCAAGTATAATAAGAAAATTTTAACATAACAAGCTACGCTATGGTTAGATCAGAAAGGTACATAGTTGTTAGGGTGCTGGAACTAGTCAGGGTAAAATACTAGGTTGTTTAGGTCAACTGGTGAGATGATTATTGGGTCTGTTCTTGGTCAACGTGTAGAACATAGATACCAATGTCGATTGGGTATGACCAATGTCGTTTTAGGTGGAACCGATGACTGTTGTGGATAATCGGCATCGGTATGGTCGAGGTGAAAGAAAACCGAATAGATCAACTAACGGGGGATGATATGAGGTCAAATGAGGTTGGGAGGGTGGATGAGTAGGTTTGTGGAGATCTCAAGTACACGTAGAAATGGTTATAAGGTCGGAATGGCGATGTGGATAAGGGAAATGGTGGGATTGCAGGCTATTAAGCAATGGAGGTATGAACATGCAAAGTATAAACTAATGCAAGGGGATGACAAAAGTTAACAAATCTAAAATAGACAATGTTGGTAGAGATGTACTTATTGTGATGTAGATTTAGATGGCTGAATGGAGGTGGATGTTGATCAGAAGAATGGTGTTGGATATTGTAGTAGTGGCTCCTAGAATGATTCTGTGAGTGTAATGCTTCAAAAATCTTTTCTGGTAATGGCTCTGGACGTCTAGATACATGAAAGGATGTTGGTTTTTGCTTGCATGTAGCTGTGATCTCCTTTCCTTGCTCTCAGAATGTGCCAACCCAAAAACAAGGTTGTTTTAGGTGAATAAATGGTAAACAAAAAACGGTTCCGTCTTGACTGGCGTTGGTTTAGGGTGACCAAAATCAATTATGGTAGGATTCCCTAGGTTTAATAAAATGGGCAGATCTTTCTAATTTCTAGGGCCCATTTAGTTTATTCTCATGGATTAGAACGGAAACTTCCCTTCTAATGAGGGAGAATGTGGTTAGAGAGATTTTAGGGATTTATTTTTGGGTTAGACCATATGTTAGCTCATTAACACAAGACTTAGTTATTGTTGGTTATGAAAACATGCCAAGAATAGGTCTAGGGTGAGGTGGTTTGGATGAGGTGTCTAGGTGAGGTGGTGGGGTAGAAATTAAGGTAATTAGATATAAAATGTTGTGAGGATACATATTACTTTAATTAAATTAATTAAATTAAAGGTGATGTGGGGTGGAAGGGGTCATGGTTAGAAGAGTATGATTGAGTTGTTTATTTGACAAAGGACCGAGGGGTGTTGCACCCAATTTTGGTGTCTACAATTAGACTATTATTAACAACTATAGATGCAAGATAATTTTAATCTGAATTGGATCTAATGTTTTGAAATTTTGTAGGAAAACAAAGAAACACATAAAATCTAAATGAGAAATATATAATTGGCTATGGTGCTACAAGCACTATTTATAAATGTGTTCTAAAGAATTCTAATTCAATTTCTATACATAAAATTTACAGTCAATGTCCATAAATTGTAACACCCAAATTTTACGCACAAACTACTGGAATAATTTGTTTTGACTTACATTACTCACTACATAACACCACGAGGGTTCCAAGTGGAGAAACTCGACAACACATAAGACACTTACATAAACATGAACCCACTCAACTCATACAATAGGATGTCATACTCAAATGACATAAACCAGGATAAGGACCTAATTACAGTAAGAAATGCCAAGTAGGCATACTCCACGACATGGAATTTTTATAGTTTAAATCTTCATTAAATTTAGGTTTTGATTGTATGACCTTATATTTTTCAAGAGAATTAAACACATAAGTTTTAAAATTTCCTACTTTAGAATCTTCAATTACTTTACTTTCCAGTGAAATGGTCTTTAAAGGAGAATGCACAATTGATTCATTTATTGAATCCCATTAATTATCCATAGATCATTGGTTTCCCAATAAGCAACTATGAGTCTCCCAATAACTCGTTCTTAAGTAAAGATTTTTTTCTCACGATATCTTTGTTCTAGCTCCAAATTTAGTTTGAGTCAATTTAGCATTTACAGGTCATAATTTTTATTTTTAGTGGAATCTATATTGGCTCAAATGCCAAGTCCCACAAGGAATAATGTGTATCCATTATTAACAAAAATTCAATGCTTAATTCAACTATAAGGAATTCAAGTGACATTTGGTTCCCAAGCCAATATCACATATACTATTTTTTTTCATCTTGTTTACATTGTTCTTAGGCCTCTTATTTGCGTCACTTTAAGAAAAAGAGTTACAAATGTAATTTCCTAAAAAAAATTATAAGTACATGATTAGAAGCATTACAACTACACACGAACCACAACTTATTTGTTTCCAGGGAAACATCCCATGTCTCCACATTTCACGATTCCACATGTGAAATTTATATGATTCTTAATGTCATGAAAAGGGCATAGTAAGGGATTTTGGGACCAAGTTTACAGTTTCCTAGTTTCTCTTAAGTCAACATCTTTCAAATCAGTTTCATTTACAAAGAGTTACTTACAATTAACTACCCAAAAGTTAACCTCCTAATCAACTAAGGTTTAGTTTAATTCCAATATGCACAAAGGGCTCTATGCCCTATTATAGATCAGATTAAGGTGTGAAAACATATTTACCCTATAAAAACTCCATAAAATACCACAACGCTATATTGTCACTAGTCAAGGTAACATATTTAGTTGTGAGGAAATAAAGAGATAATTAACAAGAGTTTATGTCATAGTACAACTATTTAACTAGTTCTATTTGTGTCATCTGGATCCCACAAATATTTCATTCAATGATGAAGTTAATTTTTAGATATAACTTCGTAAGACTTGGTAGTCCACTAGGATATTATGAAAGTGTTAGTTCTACTTATTCCAGAAAAGTTTGACCATGTCATTTATAACCGTGGGGTTCATGATTATTTCGCTAAGCATACAAGCTATAACGATAACACAAACTTGGTCTCTTATTTATTTTAGCTAGAATATGCTCTTATGTGTTAAAATTTAAGTTTTTCCTAAGGTTTTGTTTTCTTCTTTTTTAAGAAGGATCGTGTGAGAAGGGTAGATATTCACGAGTTTTAAACTAAGGTTAACTATTATATTTAGGTTTTCTTTCTATACGATCTAGTTAAATAACATAACACTCTAGAGACCTTATCATAAATTTCACAACGAAAATGAATTATAAGAGGTTACTTTCAGTTTCACTTAACATAATATCCATCTTTTACAATACAAAACTTGGATTCAAAATAACACCCATATTTAGATGAACATTTCCCTTAAACAATAGAATCTTAAAAATGTTAGAAGACTTCACTAATAAACCCTTCAATACTTTGCAAAATATTAAACAATCCTTTACGGTTTCTCTTAACATATATATATAATCCCTTTTTCTTTAACCATACGTAAATATGAGTCAAAATTACACCTATGATTAAATGCACATTTTCCAAGGCATACCTGAACTAGCATCTTATACATATTACCGAATTTCAAACATAAATTTTTCTATAACATGACAATACAATATACATATATACATTTTTCAATGACCAATATAAATTACAATAAGAAACAATAAATTACACCATTCCTTTTTGCCATCTTACTTCCATCCTACAAAACCATGTGAGTGTGAAAATAGCAATAAATTGTTGGCATGATGTCCACTTAAATCTAGCTTAATTAACTTTTTTATAATCCTATTTACAAAAAAAAAAAAAAAAAATTGCATTTTAAAGGATATGGTTAGAGACATGTATTCATTTGATTTATTTCCACTACATTTTGTAACTGTGGAGAGAGAAAGAGATAGGGAAGAAAGAGAAACACTATTTTGCCAAAAGTTCAATTTCACACAACAAGTCACATGATAGATTTTCAAAAGATATTTACAAGAGTCAATAAGTTTCCATTGTGATTTGGTAACCCAATGGGGGTCCTACAACTTTTTTTATTTAATGTCTTCCTGCTAGTTACAAAAACGTTCAATTTAGGCTCGAAATTTAAGAAACCACTTTCAAACGTTGTCTTCCTCTGAGAAAAAACAACATGGGTAAGTTTCTATGTATCCTCCTATACTCAAAGAATCACATGAGCTAACGTAATTCAGAACTTGTGAACGGTTTAAATTTGGTAGCCATATTTCTGAGGCCATCGGTCGTAATTGGCCAAGTTGTAGCCAATAAAAAGTTAGCTCGAGGCAGTTTCAATAAAACAAGTCCAAAAATAAATTTCAATAGACAAATGTGCAATGAGAAATTTCCTACAAGTTCCCCTATATAAGAGGAATTCGCCATAGTCAACAGAACTGAGAACTACCATACTGGTTTCAAATGGTGAAAGGTTTTCCGAAGAAATCTGTAGTAATTGGTCCAATTTGACCTAGTAAAACTGCGACCGAAGGCCTAAAAAATTCCTTTTTTAAACTATCAAGGAGAGTGTTTTCCCCCAAACTGAAGGTTACAAGCACTTATCTAGTAAAAATACTGGAGGTTTTCTAAGGTGGAAAGGTATTTCATTTCTCAGGGTTCAAATGGTGAGCTGAAATGAAACCCAACTTTCTAGTTTTAGTAGCTCCCTAAAAGTGCAAAACAGAGTAACGGGCTCGTAAAGGAGTGGTGAAGAGAATGTAAAATTTCATACAAGGTTGAGATGATGCTTGATATGATTCTCTACATAATAAGGGATACATACGATGCTTAACATCTCTTCTACAAGGCTCAGAGCGTTCTTTTGTAAGTCCCTAGAAATTACATTTTTCTAACTTTGCAAGGTGGAAAAAAAATTGTTTTTGATGAGAACTCATCTTGGTCTCACCAAAAAAAATAGACACGAGAATCAAATCTTGATACCCTAGATAGTAATGTATAAAGTTTTTGTATTAACAAATATGTCAACTAAATTGCAAGACGGTCATGTAAATCATAAGGACCTGAATTTTATTGTTTCACACTAAAATTATAGTTATGAATTTTTCTAGATAGTGTTTGAATGAAGGGTTTAAATTTATGCTTGGCTACCAAGCATTATTTGGGTTACATTAGTGTCAGATGACATTTTATTACTCTTACAAAAAAATGATTATATAAAAATAAACGAATGTGAGATACTCCAAGGTTTTAAATTTATTTCACTACAAATGAGAAACTAAAGTATGAGAATTATGAACAACAAGGTGAGATGAACCATGCCTCATAACGATGAGTGAAGCGGGTAAGTTGGGGTTCCATGAATTTTGATCTTACAATCCTTTGAGACCATCATTCGTTGCCATATGATGATAAGTAGTTATAGGTAACCCCAAGCTATTTTTTTGCACCCATGCCTCATCTCAAAACTCCATCAAAATCCCATTTTGGGTAAAAACCACATTGATCACCTTCAAAGGGATCACATTTTTTTTACTTCCTCAAGGTTGTCCAATTTTCTCTCTTTATATGGTTCAACATTTAATTTGATTTGAGATCTATCTTTATTGATACACTTGTGATAGATTAGCCCTGTATACAATGCTCAGCCTTACCAATCCTTTGTGAAGAATTCCTAGATATTTTTCAGTTCCATATTTTTTTTCAAAACTTTTTTTCTTGAAAAGAAAATCTCCACTTTACTAAAATCTTCTCTAGTTCTTTAGGCAATAGTATCCTCAATCCCATTTGCAAAACAAAGAATAATTGAAACTAGTTGAAGAACAACACTAGTCATTGTATCTTCCAGGAAGAAATCCAAACATATTTTCAATCCCCTTCCATTGCACTTATCTGACCAATAAATATACTTGGGATTTCGATCAGATATGACAAACCATGCTGGATTTCTACTATAAGAACAAATTATATCAACATGAACTCCTCTAAAACAAGTAATGAAAAATATTTCTTATAATGGTCCTAAACAACAAAACGACTACTCAAAGTAGAAGGGTAAGGAGAAAGATCAATAAATGGTAGGTGTAAAGGCTAGAGTTTGCGTAGAAAATATTATTAGAAGCAGAAAATAAAATCCATATATATACAAATGAATCACCTCCTTATCCTCGATCTTCTTTCTCTCCTTTTGCATACAACAAATAAAAATAGAGGTAGGAAAAATTCCCATTTCCTCTATCAAAGACATTTTAAACCATTACAGTGTAAATTTAGAGCTAGATAATCAATTTGTATGAAAATACAATGAGGAGATACTAGAGTTACAGATCTATCCAATGTGTAGGACTGATTTACCACATAATGGTATTGATGAAAGGACACATAATAGCTGGAACTACGTCTAGCACAGTTCAGCACATCATTATTTTTATTTAACTCACCACAACTATCCAATTACTACTAAAGTTTGCAATGTAAACTTAGTTTCGCCATGGTCAAAGCCTATGGATCTTTAAAAAAGCACTTATATTATTTTCTTACATGAAATGACGATTCTAAAGGTCCATTGAGGATGCCCATGTGCCTTCACATGGTAGGGGGTCACCTACTCCATTCACGTCTCTATCAAAAAAATTACCTTTTACTTAATATCACTCAAAACAATTCGGTCCAGGTTTTATTTTCCTTTTTTATTATTATTTTTAAATAGGGTGTGCACTACATTTCCCTCTCCTTTAAAGAGCATCGTCCTTGATGTGACACATCATGGATGCTCGAGGAATACGTAAGAAAGAAATTCAATAATTCCACATGTCACTAACAGAACAACTTTTCGGTAAAAATTTACCACAAGGAAAGAACTAATTTTTGCAATATCTTAAATTTTAATATTTTGTGAAGATTGACACTTATTTTTTATGTTATTACTTAGTCTTTTCCTTTAAAGTATTTATGAATCTCAACTCTTAGTGTTTCATTTTTTAATATTTTATATGTCTTATGTTCATGGATGCCCAACAGAACTTTCATAACAATACCACATCAGGGTCACACACAACACTAATGGTTCACAGGACATAATGATATATAACCTCGCAACTATTTCACATCACAAGAACTCAACCGAACCATGAAAAGAATATACTTAGCCATTACAAGATAGTAATTGATTACCTATGCCCCAGACATAATAGTACTCATAACATAAGCAGACTTCAACAACATGGAATTCCCAATATGTACACATATAAAGATTTCACAAAACTCAAAATCATAACTGTAGCTATATAGGTTCAAGATGGAAACAACATCAAAAAAACATAAACCAAACTCACATGAGTACAAATAAATCATAACACCAACTCCCAAAACATCACCAAACAGCTCCATACACAACTCCCAAAACATCACAAAACAACTCCACATACCTCCCAAAACATAAAAAAAAAACTGCATATACCTTCCGAAGCATCACAAAATAACTCCATATACCTCCCAAGCAATAAAATAAAGATACATTTTCCTTTTCGCTCCCCAAAAGAGTTTGGTCACCCTATGGCCCTGGGAAAATAAGGTCAAAATACCTCTAACCTAGGTGACATAATATCTCGTACTTCAAGAAACTGCTAGTTATCTGTAACTCCTTGGGGCATACCCCCATACAACGAAGAGGGTCCATAGGTTACACCACTCCATTGTGAATCTCATGACCCTATTCCAACACATTACGATATTAGAACTAGCATAACAATATGTTTCAAATGCTAAGTGGAAAAAATCCCAAGCCTTAAAATAGGCTAGTAAAAAATATTTAAACTTGATACGCAAATTTAAAACTAAGAAAATCAACTGGAAAAATAGTTATGGTTAGTGGAAAATCTGCATGTCATTGTAGTAACTAAATAAAATGTCCAAAATGTAAGAACACATTAATCAAGAATTTTTTTGGTTCTAGCAAGAAAAAAAGAAAATGATAAATTTTCGAATAAAAATGTATAGAGAAATATCACATCACAATAAGTATGTATCCTTATACTACCACCAAAGGGGTAATCAACAAGTTTCTAGCACTCGGACATGGAGCCTTGGCTCGTAAAATAACATATCAAATGATACAACTATCATAATCTCTATCTGAATCATCCCTTGACCACTTTCACAAGGCACAAAATAGTCGTAATGACTCTTAGTTTAATCCATATGATAACCATATAGGGAGAGAGAAAGGAGTACAAGTCACCATATTTTTAGCCTAAGGTGTCCGTGAAACATAATATGCATGAAATCCATTGAGCATGTGCCATACATTCTAAACGAACAAAAGTGGGTTTTCAGCCTATGTAAGACTCCACTTCCTATCTCATACTCAAACTTGAGTGACTCATCAATGGTACACATTTCCTCACTCCAAACATACACCTTCTACCAATTTCCCTTAGTTTTGATTATTGTAGGGTTCACATGTAACACTCTGATTTTGTATGTTAACTTGGTGAATGTTTTACATACTGTTATAGCTCTTGGAATGAAAGCAAACATGTTAAGATACGTTTTGATCTTAAGAGAATGTGTTGCTAATTTGGATTCTTGCATACTGTGATTTATTGCATGGGACAGCAAATATTGTACTTGTGTGTTTGCTGATGTGACGACAGATTGTCGTATAATTGCTTGCTCTTGTGCTGATTGACAGCATACCCTGAATCAACTCCATTGATTCAAGTATGCTGAGGTCCTCTTGTGTTTTCTATGTTAATTCACACTTGAACTGGACTAGGATTATTATGAGCGTGCAGCGCCTGATTACAGGTGTGAATAGCTAGCACGAAAATGCCAACGACAGGGGTTCGATTCTTGAACCCTGTACTGTCGAATTCGGGACCTCGTGGGGCGAGAAACACCTGGACACGGGTGGCCTTGGCCTGTAATCTGAAGGACGGAACGTCCTGCTCTGCGTTAACGTGAATGTTAGTAAGGGGCTGGAAGGAAGTTGTTAGTGTTAGTGGTTAGTGTGAATTAAACCTAAACTAACCCTAAGACCTAACATACATCCTACACTACTATCCTAAGTGGATTTTTAAATTACAAAAAAAAAAGAGGGAAAAATAAATCTAAATTCTAAAACCTAAGGTTTAACTAAGACCTAGGTCGAATGAGTTATGTAACCTAAACTAATCCTAAACTAAGGGGTACGCAGACCCTTGGGAAGAAAGGGATAAGGATGGGAAGGAGGCATTCATTGGAATTAAATGAACTGTCCCTTCATGGACGGCGCCAGTTTTGGCGGGGCAGGTAAGGAATTTAGAGGCATCTATTTTGAAATAGAGCCAAGTTCAGTTTGCTTGGAAAATTTGAAACTTAGAACTCGCCAACCCAAGTGGCGGTGGAACGGAAAGTGAGGAAAAAGGCAAAGCCTTTAATGCATTAATGGTTTTTGGTCCTCGCGACCAGTTCGCCTTGGAAACAGCATGAGGAAAAATTGATTTTCATTTTTGTTGGTTCGAGCCTTTTGTAAAGTTGCTCTGCATTTGGTTTTTCTGACCTGGTTCGGTCGAACCAGCTCTTGGCATTTGACATTTTGTGGAGATTTGGAGGCTGTTGTTAAGCCTGAAGAAGGAAGGAAGTGTTGGAGAGATTGTGCTGTTGCTGTGGAAGGAAAAATGTGGCAAACAACATTTTCTTCGAGTTCTGGAAGAGAGAATACAGGCACGTTAAGCCCTTCTCTTTAAAATCTTTGCTTGATTTAAATGTTTCATTAAAACAACCCTGCTCTTGGGTTGGAATTGCATGATTGCTGTTGGGTTGATTTTGAAAAGGATTTACGGATTCTTGCCTTCTTTTCTTTGGAAAATGATAAGAAAACGGCCCTGGTTGCTCGGCCTTGATTTGTTGTTGCTCAAATTGGGTTGGAATATGAATTACTGTTGTGGTTGCGTACAGTGTTGTGGAATGAAATAAACATTTTCTTTCTCTGTACATGTAGTATGGAGTGGACAGGCTGTTTAATCTTTTCCTTATAGTGTAATCGTTCTCCTTGTTGTTGTGCTTGGAACTGCTATTACATGTGAAGAGAAAAATGGAATTACAATCGTGTTATATTGCTGTCATTTTGGAAATAATATGAATTATTGTTATGGGTCGCTGAGTTCGACTGTTCTAATATTCACGGATGAAATGATTCCTATCGTGCTGTTCGTTTAACAGTTAGCAATAGCTGGTTTAAGCTGTTCTTATTGAAACTTATAAGGAAATAGATCCTCTTCCTTTTACTATTATGGATTTTAATGAAGATGGTATTTGGGTTTTCTATGAGTATCTGATTTCGCTTGAATGAAGTAATTGCGATATTTCCATTGCTGTGCCTTTTCTTGTTTAAGAAATGAGCGAATACGTTTTGGTACCCGTGAAAATAGAGAAAAGGTAGCTATTTCTCCTTCTGAGGTTATTGTTGGATTATGTTTTCTCTTTGCTGTGAGAATGGGTTGGTTTTATGGTGATTTAATGATGCTGTTTGGTCTCCCTGTTCGGACTGTATACACAAATACAAATTGGGTTGTATTCAGTGCAGTGAATGATTATATTTCTTTATGCTGTGATGGAAAGTTGATTCCATGGCGACTTGTAGATGAGGTTTGACCTTCTGTTTGAATTGTCTTGTGAATGTGAACCCGACTTGGATTTCTGTTTTTAATAAATGGAAAGTGTGGGAATTAGCTTGTTTTCTGAGTCTATTTTGACTGTACCAAGCTTATGCAATTAACCCCCTAAACGGTTTGTCCTTATAGAGGTATTGATATATGAATGTTATATTTTGAGTTCTGTACCTCCTTAAGAAAATGGAAAATGCTGTTTTGGAATTAACGGTTGATCGAGATAGAACTCGAATTGGTTATTCATTGTTGAGGCATGATTGGATTGGTTCTGTACAGGCTATGTGAGTTGCTATTCATTAAGGACGACTGTTCTGCTATCTTTATAATTGAGTTGTCTTGATTAGAAAAACATGATTTGAATGTTTTTACTTCATTCTGAATACAATGATTGTTCTTAATGAAATCGTAGAGAATGAATTCTTCTCTTTTTGCTATTTGGGACTCTGAAAGTGACATTGGAATTATAGTGCCTATGACTCGGTCTTGCTGTAGGTAACAGCAATGTACCACTTGTTATTAAGAACTATATGTGTTCAGAGGTATAAAAGATTATATGAATATATATACTTGCGTGGTTGCATAATTGTTGTTGGTTAGCTATACAGTGTAAGAAGTAGGGAATCTTCTAGTATAGCAAATACCTAGTATGCATATTGATATGGCTTGCTCAACGATGAATATAATGTCTTACTAACCTGCTTGGCATTCATATGAACTGGAAATAAATGAAATTATTCTTGCTGCCAGAAAGTGAATTCCGAGTGGATCTTGTAAGTTTCACTCTGAACTGTTATTTTGATTTGTCTTTCGTATGGATTTCACTGTTAGGACAGTCATGTGGAAAGAAATAGAGATATGAATTAATGTTTTAGAAAAATGATCTTTCTTCTTTCATTCAGTTAGAAATCTGGAATTCGTGAATGAAGAATTTTATAGTGCTTAGATGGGAGCTACTATATGCATTGCTGTTCGCTTTCTTGTTTGTACTTGAATGCTTTAAATTTAACATGCTTCATGAACGGAAAGGAACGTAATGGATTTATATTCAGTTAGTTTCATCCTTTGCATTTGTTATTAATGAAAGGCATGGAAAGGATAACTGTATGCTATATAGGCAGCAAACTACTTGTATTCCTAACGTTACAAATATTGTAAATTGATACTTGCAATGATTATGTGGAAACGGGACAGCAGTCCCTTGGCTGATTGTGATGATATTTTTCTGATAGTTCAGTTGTTATGCTGATCTCTCCTTTGTGCCTATTTTGAGATTGATGTTTTGCTGTCGTTTCATAAAAGCAGGGTTCTTTTATTGAAACAGTTAGTTGAAGCATCTTATTTTAAGGATAAGTGCTTAATGTGCTCAGTTCATTGAACTGACCCGTGCAATTCATTTTGCAGATGGAATTTGATTAGAATGAAGGCTTGGCTATTTTCTGATGCCTCTTGATTAGATGTAAAATAACTTGTAATTGTTGCTTTTACTCCTCTTCGAGGAATTGTGAAAAGAAGAAAATATATTCTTCTGTCCATGAGTTGAATGGATGCTTTGTATAAACTATACCCAATCAGCTGGATTGGCAAATGTACAAATTATGTCTTGAAATATTGAATACAATTACAGGTGTGATATTTTCAATAATTATATCAGTTGATTTTGTTGTTTAAATTGGAAATATGATGTTATTTCCTGATTTGGAATTGTTTCATTATCCTTGGATGGATGTTGAATTGAAACTGATATCTATTCTTACTTAAATACAACTTTTAAGTTGAACAATGCAATTAGTTCATACTTGGGTAAAGATGAATTTTTAATTGACATTAAAAGGATTAAGAGGAATATGATTTCATAATCAGAGGGAATTCAGGATTAGCTTGGAGCTAAGGAATATCAATTTAAATTGGGAGTATTCGAACTTCGTTTTCGAACCTCATTAATGATCCCGTTTGATAAAATTCAGAATAAAGGATATAGGATACATATATCCATAACTAATGATCCTTAACTATATAACGTTAAGGGGAACAAATGAATTCATTTCTCGAAGATTAGACCTCATTTGAATGACGTCTAATAAGTTAATATTCTGAAATTAGTTGCAGTTGGAAACATCTTGGCTAAGTTTAATAGGTTAAACTTATTATGTCCGTCGGTACGGACTGCTTAATCCAATGATTAAGAAATAAACCAAGTAAGGAAATGTAGCCCTTCGATACGAAGGAGACGATACTTGGCAAACTAATGGATAGTTTAGTCCCTCTTAGTTATATACAACTGCAACGGAAACGAGGATCAAGGGATCAGCGTGGATGCTGAAAATTGCTTTAACTATTAACTCGTGGCTAAGTCACTTGGGCAGGATGTGTATTCTCGATGGGAGAATTCTGCAGGACATTGGCATACACCAGCTACAGCAAGGTGTCTTCATGAAGACGGGGTCTTCATGATGACACATTGTTGCAGCTGACATATAGCAATGCCCTCCCGAATTAAAACATTTAGAATACATAGGCTGAATGTGTAGATCTTAGCTGGGGTGGGGATAGGGTATGATCTGGTATACGGAGTGACTCCAGAATACTAAAGATAAGTAGACACACGGAGTCGTGGGGTAACGACACCGTATGTCTGCGTATCTTTAGTTACCAGGAGTGCCTTCCTATACCCGTTCATATTACTAGTTGGAATTGAAAAGTTTAAAACTGAACTTAAACGTTGAGGACTGGTAGGAACCAGGAAAGACCATTCTAGATAACAGGTGAAGTGAAGTGAAGGACGTATTCCGTAGATGTGTATCACATCCAGGAATATGATCATGCAAAGCATGTGAAAATCTTTGGCCAAAGTATCGCAATTGCTGGTTGCGTTGTCCTTATCACTTAATTTAAGATGCAGGATGTCAGATGAATATCAGTAACAGATATTCAGATAGGCTTCTTAAATGGATCACTTCGATAACCGGGGAAGGTTATGAGAACAAGTATATAAAATATACTATGCATAAACAAACATGAAGGATCGGTTGTTGCCGAGTCATGTACATGAAGGATCGGTTGTTGCCGAGTCATGAAATGAAGGATCGTTGAAATTCCGAGCCATGAAAATGGAAGGATCGGCAGTTCATCGAGTCATTTACAGCAGCATATAGAATCTGTTATAAGATTGAATGGCATTGAATGTGTGTTCCATATTGTAAATATGTGAACAGGGAACATTCGTTTTAAAAAGAAATTGTATGATCCAAACTGTGTTGTTTGGGCAGAGAACAATTATTAAATCTTGAACGTGTGTTTGAATTTTATAATTCATAACAGAGAACGTTATATATAAAAAAAAAAAATTTCCCTTGTTCTGGTGTTTTAAAATGGGGATGTTACATCTTGGTATCAGAGCTGAAGGTTGCAGCTCTTGGACCTAATGAGTCCACGTTATTAATAAAGTTTACATTTTCTTATTGAATAGAAAATGGTCAGGACAAGAGGGAATGCTGCGAATAACCCGTTTGTAGGGTGGAGAAGCAGCAACTGCCCAAAAGTTGGATGAAATCCTTGCTACCCTACTTGATACGAGGGATCGTTTGACTGTACTGGAACAACAGTCAATGGGAAATGAAGAGGAGGGGAATGAAGCTGAAATAAATGATCAGCTACCTCCTGTGGACAACATCAACGGAGGGAATCCGGGGTGTTGATGATAATAATGTAATTGCTCCTAATCCCCCTGAAAATAAAAGGGCAAGATTAGCAGCTGAACTTACAAATGATATAAAGAGAATAAGTCCTCCAACGTTTGATGGAACAACTCTTGGGGACGGAGCTGAGAACTGGCTCAGTGAAATGGAGAAATACTTTGCAATAAGAAACTTCTCCGAAGAGACTAAAGTGATATGGGGAGCATATCAGCTTTCTCATGAAGCATCATCCTGGTGGGACAACCGTAAGGTTGAGCTGAATATTGTCGAATCAGACATAACTTGGGATCAATTTAAGGGTTATTTTAGGCAAAGATGGCTGCCTCAACTCTATTTTGATAGGAAAATGACTGAATTTCAGAACTGGTCGCAAGGAAGGCTGTCGGTGACAGAATACTGGGAAGGGTTTACTAAACTCCTTAAGTATGTGCCGCAGTACCAAGCTGACGAGAAGTTCAGAATATGGAAATTCATAATGGGATTGAATCCCATCATTGGTGGTGAAGTGGATGTCCACGGCCCAACCACCATGGATGGAGTTGTCGAAAAGGCAATCAGACAGGAACAGAAATTGAGAGCAATATCTGCTCACAGGGAAGAGATAAGGAAGAAGATTCCCAATCTTTCTTCGTCTCTTGCACCAAAAAGGGGACCTTGGAAAAGGTTTGGTGTGAAAAATAAAATTGTTGTTGATAACAACAAGAAACCTGTGATGAACAGACCTGTAAATAGTGTGCGGAACAGCTTTCCAAAAGTTAATGGCATTGGACAGAAGTCCTATGGAAGCCAGAACGATAACTTTAAGGCTGGTAATAAATTTGAACCTAGAAAAGGGCCAGCTGGAGGATGCTTCAACTGTGGAAAGGACCACTATGCGAATCACTATCCTCTGAAGAAGGATGATCGCAGACAACAGCATAGGATACATGCTGCAGTGTCTAACAGACAAGCTGAAAAGCAAGTGACGCCCATAGAAGTTACGGGTAAGTTATTCGGTAAACCTGTAGTTGTACTTTTTGATACTGGAGCTACAGAATGTTTTATTTCTGCTGAACTTGCTATGAAATTAAAAAGAAAGGCTGCGAGAATGGATAAAACATGGACAGTGCATTATGGGAATAATGCTATCCATACAGTTGAAATGTGCCTTTTTGGGGCAATTCTTGACCTGCCTGGTTTCTCCACCGAAGTTGACTTGTATGTCACTCCTCTAGGATCATATGATATCATTATTGGAGTTAACTGGTTGGCTGAACATAAGGCAAGGGTTGACTGTTATGAAAAACAAATCAGTTGCCTTGATGACCTGCAGAAAGCAGTAGTCATTCAAGGTGTAAAACGGGAAGTTGCAGTTAGGAAACTGACGGCTATGCAACTAAAGAGGGCTAAAAACAGAGGCTGCACTTTGTATGCGGTAAAAATGACAGAAAATGAAGAGGAAGATAATGATTTCATGGAAAGATATCCATTGTTGAGGGATTTCCGTGATGTGTTTCTGGAGGAATTGCCGGGTCTTCCGCCCAAAACGTGAGTTTGACTTCGCTATAGAGATCAAACCAGGAACGGAACCCATATCTAAGGCACCTTATAGAATGACTACCATTGAGCTGGTAGAACTGAAGGCTCAGTTACAAGAACTTCTGACTAAGGGGCTGATCAGACCGAGCGTCTCACCTTGGGGAGCGCCGGTAATTTTCGTAAAGAAAAAGGATGGCACCTTGAGGCTGTGCATTGATTACAGAATGTTGAATAAAGCAACCATTAAAAATCGATACCCACTTCCAAGGATCGATGATCTGTTTGATCAGATGCGAGGAGCATCAGTCTATTCAAAAATAGATCTGCGGTCAGGGTACCATCAGCTGAGAATAAAAGAGGAAGATATTCATAAAACAGCTTTTAGAACGAGGTATGGGCATTATGAGTTCACGGTGTTGCCTTTTGGGCTGACTAATGCACCTGCCGCCTTCATGAATCTAATGAATAACATTTTTCAAGAATACTTAGACAAGTTTGTGCTTGTATTCTTAGACGACATTCTTATATACTCTAAAAATGTCGAAGAGCACCAAGAACATCTCAGGATAGTGCTGGAAATCTTAAGAAAGAGGAAGTTGTATGGCAAACTGTCCAAATGTTCCTTTTATGATGCAGAGGTGCATTATTTGGGACACGTTATAAGCAAAGACGGGATAGCTGTTGACCCTTCAAAGATCACAGCTATAACTGAGTGGCCTGCGCCTAAGAATGTGCACGAAGTGAGGAGCTTCATGGGCTTGGCTGGATATTATAGAAAGTTCGTTAAGGACTTTTCAAAAATTGCTGCCCCAATCACTTCGTTGCAAAAGAAAGAAAAGAAATTTGTCTGGACAGACAAATGTGAATCTGCCTTTAAAAAGTTAAAGGAGCAGTTAACTACAGCACCTATTTTGACTGTACCTGATCCAAATGGAGATTTTATGGTTGTAACGGACGCCTCAGGAGAAGGCCTTGGAGGTATTCTGTTACAGAATAACCATGTTATCGCTTATGAAAGCAGAAAGCTTAAGTTACATGAACAGAACTATGCTCCACACGATCTTGAGCTCGCTGCCATTGTACATGCGCTTCAAATATGGAGGCATTACCTCCTTGGCAAGCCCTTTGAATTAAAAACAGACCATCTGGGGCTGAAGTATATTTTTACTCAGCCAAATCTGAATGCAAGGCAACGAAGATGGTTAGAATTTCTGTCTCAGTATGATTTTGATATAAGCTACATTAAGGGCAAGGAAAATAGAGTAGCAGATGCTCTGAGTCGAAGGAAGCATATCTCTGCTCTTATAACGTTAAGAACTCAATTTAAGGATGAGGTAAAAGATGCCTTGGAATCGGATCCTTACTTCCAGCAAGTCAAATCAGCACTTGCTGCAGACCCGCAGGACAGCAGGTATAAGGGATTTCGTTTTGATAACGAAGGAGTTCTGAGGTTCGAAAACAGGGTATATGTACCTGTGGCAAATGACTTAAGAGGGAAATTGCTAACTGAATTCCATAATTCACCTTTTTCTGGGCACCCTGGCATTACAAAAATGCTTGCTGATCTTAAGCAGCAATATTTTTGGAAGGGAATGAAAAAGGATGTGGTAGAGTTTGTAACACACTGCTTGGAATGTCAGCGTGTTAAAGCGGAACATATGCACCCTTCTGGATTATTGTATCCCCACAGCATTCCGCAGTACAAGTGGCAAGTGATAACGATGGATTTCGTTCAAGGATTGCCTATGTCAAGAAATAAACATGACATTATCCTGGTTGTAGTCGACAAATTGACCAAAGTGGCACACTTCATTGCTGGTAATTTGAAGGACGATGCACCAGTTTTAGCAAGAAGATTCGTGCATGAAATCTTCAGGTTGCATGGAATACCGGAATTAATCATATCGGACAGAGATCCGAGGATGACATCAAGGTTTTGGCAAACGCTTAATGCAGCCTTGGGAACTAAATTAAACTTCAGTTCTGCATATCATCCAGAAACGGATGGACAGACTGAGAGAGTTAATCAAGTTTTAGAGGACATGCTGAGGATGTATTGCATGGACCAGCAGTATAAATGGGAGGAATACCTTCCGCTGGTAGAATTTGCTTACAATAACACCTATCATGCCTCTTTAAAAATGGCGCCCTTTGAAGCATTGTATGGAAGAAAATGCAGAACCCCTGTCAGCTGGGACAGCGTTGAGGACAGAGAGGTAATTGGGCCAGAAATCCTTATGGAAATGGAACAGCAAATCAAAATGATTCGGGAACATCTAAAGGAGGCTGCCAATAGGCAGAAGAGCTATGCAGACTTGAAGCGGGTTGACAGGCATTATAAACTTGGAGAGAAGGTCTTTCTTCGGGTGAAGCCGAAAAAGAGCTCCATAACTTTTGGCAAGGCTGCCAAGTTGTCGCCACGTTACGTGGGACCTTTTGAAATTATTGAAATAATCAACCCTGTAGCTTATCGTCTAGCATTACCTCCTGCTTTGTCTCAAATGCATGATGTTTTTCATATTTCTTTGCTTAAGAAATACGTGACAGATTTATCACATGTGCTAAATTGGAATTCCTTGCAGGTCCAAGACCCAGGAATAATCGTGGTTAAGCCCATTCGAGTGTTGGGAACTCGCCAGTTGTACTTGAGAAATCGCGAAGTGAACCAATGTAAGGTCCAGTGGGACCAGTTCAGCGAAGAAAGTGCAACTTGGGAGAATCTCGAAGAAATGAGATCTACTTTTCCACACCTGTTTAACTGAATTTGAAATTCAGAGAACTGAAAATTCTACCAAATTTAGACAATTATTAGTCTACTGTACAGTTGTCTTAAAACATTGTTTTTAAGAGAGAATCTGTTTTTGGTATGAACTTATGAAGGAAAGGACAATAACTGAACTTTGTCCTAGGAACTCCTTGACTTGTTAATCTGATCATCGGGACGATGATTCTTTAAGGAGGGAAGAATGTAACACTCTGATTTTGTATGTTAACTTGGTGAATGTTTTACATACTGTTATAGCTCTTGGAATGAAAGCAAACATGTTAAGATACGTTTTGATCTTAAGAGAATGTGTTGCTAATTTGGATTCTTGCATACTGTGATTTATTGCATGGGACAACAAATATTGTACTTGTGTGTTTGCTGATGTGACGACAGATTGTCGTATAATTGCTTGCTCTTGTGCTGATTGACAGCATACCCTGAATCAACTCCATTGATTCAAGTATGCTGAGGTCCTCTTGTGTTTTCTATGTTAATTCACACTTGAACTGGACTAGGATTATTATGAGCGTGCAGCGCCTGATTACAGGTGTGAATAGCTAGCACGAAAATGCCAACGACAGGGGTTCGATTCTTGAACCCTGTACTGTCGAATTCGGGACCTCGTGGGGCGAGAAACGCCTGGACACGGGTGGCCTTGGCCTGTAATCTGAAGGACGGAACGTCCTGCTCTGCGTTAACGTGAATGTTAGTAAGGGGCTGGAAGGAAGTTGTTAGTGTTAGTGGTTAGTGTGAATTAAACCTAAACTAACCCTAAGACCTAACATACATCCTACACTACTATCCTAAGTGGATTTTTAAATTACAAAAAAAAAAAGAGGGAAAAATAAATCTAAATTCTAAAACCTAAGGTTTAACTAAGACCTAGGTCGAATGAGTTATGTAACCTAAACTAATCCTAAACTAAGGGGTACGCAGACCCTTGGGAAGAAAGGGATAAGGATGGGAAGGAGGCATTCATTGGAATTAAATGAACTGTCCCTTCGTGGACGGCGCCAGTTTTGGCGGGGCAGGTAAGGAATTTAGAGGCATCTATTTTGAAATAGAGCCAAGTTCAGTTTGCTTGGAAAATTTGAAACTTAGAACTCGCCAACCCAAGTGGCGGGTGGCGCGGAAAGTGAGGAAAAAGGCAAAGCCTTTAATGCATTAATGGTTTTTGGTCCTCGCGACCAGTTCGCCTTGGAAACAGCATGAGGAAAAATTGATTTTCATTTTTGTTGGTTCGAGCCTTTTGTAAAGTTGCTCTGCATTTGGTTTTTCTGACCTGGTTCGGTCGAACCAGCTCTTGGCATTTGACATTTTGTGGAGATTTGGAGGCTGTTGTTAAGCCTGAAGAAGGAAGGAAGTGTTGGAGAGATTGTGCTGTTGCTGTGGAAGGAAAAACGTGGCAAACAACGTTTTCTTCGAGTTCTGGAAGAGAGAATACAGGCACGTTAAGCCCTTCTCTTTAAAATCTTTGCTTGATTTAAATGTTTCATTAAAACAACCCTGCTCTTGGGTTGGAATTGCATGATTGCTGTTGGGTTGATTTTGAAATGGATTTGCGGATTCTTGCCTTCTTTTCTTTGGAAAATGATAAGAAAACGGCCCTGGTTGCTCGGCCTTGATTTGTTGTTGCTCAAATTGGGTTGGAATATGAATTACTGTTGTGGTTGCGTACAGTGTTGTGGAATGAAATAAACATTTTCTTTCTCTGTACATGTAGTATGGAGTGGACAGGCTGTTTAATCTTTTCCTTATAGTGTAATCGTTCTCCTTGTTGTTGTGCTTGGAACTGCTATTACATGTGAAGAGAAAAATGGAATTACAATCGTGTTATATTGCTGTCATTTTGGAAATAATATGAATTATTGTTATGGGTCGCTGAGTTCGACTGTTCTAATATTCACGGATGAAATGATTCCTGTCGTGCTGTTCGTTTAACAGTTAGCAATAGCTGGTTTAAGCTGTTCTTATTGAAACTTATAAGGAAATAGATCCTCTTCCTTTTACTATTATGGATTTTAATGAAGATGGTATTTGGGTTTTCTATGAGTATCTGATTTCGCTTGAATGAAGTAATTGCGATATTTCCATTGCTGTGCCTTTTCTTGTTTAAGAAATGAGCGAATACGTTTTGGTACCCGTGAAAATAGAGAAAAGGTAGCTATTTCTCCTTCTGAGGTTATTGTTGGATTATGTTTTCTCTTTGCTGTGAGAATGGGTTGGTTTTATGGTGATTTAATGATGCTGTTTGGTCTCCCTGTTCGGACTGTATACACAAATACAAATTGGGTTGTATTCAGTGCAGTGAATGATTATATTTCTTTATGCTGTGATGGAAAGTTGATTCCATGGCGACTTGTAGATGAGGTTTGACCTTCTGTTTGAATTGTCTTGTGAATGTGAACCCGACTTGGATTTCTGTTTTTAATAAATGGAAAGTGTGGGAATTAGCTTGTTTTCTGAGTCTATTTTGACTGTACCAAGCTTATGCAATTAACCCCCTAAACGGTTTGTCCTTATAGAGGTATTGATATATGAATGTTATATTTTGAGTTCTGTACCTCCTTAAGAAAATGGAAAATGTTGTTTTGGAATTAACGGTTGATCGAGATAGAACTCGAATTGGTTATTCATTGTTGAGGCATGATTGGATTGGTTCTGTACAGGCTATGTGAGTTGCTATTCATTAAGGACGACTGTTCTGCTATCTTTATAATTGAGTTGTCTTGATTAGAAAAACATGATTTGAATGTTTTTACTTCATTCTGAATACAATGATTGTTCTTAATGAAATCGTAGAGAATGAATTCTTCTCTTTTTGCTATTTGGGACTCTGAAAGTGACATTGGAATTATAGTGCCTATGACTCGGTCTTGCTGTAGGTAACAGCAATGTACCACTTGTTATTAAGAACTATATGTGTTCAGAGGTATAAAAGATTATATGAATATATATACTTGCGTGGTTGCATAATTGTTGTTGGTTAGCTATACAGTGTAAGAAGTAGGGAATCTTCTAGTATAGCAAATACCTAGTATGCATATTGATATGGCTTGCTCAACGATGAATATAATGTCTTACTAACCTGCTTGGCATTCATATGAACTGGAAATAAATGAAATTATTCTTGCTGCCAGAAAGTGAATTCCGAGTGGATCTTGTAAGTTTCACTCTGAACTGTTATTTTGATTTGTCTTTCGTATGGATTTCACTGTTAGGACAGTCATGTGGAAAGAAATAGAGATATGAATTAATGTTTTAGAAAAATGATCTTTCTTCTTTCATTCAGTTAGAAATCTGGAATTCGTGAATGAAGAATTTTATAGTGCTTAGATGGGAGCTACTATATGCATTGCTGTTCGCTTTCTTGTTTGTACTTGAATGCTTTAAATTTAACATGCTTCATGAACGGAAAGGAACGTAATGGATTTATATTCAGTTAGTTTCATCCTTTGCATTTGTTATTAATGAAAGGCGTGGAAAGGATAATTGTATGCTATATAGGCAGCAAACTACTTGTATTCCTAACGTTACAAATATTGTAAATTGATACTTGCAATGATTATGTGGAAACGGGACAGCAGTCCCTTGGCTGATTGTGATGATATTTTTCTGATAGTTCAGTTGTTATGCTGATCTCTCCTTTGTGCCTATTTTGAGATTGATGTTTTGCTGTCGTTTCATAAAAGCAGGGTTCTTTTATTGAAACAGTTAGTTGAAGCATCTTATTTTAAGGATAAGTGCTTAATGTGCTCAGTTCATTGAACTGACCCGTGCAATTCATTTTGCAGATGGAATTTGATTAGAATGAAGGCTTGGCTGTTTTCTGATGCCTCTTGATTAGATGTAAAATAACTTGTAATTGTTGCTTTTACTCCTCTTCGAGGAATTGTGAAAAGAAGAAAATATATTCTTCTGTCCATGAGTTGAATGGATGCTTTGTATAAACTATACCCAATCAGCTGGATTGGCAAATGTACAAATTATGTCTTGAAATATTGAATACAATTACAGGTGTGATATTTTCAATAATTATATCAGTTGATTTTGTTGTTTAAATTGGAAATATGATGTTATTTCCTGATTTGGAATTGTTTCATTATCCTTGGATGGATGTTGAATTGAAACTGATATCTATTCTTACTTAAATACAACTTTTAAGTTGAACAATGCAATTAGTTCATACTTGGGTAAAGATGAATTTTTAATTGACATTAAAAGGATTAAGAGGAATATGATTTCATAATCAGAGGGAATTCAGGATTAGCTTGGAGCTAAGGAATATCAATTTAAATTGGGAGTATTCGAACTTCGTTTTCGAACCTCATTAATGATCCCGTTTGATAAAATTCAGAATAAAGGATATAGGATACATATATCCATAACTAATGATCCTTAACTATATAACGTTAAGGGGAACAAATGAATTCATTTCTCGAAGATTAGACCTCGTTTGAATGACGTCTAATAAGTTAATATTCTGAAATTAGTTGCAGTTGGAAACATCTTGGCTAAGTTTAATAGGTTAAACTTATTATGTCCGTCGGTACGGACTGCTTAATCCAATGATTAAGAAATAAACCAAGTAAGGAAATGTAGCCCTTCGATACGAAGGAGACGATACTTGGCAAACTAATGGACAGTTTAGTCCCTCTTAGTTATATACAACTGCAACGGAAACGAGGATCAAGGGATCAGCGTGGATGCTGAAAATTGCTTTAACTATTAACTCGTGGCTAAGTCACTTGGGCAGGATGTGTATTCTCGATGGGAGAATTCTGCAGGACATTGGCATACGCCAGCTACAGCAAGGTGTCTTCATGAAGACGGGGTCTTCATGACGACACATTGTTGCAGCTGACATATAGCAATGCCCTCCTGAATTAAAACATTTAGAATACATAGGCTGAATGTGTAGATCTTAGCTGGGGTGGGGATAGGGTATGATCTGGTATACGGAGTGACTCCGGAATACTAAAGATAAGTAGACACACGGAGTCGTGGGGTAACGACACCGTATGTCTGCGTATCTTTAGTTACCAGGAGTGCCTTCCTATACCCGTTCATATTACTAGTTGGAATTGAAAAGTTTAAAACTGAACTTAAACGTTGAGGACTGGTAGGAACCAGGAAAGACCATTCTAGATAACAGGTGAAGTGAAGTGAAGGACGTATTCCGTAGATGTGTATCACATCCAGGAATATGATCATGCAAAGCATGTGAAAATCTTTGGCCAAAGTATCGCAATTGCTGGTTGCGTTGTCCTTATCACTTAATTTAAGATGCAGGATGTCAGATGAATATCAGTAACAGATATTCAGATAGGCTTCTTAAATGGATCACTTCGATAACCGGGGAAGGTTATGAGAACAAGTATATAAAATATACTATGCATAAACAAACATGAAGGATCGGTTGTTGCCGAGTCATGTACATGAAGGATCGGTTGTTGCCGAGTCATGAAATGAAGGATCGTTGAAACTCCGAGCCATGAAAATGGAAGGATCGGCAGTTCATCGAGTCATTTACAGCAGCATATAGAATCTGTTATAAGATTGAATGGCATTGAATGTGTGTTCCATATTGTAAATATGTGAACAGGGAACATTCGTTTTTAAAAGAAATTGTATGATCCAAACTGTGTTGTTTGGGCAGAGAACAATTATTAAATCTTGAACGTGTGTTTGAATTTTATAATTCATAACAGAGAACGTTATATATAAAAAAAAATTTCCCTTGTTCTGGTGTTTTAAAATGGGTATGAGGAACACAATGTCTAACATTACAACATATAGTCAATTGTAATTAAAACATGGTGACACGCATGATTCATCACATCACAGTGATGATATTATGATACAATAAAATTCACTTTACACTAATTTTTTCATGCAATACATCAATACACCTTCATATCACATAATGCAAAAATGCTCTAGCACTCCGCAATCCACAATAACATTCTTTTCACACACAACAAGGTAGTACATCACACATAAATTCCTCATTGAAACCATAAAAAGGAGAGAGAATAATCTCATCACAAGAACATATAAAAGATAACAAATATGCCCTAAGTGACATGCAAAACATGTGTGTTATTAATATCACAATTACGATGTTGGTCACATAACAACAAATATCACTTTCCTCTTCCAATCTCCACCACCACCATCCAAAGCCATCACAACTCCAATCTGTCCCAGAGGTTCAAGAGCATGAACCTCCACTCTGATACCAAATGTAATAAAAACATTTTACACACACAAATACAACAATAAAAATATGGGAATAATTAATTTTTTACTTACATTGCTCACTATACAACACCACGAGGGTTCCAAGTAGAGAAACTCAACAATACATAAACAAGAACCCACTAAATAGGATAAAATAAGGAACCCATCAATGTCATACTAAAATGACATAATCCAAGAAAAATACCCAATTACAATAAGAAACGTCGGATAGGCATACTCCATGACATGGCCTTTTTATAGTTTACATCTTAATTAAATTTGCGTTTCCATTGTATGACCTTATAGTTTTCAAGAGAATTAAACACATAAGGTTTAAAATTTCTTACTTTACAATCTTCAATTACTTTACTTTGTAGGGCAATGGTCTTTAAAGGAGAATTCACAATTGATTCCTTTATCGAATCCCGTTAACTATCCATAGATCATAGGTTAATTACAGTCAATTTTAAGCAACTATGAGTCTCCTAATAACTAGTTCTTACATTAAATATTTGTTTCTCATATTATGGTTGTTTCAGTTCCAAATTTAGTTTGAGTCAATTTAGCATATACACGTCATAATTTTTATTTTTAGTGGTCTCTATATTGGCTCAAATGCCTAGTCCCACCAGGAATAATTTATATCCATTCTTAGCAAAAAATCAATGGTTAATTCAACCATAAGGACTTCAAGTGAAATTTGTTCCTAAAAATTTATCACATATACTCTCTTTTTTCATCTCGCTTAGATTGTTCTTAGGTCTCTTATTGGTGTCACTTTGACAAAAATATTTACGAAAGTACTTTCTTAACATTTTAAAGAAGTACATGATTGGAAGCATTACAACTACACACGAACCACAAGTGGTTTGTTTCTAGGGAAACATCCCATGTTTCCGTATTTCATGATTCCGCATGTGAAATTTATATGATTCTTAATGTCATGAAAAGGGCATAATAAGGGATTTTGGGACTAAGTTTTAAGTTTTCTAGTTTCTCTTAAGTCAACATCTTTCAAATCAATTTCATTTGCAAAGAGTTACTTACAAGTTTCTACCCAAAAGTTAACCTCCTAATCAACTGAGGTTTAGTTTAATTCCAATATGCACTCAGGACTCTATGTCCTATTATAGATCAGATTAAGGTGTGAGAACATATTTACCCTATAAAACCTCCGTAAAATACCACAACGCTATATTGTCACTAGTCAAGGTAACATATTTAGCTGTGAGGAAATAAAGAGATCATTAACAAGAGTTTATGTCATAGTACAACTATTTAACTAGCTCTATTTGTGTCATCTGGATCCCACAAATATTTCATTCAATGATGAAGTTAATTTCTAGATATAACTTCGTAAGACTTTGTAGTCCACTAGGATACTGAGGCAATGTTGGTTCTACTTATTCTAGAAAAGTTTGACCATGTCATTTCTAACCGCGGGGTTCACGATGATTTTGTTAAGCATTACAACTATGATGATAACACAAACTTGGTCGCTTATTTATTTCAGCTAGAATATGCTCTTATGCATTAAGATTTTAGTTTTTTGTAAGGTTTTGTTTTCTTCTTTTCTAAGAAGGATCATGTGAGAAGGGTAGATATGAACGATTTTTAAACTAAGGTTAACTGTTATATTTAGGTTTTCTTTCTATATAATCTAGTTAAATAACATAACACTCTAGAGACCTTATCATAAATTTCACAATGAAAATCAACTATAAGAGGTTATTTTCAATTTCACTTAACATAATATCCAACTTTTACAATACAAAACTTGGAATCAAAATAACACCCATATTTAGATGAACATTTCCCTTAAACAATAGAATCTTAAAAATGTTAGAAGACTTCACTAATAAACCCTTCAATACGTTGCAAAATATTAAACAATCCTTTACCATTTCTCTTAACATATATATACAATCCCTTTTTCTTTAACCATACGTAAATATGACTCAAAATTACACCTATGATTAAATGCACATTTCCCAAGGCATCACTAAAACTAGAATCTCATACATATTACCAAATTTCAAGCATAAAATTTTCTTTGACATGACAATACATTATACATATATATGTTTTTCAATGACCGATAAAAATTACAATAATAAACAATAAATTACACCACACCTTTTCATCACCTTACACCGATCTTGCAAAACCATGTGAGCATGAAATCAATGATAAGTCATTGGCATGACATCCACCTAGATCTAGCATATTTATAATATTTAGTTTCCCATTTGTAAAAATAATAATAATAATTTACATTCGAAAGAAGATGGTTAGAGACATGTATTTTTTTCATTTTGTAACCATGGAGAGAGAAAGAGATAGGAAGGAGAGAGAAACACTATTTGGCCAAAATTTCAAATTCAAGCAAGTCACATGATAAATTTTCAATAGTTTTTTATAAGTGTCAACAAGTTTCCATAGTGGTTTGGTAACCCAACGGGGGTCCTACAACTTTTTTTTGTTTTCATCTTGTTAGTTACAAAAACATTTAATTTAAGATTGGAGGATAAGAAACCAATTTCAAACATTGTCTTCCAATGAGAAAACACACCTTGGGTAAGTTTCTAAGTATCCTCCTATTTATCAAGAATTCACAGGAACTGACAGAACTCAAAACTGGCCAACGTCTTATGTCGGGCGACCAGTTTTTCAAGACCATCGATCATAATTGGCTTAGTTGCAACTGATCAAAAGTTATCTCAAGGATCATAAAATCACATCCAAAACTAACATTTGGTGGATGAACGCACAATGAGAAATTTCCTACAACTTCCCCTATCTATGGGGAATTCACTTGAGTCGGCGGAAGTGAGAGTTGGCATACAAGTTTTAATCAGTGATAGGTTTTCCGTAGCCACCGGTCGTGATTGGTCAATTTTGACATAGTCAAACTGTGACCGGATGCCTACGAAATTCCTTTTCCAAACTATCAAGGGGCATGTTTTTCCCCAAACTGAAGGTTACATGCATTTTTATAGTTAAAATACTAGAGGTTTGCGAAAGTGGAAAGGTATTTTTTTCTCAGGGTTCGAATGGAGATTTAAAATGAAACCCAACTTGCTCATTTGGAAGCTCCCTAAAAGTGCAAAATGGAGCAAGAGGGCTCCTAAATGAGTGGTGAAGAGAGTGAAAACATTCAAACAAGGTTGAGCCAATGGTTGATGCAGCTCTCTACATAACAAGGGATACATACAATGCTTGACATCTCTTCTATGAGGCTTACATAATTACTTTGCAAGTCCCTAGAAATTACATTTTCAAAACTTTGCAAGGTGGACAAAAAAGAAAATTAGTTTAGGACTCATATAGGTTTCACCAAAACTAATGGACACGAGGACCAAATCTTGATAACCTAGATAACAACGTATAAATTTGTGGTATCAACACATATGTCGATTAAATTGCAAGACGGTCATGTAAATCATAAGGAGGAGTTTTATTGTTTCGCACGAAAATTCTAGTTACGAATTTTTCTGGATAGTTTCTAAACAAGGGGTTTAAGTTTATGCTTGGCTACCAAGCTTTATTTGGGTTACATATGTGTCAGATGACATTTTATTGTTTTTTCAAAACAATTTTATATATAAAAAAATTAAATGTGAAATATTCCAAGGTTTTAAATTTATTTTTCTGCAAATGAGAAACTGAAGTATGAGAATTATGAATGATAAGGTGAGATGAACCATGCCAGGGAATGATGATCGAAGAGGGTAAGTAGGGGCTCCAAGAAGTTTGCACTTGCAATCCATTGAGACCACCATTCATTGGCCACATGATGCTAAGTAGTTACATGGAACCCCTAGCTATTCTTTTTATACTCATATCTCATCATAAAACTACATAAAAATCCCATTTTGGGTAAGAACAACAATGATCACCCTTAAAGTGCCCCCCCCCCCCTTTTTATTGCCTCAAGTTGGTCCAATTTTCTCTCTTGATATGGTTCAAAATTTTATTTGATTTGAGATCTATCTTTATTGATACCCTTGTGCAAGATCAGACTTTATAGGCACCACTCATCCTTACCAATCCTTCGTGAGGCATTCCTTATATATTTTCAGTTCCATTTTTTTTTTTTCAACACTTATTTGCTTGAAAACAAAATTCTCCAGTGCACGTTAAATATTCTGTAAGTCTTTGGGAAATAGAGTCCTCAATCCCATTTGTGTAACAAAGAATAACTAAAACTGGCTGAAGAATAACACTACTCAATGTAGCTTCCAGGAATAAATCCAAACGCGTATTCAATCCCCTTCTATTGCACTTATCTGACCAAGAAATATACTTGGGATTTTGATCAAATACAACAAACCATGTTGGATTTCTATTATAGGCACAAACTATATCAACATGAGCTCCTCTAAAACAAGTATTGAAAATTCTTTCTTGTAATGGTCCTAAATAACAAAACGACTACTCAAAGTAGAAGGGTAAGGATAAAGATCAAGAAATCATAGGTGTAAAGGCTAGAGTGCATGTAGCACAGATTCCTAGAAGAAGAAAGAAAATCCATATGTATACAAATGAATCACCTCCTTATCCTCAATCTCATTTCTCTCCTTTTGTGTACAACAAACCAAAATAGAGGTAGACTGAAGTCCCATTTCCTCCATAAAATAAATTTTAAGCCATTACAGAGAAAATACAGAGCCAAATAATCAATTTGTATGAAAATATAAATAAGGAGATACTAGAGTTGCAGATCTATCCAACGTGTAGGATTGATTTACCACATAATGGTATTGATGAAAGACACATAATAGCTGGAGATACGTTTAGCACAGTTTGGTGGATCATTATATATTTATTTAACTTGGTGCAACTATCCAATTACTGCTAAAGTTTGCAATGTAAACTTTGTTTCACCATGGTCAAATCCTGCGGATCTCAAATAAAGCACTTGTATTATTTTCAGCCAATAAATGACATGTCTGTAGGTCCATTGAGGATGCCCGTGTGCCTTCACATGGGGATGAGGGGGGTCACCTAATCCATTCACATCTCTATCAAACAAATTACCTTGTACCTTAATTACCACTCAAAACAATTCAGTCCATCTTTTCTTTTCCTTTTTTTTTTTAAAATATATGGTGGGCACCACACAAAGCTTGTGTGAATTTGAAACTGAGCTGGAATAATAATTCCCATGATGGAACCTGAGGCTGGGCATGCATGGTATGAGAAATCCATGATAGAGGCCTTAAAGAAAGAAGGTAACAAACCATTCTCTTCCAATTTAAACTAGAGATGCAAAATTATATATTGTTATTCAAATTTGGGATGCAAATATATAGTCTCAATTTGTTTATTCATTTTTACAATTATAAAGAGTAATTCATTAATGGCCCCTATACCCTCAACATTTTCACAGATTCCTAATTTAAAGATTTTGTAAGTTGGAACAATAATATCATGATATTGCATAGTCCCTTTGGTGTTGTCTTTCTATTCTATTTATTTGATAAGATGTAAATGATCCTAACAAAGATATGTATTTTTTTGTTCATGGATTTGGCCCAGAATCAACTAAGGAGACACTTTCCTAGGCTTATCTATTGGAATAAAGGTTTGCAATATTTGTAACACTCTAGATCCTTTCTGTGTATCTTATTGTTTTCCCTTGTTTGTTATTTCTTCCACATTTGTGTCCGTATGTACAAACTAAGTTAGGGTTTTATTTTGAATGGCTAAATTCAGGGGTGTACACAACAATTTCTTAGTGGGAACTTTTTCCCTGATATGTGTCAATTGATTGAACTGTAGGTACTTATAAGTGACAACATTTGTTTATCTTTTGGCTTTAATAGAGAATAGGAATTGTTAGTTATCTAGACACCATCTTTCATTGCTTAGCATTTAGATGCAATAGACATACACTAAGTGTTCGTGTGTGATGGATTTAATGGAATATGCTATCCTCTAAGATTTTCTAAGTTTGTATGTTGCCTCTTGAATTATGTAACAATGGCTCTAAAAATTCCTTTTTAAAGGGAATAAATTTGGTTTTTTGGGCATTTTGTTCCTTTTCCACTTGCTCAAAAGGAATGTTTTCGTCAAAGTTAAATCAATGCACTTTTGATACTAGTAGTAGTATACTCTTATGTCATTTCCTCTATAATTGTATAAGGTTATGTAGTTGGTTTCTTAATAGCATTTCTTTTCATTGAAAATGAACACTTTGTTCAATTATAATATGTAGGAATGCTTTGCAAGGTTCCTAAAAAATAGTAATTTCCATCTTAATAAGTGTATTGAATAAAGACCCCAACATACTCATGATGCCACAAAGAACACCAGGATTTGTGAAGTCAGGTCATGATACAAGATATTTAAGTAAACGGATAAGTATTTCGTAGGTAATTCTATTGCCAACATTTATTGAAAAAAAATGATTTGGGATTGTTGGGAGTCTGGGACACACACATTCAAGACATGATCATGTATTATAATTTTGAGTGATTTACATCTAAAGGATCTTCTCGATATCCTCTTATTCCTTGGTTGTTTAACACCACAGTGAAAGGTACTCAAAAATGGTGCACATACCAACACTCGGAGCAAGAAGAAAGGAGAATTCAAGACTACTATCACTCAATAGAAACAACCCATCGTAAACACTACCCTTTACTTTGATAACACCTCCACTACTACATTACTCAACACTTCTTGCATCCAAAGTGGAAATGCCATTCAAGGGGGTATCAAATGTATTCATGTTTAGTGCAAATAAAATTGACCCACAAAAGGCTACCACTCATGATATAAAATTGTGTAAATGTACGGAGGTCTTTATGTATTCATGTTTAGTTCAACATCTCATTACATAAGATTTGTAAATGTATATGTATAATTTTTTAAGAAATTTGAAATGTACACATAGAACCTTTCAATAGTAATGTTTCATCTTTATTCCTACACATACAAAATCAATCACACCCCTCATCAACATCAAGTACAAAAGTAATAACTATTCATCTAAATCAAATAACATATATTGTTCGGTGTTCACATTGCACTGTGCACATGCAATTGCTAGTTATATTATTTAATTTTCAATATGAATATGTAAGAAATTATGTTAAATTTATTTAATATTTTGTGTGTAAGTGTTTAAGATGTATATGTAAACACTATAAATATGTGTATGATTTTTAATTGTAGTATATTTCTTATATAATATTTTGGGCTATAAGAGTGTAGAGATAAGTTATTTCTACTATTTACAAAGTTAATTAGGGATTTGGTATTTAAGGAATATAATATAATTTTTCTTAGCATAATGTATTTTTTTTAAATTACAATATATCTTTTTTTAGTCACTATTGTGTGGGAGTTCAATTATTTTTCTCCATCAAGTTTCTATTATTTATGAATTATTTCTAATTTATATTAATATTTTGTTTATGTTACTATATTTATGAATGCTACACATTTCTAATTTTAAAAATAGTCTATTTTAATTTTATGTATAATTCTTAAAAGTGAAAACAATAAACCATTTAAATTTAGAATTGTACATAGTAATTTAATATAAAATATATTTGAATTCCTTATCACCATTGATATGTTGGCCATAAAACTAAATGTTTTTATTACATATTAATACATATATTAAAAGTTAAATTTAACAAAATGTTGTAAAAAAGATGCTAAATGTGAGTGACATTTTTGCAACTATTTGAAAATGCTGGTTTAATTAATAATTGTATGTTTTCTTTCTTCTTTTTTTCAATTATATCAAACACCTTTTCTTTTTCTTAATTTAACTTTAAAATCACCAATTTAAAAATAAGTTAACTTAATTTCAAACAATTCAAGGTTTAAGTATTGCAGGTTTAACTTTTATATCTCTCTTGTGTTTTGGTTTGTATGTTTGAATATTATATATAAATTACCATTATAAATAGAAACACAATATATAATAATTAATGATTTCTTAATATTTCAAATGGTATTTTGGTGTGGGATGTAATCTACAGTGAGTTTCCCAATTAAAAATCAACGGTTTTGAAAATGCCTTGCAATAGTACCAAGATATGGGCAAATAGGAATATTTACAATCAGTATATTGAAAACCGCGGGAAGAGAAACGTGAGCTAATGAAAACACAGAGAATCACTTCGGATTTATCAAATTTTGTACCCCTTATAACAATTTCATGATACAGAAAGAAAAATTATCCAATTCAATTTGTAAATGTTTGTCCCCAACAAATTTTGAGTACCACTATTAAATATATACATCTATATGTTTACTATCACGAATGGTTTCTGCAAGTGATAGTAAATTAAATTAAAGAAGATTAATTAACGGACATATCGTTATCCGTTCAATCTTTTATTCTTATTTTTAATTGTTATTTTATTCTTAAATATTATTTGCAATTATAGTATGGTAATCATTCAAGTAAATACCATTTATTTATTATATATATTCACAATTTAATCTTCCACAATATAAATTGATTGGAAGGATTTTTCTGAGCCTTATTAGAATATAGGTTTTTTTTTTCTATTTTTATCAAAATCTTATAATATACAACTATAACCAAAATTAATACGATAACCAGTATTAAGTGATTAAATTTGTAATAAATATGTATTTTATTATATAGACTAAATCAAAAAATTACATGACTATTAATTTAAATATTAAACAATTAAAAACACAACATTAAATTATAGTGTTAAATACTTTTTATTTTTAATAAAAATACAACCTAAACAATCCATTATAAATAATCTTATTTAATATTCACAAATTGGGGTCCACCCTCTCGCTCTAATTAAAAACTCAATTATAAGTAAAACAGGCAAAGGAACAAAGATAAACGAACTCCCACACTTGAGAAATATCCCTCTCAAGGACTGGAAAACAAAACTATAAAAAACCCTCACTCAAACATCACAGCGTTGCAGCCACCCCATACAAAGTCAACACAACAAACCCTTCCCCACAAACATGAAATACCTTAATGTAAAAACAGGTGAAAAATACTTTTTCTAAAATGTTCATAAATGCTTCGGACTTGCTACTTGGAAACCTCTATGAGTGCTTGCAGCGCAGGCAAGTTTAGAATTTTGTAGCTCCTGAAGCCTGCTTTGTGAAACAGCTCCATAAATTCTTCTTCTGTTCTCTCCTTTCCACCAGATGTATAACCCATCATACAAACGTCAAATAGTAATCCCACTTGCCTCTTTCTACCTTCTTTTCTATCAATAACCGCATCCACAATTAACACCTTGCCATTCTCTGGTGTTGCCTCGGTAACTCTTCTTCAGCAGTTTCACACACTGCTCATCGTCCCAGTCATGCAAAATCCACTGCAATAATACGATAATTTTATGAGTTACAACCAGATAGAAGCATGGATTCCTTCCTTTAAAACATGGAATGAAATGAATTGAAATACCTTCATAAATACTGCATCGGCAGGAGGAATTCTGTGGAACATGTCGCCCTCCACATGCTCTACTCCTGCAATATATTGTATTCAATGACCCATATCATAAACTCACAACATTCAAATGGTAAAAATATAAGAGTTTACTTACCATATATGGGAGGTGCAGATGCAATGACATGAGGTAAATCAAAGTTAATCCCATTTATGTGCGGATACTCTTTAATGATTGTGGACAATGCGGAGCCGACACCTCCTGCAACATCCACCAAACTATTCACACTCTTAAATCCATCATACATCTTCACCACAGAAGCCATGACATCTCTTGTATGACTCGCCATACCCTCATTGAAAACCCTGTTGGCTTCAGGATTGATGCTCAAATATTTCCACAAATCCATGCCATGCGCTTGGTTGAATGCATAGGAACCATATATGACAGATTCATGCAGATGCTGATAAGATTCAACAACCATCTTGTGGTTTGTCACTAACAGAAACGGAGCACAGGATTGTTGATTATGTTTGTTTACCAACAAGTCTGAAACATTGGTGAGCCCGTATTTGAATTTGGAAATACTACCATCGACCGCCGTGGCATCTTCAGTGAAAACACCCACGGATGCCAGAAGTCTCATAATTCTAAACAGGTAGTCCATGTTGGCAGGTTTGTTTGTGGAAGCAGAAATATATGAAGAAATGTCCTCTAAAGCAAGAGGACTTTTGCTGCCGTGAATGGCAATAATATCAGGAATGCCTAGCAAAACAGCAGCTTGAAGAGCCATGGGCTTAGCTGCGGAAAAAAATATTTCATTGAGTTGGAGATGTGCTTCCATGGAAGACTCGGAGGAAGCCATGTTTACCTGAGTCCATTGCAAATGTAGCTTAATTTATAGCAAAAAAAGATCATCACCCAGAAACGTGTAAAAATAGAACTATTCTTGAATAATTGAGTTTTTGAGGTGAATTGATTTTTAAAATTGCTGCTTCTGCATTGATTATTGTTTGCGGCCCACACTGTCTTGTGACGGTCTATTAAAAAACTCGGTAACTTAAAACGTGCTTTGACAATTTACAAGTTGTGTGAAAATTTAAGGTTTTTAATTGTTCACCATTGTTTTATGTACAGAGTGTACGTGATTAGCATTATTATCCTGCCGTCGGCAGTATATATAGGCATCAAAAAACTATTTTCATAATTTTTACAAACCAATCACATTGATCCATATGTCATTTCTTATGTTTCATATATGGTATTTTAACAATATATATTTATTAGAATTTTTCAAAAACATTGATTTAATTTTGTGATTGGATGAAACAATTTTATAGGCATGGCAGAATTTTTTGATTAAATAAATTAGGAATTTTGAAATTTTTGATTTCCTATAGTTTTAACATTAGAAATTATCTGACACTCAGCATTAAATGTAAGCATTTAAAAATTCTTGTAGGCAACACTAATTATTCCATAAATTTGAACAGCAAAAATGGCTTTAAATACCCTTGCAAAAATGGCTACATGGAACAACAAGCACTTGCCTCAGAATGTCCGGAAATCCATAGCAGCAATGCACGAGAAAACCAACAATTTGAATAGCATATTGACTGTGGCATGGGCTCGCAGGATAATGCTAGTTTTAATGGCGGTGGGGGGGTGGAACAGGTCTGGTTTACTTCGGCATGCCATTAAACATCGGGAATATCAAATTCAACCCGTATATCAACACATCCCTAAATGCCCTCATGGAGGTTCCGGCCATAGCTGCAGGAACACTGCTTCTTCCCATAACTGATCGAAGACTTCTTGTATCAGTTTCTTCGGGCATTTACGCTCTATGTTGTATCATTTGCAGCTTTGTGTCAAATGGGTGGATACAGATTGTGGTGGAACTCACTGGATTCTTGGCAGTGTGCATGACATTCGACTTAACGTATGTTTTCTGTTTGGAATTATTTGCGACCGAGGTGAGGAGCGTGGTGGTGGCAATGCTTAGGAAGGCGATAATGGCAGGAGCTGCCATTGCCCCTTAGGTGGTTGTAATCAGAAGGACCCATTCCTTCCTTTCTTTCCTCGTATTTGGAGGCTTCGGAGTATTGAGTGCACTGCTTACCCTGCTTCTTCCTGAGACTAGAAACCGTCCTGTGTATGAGACTATGGAAGAAGAGGGAGAGCACGAAGAAAGGGAAGAGAGGAAAAAACTGCTATTGAATGTTACTTTGTTGGCTTGAATCGAGACATGAGCATACGATCGGATTATGCTCAGAATTCTTCAATGAGTAAATACAACTAGCAATCACATGTGTACAATGCAATGTGAACATCAAACGGTATATGTTATTTGATTTAGAGGGATAGTTATTATTTTGCCGTCGGCAGTATATATATAGGCATCAAAAAACTATTTTCATAATTTTTACAAACCAATCACATGGATCCATGTGTCATTTCTTATGTTTCATATATGGTTTTCTAAAAATATATATTTATTTGAATTTTTCAAAAACATTGATTTAATTTTGTGATTGGATGAAACAATTTTATAGGCATGGAACATTTTTTTTATTAAATAAATCAGGAATTTTGAAATTTTTGATTTCCTATAGTTTTAACATTAGAAATTATCTGACACTCAACATTAAATGTAAGCATTTAAAAATTCTAGTAGTCAACATTAATTATTCCATAAATTTTTTTTTAAAACAATAAATTCTGTAATTATTTGCAATTACATCCTTGTTATATAAAATACCTACGACAAGTTACTTCTGCTTCGTATCCAAAGTTATTGCTTAGCTTTTTTTGGCAACTGCAAAAACCTGCATACCAGGGGAAATATGACAAAATCCAAATATTTAACATTAAAAATAAATAAAAACATTGATCTTGGTTGGTACATGAAAGCAATGCTTGCTTTGGTGTGAGTAATGGCTAGTGGTTTTGGTTGGTGCGACCAATATTTTGGTTTGAATAAACAGAAGTGACGTTGTAAGATGCAAAGTAGCTCACGAATGGTAGTGTACATACACAGGAAATTAGGTTTCCTGCTACAAATATGGTACACAATCAAATTCGTGTTGGATTGTCTAAGCCAAAAAACCCCAAGTCTTCTGTTTAGGAAATAGTTTAAAACCAGTTCATCCATTTATTGTATACACATATACATAATGCCAACACCCACATTGCTTTTCAACACAACTACAATGAAAATATGTAATTGCTACCGGTTACATACATTCTGGATTCCTCTCGAAATGGTTTTTTGTAATGATGTTATGCCTTTATGACTGCTTCCCTTTTACAAAAAAATGTAATCCTTCAAACAATTTAGTGTTAATTAATCTTTGCTTTTCTAAAAATCGAATTACACAGTTGTATGGAACGCGTAAAATATAGTCTTATTTGCCAAAGCCCAAATAAAATTTAGGATTCCCACCTGTTCCACTTATATGCCAGTAGCCCAATCTCATCTCCTATATTCCTCAGCTTCTATCAAGACTATATTCTTTGCATTCTCAGCCTAATTCAAGACTTAATTTAACCTCTTTTTCAAAGTTCCAGACTCCATTGCAGCTAACACATTGCAGAATGCTACTATGCCCTTCTTTCCATTTTGCATTTCTATGTGGATTACGAACTCGCCATTGTCTTCCACAAAAATGTTCTTACAATGAATAACACAACCTACCAGATGTTATTTTATATAGGGGACACTTTCCACTACTAATAACACATTGCCATGCATTTCCATTACACTTTCATTTTCCTCAAATTAATATTGACCCCTATGCAATCAATTTTTTTTGGCATTTTTCATAAATGTTCATGTTACCTCTTTTCTTTTTCATAATTTAATATTCCTTCTATACTGAGTAAACTTTATGCTTCTTGACAATCTTGTCATCATATTTACAATATGTTTCATTAAAAAAATTTATATTCTGTGAAACAATAATGCCCTTTAATCATAAAAACTCGAACTAGATGTTAATAACTTCCTCAAGCTGCATATCACATTCATGCATCACAACAATCAATTGAATTCGTGCATCAAATTTTGGCTAATATGTTCATCTAATTGTTTAAACAACATGACACCAATGTGACAAAAAATCCTATCCAAAATAAACATTCACAAATACACTACCATTTTTGGATTGCAATATTTGATTACACCTCCTCAAATAGTCCCTACAATTCCATAATGTAGCACAATTTCCACGCAAAAAACATAGAACAAATGCATGAAGCACAACAACAAAAAAAAAACCTTCGGCAAGATTTGCCATATCATGGTCTTGTTTATATAATCCCAAAGCATATAAAACGTGGTGATAGATTGGCATATTCATCTAAGATATATTCAGGTTAGGAAAATAAAACCCATATTGCATCGCATGTAATTATGTTGTTATTGTTGCCTGAGTGACCACTAAAAACACGTTAGAAATAGGGTTTATTTTATTATTTATGTTTATTTGATTCTTATAAAATCGTTTTATGTATGTGTGATAATGTTTTCATATAAAAATATATATATAAATGATACGTTTTCTACATACTTGTCCAAAATGTTTTTTTTAAATTATAAAACACCATTTGATACTATTAATTTAGTAATTATACAATATAACGTAGTTTTCCCACAAATTGTATTCTGGTGAATTTAAAATCCTAACAACAATTAAAATATTATGATATTATATACAATATATTGGAGGTGTAAGTTGGCATTGTTTTTAGTTTTCACTTGAGTAAAAACATCAAGGAAAACAAAGAAATCAATTAAATGAAAATAGTTGAACATAGTTTAGAATTCATCAATATTGATTAACATGCAACTCAAATATTGGACAATGAAAGCCAATGCAACAGATAATTTAATGTCTGCATTGTTTACATATGGATTATGATGAATAAATTAGATATTACAGTATTATATTTCAAAAGTAAGGTTTTTCAGATATACTTCAATGTTCACATTGACATGGCATTTATGGAAGACATGTAAACAATCACGTAGAATTACTGTTTCACATTTTGTGTCACTTGCTAATTCTACAGATAACTATGCATTGCATATTAAATTACTCTGAGGTTATTTCTAAGTTATAGCTTGTCCTATCGCTCTACTCGAACATGAAATGCACTGATAATAGTATAATAATGATGACGCTATCTTATTTAATGATTAATAAGTTATTTGTAGCATGTTTAGGGCTAGTTAAAACCTATGATATTGGAGAATATATTACTAGAGAATTATTTAGCTATCAATTCTATAGAATATTGGTAATAACTTATGCTTCTTAATAGATCGAATTCTTACATAATTATATTTCTTTGGACTTCAAAATTCCAATTATTGATTTTTTTCGTATGTCAAAAGATCAACAGGTAAACTATACAGGGAAATCATTCATGTCATATTATTACCGTAAATGTAACTCATTTCTTATGTGCTATTTGTCGATACCTAATATTGTTCACTTTGCCTATAGTATTCAACAATTCATGAAAGATAACAAAATAATTATAAACTAACACTATAATGAAAAAATCGCATAAAACTAGTATAGGAGATGGAAAATATGACTACATCTAATTGAATTTCATAAGTTAATTTCACATGCCTTTCCCATATAAATGGCCGGTAATGATTAACTTTTTATAAAATATGACTCAAATATATAAGAGAATAAGCTAGAAAATATAGTTGAACCTCTAACTTGAAAAATATAATCTGTGTGCAACCTAATATATATACCAATGTGTGTGTGTGTGATGCATAATAATCAATGTGTCCAGCTGTCTTCTAAGACATTACTATGATTCTCAACAACCCATCTGTAGAAATGTCTACTATAAAATGTCACAACCTAGTGCTTCCCTAAAATAGTGCTTTACGAATAAGAAATTTCACATGGTTTGCTATACTCAGATTAGTTATGTGTACCTCAAACATAGGCGATGCTACATGAAACATGGCCTTGATTGAAATTAGATCTATTTTGACAACATCTTCTAAATAATTTGGGGGTGACATATACTGGTATTCTATAAATTATTAGATTGTCCACCATAATAGAAAGTCCATTGATTTAGTTGCAATAGTATTCATGGAGCATATGTGAGCTTTCCTATAACTAGAATCCTACTACATCCAATCTAATTTTGCTCATCCCATTGTTATTCTCTGTGAAAGGGCCATCCTGAGTCTAAAATAATTAATACGAGACTAAAGAATCATATTCTGCTGAGATAGAGAAGGCTCGTAATGGTCTTGTGAGTTACCCACTACCTCTTCGGAAATTCGACTGCCCTTGAGTCAATTGAGATTTTATATACCTTATTTAGTTACATTATTTTTTAGATTGAACCCTTTTCAAATAAAAACACACTATTTGTCAGTGGTTGTAGTGCTAGATAATTCTATATATGTAAAATGACGTGCTACAATCAGGCTCAACGTGAGGGCTATATCCCATAGAAGACACTGTAGGGTTCATTTTAAGAACCCCCTATAAAGTAAATTATTATAGAATAGGGTGGCAAATCTCTGAAAGAAGTAATGTAGCCAAATGATGAACAAACTTGATATACTGCAAATAATATGAACTCCAAAAGAAAATAGATCTCCTTCTTTGTTATTGAATAATGAATTACAATGTTTCCTAAATAGGAAAACAACTCCCAACTCGAGTTGCCAAGCAAACTCTAACTAACTCTGACTAAATCTACTATAGGTGGCAGAAATTACTATTTTTAGCAGTTTACTAGAACCTGCTATTCTTAGTAAGTTTGCATGCTTATTCGTACTGGCACAAAAATTTCCACGCATCTTCTACATTCCTAAATTAGAGGAATTGCCAACTTTCTAACTCATAATGCAACTAATAGACTAAAATTAACTAATGCTCAAAAATAGGAAAAAACTAGAACTACAACTTAAATCCTAATTTTCGGCCTCAAGATGGTAGATTTAGGGCCCGAAAATGTGCTGAAACTTGGCCCAACTAGTAGGGTGCATTGACTCCGCTGCATTCATCTCATCGAAACATGTGGTTTCAAAAAAAATAGACTCAAACAGACACCCAGAGCTCAAGTTATGACCTTGTCAAGTTCCTACTAATTTTGGCCCATCATTCTCCTCTGATTGAAAAAAACACAGCTCCTGCAAGATGTATCTTCTTCAAACTACTTCCATTTATCTAGCATCCAACTTCTTTATCTCCCACTCTATGACCCAATTATTTTCCTCTTGTTTCCAGTCCTTTCCAATGTACCAAATATTTGTTGTATTTCCCATGTCGTGTTTCCATTGTTTTCTTATCTACAATCTGATCCACTTCTTCTTTCTTCTTCACCGGAACCAGCTGCCTCCAATCTACTACTTCATCAATAACATCCCTTTATACACCATCCCCATGAAAATAATACAAATCTGAAACATTAAACACTAGAGAAATATCAAAATTCCCTGACAATTCTACCTCATAAGCATTATCATTTATTTTTTTCATGATTTTGGAGGGACCAATCTTCTTGTACTTCAACTTGTTATAGTTTTATTTTGGAAACCTTTCCTTCCGTAGATATACCATGACCAAGTCACAAAATTTAAATACCTTTCTCCATATATGCACATATGTTATTTCCTTATACTTATCATTACTATTCCGCAGCTTCTTCCGAACTTCTTCCTTGCAATTGTTGTATATGTTCGACAAATGCTTCTACATCATCACTGAATCTGGCATCAATTGGTAGCTGTACCAAATCTAACACCCCATTTGGGTTACTCCCATACACAATTGAAAATAGATACTATCTTGTGGATCTATTTATGGAACTTTTATATGCAAACTCAGCTTGTGGTAATGCTAAGTACCATTAATTTGGCTTTTTCCCAACAATGCACCTTAACAGGTTTCCCAAACTCTAATTTACCACCTCTATTTTCCCATTAGTCTGAGGATGATAGGAACTACTGAAACTGTAATTTGAGTTCCCAATTTCTTCCATAAAGTCTGCCAGAAGTGACTTAAGAACCTTGTGTCCCTATCTGATTTAATGGTTTTTAGAACACCATGCAAACAAACAACTTATCTGAAAAACAAATCTAGTTATGCATGTTGCATCACTTGTTTTCTTACAAGAAATAAAATGAACCATCTCAAAAAACCTATCAACAACCACAAAAATTGAGTCATTACCTCGTTATGTTTTTGCATAATCCAAAAGCAAAATCCATACTCAAATTTGTCTACATGACTCGATAGGAATTTGAGACTCTAAATGCTGATTGCATAACTATGGTTACTTATCTCCAAGTTGAATAGAAAATTTTAATCTACTTGAGATAGACTTACAGAGAAATTTGGTTACTTCAGTTTCCTAATGCTCTACATGAATAAACTACTTCTAAGGAACTCGGAAATGTGACTATCTACTGCATTGTTTATAAGTTCAATGTCTGAGATTTTGAGACCTCGTGGAGAGAGAGATCATGCATAATCCATAAGGAGAAATTTATCCTACATCTACTTCTCCAGGTCTTACTTAACATCCTAATTGTTTCTTTCCCCTTTAAAGGGGGTTGCTGATCTGTAGGTGATCCAACTGCATGAACATAGCATGAGAGGTGAGATTTCATGGATGCAGGATTGTACCTCCTTTGCATCTGACATAGCCTTCCACTAAATGATAAATTTCACCATAGCTACTTAACCAGTCTATCAACTCCTCTGGTTTTAAACATAGCTCACCAAAACTCAATAATACACATCAGACTCTTATCGCATCAATCTTACCTTCTAAAATGATCGAGAGGCAAGAAGAGACAATCAAAAGCTAATGGAAGTGCTTGTGTTTCAAAATGCATCACAAAACATATTCTTCATCTGTGTCATCTCCACCTTGATTTCCTCTCTAGAGTTATCATCGCAACTAGTGCAGCAATTTTCCTCTGTAGATCAATGTAAATATCTATTCATCAAAGTAATGACCACCTCCTCTTAAGCTTCCACATTCTGCCATTTTTTTAAGGAAGGAACTCGAGAGGGAGGTGGGAGACCAGAGAATGTAACTAACTCCTAGTACAAACTTCCCCTCCCTACAAATAATATGAACTCCAAAAGAATATGAGATCTCCTTCTTTGGGATCAAGGAGATGAATTATAATGTTTCCAAAACCTACCTCAACCACTCCCAAAAGAGGATTGAATTTACCAAGCCTCAACCACCCCAAAAGAGCATCTGACTAATTCTACTCTAGGCTGGCGGAAATGACTATTTTTAGCAGTTAAAAAAAACCCGTGCTATCCATAGTAAATTTGCATGCTCCTTGGTACGGAAAAAGAAATTTCCAGTGCATCGTACTTCATTACTAAATTAGAGGAATTTCCAAATTTCTAACTCATAATGCAACTAATAGACTAGAATTAACTAATGCTCAAAAATAGGAAAAAATTGAACTACAACTTAAATCCTAATTTTTAATCTTAAGATGGTGGATTTAGGGCCCGAAAATGTGTCGAAACTTGCCCCAATTGGTAGGGAAGGTTTGACCTTTGCATTCGTCTCATTGAAACATGTGGTTTTAAAAAAATATGGACTCAAACAGATACCTAAAGCTCAGGTTATGACCTTGTCAAGTTCCTACTAATTTTGGCCCATCACTCTTCTCTGCTTGAAAAAAATGCAACTCCTACAAGTTGTCTTCTTCAAACTCCTTCCATTTATCTGCATCCAACTTCTTAATCTCCCACTATGTGACCCAAGTATTGTCCTCTTGCTCCAGTTCTTTCTAATGGACCAAATATTTGTTGTATTTCCCATGTCATGTGTCCGTTGTTTTCTTATCTAGAATCTGATCCACTTGTTCTTTCTTCTTTACTGGAACCTGCTGCCTCCAATCTACTACTTCATCAATAACATCCCCTTCTGCACCATCCCCATGAAAAGAATACAAATATGAAACATTAAACACTGGAGATATCAAAATTCACTAGCAATTCTACCTCATAAGCATTATCATTTATTTTTTTCATGATTTTGGAGGGACCAATCCTCTTGTACTTCAGCTTGTTATAGGTTCCTTTTGGAAATCTTTCCTTCTGCAGATACACCATAACCAACTCACCAACTGTAAATACCTTTCTCCATCTGTGCACATCTGCTATTTCCTTATACTTATCATTACTATTCTGCAGCTTCTTCCGCACTTCTTCCTACAATTGTTGTATATGTTTGGAAAATGCTTTTGCATCATCACTGACTCTGCCATCAACTGGTAGTTGTATGAAATCTAACACCCCATTTGGATTACTCCCATACACAATTGAAAATGGAGACTTTCCTGTGGATCTATATATGGAACTATTATATGCAAACTCAACTTTTGGTAATGTTAAGTCCCATTGTTTTGGCTCTTCCCCAACGATGTACCTTAACAGGTTTCCAAAACTCCGATTTACCACCTCTATTTTCCCATCAATCTTAGGATGATAGGCACTATTGAACTGTAATTGAGTTCCCAATTTCTTCCATAAAGTCTGGCAGAAGTGACTTAAGAACCTTGTGTCCCTATTTGAAGTAATGGTTTTTGGAACACCATGCAAACGAATAACTTCTTTAAAAAAACAAATCTACTATGCCTGTCACATCACTTGTTTTCTTGCAGGCAACAAAATGAACCATCTTAGAAAATCTATCAACAACCACAAAAAATTGATTCATTACCTCGTTTTTTTTTTGGTAATCCCAAAAAAAAATCCATACTCAGATCTTTCCATGAACCTTTAGGAATAGGAAACGACATATACAACCCTGTATTCTATGCATGGCCTTTCGAGACTTGACAAATTTGACATCTCTCCACATATCTTACCACATATCTTTTCAGCTTTGGCCAATAGTATTTCTCTGCTACCAAGGCTATCATCTTATCTTTACCACTAGACTAGCTTCTCCTAAGGGTTGTAATGTCTTGGAAAAATACCTTCCCATGGACAAGGTGCCCTGATTGGCAATCTGGACTGCCTAGAGTTGTGTTATGCCCCTTAACTGAACCCTGTCAGCCTGCATTTTGTGATACAATCTCTTTCAGACTAGCATCTTCTATTGTGGTGCATGACCAGTTTTATGCATATCTCCATGTTTCAGATAAGGTTCTTGCGGTTGAATGGTTTTGACATTGATGTTGTGGCATTGAAAGTATAGTAATTTTGATGGTCCCCTCCTCATCAATGCCAATTCCTCCAGGAGTTCTGAATAGGATTAGAGGTGGAAAATACTGTCAATGTCCTGATAAAAGTGTGAATTCCATGAGGGGAATGAAGTCATGATTACAAAAATTCATAAAATGGGAGAAAATGAGAGAGATGGAAGAATATAGTGACTGAAGAATGGATTGGAAATGGATGGAAAGAAATTATTCAACTCAGAGAATGGGTTGTTGACCAGATGGAGTCACTAGATGTGCTTGAAAGTGCCTCCAAAGGCTGAAATCTTCACCAAGAGCACATCGAACCTGATGAAGTGAAGTGGTAAGGTGCTTCAAACCTGTCCCATCGAGGCATGCCATAGCTAAATGGTCGTACAATGTTAGTGCATTTAAAATCACAATCACCCAGTGTCCCACCGGGTGATATCCAGAACTGGATGCTAATCAGCATCTGAATGTTTGCAAGTTGATGGGTCATTCAGTGTGATTTGCATAACATTGGTACCATCTCTAAAGTTGTGGGACTTGCGAACTTGAGATAGACCTCCAGAGAATGACTGGTTGCTTCTTCCTAATCTTATGCCACTAAACTACTTCTAAGGAAGGAAATGCAGACTATCTACTCCTAATCTAACAATTCCAAGGGACCAGGAGAGAGAGAGCATGAAAATAAAGAAATCCTACACTACAAAGGTGATACCAACTAAGAAAAGGGGTTTCTGATCACAAATCCAACTACCTGAAATGGAGAGAGGTGAGCAATGGAGAGGATGGACAAGATGCATCACAGACCAAAGATAAATTTCACACAGAACACCATTTCAAACCCATTAAAAGCAAGGCTCCCAAAACCTGCAATAGACATCAGAAGATATGCAAAGTATACCCTGCAATGATGAGAGGCAAGAAGAGACAATAAAATGAGCAAAGGATGGACAAAAAATGCATCACGAAACATATTTTATTGCTCCATGAGTTCACATAGTACATCATCAGTGGGCAAGAGGCAAGAAAATGCCATTACAAAGCCATTAGAGGAGGCTTAAACTCCACATTCTTCCCTAGCTAAGAAGAAAGAGAGAGGGTGTAGGAGAGAGAAAAATTACCAACCCTTTACAATGAAATCCTGCCCCTATCCTTATACATATGATCGGATAGAAGAAATAGAGAGGGAAGCAAGAAAAGTGGGTTAAAATTTGAATCAATGCTGTCAACCACCCTTACATAGAGCAGTGACCCAAATCCGTCTTTACTCCATGATTCCTTGATTCAGTGCCTTGAAAGAAGAGGAAATCGACATGAAAACAGATCAAATCCGACTTTAGTTGTTAAGACCGATGCCTCCATGTGATGTTCCTTGCATTGAAGGTGAGAAGAAGTTTCCTCCATTCTTCCTTTACATGGCGTCCTCAGGTGAGAGATTCTTGAAAACCTCCATGGCGTAGGTGAGAAAGAGATCATTCCAATGGTGGCAGATTGACGATAGCAGGCAGCCGATGAGCTTTCCAAAACGATATGCCCTTCTTGCTATAACACGTTTAGGCTCCGCGATCAAAATTTATGGTCTCCGTCCTGAAGGTACTTCGAGTCTTGGAGTTTGTGCCGCGCATGATCCACTATGGCATGGCTTCACTGTGCACTCTTATACTTAGCCAATTTTTAAGCCCTCCTTGTACGCCTCTTGAAGTTATGCCGGACCGACACGTGGCGTCATCCTTGAGGCCTGACTCTAGGTGGAGTCTGCCTGTATTCTTGGATAATCCCCTCTTATTGGCAGTGGACACTATGCCTGACTCGAGTACATGTCTTTTGCTCAGCGTCACATTTAGGATCTGCTCTTTGAATCCGCCACTCCTTGAAAGAGTGCTTAAAGAGACCAATATGTAGGCTCCTTCTGAATGATTCCTTGCTCATAGTTCCTCTTTTTTAGGGTTTTGGTTAAGTCCCTTTTATTTGCACGTGGGTGCCATATGTCTGACCCTAGACAATGTGGAGCCTCCATACTACACATTTAGGACATACCTCTTGATTTTTCCTTTGATATCCTACCTTAATGCGTCGATGATGTTTCATGATGGAGGCTTGCCACCATAAACTATCCCAAGCTATGCACTTTTCAACGGCCAATGATCCCCTTTTCGAACCTTAGACATCTAGAAAGCAATGGTGATAGTTCATGAAAATCCTAATGTACTTTGGGTCATGCACTCTTGAAGATATCACCTAATGAGACACGTAAACAAATTGTCTGTTGGCCTGAGACTTTATCATTTTACTGTTGGCTGTGCATTTACATGTTTCAGATGTGGGACATACATCACCCCATAATATTACTATAAACATCTATGTCTAGGGAGACCTCATATCATTTCTATCGACCCTCTAAAGGTGAGCCGATGAGAACATGCATGTGAGACTTGATATCGGCACCTGTCCATGTAGCTTAGACTCCTCATTACTTCGAAGTGCGTTCCCTCTATGGGAAACTCTAACCACATGGAGGGTTGGTACGACTCATGTTGAGTCTGACGCTTTGACGGTCACACCTTTAAAGTTACGCCGAGTTGTCACGTGGTTATTTATAGCTGGCCTCTATTACTTTTAATAATTTTGTTTATGATAATCAACAATTTTGAGGCTTTTTTCTAACCACATGGAGGGCTGGCGCACATTTTAGGACTTTTACCTTTTTGATAATGCCTGTTTAGAATTACGTCGAGCTAACACATGGCACCTTCCACGAGTCTTCTAATTCAGCCCCGATTTTAAGACTCATATGCAGTGAATTTTGTTTCTGAAAAATTTAAGCCCTTTCTCTAACTTTTCTCTTGTCGAGCTCTATACTCCTTTGACGTATGTTTGATCCTCCATTGTCGAGCCCACCTGCCCCTCACAATTTGGGATTGATTGTGAGCCCATTGGATTGACAACAGACCTTAGACTTTTCTTCTTTTATAGGGTTGTGTTCTGATCAATTAACAATTTTCCCGAGGGGGTAAAATTGGGATTAACACCTCCATCATAGGTTCAATCTCAATCTCTGAGATGAACATAGAAAATGGGAGACTAATAGATTGCTAACGCTATGAAACCCAAGTATTTCTTACATTTGTAACTAATTTTCTTTCTTTAGTCTCATATCCTTTCTCTATTATTTTAGATAAGTATGTTCTAGGTAGGCCTTAACATGATTTTACACTTTACTCATAGGTAAATTATATTTACAATTGTAGCTTTTCTGATGTTCCTGCATCATGATTGTTTCTAATAATCAAACAATATCATAAACTTTTGTAATATATAATTACATCCAGCTGAAAATAGAAATCTCTACTATTCAAAAGGAGGATAAAGGTTACTAATAGTTGACAATTCTAACTGTTTGTTTTTAGATCTAGGATGGAACAGATGGTAGACTTAAACTCATTCTAACTTATATGTTGCTAATCATCTACAAAATTTTAGCTTAGAAGGTATAATGAGATAATATGTAACTTGGGTTTGGATAGGATCGTATGGGGCACTAGTGTCCTAGAAAATGGTGTGATCAGATAATAGGTTGCTTTTAACGCTAGATCAATAAAGTTATTTTTACTTTACTCGAATATCGCATCCACTTCAATTGGATGGTACCAGGTATGTTACACCTATACGCTAAAAAAACCATAACTAGCTACACGAGAGACTCAAGCACACATTAGTGGAAAGCATAAAATATGTTAGATTCTTGAGTTAGGTAGACTTCTTCTGGATTGGTAAGTCATGCCCCAATATGATTGTTACACAAGTTCCATTACACTATATTTGTGGACTCATATTAGTTATAGTGTAATGTGTGTTGTGTGATATAAAATAAAATTGTATGCACTGGTCTGGCGAAATTACTGTTTCCCTTGTAGCAAGTATGCATCTAGATAATGACAGACATGAAACTGAGCTGTTTCCCCAAGATAATGTGAGATCATGGAATTCACAAACATCACTTTGAGTTCTATGTAGCGAATAATGCATCCCAAATGCATGTCATTGACAGGCGTGAATCTGAGTTGTATTATCCCAACATAGAAGATAGAAAATAATAACCCAATTTCACTGGTTAGCAACAGTTAGTGGGTTGTCATATGTATAGTTACTTATGAATCATTTTCTTGAGATAGTCAGCACCATTAACTGATCAACTAATAATCTGACTCAAAGTGATCAATGAAAAACTTAGAAAATATAAGTACAAGTTGATGTTTCTGTCCCAAATATCCCTGTTTTAAAATATAAATAACCAAGTGAAAGGTACGATGGGTGCAACTCACAAGGGGACAGTAGCGTTGAATGGTTGATTATCCCTTACTGGGTGCATGTGTCTATGAAATTGGTTCCAAATATAAATCATGAAATGCTCAAGTGAGCTTAACTCAATTAGGTGATGTCCAAAATTTATAGGGAATAATTAGCATAACTTAGTATTTCTATTGACTAGGTTCTCTCGGTAAGCATAAAACAATGCTCAATGTAAAGGAAAATAACTTGCTTACCAATGTCTAGTTTTCAATTGCTTAGTAATTACTGCATATAATTGACATCACTAGATGTCATTATGTAATATTACGCTTAAGTGATTAATTCCATCTGTGTCTACATAACCTAACATTGACCATTATTTAAGAACATAACTGCTAAAAGTAAGAAATCCAGAGAAACTTAATGGAAGTAAAATCCCAAAATGAGACTTGGTCTATCATTATGGAAATAGAGAGCTCAAGTTGAAGAACAATATCCTTACAAGTGCTATTCCCAAGGGCGCTAGGAAATTGTTCTTTCATGGAGGAGTTAAATATATCTTCGAATTCCTTGTATGCCTATATTCCACAAGAATTGGGTTCACTTTCCCAACTACGAGAACTATTGCTGGATAATAACAACCTAGGAGGGTCCATTCTATATTCTTTCATGAACTGTATAGAATTGAAAAAGTTGAACCTATATCACAACAAGTTTGTGGGGACAATTCCAGAGGATGTAGGCCATAAGCTAGCCAAATTGCGAATGGTGGCCCTGTCCATCAATCAACTAAACGACAACATCCCAAAATCCATAGGAAATATGTGGGTGCTTAATTTTCTTCAAATAGAAGACAACCAATTAAGCATAATGGTACCCTAGGAATTAGGAATGTTGGCCTACCTACAACAACTGACGTTTGGAAATAACAATTTGAAGAGAGATGTTTTTCCATTCTCTTGAACTGTACAAAATTGCAAACCATTGGGTTGGAATTCAACTAATTTTTGGGCTCTGTTCTGGCAGAAATTGCCTTCAAGCTCACCAAGCTACAAGAACTTGCTGCAACACGTAATCAATTCAGTGGGAGGACCCCAAATTTCAGATATTGCACTTGTCCTCCCTAAGGTCCATTCTCAACACTGGTGCCCAACATCGTGTTGACTTCATTCTCAACTAATTTCTTGATGTCTTTGCCTCTATCTTTTAGTTTCTTTATAGCCACATCTTTAGCTTTCAAATTACCCTGATACACTCTTCCAAAGCTTCCTTGCCCAATTTCGTAACACTGGTTGTAAATCTATGGGTTGACGCAGGGCTCGTGAATGGTGCCATAGGAACAATCACTGACATTGTCTACGACGCATTAATGTAACCACCAACATTACCTTTATTTGTTGTCAAATTTGATGGATACAACGGCACATGTTGGGATCCCTCCAACCCGTTACATATTCCCATACCCCCTATTTCAAGAGGGAATCAAAGACAATTGCCGATTAAAATGCCCTGGGGATTAACTATCCACAAGTGGAAAGGACTTACTTTGCATAGAGCAACCGTCGACATTGGAGCCATTGAAAGGTAGGGTTTGACATTCACAGCTTTCTCCAGAGTTCCCTCACTTGCAATTCTGCGTATTTCACCTGCTTTTTCATTCGAGAGATATTCAAAAATGGTGTACGTAACAACACTTGGAGCAAGAAGAAAGGAGGAGTCAAGACTACTATCACTCAGCCTGTCATAAAAGCTACCCTCTGCTTTGATAGCACCTCCACCACTACTATACGGAACACTTCTTCTATCCAAAGCGACACTGTTGTTCAAGGGGGTATCAAATGTAATTATTTTTATTGAAACTAAAATTGCCCACTAAAGGCTACCATTCATGATATAAATACTGCAAATGTATACATGTCTCATTATGTGCATGCAGAGCTACATTTATTTGATGTTTTGAAATATGATATGCAACTTTAATTGTATGAATCTGTAACAGAATTAAATGTACACATACAACATTTCAATGTAATATTTCAACTAAATTCCTACACTACAACTATCAATCACACACATTATCAACTGTACAATAATTTTTTTTCCAACAAAACACCAACCAAACAACCGATGCACAACCTAGGTAGCCGGTATGTGCCCTGCAGGGCATGGGTATGGGTACTGTACATACCCAGTATGTGGTACAAGTACGGTACATACCCAGTATGTGGTACGGATACGGTACGCCTTGGCTATGGCCAAGGTATGACCAACAGTACCTGGGTACGTCTGGGTACTTCTCAAGAAGTACCTAGACATACTCGGGACTATTGGACATACCCACTAGTAAAAAACAACAAAATTTTAATTTTTTTTTGTTTTTTTTTGTTTTTTATTTTTAACTTTTTTGTTAAAAAAACTATTTTTGGGGGTCAATAAAGGTCAATAGATGTGATTACGTAAATGATTCAACTGTGGTAAAAATTCACAGAAGTACCTAAAACAATGGTTGAAACTACAACAATTGAGATCCGTTTGGGTAATGTAGGATCAAAAAACACAGTGGCAGCATCTCCGCTAGCAAGTAAGACTAATGCAGGAATAATAAGAGAAACCCCAAAGGAATCTGAACTGCCAGATTTGAAGGGAGCTGGTAATAACCAGAATTCCAGTCCAGTTATGTGATTTGTTATTATTTATGTTAATAATTGGACATTGTAACATTTGGAGTTTGAACAATGTACTTGTTCAAAGTTCAATGAATGAATATCATGACAAAATGCATTGAATTATTCATACATTATTTGGCTATTTCACTTAATTATAAATTTGTTTACTCTATTCATGTATAAGGCTGAATTTTTGCTTATTTGGCTATATTTTTAATATTTTATATGTATATTGTACTGTCGTACCTAAGTGTCGTACCCGGGCCCGCAAAAAATTTCCGTACCAGCATACCAGATCCCCGTACCCGCACCGTACCCCCGTACTGGCTACCTAGTGCACAACTAATAAACACGAATTAAATACATACAACATCAACTATAAAATAAATTAACTATAAAAAACGGTATCAAATGTATTCATGTACGAATTTTTTAACAAGTTTGAAATGTAGAAACAACCTTCAAATTAAGTGGCCCATCTATATTTCTACACTTACAAAATCAATCACACCCCTAATCAACATCAACTACAAAAGTAATAATTACACCTCTAAAACAAATAACATATACCGTTCGACGTTCACATCGCATGAAACACATGCGATTGCTAGTCTATATAATACATGTGAAATGTGCTTCGTCTAAAGCAATGTATGAATAAGGCTTAAAAAATATCCACTTGGAAAAAAATATATTTTATGGACCCGCGAGGATGAGGCAAGAACGTCACGCTAGGCTACTTGGAGTATTTAATGTAAGGCAAGGGAGGGATCCAATGCTTTATATTTCAACTTCAATACCTATCTTTGTCTTCTACGCAAAAATATCTTTACGAAATCTTGAGACATCAAATCTATATACGTGGCATGATCTTGTGGCTATGTCTTCTATTATTTTGATAGACAATAATGATATATATTAATTTCTGCAGTTTTAAATATTTTAAATACATTTATTTTGTTATTGGCATTTATTGTCACCCCGTCAGATTCTCAAAGGACAGCAATATTTTAAAACAGAAAATTACAACTAAGTTCTCGTCTTTTTTTTGTCGACAATACAAAATATTGTGGAATATTACATCGGAAAAAGATGAGGGATTTCAAGTCGTTACAAAAGCTTTGTAGTCCCCTAGATTTGAAATTCTTTGAGAGATACGTGATATTATTTCCAAAAGAAATTAATTATTTATTGTTTTTAAATAACTAGTAATTGAACTTGATAGGGAATGGAGGACTCCTAAGAACAATAATGTGATGAGAGAAATAATTTTACGACTTTCTTTTCAACAACTAATAAATAACTTTATTACATGTATAGAATTAAGTGTTAAGAATAAATTTTACTTCCGCATAGTAAGAGTTTAATAATTGTTGCCCTAAATTGTTACTTTACGTATGATACAAAAGAATGAGACTAACAATAATGAATGGAAATCAATCTTTTGCAATTGTTTTTTAAATAACTAATTGTAAAAAAATATAATGTGGATGTGTTGTAGCAAGTGAAGGATTAATTAGTAGATATGAACAATGTTAACAACACAAAACAAATAGTTACAGAATTGTACTACACAAATAGAAAATCCCCTGAAGTTGTTGAGATTAAGAAACACCCGAACAACTTAAATAGCGCCCATGGATGGAAGCTCAGTCATTCTTGGAAACCCCTTCTGCATAAGTTGACAACCCCTACCCCCTCCCCAGTTGTTGTTGATTCCCTCTTCCCCGTGCTTCCATAATTCCTCTCTTTAATTTCCTCTCCTTTTTTGATTTTCCTCCTACTTCATAGTATTCTATTTTAATTTAGTTATGTTCTTTTTAATTGTTTATTTTATCGTTTTTACTTTAGTCATCTTCACATCTTTTTTAGAACAACATGTCTTTTGTTCAAATTAATTATTTATACTTATTTGTTTTTCATTCATTCTCTCAAGAAGATATTCACCCCGATGATGGTTCCAGTATGGGAACCGAAACGTTGTCCTAATCCTCTATGCAATATATCAGTAAGTTTCATTCTTCATTTAACCTACAATATGAACTTAAAATCTTTGATTGTTAGTCCATCTTTGATACTGAGATGAGGGAATCAAATGAATACTAATTTAAGGAAATCATAATTTTTCCATTGTCTTTTATAGATAACTCATGAAGGAAAAATTATTGTACTAGCTTTGTAGAAAGCACTAAGATCACTTATTAGAAGGAAATTTGCTTCAACACAACGAGAGCTTAACAAACACTTAACAACTCAAGAACATCAACTTGGGATTCTAAATATTTGGGGAACACTTTCAATCTCCAACACAGTCTTCAACACTTTCACACATGAAAACAGGCTCCACAACCTAGCAATCTCCCACTTGGAGACAAGTTTTCCTCTGAGCAAGCTTCTCAACCCTTCACTAGTTTCCATGAAGACCAACCAAATTAAGCTGAACACAGCTTTAGTTTCTCCCTTGTGACCACCTTGGTCATCATGTTTGCAGGATTATGATTGGTATGAATCTTCTCTAGCTTCAACTTCTCTTCCTCCAAAGTTGTCATGATGAAATGGTACCTTAACTATGTATGCTTCATCCTAGAGTGGAAAGCAGAGTTCTTAACTAGGTGTATAACACTCCGACTATCACTATGTAGTTTTCCTTCCTCATAATATACTAATAACAATCGAGAATTCTGAGTACCACTATTAAATATATACATCTATATGTTTACTATCACGAACGATTTCCGCGAGTGATATAAATTAAATTAAAGAAGATTAATTAACGGATATCGTTATCCGTTCAATCTTTTATTCTTATTTTTAATTGTTATTTTATTCTTAAATATTATTGCAATTATATATGGTAATCATTCGGGTAAATACTATTTATTTATTATATATATTCACAATTTAATCTTCCACAATATAAATTGATTGGAAGGTTTTTCTGAACTTTATTAGAATATAGTTTCATTTTCTATTTTATCATAATCTTATAATATGCAACTATAACCAAATCAATACGATAACCATTATTAATTGATTAAACTCTTAATAAATATGTAATTTTATTATATAGACTAAATCAAAAAATTACATGACTATTAATTTAAATATTAAACAATTAAAAACACAACATTAAATTATAGTGTTAAATAGTTTTTATTTTTATTAAAAATACAACCTAAATAATCCATTATAAATAATCGTATGTAATATTCACAAATTGGTGGGGTCCACCCTCTCCTCTAATTAAAAACTCAATACCAAAAAAATAGGATTACTAGGTATTTATTATAAGTAAAACTGACAAAGGAACAAAGATAAACAAACTTCCACACTTGAGAAAACATCCCTCTCGAGGACTGGAAAACAAAACTATAACATCACAGCGTTGCAGCCCCCCATACAAAGTCAACACAACAAACCCTTCCCCACAACATGAAATACCTTAATCTAAAAACATAATGAATGAATGTGTACATGATTAGCGTTATTTATATAATCCCAAAGCATATAAAACGTGGTGACAGATTGGCATATTCATATAAGATATATTGCAGGTTAAGAAAATAAAACCCATATTGCATCACATGTAATTATGTTGTTATTGTTGCCTGAGTGGCCACTAAAAACACGTTAGAAATAGGGTTTATTTTATTATTTATGTTTATTTGATTCTTATAAAATCGTTTTATGTATTGTGATAATGTTTTCATATAAAAAAAATACATATAAATGATACATTTTCTACACCCTTAAAAAATTATATTTAATATATAATATCATTTTACATATTATTTTATAATTGTACATTATAAAGTAATAATGATATTTGTATTTTGCTTTAAAAACTTATTTAAAATAATATGAATTATTCATTTAAAAAGTAAAACAATTATTGTAAGTGACGCATTCTTTTGAAGTTGCCAATTGTAACTAAATTTTAATTATTATAAATGAAAATTTATATTAAATATTAATAAGATAAAATAAATAAATATAGATATGAATAATATAAAGATAATTTAATGTTTGCATTGTGGTATTTAGATATTAAATAAAATGTCTAAAGGTAATACTCCTACATATTTATGTAATTGTTTTATTTATAATTATGTAAAAAAAAAAATTAATTTTTAATTTTTTATATTATAATTTATTTAAAATATGATAAATATTAAATTTGTTGTTTATTTCATTTCTTAATATGTATTATTATAAAATGAAATGCAAGATTATTGTATAATAATGAGAAGGTTATATTATTTGATTATTAATAATTAATTTGTAATTTAACATTTAATTAGAAAGATATTAAAATATGTTGTAATAATTTTAACTCTAATATAATATTAATAATAATATTTTTTATTATTTAAAAACATAATTATATATTTTGAAATTAAAAATATTGTACTTCATAAAATCAACAATAAACTATACGAGAATTATTAATAGAAAGATGAAAGAAATTTAATATTCATTATTCTATATTCAGTACCTAAAACCTTTACACAAAAGTATTCAACAATTAATTAAAATAAGAAATAATTGAAATTTAACTAAACAAAAAATAAGCTATAAAACTAGTTAAAGAGAAAATATGACTAAATCTAATTGAATTTGTTATCATAAGTTAATTTTTCATGCCATCTTGTATTGGCCTAATTATACTGAGAGGTATCTTCATTTATATAAATATTGAGTTGAGGAGTTTGATCTCGTGCCCATGTAAAATATTATATTTATAAGGACCTCAATTTTAAATAAATAATATAATATAGTATAATATAATAAATTATAATAGAATATCGCTTTCAAATAATTACATTAAAAAATTATATATAGAAAAACCTAAAATATTATATTTATAGGGGGCCTCACTTTTAAATAAATAATATAATATAATAATATATATAATATAAAAATCACTTTTAAATAAATAACAAAAATTATATAAGGAAAAACCAAAAATAGTTAAAATTGTACATTTATAAAGCCTCACTTCTAAAAATTTATATAATAGATATTATTATTTTAATTTATAATATACATTAAAATTTATACTATATATTATCTTTAATATTATATAAGATTTTTAATTTAATATTTTTAAGTAAATAAAATTGATAATTACAATATAAATTAAAACGTATATTATATATTGTCATTTATATTATCTATGGTTTATAATTTAATAAAAGTAAATTACATAAAATTAATATTACATAATTGTCATCAAGGATGTGATGATGGCATAGGAGAATGGCCATGATCAAGAAGATGGTAATCATAATGATCATAATAATGGTCAAGATGATTAAATCCATCATGACAGTGATGAAAATGACTGAGATTACAATGAAATGACAACCACGTCGAAGACGATGACGATCATTATGACGAGGATGAGGAAAACAATGACAATGACCATGATTAAGATGAAAATAACCATAATGATAAGGATGACATTTATGATAGATATTAGTATTACTATTAATATAATAATAATAATATATTTATAATATAACATAATAAATTATATAATATAACATTACTTTTAAATAATAACATAAAAACCTAAAATAATATATTTATAGGGGCCTCACTTTTAAATAATTATATAACAAATATTATAATTTAAATTTATAATATATATTAAAATTTATTTTATATATTGACATTTATATTATATATATGATTTCTAATTTAATATTATTAAATAAATAAACTTAATGTTATATATTAATAATTAAAATAATAAATTAAAATTGGTCAAGATGATTAAATCCATCATGACAGTGATGAAAATGACTAAGATTACGATGAAATGATTAACCACGTCGAAGACGATGACAATTGATTATGACGAGTGATGCGTCAAAATTAGCAGGAACTTGACAAGGTCATAACTTGAGTTCTGGGTGTCCGTTTGAGTCCTTTTTTTTTTGAAACCACGTGTTAAAATCGATGAGACGAATAAGGGCAACCTGCCCTACCATTTGGGGCAAGTTTTTGACATGTTTTTGGGTCCTAATATCCGCCATCTTGAGGCCGAAAATTAGGATATTATGTTATAGTTCAGTTTTTTCCTCATTTTTGAGCATTAGTTAAATTTAGTCTATTAATTGCATTATGAGTTAGAATAGTTGGAAATTCCTCTAATTTAGGGATGTAGAAGATGCATGGAATATTATCTGTGCCCGTTTAGGAATTTAAGCATGCAAACTTAACTAAGAATAGCAGGTTCTAGTAAATTGTCCTCTAAAAATAGATAATTTCCGCCACCTAGAGTATTTTAATTTAGTCAAATACATTAGCTAGAGTTTACTTGGAAACTCGAGTTGGGAGTTGTTTTCCTAATTTAAGAAAACATTGTAATTCATTATTTGATAACAAAGAAGGAGATCTATTTTCTTTTGGAGTTCATAATTAATTTGCACCATAGTCTGGTTTGATTCTTAATTTGGCTACATTAATGTCATCAAGGATGAGGAGAACAATGATAATGACCATGATTCAAAGATGAACATAACTATAATGATAAGGATGACGTTTATGATACATATTACTATTACTCTTAATATAATATTAATAATTATAATTATAATGTAATGTAATAATTTATATAATATAATATTACTTTTAAATAATTACATAAAAACCTAAAATAGTATATTTATAGGGGCCTCACTTTTAAAAAATTATATAATACCTATATTATAATTTAAATTTACAATATATATTAAAATTTATATTATATATTGACATTTATATTATATATATGATATCTATTTTAATAATATTAAATAAATAAAATTAATGCTATATATTAATAATTAAAATATTAAATTAAAATTTATATTATATATTATCATTTATATTATATATGGTTTATAATTTAATAATAGTAAATTAAATTTAATTAATACTACATAATTGATATCAAGGATGTGATGATGACAGAGGACAATGACCATGACCATGATCAGGAAGGTGGTGATCATAATGATGATGATAGTGGTCAAGAAGCTTATATCAATCATGAAAATGTCGAAAAAGACTAAGGTTATGATGAAATGACAACAACATCGAAGATGGTGGTGATCATTATGACAAGGATTATCATGAAAATGTGGAAAAAGACTAAGATTATGATGAAATGACAACCACATCAAAGATAGTGATGATCATTATGATAAGGATGAGGTGAACAATGACAACGGCCATGGTTAAGATGGGGATAACCACGATGATAAGGATGGCATTTATGATGTCTATTACTATTACTATTAATATAATAATAATAATAATAAAATAGTGTTAATAATACGAGTTTTTTTTATTTTTATAAATCATAATAATAATATCAATTTTAGTAGTAAGATTAATATTGATGATAATGATGACGATGCTAATGACGACGGCGATGAAAATGACATTTATGGCAGTGGTAGTGATAGTGGTGATAATAATGACGAGGATGATGATGATGATAATAACGATGAGAATGATGATGACAATGATTATATCAATCGTAAAAAATTATGACAATGACTATGATAACGACAAAAACAAAAACAACACCGAAGATGATGATGACAAGGACAATGATGATGGTGGAAATGATAGTGGTGATAATAATGATGGGGATGATGATGATGAAAATGAAGATGACAATGATTATATTGATGAAAATGATGACAATGATTCGATGGTGATGAAAATGATGACAATGAAACACTAATGACGATTGTGACAATGACGATGATTAAGATGATGATAACGATGATATTACTAATAATATTAATAAAATTATAACAATAATGTTTTATTAATAATAATAATAATGATTATGATGATGATGAAAATGATGATGATAATGACGATGATGACAATGATGGTGGTGGTAGTGATAATGGAAATAATAATGATGAGGATGATAATGAGGAAAACGAAGATGATAATGATAGTGAAAATGATTCTATCGATCGTGAAAATGATGACAATGATTATTATTATGATGAAAAATACAACACCGAAGACGATTACGATGATGACATTAATGGTGGTGGTAGCGATAGTGGTGATAATAATGATGAGTATGATGATGATGACAACTAAGATGAAAATGATTGTATCAATCATGAAAATGATGATGATGTTGATGAAAACAAAAATAACACTGAAGACAATGATGATTGTGACAATCACAACAACGATGATAATGATTGTGTTAATAACAGTGAGTAGGGATGATCTTGATGATGAAAAATACAACGATGATGACATTGAAAAAAATGATAGAGACAATGATTACGACGATGATGAAAAAGACAACACAAAATATGATGATGATTGTGATGATGATGTCCAACAATTAAGATGATGATATTAATAATATTGTTAATAAAATTGTGATGATGATGATGAAAATATTGACAATTATGATGATGATGATCAAAATGACAACATCAAAGACAATGACGATGGTGAAAATGATGGCGATTAAGATGATATTGACCATGATATTATCGTCATAATTATCATCGTCGATATAATCATCGTTAGATAAAGATCATGATTATCATCTTCACATTCATGCTCATTTTCATCTGCCATCGTCATCCTTATTGGCACCATAATTATCGTGCATATTTAGGGTTTAAGGTTTACATATTGTGGAATAGTTTTCATCTTTTTCATTTTCATCACTATCATACCACGTCATTTTCATCATTATTCTCATGAAATCATTATCACCACCATTAACATCTTCGCCATCATCATCATCATAAGTATTAATATTATTAGTATTATTAGTATTAATATGTGAATTTGTAAATAAATTTCATATTGCAATCATCATCATATCGTGATCTTGATTATCAAGATAATGGTCATTGTCATTTGTCATTATTATTATTGTGACCATCATTATCATACATGTTTAGGTATTGATTTCCCCATCATCATAGTCATCATCATGATTATCATCGTTAGATCATGATTTTGATTGTCATCTTCACATTCATGGTCATTTTCATCTTCCATCATCATCATTATCGTCACCATTGTTATAGTGCAAATTTAGGATTTATGGTTTACAAATTGTGACATATTTGTCATCTTTTTCATCATCACCGCTATCATTTCGTCATTGTCATCATTATTGAATCATCATTATCACCACCATTAACACCACCACCATCAACATCTTTGCCATCATCATCGTCGTGAATATTTTTTTTTAATTATTATGTGAATATTGATATTATTATGTTAATTTGTAAATAAATTAAATATTACAATCATCATCATATCGTGATCATGAGGTAAATAAGTTAGGTATTGTTTTATGAATAATGCAACTCTTGCAGTTGCTACTAGCATGCCTATATTTATATAAATATGTATATATTACATATATTATATATTATAATATATAGGTGCCTTGTGAATTTCACCTCTTGGCATATTTTACATGTCACAGTTTTGACATATGTTCAAAGCATGATATGTAAAATATGTCAGGAGGTGAAGTTCACTAGGCACCTATATATCTATATAATATATAAATATATATAATATATACCTCTTGGCATATATTACATATATTTATATAATATAGGTATGCTAATGATTAAATCTTTATATGCTTTGACCCATTATAGACATTTAAATAGATATTCTATTGAAATTTCAACTCATGTTCATGTGTGAATATAAAAGATATATATATATATATATATATATATATATATATATATAATGTGTTTAAGTCATTATATGATTACAAAAATAATAGATAAATGTCTTCTATGTGATGCCACAATTCTTTTTAAAAATGAGAAATAATCATTTTCAATAAGACTCACATGGCTTCCTAGACTAAAAAATAATGCCAACCTTAATATAACATTCTACATTATTCTCCCTTAATGGAAAATAAATCAATTTTGACGAGTTGATCTAAATAATTTCCTTGTGATATACTTGTGCCAAAATTATTAAATTGTCAAATTATAAAGTCCATGTTTTAGTTTTCTAATATAATACTTCCAACTATGTACCAAATACTAAACATTTTCCTTTCCTAGTACTCATGAAGCATATTTTCTTTCGTGTTCTTAGAATTTACTACATCCAATCTAATTTTCTTCATCCAATCTAATACGAGATAACAATTCATATTATGTAGATAATATTTCTCATATGTTAGTGATTTTTTTTTCCATGAACATAATTTTGGGTCAATTAATTTTTTATACTTTATTTTGTTAAATTATATTTTAATTTAGATTTTTCTTGCCAATAGATATTTCAATTTATTTCTAGATAATTTTGTATATGCTTATTATTTTATAATATTTAAAATCTTATTACTAAACATGGAATTAGATTATAAAGTACATACTTACAATAGGTTTACAAAGATAAAAATGTAGTTACAAATTTATTAGTGTGTGAAAGAAGAGAGTGGCGAGAGTGTATTTGTGCATACAAGTGCTCAATTTCAAAATCAACATTGTGAAATGATAGATTGTAAAATTTGAGTGTCCACATTTCCCCCCTTTAAGTATGAAATGAAAATTACTTGCTTAAAATGGAAATATACTTGTGAAAGGAATGATAAGAAAATTGTTCCAAATCGTGGTCTCATGTGATAATAGCACACCACATTAGATTTGTAAAACAAAAGAGATCATATACCATATATGGAAATCCATCATAATCCATAATGCTCAATACATTACAATACAATGACTTGAATTACACAATTAGAAAGATGTACATATAGGAGGAGGGAAGTGCAACTACTACCTAAATAAGTGTTGAAGAACTCCCACTAAGTAATACTAGTCGTTAAGTTGACTCCAGAAGACTAGTAAGCTAACTACACATAACTGAGAAGCTAGCTCAATATAACTAGTAAGCTAACTCCACAAAACTAGTACACCTAAGGGAGATAACCCAACAAGTGTAGGGCTAACACACATGTAAGAATTATCTTAGTAAAGAAATAAAAGGATAAATAATAACCTACACTAATACCCTCCTATAAGCATAACTTAGCTAGGTGAGAAAGAAGGTGGGTCCCTGCAACAAGGCCTGATGAGGTACCCACGTAAAATAACTAGAAAAAATGGTCACCACAAGGTACCCAAAACTAGTAATAACAAATTAGAGAGAGAAAATTGCTTCCGCAAGATATCGTAAGAAGCTCAGCTCTAAAAACATGTACAATGCTGAAGAATTTTGGTGCACACTGTGGTCTGAATCCACTGATCAATCATAGAAATCAAAGATAACTGACATAGGGATTCACCATAATAGCTCCATGCAAGGAGACTGTTAATGGCGTGACATCGAAAGTGTAAAAAAAACACCAAACATAATTTGATCAACTGCTACAAATAGGTGTTCCACGATCCAAAAACAACCAAGAAAACAAGGCAAGGACATGAGATCCAAATAAATAGGAGTGTCATGATCCAAGAAAAGCCAAGGTAACAAGGTAAAGACACAAAATATGAAGAAGCAAGATATACTGCTACAAATAGGTGTGTCGTGATCCAAGAAAAATAACTATAACAACAAGTCAAGGACACGAGATCCAACTAAATAGGAGTTCCATGATCCAAAAAAATCCAAGGTAACAAGGCAAGGAACTAAAACTCGAAGAAGCAGTATTAACATGCAACAAGGTAAGGACATGAAACCCAAAGAATCAGTATCAACACCACACCCTTCCATACTGCTGAATGGGTAGAGTGACACCACATATATGTATGAGTTTCCAAAATCAACTACTCGAACACTAAAAAACTAACACTGAGCTTCACCAGAATAGCTCCCCCACAAGAGATCCTGTCAACATGCTAAATAAAAGTGTCAAAAATACATATCCAAAATATCTCAACAAACAAGAGAGATATAAATGTATACACCCATAGATACAATAATGTAACACCCTAAAGTTTAGGATGTCGGGCTCAACCAAAATTCCATCCACAAGTGATTACAATGCCCTCCCAAATTTGGCACTCTATAATTGAGTGAATCTAAATATTACAATGAGAAAAAATACATTTTATATTTGAAATATGTGTATAAAAATTTAACCAATGTGTAGATCTCGAAAAAATACACAATTTAAAAAAAAATGTTCACCTTAATCTGAGCTACGGGTCAAACGTTATGAGCTCTAGAAGGTTTTTTTATTAAAATAATATTTTCATGTTTATGTTTATTTTCAAGGTACACGTGACACCCAAATGTCCAAAGAATAAAATAGTGCATCCATATGATACATGCTTGCGACCAAAGGATAAAAGCATGCGCCTAAACCCTAAATGTCCAGAGGGTAAATCATTACATCCGGAGGGTACACATCTATATCCAATGGATAAAAGAATGCACTTAGAGAGTAAAGATATGCATCTAGTGGATAAAAGACTGCATCTAAAAAAATAATAATCAGAGGGTAAAAGAATGCATCTTGAAGGTACACACTTATATCTAATGTATAAAATAATGCACCGAAAGGGTACAAATCTGCATCCAAAACAAAAATATACAGAGTATAAAAGAATGCATCTAGAAGATACACGCTTATATCCAATGGATAAAAGAATGAATCAAGAGGGTATAGATTTGTGTTTAATGGATAAAATATTGCATCCAAAATATAAATATCCAGAGGGTAAAAGAATACATCCAAAAGGTACAAGCTTATATCTAATGGATACAAGAATGCACCGAGAGGGTAAAGATCTATGTCTAATGTGTAAAAGATTGCATCCAAAACAGAAATATTTAGAGGGTAAAAGAATGCATCCAGAAGTTACATGCTTATATCCAATGGATAAAAGAATGCACCCAGAGGGTACAGATCTGCTTCCAAATTTAACTGTCTCAAAACATGTCAAGTTTATAGTCGATTATAGAGTTTTGGCATCTTCCAAATCTAATGGAACTCTTCGTTTTTCATAAAAATGCATTATGCAGAAAAGTGCTAACAAATTTTGAATACAAGACAATAATAAACCATTATTTGCAAAGTAAAACTTACAGATGGATGTATACATCATCTATCATCTGATACAATGAAAGGAACGATAAGAAAATTATGTCAAGCCATGATCTTAGATGATAATAGCACACCACATTAGATTTTCAAAATAGAAGAGCTAAAATACGATATTTATAAATCCATTATAATCCATAATGCTCAATACATTACAATACAATGACTTGAATTACTCAATAAGAAAGATGTACATATAAGAGAAGGGAAGTGCAACGTCTACCAAAATTAGTGGTTAGGAACTCCTACTAATTGATACTGGTAGTTAAGTTAACTCCAGAAGACTAGTAAGTTAACTCCACATAACTGAGAAGCTAACTCTAGTAAGCTAACTCCACACAACTAGTACACCTAAGCAAGCTAACCCAACAAGTGTAGGGCTAACACAAGTGTAAGAATTATCCTCATAAATAAATAAAATGATAAATAATAACCTACACTAACAACTTGAGTGTGTAGATACACTTTGTATTTACTTACAATAACTTTATTTTGTAATATTCCATTATGTTGATTTTGACACAGTCCAAAGTGAAACCTACAACTCATAGTGTAGTCAATTCCCAATGTAGGAAACTAAAATTTAACTCAAAATGTAATGAAAGTACTATAAATACATGTGAAACAAGAAATGATAAAATAAATACAAAAAATTGAATTAATACACATGTTTTTCATGCACAAGGAATGTGTTCCCATTTTTGTCCCATGAATATTGCGAATCTCCTAAACTACGATGATGAATATGCAGGGGTGATCAATCCCTCATCATGTACATGAGAGGTGGATGTGCTAGGTGTACCAAACTAATATACAGATGTGAATCAGAGGAACCAGAAATACAACCCAAAGCACCCATGTTGAGGAGGATTACCGTGTATCAAATATATTCAATAGTTTTATGATATTTTCCCCTTAATTTCAAAGAGAATAAGAATGTTATTCCTATTAATACCTTAGCTAATTCGATACTTTCCATAACCCCAAGTACCATACCATAACATATGTTTATACGCCCAATTTAATAACTTAAGGAACATAAATAATAAGAAATAAGTGCCTCCATAAAATTCCCATGTGCCACACAACTAAATAGAAAATGAGTAGCACATATTCCATGCTTAAATATGAGTGGATAAAGGAGACACATAACACTAATGTGTACAAAACTAGAAATGGAATAGAATACCATGTAGTAGGAGAGAATGAAATATTTCATTCCCCCTGAATCTATGTCAAAATTATTCATTGTAAGTATGAAACCATATACAAACTTGATGTACGAAAGAGTAAAAATCTAGAATACCTAAAAAGCTAAAGAAATTTTTAATTGGGAATATTCACATGGTAGCATTGAAACCATCTATATGGTCCTAAACAGCCTCTACATTTTTTACTATGCATGGGATTTGCTTATTTTTGTACTTGAATACAACTATGATTAATAATTTCATTCCTTTACATATGTTTTTGCCAATAATTCTCCCCGTATCTGTTGGAAATGTAGAATAATCATCGGATAATTTCCCCCACTATTGAGGCACATCTGATAAAGAATTTTAGTGTGTGGGTCAAATTTGAAGATGGATATATAAAACTAGGATGCTGATAACATCTAGATAACCTCTGACAAGTTGATGTGATGATCACCAAGAAGAAGTAACATGTACAATAAAGAATGTGTATTGTAGAAACCATGGAGCAAAACAAGAACACAAAAAATGAGAAGAATGCTAACCCTAATAATGTTTGTGCAACAAAAAAGAGATAACAAAAATATAATAGTCATGTCTTAGTAGAAAAAAGTGCATATAATGCAGATAAAAATATCAAGCTTAACAAATAATGACACACAAAAGCTAACTATGCTTTCAAACATTGGTCACCCATGGTGTCGCTAGATGACCAAGTCCCTTAGGCTAGAAAAAATAGAGCTACACAACCACACATAAGGAATTATATGGTAAAAATGGGTAACCCATAATACCACTTGGAAAATATGAACCATATGCCTTAATCAAAGTTGAAAACAAACACACATATACAAATAGAAAATATCATTAAAATTAAGCATTTGAAGATGTGATGAAAGGCATTTGGTATATGATATATAAAAGAGCTAGCAATAATTTTAATCATGCGCAAGACACATGCGTTAGTCATGTTAGTCCAGAATATGAAAAATATAAAAGAAATATATGTAACCAAGAATAATGAGAAAAGAAATGAAATATATTGAGATATAGCACCCTAATGTTGTATGAAAAAAGAATATTCTCCCATATGTTAGTAGTCTGGGTAAATGGAAGTTCAACACCTATCATAGTGTATCACTCTGTGCATATCTCACATCATTCTCAATTTATAACTTGAACGGATGTGTGTAAAATATAAATTTTATTTATCAAACAAAAGGAATCATCATCATGTATAATGTAGAGTACAAACACTATTTGTTAGATTAAAAGATGTCTTGATTTCAGATTTTTTAAATATTTTAATGTTTTTTAATTGTTATAAATATTGGAGTTCTAAAATAAATTATATTACAAAATAAATTATACAATATTTCCCCTAATTGTTTATACAAGGTGAGGATCAGGTGTAGAACCTATCCCTTAACAACCAAGCGAAACCTATAGACTAAGCGTGTCATTAGGAAACAAGGGGGGAATAAAATGAGAACTAGATAAAATACCCTACGAGGAGGTGAAAAACTGCCAAGAGTGGAGGATTATCAAGTCTATAATATGTTAATTAATGTGACTCAAGTGAAAGTGGAACTATGGTGGTTATAAGCGCCACAAAAGACATATTAGGAGAACTACAAACATAAGAGAAACAAGTATAGTAATTTTTTTCATATATGCGAGATGGAATAGAAGAATAAGAAATCCTAGAAGACCAATGAGAAGTTGTAGTGTGATCCATATAGAAATAAGATCTACATAATGTAGTATAAGGTTGTGTGATACTAGAGATAATTTGCACACAATAATACCTATCGCAAGACCTTGAGACCTTAAAATTATGCGTTGTAACATGTGCAACTAATGGGTCATGAAGAGACCTAGAATGATAAGAGTATGTGTGTGTAAGAAAATTCCTAATATGTGATGTAAAATGTGATACTAAAATCCAACGAAGAGACCTAGAATGATAAGAAATTGTGTGTGCAATCAAAGGCTTAGTATGAGACCTATGAGGACTAGTGCTATGTTAAATAGTGTATGAAACAATAGTAATATTTGTATATTCACTGGGAAGTGAGATGGAAATTATAGAAGAGAGGGGAACACAATAAGAAAAATCCCAAAAAGGAAAAGGTTAGATAGTGACAACATTATGATGACTAGTAAAGTTGGTACACTAATCAACAATAGATTATATACCCCCAAGAGCATAAAGAAAAGGAAGACTTAAATGCAATACCCTAGTAGCAATATATTTAAAAACCAAGAATAAAGTGTGCAGTGATATATTTAATGGTGATCAATAGTGTAATTCAAAAAAAACTAATATCAAAATCAAGTAGAGGACTCTCAAAATTAATACCAAGAGACTAAAGGAATGACCATTCATTAACGGTATCTATAATGTGTGGAGTTAGCAATAAAACTTGAATACAAATCTAATGGAAACATATAGTAATAGGTAATGTATTAGAGAGAATTGTGTCATCTATACCATAATCATTAAAAAAATGACCATTATATGAGGGAATGTGAGAGAAATAGTGCCAATCATAGCATCTAAATTGTGATCATAAGAAGGAGGTGATGACAGTACATGATGTGTGTTATGAAATTATAAATTAGATGGATCATTATTATTCTCAAGAGGTGGACCATATAATAGTTTCATCTTTACATTATTATTGAGTCGCTTAGAGGATTCAGTGGGATCATCCCATTAAATTTCATTAAAGTCAATAATATCCTAACTAGTATGTCACAGCGTATGACAATGATCTGTACAGTGACCAATGCATATATGATAATAAAAATGAGAATTAACATCAAACCTATTACTTAGGGGATAACTCATTTCAACCTCAAATGGTGGAGGGAGAGACACGATATTTCATTTGAGTAATTATTTTACAAAAACTCCTAAAGGAAAAAGTAATCAAATAAATTATTGTCTTGTAGGTTGCAATTAGTGATTGGTAGGTTACAAAACAACATTTAAATGCTTTAGAAGAAACCATATGTTTATGAGTTTTTATTTGAAATTTTGTTTTCTTTAAAACTTGGAATTGGAAGTATTATAGGTGTTAGCAACATACTTGATTTTTTTTTATTATTGGTGAATTGTTTTTCGAGAAGGGACTATACCCCCATACACAAAACGATCAAAAGCCATATATTACAATGAAACAACCCAAAAAGAGATCAAGATCATATGCGACAAGAAAGCAAAACAACAGTTAAGCTACTACCCATAAAAGTACCAAAACAACAACAGAAGTAGCACACAACAACGACTAAACAACCGGTCCACAATAGAACAGCTGCACATCCCAGTTAGGTGGGAGAAACAATGTTCTTGCCATTAGATTTTTTCTTTTTGTTCCTGTCAGAGACCTCCTTGAAAGGGAGAATAACCTCGAGAGCTTCAATCGGTAGGTATTTTCTATTTACCACTATAAGAGGAGGAGGAATTTCCTTTTCCGCTTTACCCTCTAAAAATGTAGTTTTTGTATTATGAATACTCCCACCAACAAGAATTTATTTAGTAGGATTTTCTGGGACTGATTCGAGCCCAACATTCGAATTAACATTTGAAACCAAATCAGCCTTAGTGTAAAAAACCAAATGCTCAGGAAGGGAATTTTTCCACTAATTGTTTCTATCAGTATTACACTTTTTCAGCCCATAATCCGAGGCTGTGTGACCAAGATTGAAACATATTTGACACCTGAAGGGAAAACCTTCATAATCTAGTGGCTACATCCATGTTCAGTTTTGTACTTTAAGCTCAATGTTTGCAGGTAGGTTTTTAGAGGTGTCAAATTCAACAAGGATCCTGACAAAAGTTGTGTGGGTGTAATCTATTGTTTAAGAGTCAATGAAAAGAGTAGAACCTAAAACATTTCCTATGGAGTTTAAGCAGTCACTACTCGAGAATTGAATGGGTAGATGAGGTAGTCTGATTCAAACTAGTTTACGGGAAAATGATTCTGTGAGTGGGTTAAAAGAGGAAAACCAGGGCTTTAAAATGAGGTAGTGTGATTTGTATACCCATAATTTCTACACAATATCATCTTTATCATTTTTTGAAGAAAAACCCATAATTAAAATCCCATTAGCACATGGGTACAAATCTACCTTACCCTTAAGAAGTGGAACCATTTTTTAGAGATCCATTCATGTAGATCTGATAAGCTGGGCCATAACCCTCTAAAGTAGCATATCAGAGCATGTTCTTGGTAAAAACGTTTGAAATCTATAACTTTCTCCCCAAATGTGATGCTCAGGGTAGTGTCTACAGGGGTCATGGATTTGCATCCCTGCATGACATCTTTGAAGGAAAGCTAGAGTTCCCTTGAGTATTACGGACCTTGCCAACATGCTTTGAGCTGTCATCAATATCTGCCCCAAATATCTGGTGTAAAAATCCATTTCCAATAGTAGGAGAAGAGAGAATGGGGTCATCACAAATGACAGAGCCATTAAATCCAAACCCCATATTTTCTTCCATTCCTCTGCCACTAGTACCCCATCTCAAAGTTGGATTCAGGTATCCACCATGGTGTCAGCTGGGCCCTGGTGTCAGGCTCGGAGGAGAAATGGATCTATGTAGGCTCGAAGGAGAGAGGAACTTGCGCTTGGGAAAGGCAAGAACAATCCACAAATTTTTTTTTTGCAAATGTTCTGATATAGGATTGATGTCGATCTCAGATCCTTCCTTTCATACTCCATTCACAACCTGAAGGGATGGCTTCCTTCTAGAGCTACCTCCCTTGGATATTATACCATGGCCACCTTGGTTAGGGAAATTTTTTACATTTATGGTTTTTACAGAGGATAAGCTCAGATAAACCATCGGAGAAAACCCTCAAGAAATTTTACATACAACAATTGGCGATGTAACAACTTATATTCACGATGTACACACTTGAATTTTTCAACCTATCCTTCAACAACACCGATCTTGACATTGCACATTTTCCACCCTCCACACTCTTACTTAATATCCCTTAAGTCACTTGATTATCTTTGCATATCTCCTTTTCATTAGTTTTGAAAGTGTAATTACAAAACATATACGTAGAAAACTCTATCTCAAGTTGCATGAAGTCAAAATTAACTTTTTCCTCTTGGATCAAAAATATTGGCTTTCATTGGTTTGTTTGGAAATATATGTAAGTCGACCTTAGTTTATGATTTTAGAAAGACACATTCTGCAGTAAATTATCATTTTTTTATCTTCATGTTGACTAATATTCCCTCTGAGTGATCCTTTCACGACATAATAACCATCGAAATCCTATTTAAGAAACTCAATCATACCTCATATAGGGTCTTGGAACTTTAGGATCTCCTCATCTAATAACAACATAAAGGGAACTCTATGCTCCCAAAATTATAAAATAAATCATTAAAATCCATTAGGGTAGTAATATCTATAGGTTTGAAGTATTCAACCAGGTCCAAGATTCTCCTAATTCTCTATACAAGAAAGAAATGTTACCCTTCCCAAGTATTTTAGCAAGTATTAAATTAAAGAGAGGTATTGGTAAAGAATTTTTTCAAATTATGACTAAACTATTGTATCTATCATATGCTAGAAAAAATGATGGGTGATTTGATCCCTTGAATTATTTCTAATTTTATTAGCGTAAAGGGGGCACACCTAACTTTATTTCATATGAACTCCATCTTACACTATGAGGGTTTAAGCGTTTGATCAGAGTTATAGAACAATTTTGAAGAATCTCAAAGAAGACAAAATTGATCAAGACCTTATGGACGGTTTTTATGTTGTTGTACAATTTTGACCAGGTAGAGCTTTAGGTGCTAATCTGAACAACTAAGAAATTTTAATGTGAGATCAACATATTTCTACACTTAGATCAAATAAATTCTCATAGATGCACACAAACATGCTAGACTATTGTGATAATCTCTCCTTAGTGGGTAGGAAAAACAAATTGTCAGAGATGAAATGCCTCTGAGACTAGTACTAAAAATATCCCTATTTAGTAAATTAATGTTGGCCATGTTAATTAAATTATAAATATCCTCATAGAACTTGCAACAAGACATTCCTTTTTAGGTAAGATTCATCATCATAGAAACACAATAGTACCTTACAAGATGGGAATGAAACTCCTAAAAAAGGTTGCACTGCAAGAAATCATTTGGAAAACATTACATCTAATGAAACATCATAGCCCTATCACTAGATTTTGCCATAGTACTTTAAGCATCTACCTAAAAATAAAGGAATTTTTTTTTGCATTAATGCTACAATCGTAAGAGTCGCTAGACCATTTAATGATTAATCCATCCAATGGGAACTAGTAACACTATATCTATTCCATCAATAAAATGGCAGTTTTGATTATTTAGATATGCATTCCAACAAGGTAAATTGGAGAAAGTACTAACCTATGATGATGATGTTTTTTTCACTACAGATTAGTAGATGGTGAGGGACTTCAAAGGATTCCAGCAGCGTTATGGACATACAAGCACTCAAGGAAGGATACAGACATTAGGCTTAAACAATAAAGTATTCCCTATTTCAATTAGGTATATGGACTAGAAGCTGCGATACAACCATGGAGTTTATGATTATGAAGTACTTCAGAAGTGGCCATATCCTTTAGGATGAATGAATATCCTTTAGTACGTGAAAGGATTATCCCAAACTATGAAAAAAATAGATGGAGGAAAATATTTTAACGATAGCTGTAGTCGTCAATCCTATTAGGATCTGCATTTTTTTCTAACGTGAGGTAGAAAGTCATGAAACTCGATAGGAGACCAAACTATCAGAAAAAAGAGCTTCTGACATAGGGGATCAAGTCTGGTAGCTAGCATGATCAAAAATGGAAAATACCTTGTAATTTAAAAGTCCATTGTGTTCTTGATCCATATATTATTAAGGACATATTACTATGCAGAAGGAGCAACTAAAACTCTTAGAATGCATTCCTTCTCAGAAATGTCATTTAAGAACTATTTGACTATGTAAATGGGGCTCTGGATGAAAAAATATCACACTCTAAATGTGAGAGTCAAATCAACCAAAAAAACTTTTCAAAAAATATCTGTCCTTATTGAAAATCTGACAATATCGATGGATAGGATTTGAGGATGTTAAATGATTATTTACATCACAAGGGCACCCTCTCTCTACCATAAACAAACAAAGTTAAGACCAAATCCTTACAAGCAGGATGAGGAAATTAAAGGAGTAAGGTAAATAAATGACAAAGTATCGAGATCCAGCAAAGATCCCTGTGAAACTAACATGAGAAAAACATTTTGTATTGCAAACTAAAGGATAAAAATTTACGCAGAAGGATTTCCAATGAATAGCATAGAGTTTCCTCAAAACAAAAATGCCACTGTAGATGGGGAAAATGAATCCATACTTGTGTAGTGAAATTAAAAGAGGCATGTGAGTGGATTGAAGATACCTACGCAACCATGATTTCAAAAATATGTAGATGGTTAAGAAGATACCCACATCTTTCAAAGAAGAATCTGCAGAGGGATAAACATTACCCATGCTAAAAGATACAATAGAAACAACCCCTTTCACGGAGGATAGAAGGTGCGTGTCCTAAAAAAAAAAACTAGGTACAGAAAAATGTTGGGGTGATCCATGAGTCAAGGTGTGGATATCTACCACTGGTCAGAGTACACCCTATAGTAGAATATTAAAAAGCATTAGAGGAATCAAAATCCTCAGTATCTAGTCATGGACTCCCCAACTATGAAAAGAGGTGAAGTCTTGGCCTCAGACTAAGGCTTGTACCCACCCATATTGATTTGGGTAGATCCAAGCAACGTGATTGAGCTATTATCAACGATTACATTTATATAGAATCCACCCTAATCAAGACAAGATATCAAGATTGACAAGATCATTCTTCATAGATTCCATTAGAATGACCACTGTTGATTGCACAACATTGAACTAGCTGTGAAAATAACATCTGCAATATCCTGATGAAACTAAGGTATGAAGTGGAAGTGCTGGGTAACAACTTGTATTCGAGATTCTTCAAGTACATGCACATTGCTTTATTATAGATGGGGTTTTTTCCTTCAGGTTTCAACCACTTAAATCTGGTCTTCTCTATCTCTGTCTCTGAGCTCTGGCTTTGTATTTGACATGATTCAGGCTCTCGTGGATTACATTATGTAGATCTATCCACAACACCAATAGTGATAATCATTTGGCATTTCATTATGATGATGTTATAATCAGTGTTATGCTGGACTGTAGTTCCCTATAAATATTGACATGGTAGTCAGAGCTAGTGATTATGCGTGTGCAAGATCAATCTAGAAGCTTTTAATTAGCTCAGAGTGAAGCACATCTTGAAGTCTATTTAAGGATCTGCAAAGTACTAGTTTTGACTCCATAATCATCTTCAATCCTAATCAATTTTAAAATTCCAATTCCCACCTAATTTTAAAAGGCAAAAAATTTGCTTAAAAGGATGTTTAGATCATGTTTGTGAAAGTGTAATAATTTAGAGACTGTATTATTCATACATTTAGTTATAGAATATCAATAACAAAATTTAAATGCCATTGTACTATGAGCTTGTTTTAGTTTTTCACAGCATTTCAATCCACACGTTAGGGATATTTTTGATTATGGATCCAATAAGATCATATATAGATCTAGTTAGTTTGGAGTGTTTAAATCCATGCCTGACATTTATAAATACTTCATTCTCTATACCTTCTAGATCTCACCATTTTCATCACAAATCCTGCATCTCAGATATATATCAGGGTTGCCAACTTTGGCTTCACTGCTGTCACATGCTTTATTAGATTTTTAAATCCCACAAACTTCCTAATTTTACTGTGTAAGCTTGAGCTTTAATGCATTCTTTAATATTTGACCTATGGTGGCTTCATAGGTAGCTTCATTCTTTTTAGATGTTTCTTCATTTCTACGAAGCCCAAGCCAATCAGAAGGCTCCACCTTGGCTTATCGACAGATGTGCTCTAGTAATTATTATTTTTCTATATATAATTCATGTCATGATTACGTGAGTCCAATAAGCATGTTATTTATCACATTTTTTGGAGATTCATTCTTCATGACTTGTAGTTATATTTCCTGACTGTGCATTCGTGAAATATGATTACCATAATAAAGCTCCAAGTCTCTTAATATTTTGCACTATTCTAGACTTCATTATAGCTTATGTTTGTCTTTGTCCTTATGCATGAAGCCAATATGATTGCTCCAAGTTACTCCATATCCTTCATGCATTGTCAGTATTTTTTTAGTATTTTCCCCTCCTATCACATGCGAAGGTTTAGCCAATAGCATTTACTCTAACTATCTCTACATTATTGCATTTTTCAGTTTGTCTTTTTGTGACAATGCCCTTATGCTACATAAAAATTGATGCTCTACATGTGGTTCACACTTTGTCAATCTGGTTAGTCAGAACTTGCTGAAGAGAAATCCATTTAGCAAAGAGATCACATGTGTGTTCAATTTTTTTTATTCATTTTGGTAAACAGTTATGAAGTGTGAAACAATTGCATTTGGATGACGTGTTTTAATCTTCTGCATGTGTCAGTCAAGTACAAGTTTTGGGTGTCAAGTATAATGCATCTAAGCTTAGCACACTTACAACAATAATTTAAAACACGGAAGTCTTTAGATAGTCGGACCCAATACCTTTATCCGTTATCATGGAGACTTTAAGTCTGACTAAATGAAATCTATTTAGAATATTTGGTGGAAAGTGTCTTTTGTCAAGTCACTAGATCATTGTACAAAGTCACATTGTTTGACTAAGGATAAAATTTTCAAGTCTTTGAAGAAGGTATGCAATTACTAGGATTAAACCTACTCAGAGAATCCTTCACATTTATATTTCGATCCATTTTTCGTATTCTGTCAGAGTGTGAAAAAGAATGCAACCAATTATATTAACGACCTATTATTAGTATACAACACATGTTATTTATTGGGTCTAGGGAATTGTCTTCTATCTTAGGTATAGTTATATTGTAGAGTAACAAGCGACCCTAATAGTTTAGCTGACAAGTGGTAAACTTTTTGTAGGTATCTATAGCTATGTGTAATCGTTATCCTTGCATTGTCCAATGCATGGTTGTTAGAAACTTGTATATCTAGACTCGAAAAGACATTGAATTTATTTTCAAATGCAAAATACTTATGCATCCACTAGACTTTCTTTCCGTTTTTAAGATGACCAGATTTTAGTATTTCTTAATGGGAATCCCCTGGTAGCTAGTTGATAATTAGTTTGTAGCTTGACTTCGTTTAAGCTCTATTACATCAATCTTAATTTGGATCAAAGGTGTCATGTAGTTTCTTCATTGATGCAATGTTGTTATGGTTATGATTATTCATTCATATGAACTAAATGTAGAATATCTATAGCTTATTCTTTGTCTCTGTTTGTGTAGACACATGTAGCATTGATCAATGCACTATTATTCTTAACCAATTACACTAACTATTCTTCCCCTCGCAAATTTATGACACCTTGTCAGTTAGATCTATTCCTAAATCCCCTCATTCACGACACTTTGTTCAGTCGTATTCCTTCTACTTGTAAACTAATTAAATAGGTTATAATAACTCCCTTCTTAGCTAAATATTCCTCCTTCTCTACCACCTTTATTAGCTTCCTGGAGTTCTATCTAATCCACTTCTATTGGCTTTGATTAAGTCTTTCTAGAAGTCACAATTCAGTTAACCTAACCCCCTTTCTACTCTCAAGTAAGTCCTCTAATTACCCTTCTAAACATGGTTAATTAGCCTATTAACCATAGGTCAATCTCTTCTACAACACAGTCAAACCTCACTTTGACTTTCTAAAAGTGCTTTTTTGAGCTTTTGTATTTGTCCCACATGCACCCAAAGTCTCCCACTTTTCCCAAATGGAAAACTATAAATAGAAGGCTCACCTCTCCCCTCTCAATCTTATGCCATGTTTACATGAATAATTCTCTCTTCATATCCTAGCACATATTGGCATTAGACCTCATTTTTTTTAGCCAAGCTTTATATTGTAGTTCATATTGGCTATCCTCCATTGAGCTATGAAGCATCCTGCATTTTGTATTTTATAGCTTCATAATATGGTTAGTAGGAAGGGATCTAACCATTGCCCCTGAAGCCATTAATGGGGAGATCTATTCACCTCCATTGAAACAAAAACTGAAATGCTAATTAGATTCCTCTTAGGTTTAACTAGGTTCAATTTCAAGCTTTCAAAGTAATCAGAGAGTTAGTTTCATTTGCTAAAGTTATAGCTTGTTTTACTTCAAATTAATTATGCAAAGAAGAAACCCTTATCTCATTTATGCACTCATCTTGATGGTCCATTGATCAGGCTTAGTTCATATGCCTTTGGGGTTTCTTTAGTTAGATTCTTACGCCAATTAACATGGCTTTTACAACTTTTCAATTGAACACATTTGGCATGCCCAGTGGGACACTTATGTCCATCTCTCCATTAATGGAGGTCTTTTGAGTTCTTCAAAGTTCATTTTCAAGTTTTTTGGGTCAAATCACTTGTTATTTCCTCATTTTTTTTTCTAACACTAGATAAATGACCTTCATTTACATGTATTTTGTGGGTTTGATATAGAAATAGGAGGTACTTTGATTAACAACTAACCTATTTTCTTTTCAAAATTTTGAAAATCCATGAGTTTTGTAGGTTTTTCATAGGGTATGCGTAGGTGTTAAGTAAAGGGCGCGCATCCACATTGAAACCCTAGTGTCCCTGTTAGAATAGGCAGTGCACACCTGTCTGGCTATCCTCATCATTGGAAAATTTTATCTCTACAAGGACGCACACGTGTCTCTATTGGCTCGTCATCGCATCTCCACCTCTCTGGCCGCGTCTTTGCATGAATCAGATCGACTGTGTAAAAATTTGAAATTGTCTATTTTATGCTTGGGCGTGTCTCTATTGTAACCCTAAGCGTCCATGTTGAGCTAGTACAAGCATCTCTGTCTAGTCTGGCCACGTGTCTGTGTTTTTAATCACCTCACTATGTAAAAATTTGAAACTGTCTATTTTCTGTCTTAGCAGGTTTATCCGTTGAACCCTAGGCGCATACCCGTCAGTTGGGGAGCGTTGGTGTCAGCCTTTGGGAGCTGCAGGTGTTTGTGTAATAGATTGAAATTTTTTAAAATAATATGCAAACTATATTTTTTTATGCTTGGGCGCATCTCCATTGTTACCTAAGATTTCTCAGACGTAATAAGTTAAAAAATAGAGTCCTCTTTCTTTGGTGATTTTAGTTTGCATAGTTAAGTGTTTTTGGTATACTTATGGATTAAAACTAGATTTGTAAAAGTGTGTATAGGCATCTCTCCTCGCACCTTCAGGCAAGTCCGATCTTGGAGATAAAAAAATGTACCTATAAAAAACTTGTATCGATAGGTGTTACCAAACACTTATTTTATAAAGGATAAAGTTTGCAAATTTCATGTGATTTAGTAGGATGTGTTTCACATTGCGTCATGCTCTTCCTTCACAGCCTATCTCTGTGATAGTCTAGGAATCAAAAGTTTTAGGTGTAATGCTCCTCTGTCTTGATCATCATATCTGCGAACTAGAAAATTACTAAAAAAATTTATCTACAGGACCCAATGCTTAATAGGCAAGAAAGACGTCCAAAACATAAAAAATCTAATACACGTGTTTCTTGTAGGTTGCCAAATGGTGTGCTACTTAAAACCACATTTAAAGTTAAGCAAGATAAAAAACACACCACTATTCAAAACACTGTATTGTAGGTTTCGGAAAAGGGTATGTCCCTATTTGCTACAACTGGAACATAACCCCTTTGGCATAATGCCTTAAGCTACAACAATGGGGGTGGTTCTAGGAATCCTAAAGTAATCCACCACTGATGTAAACTCGTGGATGAAACAGGAAGTGCTCCGCTTACCCACTTGACTAGTACATCTTGTGAGTTAGAGTTACTGGTTGTCCATATGGTGAACCCTAGGGAGAGTTTACACATGGACGCATTTAGTTTCCCTTTGTGCTCAAAGGGGGTAAAGTAAAGCCGAGATACTCCCAAGATAGTCAGGGTGACTATTTGGGTAAATCACATAGGCTTGCTTAAGAAAATGGCTTTTAACACCTTGTTGAGAGAACTTACTAAGGAGGCCATTCTATCTTGGAGCCCACTTTACTAGTCCATTGTATCACGTGTTAAGCCATCATGAAGTGATAAATTCATTTGGAATTTAGAACCTTGTTTTTAGAACAAGGCAAAGAATCCACTTGCGAGTTTGATCTCAGTGTCTTTCATCACGGAAATTAAACTGATGTCCCACTTTCAGCTTAGCTTTTATTCTCTGTCTTTCGAATGAGGCAAAACTCTGCCCAAGTGGTGCTTGGTTTATTTTTCATCTTTTGATCTATACCCTTGCATTCTCATCACCCATTTTTTGGGGTGAGAAAGATAAGGCATACCTTGGCAGTGTTTTTATTAGAGATAGATGTTTCACCAATTTTTTGTCCATTTACACCCATCCGTGTTTGCGGCTGGGTTGTTAAACATCTAAAGTGTGTGGATGCATCCTTAGATTAGTTTGGATTGATGGCCACTTGATCTTGATTTCAAGATCATCATCATAGTTCAGATTGATTCATCATTTGATCTCCCTTTGACGTGTTACCTTGTCTGCATTGTCTCAACATAATTAAGATACTTATGTCATGTTTTTCGTAAACGTGATCTAAGTATCCACATTGTGGTGTTACGCTACACATATTTTAGCATATCCTCAGTATACTTTGACTTAGTTTGATTTCAAAGATTGTCCTAAATCTTGAAGGGTGTCACTTACTTTGTTTGCGTCAATTCAATACCACTTTGGCACTAATATATCACTTCTCCACGAAGTTGGATAAACATGTCCAATTGGTGTGGTTAGGTGGCTTACATTTGTAAACCTCGCCCTTTAACATTTTTGCCTTGTTGGTTGTTAAACTTGTCATTGTATCCTTTGATTGGGAGTCATATCTACCCTTTGTTAATATTTATGCCTTGTTCATTTCAAGATTAACGTAAATATTGACATTGTGTTGATCATATTTGCATTAAACTATCATTTTGCACACGCATTTTCATAGGGTGTATTTCCTTGTTGATTGGATTTATGTTTCACACTTGCATGAGTGTTCCTTTTGATTATTCATCTGGAAATTTTTTTTTCTAGGACAATCATATTTGATCTCATCGAGATTACATCATCATGATGTCTATTTTCCTTAGACCTTCGGAAAATCACACACGCATCTCCATGCTTAAAAAATGTCTAGTTAGATGTCATTATGCTTCCTTGAATGGATATGGAGCCTTCTTCCCTTTGAAGGAGTTCCATCACACTATCTAGGTCCAGGAATTCGCACCTAAATGACACCAACAATGACTGACTATCACGTGGTTTCTCACATTTACAAAAATATAGAACCTAGGTTTAGGCATTCAAATCAAAATATTCCCATTATAACTAAACCTCATTTGGTTCTTCGCGCTAGAGAGGCCATTTAGGTACTCTGTTGCCCACCTTCAGCTCATAGTCAATGGTATGGTTTGGATTCTTCTGATCCAAATTATTATTATGGTTCCCCCCACTCTTCTTCCTCTAATTCATATCCAAAATACCATTCAGACTCCAACTCTTCTTCTGAAGACTCAGATCCCAACTATTGTTCAGATACCCCTAGATCAAATCTTGAATCATAGTCCTCCCTTCCTTCGCAGGACCTTTATTTCAAATCACCTCAATGACATCTTCCTCTTTTGAAGACTTGCATGACTCGACATTCCATCGATTAAACATCTAATCTGTTTCTTGAGTCATGGTCCTCCCTTTCTTCGCAGGACCTCCTTCATTAGTTGTCTCGACGAATTCTTCCTCTGTCAAATAGTACCACGACTCGGATTCCCTCTAGTCAATCGTCTAATTTGACTCCTACGTCGCAGCTTAATGAATAGCTATGTGATCCTACTTTCCAACCTACATTACGTTGTCTTATAGAAAAATGATCTATGTCCAAATCTAAATCGTCCATTCATGAGGCACTTACCACCAATCCTACTTCCTCTCTTGAGTCATATTCTTCTGTCAATCAATCTTCCCTCCTTATTGGACTTTTTTTTTCTAATCAACCTTGTATGACTAAATAAAAATAACCTCTACTGATTAATTTATCTCAGAATGAAGAAACAATTAGAGTACATGATGATATCCCTTTAGAGGATTGTAAAAAAGGATTATTTCTAGAACTTGATACACTCATGTATTGGGGAAAACAAGTTGATTCCTTTTATTAGAACATAGAGAAAGAGCCTAAGGTCATGAAACTTGATTCTTTTACTATTCCATCTTCACCTTATTCTGAGCATGCTGAGATGTCGGGGTCTGGCATTGAGCCATGGCCTATCTTCTCATTACCAAATCATTCCTTATCTATCACTATTTCTCAATCAAAATCTCACCTTGGGTCACCGTTGAGTAGCCCATCGTCTTCTTCTACACTTGGGCCACCCCCAAGTAGTCTTCCATTTTCTACTTGTGGGTCACCTCTTGGTAGCTTATTACCTTCTATTCCTAGGCCATGTCCTAGTAGCCCTTCATCCTATTCTATCTATGGGTCATCTCCTGGTAGTCCCTCCTTATCTATACTTAGGTCAACCCCGAGTATTCCCTCATCATCTTCTTCTATTCTTGGGCCACGTCCTTGTAGCCCAATTTCTTCCATCTTAGGGCCATATCCTGGTAGCCCTTCATCATCTTCTATTAGTGGCTCACCTCCTCATAGCCCATCCTCTTCAATTCATGGACCGCATCATTTTAATCCATCACATATTTATTCTATCAATGGTTTTGGAAAGTGCACGGTCATTTATCACATCAGTTCTAGTTCTCTTTCTTATCCTTCTCGGGATCAAACAAGTCACACATTAGCTTATAAGAAACCCAAATAGTTTTTTAATCAATCTCAGGTCAAAAATTTTGAGATCCCCAAAGCTCCTAACAAATCAAATAATCTCAAAATTGTAAATAAAGCATGATTCAAAAATGTACATCAACGTAACCATCAATTTTGGCATAAAGTGCATAAACCTATGGATAAGTAACTTAAGATAACACATAATAAATCCTCATTTCAAGATAAATTGAATTCATTTGTTGAGTATGCACCTCGATCACCGAGATCAGAGAAACTATTATGCTTGACGAACAAACATGCCTAGTTTCCCTTATCAAGGAAGTCACATACATCGTTGTTGGATCTTACCACATAGATTGAATTTTTTTATCCAACCTTTCCAAAAAATATCAAAAATCTAAAAATCAAAACAATTAAAAATACAAAAAATTGAGAAAACACAAGCAAAATCAAAGGTACAAAGATCAAACTTTGCAATCAGGTATTGCGTACACAGGGATGTTTCTTTCTTCCCTTCCTTACTATTATTTTGCAAGTCTTCCTACCATTTCCATCCCTTCGGTGATAATTTGGTTAGCCTATTCACACACATTTTTTGACATTTATCTCTATGGAATTTTTTTGACCTTGGTCTTTCATCACCTTGGTAAATTAAAGAACGACTGACCTCTTAGAGATCCATTCACAATCAAGATCTAAAAAAATTGTTACAAATAACTTTTGGACATATTTTTTGACACTAGCCATTTTCATCATTACAATCCCTTTCATTAAGCCATCAGTGGTTCTTAACCCCTTGTATAAAAAGAGAGCTGAAATAAGTATTCAGAAAGAAAAAGAATCAAAATCAATCAATCAAAATATAAAACCTAAAAGCAAAAGCAAATTGATATATAACTCTCTGTTGGGGTATTTCCCATAAAATCTATTGGGAATATGGACACCTAACTAGTAGTAGAGCAATTTTGTGATTAGAATCAAATGCATCTCTGTCGGGGATATGGACGCTTGGTTAGCAGTGGAGCAATGTACGGATATCTTTCCACCATCCATTCACAAAATTGCCTTTCAAAATAAATCATTCCTACACATTGGCTGGGGTGTCTTCACTTGTTTTCTATTAAATCTTCACTTCAAGAGGTAATTAATTTCAACTTCCACACACTGGATCTCTATGAGTAGGCAGGATTAGTATGTTACCAAGTGTCTTTTTTGGACGTTTTTCAAACTCTTACTCTAGCATGTATCTTGTCTCGTGATTTGTGCCTTTGGCTAACCACTTCTTCATCGTGAGGCTTATAAGCTACATTCGTATCATTCACATCGTTCTTCTACTTCGTTCAAAACATCGATGTGTATAATATTACATTTTTTCCATACTTTCGGACACCTTTGTCCTCTTTCACAAAAACAATCTTCTCCTTCCTTTCTATCATGTGATTTTAGGCCAACTTACGATGGGGGCATCCTTGTTTCTTCCAAGAACTTATTTGGTTTACATTCATCATCATGTTGAACCTATCCATAATGGCCTTGCGTCCCATTTCTACCTGTGAAGAGTTTTCCTTTGAATACTCCCACCTAATCGCTGGGGCATTTTTTCATCTTCACCTTTCTCATATGCACGTGGCCTTATGCCCTTGTACATTCCATCTATCACTAGGGGCATCCACACTTTCTCGTCTTCTTGTACATAGTTTCAGAAAACTTTCAAAATCAAAAAACATTCAAATATGTTAGAAAAATAAAAAATTCAAATATGTTAGAAAAATAACAAAACATTCAAATATGTTAGAAAAATAAAAAAAATTCAAATATGTTATAAAAATAACAAAAACAATGAAATATGTTTAAGAAATCTTCTAACAATTAAAATCATCTGACAAAATGTCACTCTTTAGTTCTCACCTGTTCATGTGTGCTACTCGCAGATCATCTTGATCTACCTCCATCAACAAAAGATAAGGTGCTTAATTCATCTGTACTCTGGGGCACAACAAGTTTCCTGGTACTATTTTGTAGTGCACACTAATTTTCATAGGACCAAAGTGTCCTCCATTATTCTCCTTACATGTATCCTTGCTTGGGGCACCATCGTCGACCCTTTTCGTTAATTCACACATTTCAAAACTAAATGTTGACAACAAAAACATTACGTTATGTTTCGTTGTTAGGTTAGCTTGTTTACTTTCTCGTATTGCATTGCATTGTATATGTTGCATGGAGTTAGGCATCTTTTACTTTCTCATATTCCATTGAATTTTGTATGTTGCATGGATTTGATGTTTTTAGCTATGGAAATTTGTTTGTATATGGATTTTTCAATGTCCTACTACACTTTTGTTCATTATTTTTAATAAGAACTAATCATGAAGATCCTTAGCAATATGATGAAAAATAAAGTTGTTTAAAAAAACACTGGATGGATGTTAGCTCATTCCCTCTTCCTTTTACACCTTTTTCTTCTATATCCCCTTTCTTCTTCTCCACAATATTAGTTCTTCTATCCTCTTTGTGTCATATTTTTGATTGTTTATCGAGCTCTTCTATCACCTCATCGACAATCGAGGGGGCATCCTTCATTCTACTCATTTTTATTCTATCCCTTCAAAATTTTGTACTTGTTTATGCTTGTCTACTTTCTTTGAAGTGACGTCACTTACGTCACCCCAAAGAGGGGAAAATGTAGACACTTAAAATATGCTTACACTTAGCATTTCATCCAATTCAACTAATTAATGACACTTCGTTAATCAACCCTTCTTCGATCCATTCTCAGATGCCCATTCACAACACTCTTTTGGTTGTATTCCTCCTATAATCAATTTATTTGGCTAATATATCTCTTATTATCTAAACATTCCTCCTTTCGACCATTCAAAACCTCCCTAGTTATCTTTAGACCACTTCTATTTGCTTCGTAGGCTATCTATCAGTCACAATTGGTTATCCAGACCCCTCCCAACTCTCAACAAGTCTCTAATCACTTTCTAATCAAGTTTAACTAGCCTAAACCCTAGTTAACTAGCCTAAACCTATCTTATCTAAGCCTAAAGCAAGTTTATCCTAATCTAATCTAAAAATGATTTTTGAGATTTAGTCCCACATGCACCGAAAGTTCAAACTCTTCCATTTGAAAAACTATAAATAGAAGGGTCACCTCTCCCTCTCAATCTTACACCTTGTTTACATGAAAAAATCTCTCTCATATTTGGAGATATTGGCATTAGATCTCATTTGCATTAGCCAAGCTAATAGGAATTTGATATTGTCTATCCTCCATTGTCGAAGCTTCTCCATCTTGCATCCATAACTTCATAGTAGGTTAGTAGGAGGGTATCTAACTTGGTCTTGTAGCCATTTTAGAGAGACCTCTTCACCTCCATTGAAGCAAACAAGAAATCTAATTTGGTTGCTCATAGGTTTAACTAGGTTCAATTTATGTTTTAAGTAATCATAGAGTAGTTAGAGATAAAATTATAGTGTTTTAGTTTAATTCATTATTGTAGAAATTATCTTGTTTAGCACTCATCTTGATGTTTATAATAGGTTTAGTTATATCATGGAGCTACTTAGTTAGTTTCTTTTATATTAACATATATACTCTTCTCATGCATACACAAACCACATCTTGGTAGTGTAGAAAAGGAGGGACCGAGAGGTTATGCGTGCTTTTGGTGAGTATTTAGACTTTTCTAGATGAAGTGTGAGTGTGACCAACTAAGCATTGCTTAAAAACTAAGACTACATTTTTGTTCCATTACCAGGATCTTTTTTAAGTTTTCTCATTAGGATGTTGCATGCACATGACGTTCTTTTTGTCTTTGGAAAATATTGAGATTTGGATACATGATGACTAGGAAGTGATTTCTCAAAGATACAACACTTGACCTAAATTTAATGCATGCAAGTTGGTGGAAGACAACCTCTATGATTTCTTGTATGAGACATTATTCAACTTATTCCCAATATATTTGTATCATCAGTTGACATCTTGCACATATAAAAGAGGTGTCTCAAAAGGAAGGAAGAAATTTTGTATCCACGATGATTATCAAGCACTCTCTCATTTAGATGTATCATGGGAAAAAGATGTAGATTTCTTATGCGAAGGTATTTTATGTAGTTATACCTTTGATTATGATATTTTAACCTACTTTTTCTGAGAGGAAGTAGAGTACTATTTATGTACGCAAAGAGTATCATATTTTCACGTGACACCTTTAGTTATCAATATATTTATGATTCAAATGGGAATAAAGAGCATATATATGGAAGGGTAAAACCACACCACACAAATGGGTGGGAAGCAGGTTTGGGAAGGATGGGATTGGTCCAAGCAGGAGAAATATGAAAATAAGAAATACTGCACCGATATAATAATGCGTTAGAGAGGGAAGTTGAAGAGCCACTAATACTTAGGGGAATAATGAATAGAATAAGTGATGAGAACCGTGTAGAATTAGAGGGATAACATGATATTTTATTTCAAGTATTAGGGAAGAGTAGTATAAGAAACCATTCTATATTTGGTGAGATCATGTCTAAGGGGAGAATGAGAACCGCAAGTATGCATATGACCTAGCGTAGTAACCTTACCCTTACACATGGTGTTTGGAATCTAGAACTTGTTGTAGAAAATCATCATTAGTGAAGGTGGGTAGGAAGGAAATCAAGTATCACCATATTGTTTTAAAATTACTGAAAGGAATATCTTAGTATTGCTTTAAGAGGTGCAATACATTAAGGATGTGCATATGGAAACACAACATGCATGGGTATTTGGATAGAGTATATTTGGAAGTATCTTTTTAGGTGCTTCATCGAGACATAGCATTGGAAAGAAACCATTAGAAGTATTCTCGTTGGAGGAACTAGAAGAAAAATTTTCAGCGTTCAGTCTAGCACAAGAACGGGGACATAAAGAATAAAATCTAAAGGTCCATCGGTCATAGTGGAAGGATCATAATGTTTAGGTCAGCCACCATGTGGTATAAATCCTAGTGGAGGCTTAGGTTCAAGACTTGGCCCCCCTCAAGGAAAAGGGAAATAACAACCAATTACACAATCTCAACAACCACAACATTAGAAACCTCAGATATTCCTTGAGATATATCTTAATTTTCCTTAATATAAAGGTGTGGAAGATGCACCTGAGAATGTGCATAAGTTTGAGCTTCTATGGAGAGATAAGGGAATAAAATCTCTGGATCAGAATGCGAGTCAATTTTTGACTACATTTTAAGGTAACACATATAGTTGGTATAGGAAATATGATCCATAGTAGACTATAGTGAACTATGATGTACTGCACACCACCTTCTTGGTTGAATTCCACATACCAAATTGTAATTAAAAAAAATTAGCACATTGAAGGATATCAAGTAGGTTCTATCTGAAAGAGTAAGACAATATAAAATGGGTTTTAACACCTTGTTGTCAAATATTTCATATGATATACATCAAAGATGGCATGCAAAGTGGTTTGTAGGATACTGGCTGACACCATTCCAATTTCCATATAATATTGTCACACAAGACATTCACTTACCCACATGAAGCATTCAAAGTAACACTATGCACATAAGCAATAGGAAGTGAAGATTCAATCATGAGTCCATTTCTTAAAGCATAGATTGCAGCAATGTCTACTCAGTTGGAGAAGTTGTTTTCCAATTAGGGACATGTGGCATGTAGTGGATTGTGGTGTATATATTTTGAGTTGGAAGGAAATTTGAAGGATAGTTGTCCACACAGGAATGTGTGTGCATTGTTAACAACTTGTGAGATTTGTCATAAGAACCATGATGTACATATTATCCACATTTTCTACATGTGATAGAGGAATGTCTATATGTATTGAAAAATACGTGATGTGCATACCCATGAAACATCTGATTTTCACTTGATTTATGATATACATGAGGCTTGTGAAACAAGGTTGCACAAGATAATTGTAGAAAGTAGCTCATAGACACAACACAGGAAGAAAACAATATGGCATGATAATGCCAATGGAGCCTTCAGATGTGGATTTTGGAGAAAAGGTCATGGTGGTAGAGGAGGGTTATCACGTGACACATGTTATACTTTTGAGTCACCTAAACACAATCATCGCAAGTTTCTAAATAATCAAGTTTATAGATACTTGGGCAAGGCGCATGAGGTTGAATAATTTCTAGATTTGTACGCCCACATGTGTGATAATAATTAGGAAAATGGTGTGGATCTGATTATAGTGGAGTAGGTAAAGCAATAACAATGTAAACTAAAGAATATGGACGATGTTTAACTTTAACCCTTGTTGGTTATTATGTGCATAGATGCAACACATGCATGTGAGAAAGGGAAGATGCGCCCTTATAGAAAAAGAGAAGAAGTTGTGCATTAAAATTATTTAGATGTGGTATAACAGAAGCAAGTTTATCCATGGATAATAGGTTTCATCTGGGAGTTATAATGAGAAATTCAATGCTTGAAGGAGAAAGCGCGCAATATTGAATGTGAGAAGATTATATAACTTCCTCTGAATGATGTTTATGATATTAAATAGGCGTGTAAGATTCTTAAGAAAGATACCATATTACCCTTATTAGGAGAATGGATGTAAGATAAGGTTTTACACGTAGGAGTTGAAAGAGAGAACAAGATTCTTTATGTAAATTTACTACCACAAGACCATAAGTGTGACAAGGAGATCACACTAGATGCAATGATAAATTGATGGTTGGTGAGTAATATTATTATCGACACATACATAGAAGTTAATGTTCTTTATCTCTATGCTTATAACTAGATGGGAAGGCCACCATTTCAGAAATCCTTAAATTTTTTGTATATGAATAACAAGACAAGGGTCATACCGATTGCGGTATTAAAATATGCTTCAATGTTTATTCAGGGATTGAAATTTATAGTTTATTTTGAGGTTCTTAAGCTAGCAAAAGTAGATAACTTCTGATCACTTGTAGGTTTTCATTAGTGCTACACTAATGCAAGCTTGCACTTTAAAAAGTGCTACATAATATTTTCAAATAAGGAAGAGCATTTCGTAAAACCATTAGATGATATAAATATTTTTTCTTATACAAATCCTATCAATAAATAATATCTCAATAGAATCTACGAACATACAGTGCATAACCTAGAGAACTTGGAACAATTAAAATATGTCCTAATTCAGTGGTAAGACACACACTCTATCAGTGATACCACACATGTGGCATATGATAATTGGGCCCATGGAACTTATGAGATGGTTGGTCATGAGGTTCAAGGAAGATTTACCATGATTATTAGACCACACATAGTCATTCGAATGGGTAAGGCTAGTTTTCCAAAGTATACTAGTGAGGAGAAGCCTGGATATGTTTTGCATGTGATGGAAGAACATTGGAACAATGAGGTATATTAGAGAAACATTATGGTATTCACATTACACGAGACATTGCAACATTGTTGGGATACACACATGGAAATTTTATTTGGTTGGCGTGAGATTAGAGTAATCTTTTTTACAATGTTTTCAAGGAGCAAGCTCCCTTGTTAGCGTAAGAATATGATGGAAAGACTTCCCCTTTGGTACATATTCATAGCTATGAGAGGAATTGGAAGGAAGAAAAAGATATTATGCCTCCATCATTATTGGTCCATAAGTTTTATTTAACTTTGTGCAGTTGTGTGCATGATTGGTATGTGCATGCTGAATTGAAGAAGGAAACATTATGTTGGCCCGACATGACAGAAGGTATTGCCCATACTTCTGATTTTTTTTCTACAAAGCCACCATTGCATGAATATTTAAACTCTTGAATATATCTTATATTTGATTGGGAAATAAAAAGGTTAAATGATGTTGCAGAAAACTATGAAATTAGTTATTCATTTTTGGTAATCACGACAATGTTGAAAGTTGACTTGTATCATTTCCTTGTGTTAAGTTGTATACTAGAAAACCACTATTCTAAAAAGAAATTTCTTACTCTTTTATAAAATATTTGGCGACAAATAAATATGTTGAATGTTGAATGTGGTTGAGTGCAAATTGAACCATAAAATAGTAGTATGGTTATAAAGGATGTTTGCAAGTTGTTTGTTGTTATTGGAGCCTTGCATACATTATTAGATTACTTTAGTATAACGGATATACTAATTTGAATTGATTTTTTTATTGAATTATTATTTTAAAAAAACCTAGATGTTCAATTATTTCGTATTAAAACAACTAGATAGACAACAGTTAATCCATGCGAGTTTGATGAAATGACCATATATATTATTTTATTTGAACTTATAGATTTCGAGATGGAATGATTATTATGAAGATTGTTTCCATGAATGTTCGTCATGTAATTATTTTGTTATCTAATCTCATATATTGATTTATTTGAATATCTAGATTATGGATTATTATATTTATTGAAAAGTGAAACATGAAATTATAGAATTTCATAAGGTAATTGGCCTAATTGTATTAAACGTAAATTATTGTAATAATTTGTGAAATAAGGATTTATCCTTAATGAGTTTCGATAAGTACATTTAATATTTGATTACCTCTTATGAGTTTTAATAATGATTTAATTTGTTTGTAATAGTAATATGTATTTTGAAATGATTATAAAAATTGTACTTGATTTATATTATTGTGCTTCACGATAGTTACTATCCTAATTTATTTAATGACAATAATTACAACTATATCAATGACATCATCATTTATATGTTTAATTTAATAATTTAAACAAATAATGTTGTTATCAAAATTGATACAGAATTATGAAGTAATGACATTTCCATTAACTCGATCGTAAAGAGATTAATTAACAATTAGTTCATTACTTAGTAAAAATCTAAAAGTACAGTCTTAGCAATTGTACCTTTACGACAATAACATATCTAACAAAATTACTATGTCATCAATTCTGAAGTACTTTACCTTGAGTGAGATAATAATATGAAATGTGAATAGTACATTTAGAAATATTGTTAATATTAAACCATGTCTTAATAATTAATAAGATTATATTTCTTTCTTAAAGAGGTATATAACGATAGTTAATAAAATGGTGGAATTACGATACAATCTAAATGGGATTGGATTATTATAAAATTATAATGACACAGTTAAACTAAATCTAGTGTTAACAACAAAATGTGTAAAGCAATGCTACAAGATTAAGACACTATGTACAATAGTAACTAGTAAGTTGTTATAGACCTTATTGTTAAACATGTAACTTGACTTAGTATCTTAACAATTATGTCTACCTTATAATAGTTTAATTGTATTATGAAAGCGTGGAATCTATATCCCACCTATATGCTTAATCAAAATCTATCTGTAACATCTTATGATGACTATAGGAAGGGTTAAAATTATTTTTTGATGTAAGTAATTAAGTACTCATTATATTTCCCATGGGAGTCCTAAGCTGGGAATGATAGTGTAGTCTCAAGTTAAGAGAGGAGATATAGATTTTAGGCCATCTTAATACAAGAATATAAACATTTAATTTAACGAGATCTATTTGAGATAACTATGTAGAGATGATTGTGTGGTGTTGGGAAAAGTTTTTTTTCACTTATGTGTAGTCATAAAACTAAGCATGAAATTCATATATTGAAAACATTTTCATAAGTAGTGTACTTGTTATCCAATTTTTCCCCTTAGGAAAAATTGATCAAACATGACCTTGCACAGGGAAAAATTGAAGGGTTGGTTTGATAATGCAAGCTCACAGGTGATTTTTGAAATTGGGGTTGCAGATGAAATCGCCATGGCAATGCAAGGGAAGAAAATCAATGGCCTATGGAAATGTCAAAGAAGATCAGATATCAAGAGGAAAACAATGGAGAAAATCCTGAAGTTTTCAAATTTTGGAAATTTCTCAGCTTTGGAAAAATAGGGAAAAAATGGTTGAAAAAAGTCTAAAATTCTGAAAACCCAAAAGTCCAAAATTTTGGACTTTCAGGCTTTCGGGTTTCAGAAATTGTCAAGCGCAGAATGGAAAAAGGGTCAAAAACTTCCGAAATCCCAAAGTTTGAAAGAATGAAATTTCAGACTTTCAGGTTTTTAGGTTTCAGAAACTCTCAGGTGCAAAATGGAAAAAGGGTCAAAAAAGTCTTAAATCCCGAAGTTCGAAAGTCTAAAATTTCAAACTTTCGGGTTTCAGAGATTCTCAGGAAAAAAATGGAAAAAGGGTCAAAAAAGTCTGAAAGTCTGAAATTTTGGTCTTTTGGGTTGTCAGGTTTCGGAAATTCTCAGGTGCAAAATGGAAAAAGGGTTAGAAAATGTTTCGAATCTCTGAAGTCTAAAAGTATGAAATTTTAGACTTTCAGGGTTTTGGAGACCTCGGTAATCCTACCGAAAAAAATAAGCAAAAAAAGTCTTAAACTTGAAATTTTGAAAGTATGAAATTTCATACTTTCGTACTTTCAGGGTTTCAAACTTTGGAGTTTCGGAAGTCTCGAGCCCCCAAACATGAAAATCAGATGAAATGTCTGAAATTCCAAATTTTGAAAGTCTGAAATTTCAGACTTTCAGGTTTCAGACTTTCGGAACTCTCAAGTAAGTTTGGCGGGTGAACAGATTTTTTTCTCCAAAATAAAAATGTTTGAAAGTTTGAATTTTAGGATTTTAGGGGTTGCATGCTTTTTGGACTTTCGGACCTCGCAGGCCATTTTTCTCACAATGGCACCTCAACCTTCAGATGGCAATAACTTTCGACTAGAAGCTCGGATTTGAGCAAGAGAAGACTTTTTGGAAAGATCTCAATGTCTGCTACTCAACTAGTGGGACTAACTTCTTAAAAATGAAAAATATATTTCACCATTTTTGGGGTGTCCTAGGTTTCTCAGCTACCACTATTAATGAGGCATGGGCTTCCTTTCTTACTCAATAAGGAACAATATGTGGGGGCATGGGTTTTGTCATGGAACCCATCATTATTTTTTTGTAGGAAAATTCAATGCATTTCTTGAGTATTTGGAGCAAGAATTAGGATTTCTTCTATTTCCTTCTCTGATTCTTCCATCTCCTTCTTTGATTCGTCCTATATATTGTAAGGAGGGGATTTTTTCTAAAGGTTGGAAATTTTTGATTTGCACCCTCCCTTCATCTCTGAGCTACAAGTGAATTTGTGCAGTTCATACCTCCCATTTAAAACTGTAATGCAAGTTTGTGCCTCTTGGCCATTATAATGCACTGTATAAATTTTTTAGAGTAATAATACATGTCTGTGGATGATTTGTAACCCTCTCTTCTGTTCATTGCACCCATCTGATCTCTCATTGCAGTATAGGTTATCTATGTATGGTGGTTGTGTTACATTTTAATGGTTTGTGTTTAATGGCGAAACAAATGTTCAAAATTCATTTAGTGCATCACCTTTGTTAGTTTAGGTTTAATTTCTTGCATCTTCTTAACCCTGTCTCATTGGAAAGTTAGAGTAGGTTTTAGAGTAGATCCTCTGCAAATTGTATGTGTCCACCTGAATAGAGGAGTAGGAACCGACCTTCATCTGGAGAGATTTCCCCATTGCAAAGTCCCACACTTTGGGAAAATCTCCATGTTATGCAATCAAACTGAGAGTTTCAACCCATCGAGTTACAGACATTCAGGGGTGTTATGATTACACATCAACAGTAATATCAAAATACATTGTCAGTTCACTAAGTTTCTATCTAATGGTGTGCTATGTCAGATGAAACTTAGTTAACTCATTTTCATCTATAAACTTAGGAACTACATCAATTCTCATACCTAATTTAATAGATTAACCAACTACATACAAGTTATGCACACTCAGATAGAGTGATGATAAAGGGAATCAGGTACATATTATTGACCTTTATAGTTGGACATGGTTATGTTATTATCCGATGTATTGTAAATTATATTACTTACTGAATTACAATTATTGCTAGTTAAAATCATTAAAGGCATTTTATGGGTTTAGGGGTTTATTTTAAAATATAAAAAAATTCCATTAATTCGGAGTTATTATAACATGGGTGTTACAGCTTAGTATTAGAGTTGATGGTTTAAATGTCTTGGACATAATGGGTCTATACACTAATACTACGTTTTATTCTTATCTAACAGAAAAAAAAATGGTTAGGACAAGAGGTAATGTCTCAAACAACCAACCTATTGGGGGTGAAACAACAACAAACCAAAATTTGGATTAAATACTTGTTGTCATGCTAGAAACTAGTAATCATATATCTATCCTTGAATAATAGATTTTGGCTAAAGAGAGTAGTACTGATCGTGGCAGCAGTGCCAAATGTCAAGGGTATCCTAATGGTCCAAATCAGAATGCAAATGTTCCAAATCAAAACGTAAATGTTGCAAATCAAAATGTTAATGTTGTTAATGGTAATGCAAAAGATCCTAATGTTGTTAATCCTAACAAGCCTTAAAATAAAAGAGTTCGTTTGATAGAAGAACTATTAAATGATATTAAATGTATTGGTTGATTAATGTTTGATGGGATGACTCTAGGTGATGGAGTTGAGAATTGACTCAATGAGAGGGAGAAATATTTTACAATCATGAAATTTTTTAAGAAACTAATATTTTTTTGTGTGTTTATCTTCTCTCAAATGAGGTTTGGTGATGGTGGGATAACAAGAAGGTAGAACTGGGTGTTATTGCAACCACCATACCTAGGATCAGTTGAAATTCTATTTGAGACAACGCTGGTTTCCATAGTTGTATTATGACTAAAACATGTCTGAATTTGAAACCTTAGTACAAGGCAAGATGAATCTAATAGCATAAAGGAAAAAATTTACGAAACTGCTAAAATATGTTCCATGGTAGTAAAAATATGAGAAGTCCCATATACAAAAGTTTATTATGGGGTTTAATCCCATCGTATACGGGGAAGTGGATGTGCATGATTTTTTGACCATGGAAGTATCTTTTGAAAAGGTCATTTGCCAATAATAGAAGGTCCATTGTATATCCACTCACTAAGATGAGGAAAGAAAGAAAACATTCCATTCACCATCACCGCTTGCATAAAGAAAATTTGGTAGAAAAATATTGGTAATAAATCCATAAATGGAAAGACAAATACAACCACAATTCCTATTAGAAACTTTAAGAAAACCAGACAAAATAGTACAACAATTAATGAAAACAAAAATGATAGAAAAGGACCATTTTTTAATGCTTTAAGCATGGTGGTGATCACTAAATGAATAATTTTCCTTTGAGGAACAAAAAGAACAACCCAAAATATAGTATTCATGTTGCAGTAGCTAATTGATATGTTGAAAATAAGGCCACACCTATTAAAGTACCAGGTAAGTTATTTGGACTACATGTAACTATTATTTTTGATATTGGTGCTACTGAATGTTTCATTTCCAATAAGTTATCTGAAAAATTAAAATAAAGTTGGTTATATGAAGAAATCATGAACTTTACAATACATGAATAATGTTTTCCACACAGTAAACCAATGTCCATTTGACGGAGCATTGGAGTTACCTAGTTTTACCATATAATTATATATTTATGTTGCTCATTTCGGTTCATAAGATGTGATAATAAGAGTAAATTGTGTATTACAAAACAAAGGAATAAAATAGCTATTACAAAAAAAAAATTGGTGAAATATTTTGAAAAATAAATAAACTTTCTTGGATGACGTGCAAAAAATAATAGTCATACAAGGAATAAGAAGAGATATTGATGTAAGGAAATTTTTGCAATGCAGCTCAAAAAGGCTAAGAAAAGGATGCATGCTTTACCTAATAAAAATATCATATTTGAGTGAGGAAGGTAATACAAATTCCTCTGAGATGTGAATTTTATTTCACAATAGATATCAAATCCGGAACGGAACCTATTTCTAAGGATCCTTACGAAGTGACTACAATTGAACTAGTTGATATTAAGGAACAACTAAATAAGTTGTTATCCAAAATATTCATCAAACCGAGCATGTCTCCTTGGAGAACACTAATCATTTTGGTCAAAATTAAAGATGGCATACTAAAGTTATGTATTTACTATTATATGCTTAACAAACCCACAATCAATAATAGATATCCTTTGCAACAATTTTTTTTCTCTTTGATCAAATATGACATGTGTCATTTTATTCCAATATTGTTTTAAGATTAGATTACCATCAACTGATAATTAAAGCTTAAGATATACAAGAAACTACCTTTAGGACAAGGTATGGTCACTACAATTTCACGATACTACCATTTGGACTCACGAATGCACCTTCTGCATTAATGAACTTAATGAATTATATTTTCAAGAATACTTATAAAAATTTGTGCTAGTTTTCTACGATAACATTATGATCCATTCCAAAAACACAAAATAACATAATGAGCACTTGATAATAGTGCATGCCATACTTAGAAAATGAAAATTTTCTTATTATTCCTTCCATCAAAATAAGGTGCAATACCTTGGTCATATTATAAATAAGGAAGGAATATCCGTAGACCCATTTAAAATCAAATCTATAAGAGAATGGTTAGCTATAAATAATGTTCATGAAGTTAGAAGCTTAATGGGGCTAACTGGATACTAAAGAAAATTTCTAAAAGACTTTTCTCGAGTTGCTACTCCAATGACTTTACTTCAGAAAAATAATAAGTATTTTTTTTGTCTAATAAATGCAAGAATGCGTTTAATTTTCTAAAAGAGAAATTAACTATAACACCTATTTTAAAGGTTTTGGATCCTAATAGAAGCTTCACCATTCTAACATATGCCTTTGGTGATATTTTAGGTGGAATACTTCTACACAAAGACCATATGATTACATACACGAGAAGAAAATTTAATGTACATGAGATAGACTATGCTCCCCATGATTTATATCTTGCTACAATAGTTTGTGCACTACATATTTGTAGGCATTACCAATTAGCAAAGCCTTTTAAATTGAAAATAGACCACTTAGGGCTGAAGTATATATTCACGGAGCCCAACTTGAATGCAAAATAACATAGGTGGCTTGAATTTTTATCACAATATAATTTTGATTTAATTTAAATAAAAGGAAAAGAGAATATTGTGACATATGAAATAATTCATTAGAATCATGTTTCCACGATTGTGAAACTTAAGACTTGCTTGAAGGAAGAGGTAAAGAAAAAAATGTCAACCAATTCATATTATCAACATGTTAAGGCCACATTAGTAGCAGATTCTAATAATAGAAGGTATGAATGATTTAAATTTGACAATGAAGGAATCCTGAAATTAGAAGGTAAATTCTACGTACTTGTTGAGAATAAATCCTACCTCTTAAACTTAATTTACTATGCAAGAAAGTGAAATTTATCCAACCTAATAATTATGGGTTTTAATGATACCCATGGGTGTTGGATGATCGATGTTTGACGTTGCGATCCATATAAGAATGGTATAAGCTCTTGTCCTGCCAAGAAATATGCAATCAAAGACACTACACAAGACAATATTAAATAGATATTTGGTGCATTTCCTAGAGAAGGTGAGTTCCCAGAAGTCAAAGGACTTCCTCGCAAGGATGTCAATCCATGTTTAAAAAATTAATGAAATAATGATAAAATATATTCATGGAAGATGATAAAATGATAACAGGCGATATAACCAGAAATGAAAAGGCAAATAGAATGACATGATCTAAGGTTATATTTTTTTTTTATGGTTATTCTTGTTCCAAAGGAAGTTTGGAAATCACAGGATGGATCGAGGGAGAAAGGATGCATATGGATGTGTGTACTTACAAAGGCAAGTGTGATAATAAATATGATTAGGTTAAGTGATAAAGGATTCAAAGTAGAAGAGATGATTGTTGGTTATATGTTTACAAAGGTAAGATAAGTAATTTGTTTGATTTAAGACAATTGATAAAATGCTAATGATAGCTTAAGGGAGTTGGATATGGCTTTAAAGGAGCGTGATAGGTCTACAAGATAATCATAGAGGCATAGTGCTGGTAAAGATTGAAGTATGAATGTCAAAAAGGTAGGTTTTACTTATAAAAGGGCTTGACAGATAGGAATTACTGATGATTGGATAAATCACTAGCGATTAAAGGCCGATTATCGATTATTAGTGGAATCACCGATGATTACAGTAAATTGTGTGCAGGTTGATAAATGCCGAGACAAAATGATTTAAGATTTATAAATTCTTGTAATTAATAAATTAATAGACTGATAATATGAAATAAAGGTTCGTACCTTGTTTCAGTTGATGAAGGTGAGATAATGGTGTCACTTGAATGTTTGATTGATTTCAGACGTTGATAAAACGTTGATATGATTTGAATGGAATTTAATGGTAAAAGAAGTTTTTATTTGACACCAGAGGAATACAAGACTAATTGTTGGAAGTTTTTATTGCTTCTAAAGGCTAGAGTAGGATCTCTTGATGTTGATATGTTTAGAGATTGAAGAGTTGGAAATTACTTGGGAGAGGAGAGGTACAGATGCTAAAGGATTTCTTGATTTAATGCTTATGCAGAATAAGGGAGATTGTAATTGAGTATAATTGTCATGGAGAGAGGAATAATATAGTATAAATGTATTGTTGTTTCCTTGAAGAAGGTCCTAAGACAAGTCTGGAAGACTGTGAACTAATCTATAACTTGAGAATTGAAGCTAGGAATCTGTGAGAGGGGATAAAAAAAATCTTGAATAATCACCAAATATTGATTGAATTGCCAACGATTTCGGTCTATTCGATATTTGTCAGGAAAAATGTCCGGAACAACCTCCACATAAAGTTTATTTGATTTGGGTTTCAAAGAGACAATTTTTGGTTTGGTCAAGAACGTGTTGAGTTGGCCGAGAAGATGATGAAATAGATATGATTTGTTAGGATTTTCCTAAGATAGCACTAAAGAATATTTGTAGATGATTTCTTAGGATTTAATTAATACAAGAAGGCTTTACGTGGGGTGAGTGTAGATATGACTTAAGATTATGAGGCGAAATATTATGTAGTCATGTCTTAATTGATTAACGAAGGATGTGGAGTATATGACTTAGGATTATAATGTAGGTATTAATTAATAGGATTATAAGTGTATAACCTAGGTTATGTTGATATATTTAATCATAAAGAAGTACTAATGTGAGGTAAGTATGGTGATGATTTTTTTGTTGACGAGGGATATAGATTTTACATGTCTTAGGATATGGATTAGGTGTAATAATGAAGGGGAAATAACTGTCGTGAACATGAGAATTAGTGGTCTTAATTTTAGGTGTCTACATTGTTCCCCTTTTTGTTGAGTGGTTTTCAGAAAAGCAATGAGAAAAAAATAAATGTGCTAGAAGTGAGGGATGCATAATTATATAATGAGGTGTTCCCCCTAAAATTAGGGAATCAATCATAATTTTGAAAGAGATAGATTAAAATATGAAAGGATGGAAAGATGAGAGAGATGATAAAATGATGCCCCAGGATGGGGTATAGAAACAAGATAAGTTTTGTCATAAAACTTAAGTGATAGGGAAACCAAAGTGTGCATGTCCTATATACGTATGACTTAATGATCATAAAAGGATTTTGTTACGAGGTCAAAGGACTATTGATATATCCTTTAATAAAGGTGGGATTATGAGGCTAAGAATTCAAGTGATAAGGGAACCAAAAGGTTTTGTGTCCTATAGACGTATGACTTTACATCAGAAAAAATGATGATTTTCTAAGGTCAAGGGACCAAAAATTAATGTTGCCACAAAGGTAAATTTATAGGAGCACAAATCTAAGTTATAGGGGAACAAAAGTATTTTTTTCCTATAGACATAACCGAAGATGAGGGATCAAATGATGATTTGATGAGGTCAAAGGACTAGAAACTGATATTTCCACAAAGGTGGGATTATAAGAAGTAGATGGAATCTTGAAATTGATCAGGGAAGAAACATGCTCGAGGAGGAAACCAGTTAATGAAAGTCAATTTGACTAAATGGATGTAATTTTTGAAACACTGTGATGTGTGGATGAGATGTGCTCAAGATTGTGTTGATATTAGGAGATGTTAATTTTTTATATTGTATTTCTTTTTGATGATTTTGATGTTGATGTTGATGTTAAGATTCATTTATTTGATCTTAATGTTTTTCACATCCATGGTTAAGAATGAAATGTGGATTGATTTCTTTGTACAGGATTTAATACATATGTGATGGGAGTAACAGAATGAAGGTGCTTACACTTTTGGGCTTTATAATAGATGTTAACAACTGAATATTAATGGGTAGTCACACGTAGTATCTTGGATATAGAGGTGAAATTATTAGATGTACCTTCCTATGACAGGAGAAGGATTGACATATATAGGTTTTGTTGGAAAACAAGGTTCTCCTTTTAATGTTGTTATAGGGAATTACCCTAGCTTTACATAATTTCTTGAATGCAAACTGATTAATGCTAGAATTTTGATGTAATTAGAAAGTTGATTGATGCATGAAGATTTCCTAAGATTCTTTTGATATTTTTATTTTCAAGGTTAATCAATGTGGGAAGTCTTTTTTACATTGGTAGCCATCCTTCAAGGGTATGGTCTACATTTTTGAATTTTTGATTTTAGTAGATAGCCTTGTTCGAGGGAGTGGTCTATGATTTTAATGGGTAGTTGTCCTTTGAGGGATCATTCAATTATTTATAAGGTGTATCCATATATATTTTTGACTTTTACATACATTTCTGATCTGAGGAAAAGACCCTAATATATCTTTTTGAGGAGTAGAGAAAATGTGTATATGATCTACACATACATGCCCCATATCATTTTTTAAGTTATTACAAGGTAGGTGGATATAATGATTAAGGGGATCCTACACTTAAGAAACTTTTCGATTGAGAAAGATGTGATGAATAGAGCCATGGAGCTCATCTTTAATGTGTATTTAAGACAACGATGGATAGCCTTATAATTTCAAATTATTACTGTGATATGATGGATGGGTTAATGGAGTGATAAGATTTTAGATGTAATTACCATCATGATGATCAATCCTTTAACAATATAAATGGTACAAGCATAAGGAATTCAAAGGTTATTTTTTAGGTTCACCATCAAGATATCCTCCTGACCTTTACGGACCGATCCAATTAAGGTAAAAATTTCCGTGTTTACTCCATTATATGTAGTGAAATTTTCATTAGGATTGATAAAGGAAGATATGTGAGGTAAGACTTCAAAATTTTCAAAACATTGGATTCTACCTAGGATGATTTCGTGGATAGAGATGGAATTTGTTGAAAGGAATGATAACTTTCAAATTAGGATGATGGAATTGTTGATCTTGATTGATTGATTATATTTTTAAAAAGGAGCTCTTGATATTATTGAAAAATTGGATGGGATATTAGAGGATGATTGATGAAGAGGGATAGATGATGAATATGTGGTGTTACCTTTTCTTCATATATGATGATTTCTAATTTTTGTGGGTAGGTGAATCTTATTGATTTGAGACGTATGACCTTGAATGGAAGGTGATGAGAAGAAAAATGAGAAATATTTATTGATATTTGATTGAGGATGACCCCCCAGGTCCAGCAGATGTCGATGAGGACATTGTTAGTGACTTGTATGTAGATGTTGACATGGTTAAAAGACCTTCAATGGATGGTGTTGGTAAGATTGGGGGACATTCAAAGGAAGGTGCTAACGAGATTGATGCACCTTTAATGGAATGTTCTAAAGAGGTTAAGGAACCTTAAATGGAAGGTGGTAAAGGGATAAATGGTCCTTTAACAGAAGGTGTTGAAGAGATAGATGGACCTTCAATGGAAGGTGTTGACGAAATGTATGCCAAAGGCTTGCTAATGGTAGAATGAGAATGTCCCCTTTGAATTAAATATGTCCTTGAGGAAACTGAAAAGGGTAGAGATGTTGGTAATGTTGATGATGGGTTAGGATGGTACTCTTCTGGGAGAATATCATTGATGAGGAATATTTTTTGAATTATGGATTTTAGCTCTTTACAACTCTCTGTGTTATGACCTAGGTTTCTATGATTAGAACAGGTTTAATCTTGATTATGCCAGGAAGGTTTTTGAATATGTGGGTTTGGTATTTTAATTAGTTGTAATGTGATGAGATAAGCCTACATGATCCTTTCGAGGATGTCAGTATAAGTCCCCTTTGAGGAATTAAAATTAATGTATTTTGATTTTGGTTTTGGTTTGTGAGAATGCTTAGTAGGATGCGTCTTATGTTTAGATGGGGGTAGATTTATGGATGTTGTATGGTATTGAAACATCACAGGTATGTTTTAATATTTGTAAGAGAGAGGATACAATATAGGATTGATATAATTAAATGATGGATGAGGTCCCAAATTGGATGAGGAAGGACTAGTGAAGGATGAGAAGGGGTATTGATGTGTTTTATGATGTTGAGATAAAGGATGGGGTCCCAGAATGGATGGTAAAGGTGAAACTATAGATTTGATAGATTTATATTGTGATAAAAGATGAGGTCCCATAATAGATGGTAAATTCAAGACCTTAAATGATGTGTGTTTTGATTTTCTAACATTGGTTTTAGGTAAAAGAGGAGGTTTTATGATAGATGATGAGAAGGAGGCAATAGATATGATAGGTTTTGATTCTATAACATTTTCTTTAGATAAATTTAATGGTACCACGTCAGATGATGAGGATACGGTTTTGGATGTGATTGTATTTGACTCTAGGGTGTTTGTTTCAGGACATGGCTCTATAGATAATGGTAAGTGAGGATCTGGGGATATGATCGAGTCCTATTCGGATGAGGGAGACATTGTCTCTGGACATGATTGAGATGGATTATGTGAACTTTCTAATTATTTTATTAGCTCAAAAATTGGTTGGATATTGATATATTTTATTATGTAAGCCTCCTTAGTAATGAATTCAAAAGTGGAGTTGAAAGACCGCAAAGAGGTGATGAATGATTAGACAGTGAACATATGAAATTTTGATTTTTGAGGATCATCAAAAATAGGATCCAAGGGTTCTGATTTTTCTAAGAGAAAGTAATAGTGATTAAGAGGTATCCTCATGGGGAAAACCCTATGTAGTAGAGTTGATGGTATGAATCGAAGGATATCAAGTATCTATGTGAACTGATTCTATTGAGGGGATTGGATTGGGAAGATAAATAAAGTCATAATATGTTGTAGTTTCATTTGAATCATAAGAATACTTGTGGTAATCAAATGAAACATGTGTGAGTTGAGGATTAAGATGGAATTCTTCAAGGGCTTGGTTTTCTAATTTCTTGGCCATGAAAAAGGATTCCTCTTGAATGGAAGAGTGGATGAGATATTATGGGAACATGATTGAGTAAACAACTCAATTAAATATGATTTTGGAAGGGGAAAGGACAATTAATTGATGATGTTTTGGCATCTAGTGACAAAATCTATAAGGGATTGAGTTTTAGATTGTTTGATGGTAGCAATATTAGAAACAATGATTTTATGAGTAACGTTTATAGAAATGTCATTGAGGAATAATATGGATAGATGTGTGAAGGAAACCTAAGAGTGTCATGAAAGGGAATTGTACCAATCCTAGGAAAGTCTTTCCAATGACATATGAAAGGTTCTAAAAATAATATCTTGATAATGTATAATGGGATCAAATGAGTGTCTTAAGGATATTATGTGTTGTTTAGGATCCTCCTGATCAGTGAACAAGATAAAATTAGGAAATTACCAATGTAGAGGATATGACTTATACAATACTGAAAAATGGATGGGTTCACTAGAAAATTGATCATAAGTGAGGATGTTTTTGGATCCATTGGTAGTGGTTTCTGAATTGTATAATCTATTTGATAGGGCTCACAAGGGATCGTTTGTGGGATCAGATGTGAAGGAATAAATAAAAGCATGTGATTGTTTTGACTGATGAAAATATGAAATAAGATGGTTTTTTTTGTGGGTTCAATTGATGTGGAGTTTGATAAGGGGTAGCTTGAGAGGATATTGTTTGTAGAGAGGGATGTGATAAAGGGATGTGGGGATATGTGTGAAATGGTTGAGTATGTTATTGTTTTTGGATGAGAGGTGTTGATTGGACCTGAGTAGGGATATGTGTATGGCTTTGGAATGTCTGAGGTAGGGGGATTGAAGTAGATATGGTTTGATTGGATGAAGGATATTGAGATTATAATGATATTGTGATGAAAGATGGGATGTTGAAAATATCATGTGATGGTATGCATTGGACATGGGCTCAGAAGAAATAGTTTGGAAATAGCTTGGTTGTAAATAATAATCATAAGTTTGTTGGATGGAGTTGTTATAATATTGTTGTATTGGCTGAAGGATGGAAGTTCTATATGAGACATAAGATGATATAGATGGATCTAAAAAAAATCCAGAGCTAAATGATGTTGAATAAGATGTGGTGGGTTGATAAGACTGATAAGTATTAGATCCTGAATAAGAGATGTATTGATATTGATTGGAATAAAAAGATGTAGAGGTAGCGAATGAAGATGATTGTAAAAATTATGCATAATGATTACAAGGATATAAAAATTTAGAGATTTGATCCAGATTAATTAACTGAAAATAATACAACAAAAGTCCTAAGATATCAACTAATTTAATAGACAAGTCAAGCAGAGAATTATTATTTTTAGTTATATTAATTAAGAAAAGGTGAAATGTTTAAGATTGCTAATGAAGTTCCTAGGAAATGGCTATCTATGGTTATTTTCAAGAATGTTTTGAATGGATTCCTTGTTATAAGAGAAGGTAAGTGAGTCCCAAATATGTGTTGGTGCCAATACGGGCATGGTATTATGGCCTACCCCCTCACTTCACATTCCCACAAAGATAAGGGTGACGGGTGCTTAACCAATATACCGACACCAATTATTTATACTCGTCTAGAACACCGATTCAACTTCTCCTCTTAGTAATCAAATCCAAGTAGGTATCCACCTAGGTAGGAATTTTTGAATGTAGAATTGATGTTTTAAGTGGTTTGGTCATGTGTGGGTGAAAAATAAAGTGAATGCAAGTAATTACCTTCCTAATTAAAACTATGTGAGAAATAAGGATGAAATGGTTCATTTTAATACCCAAAATGAAATGTTTTCTCAATGAGAGAAAGATAACCAAAATGTACAACATAAATCAAAGAGAATGATTAGGACTCACCTTGATAAATGCTTCCTTTTAATAATTTTTTTTTAGCACTTTTAATGCAATCTAGCAGTCCAGTAAGTGAAATCTCAAGAGACAACAACCTCAAAAACCAAGCTAGCATAAACAAAAAGAAAGAAAAGCTTATTAGGACTATCTGTAGAGTAATCAAAAGAAATCAGAAGAATTCTAAGTGTTTTGTTGAATTGTAGGTAATTCAATGGATCCAAGGAAATTAATTAAATAACAAGTGATTACGGAGCAAAAAATGAAAAAATAAAACAATGAAATATGGGACAAGGGTCCCATCAAGTGTGCCAAGATGTTGCGAATAAATCCTACCTCTTTAAATTAATTTACTAACAAAGAAAGTGAAATTTATCAAACCTGAGAAATAATAGGGTCGAATGATACCCAAGGGTGTTGGATGATTGATGTTTGGAGTTGTGCTCCGTAGAAGAATGGTTCAACCTCCTATCCTACAAAGAAACCTCTAATGATACACACTACAAAAGATGGGATTTAACAAATATATGGAGGAATTTTTCGAAAAGGCTAGTCCCTGGAAGTCAAAGGAATTTCTCGCAAGGATGTCAATCCATTTTTAAGGAATTAATCAAATAATGATAAAATAAATTGATGGCAGATGATAAAATGATAACATACGATATAACCAACAATGAAAAGGAAAAGGGAATCACACATTCCAAGTATATATACTGGTTTTATGGTGATTACTATTCCAGAGGGAGTTTTGTAATCATAGTATGGCTCAAGGGAGCAAGGATGCAAATGGATGTGTTTACTTACAAAGGAAAGTGGGATAATGAATATGTTTAGGATAAGCGATAAATGGCTCAAAGGAGAAAAGATGATGTTGGTTGTACACTTACAAAGGTAAGATAAGCAATTTGTTTAATTTAGTACAATTGATAAAATGCTAAGGATGGCTCAAGGGATCTAGATATGGCTTTAAAGGAGCATGATAGGACTGAAAGATAATCACAGAGGTAGAGTGGTTATCAATACTGAAGTATAAATGTCATAAAGTTAGGCTACAATTATGAAAGGGCCTGAAAAATAGGAATTGACATAGATTGGTTAAATCGTTGATGATTAAAGGTTTCTTGTCACTAATTGGGGGTGTAGTGCCCACTTCCCTTTGACACCTTTTTTGATACTAGACATGATACAATTGATTATATTATGGAAATTATTATGGACTTTATTATAGTATGATGTTAGATGTTAGATCATGGATTATTGTTGACTTGATTCAGTTATGATGCATGATGATTATTAGAGGCATTTTGGATATTGATACTGATATACTGTTTGACATGGTTATACTATGGATGTTGTTCAAACATGTGATATTTGGATATTGTGAGTAGACCAATAAATAGAAATTATTTTATGATGATATAGTTGTTGAGTAAAATTGTAAATGATCTTATTGGTTGCTTGGATGTTGTTGTGATCCATATATCTAGATGATTTTGGAATTTTAATTATATTGCTTTAGATGTTTTGATATGGCCACAAGGCTGAAGGAGGTAATTGTGTTTTGTAGGATAAACTATCACAAAAAACATCGGGGGATTGGAGACCAACCACATTGGAATTCTAAATGAATTAAACAAGGTCACAATGGCAACTTGTATTGTTCGTGTGTGTTGTATTTTTTTAGGAATTCCCATGGGGGGAAATCACCTTTAAATGTGACCAAGGGGTTTTAAGTGTTTCTTTTATTTGGTCCCTTTGTCTATGGTTGTATGTGTTTATTTTGTGGTGCATTTACCCCTTTCATTATTCTTTAAATGGTGTGTAATATTGTGAGTAATTATGTTGTTAAGTTAATTAATTAAATTATGTCATAAGAAATTAATTAATAGAGTTGTTGGACTTAAATTAAAGTGTTGTAAGAGATGTGTAAGTAACTTTTGAGTGTGAAACACTCCACCTTTCTTCAAAATTCGAATCTTTCATTGGAGGCTGATTTTGGAGGCTTGTGGGACAAGTTAAACTTGTCCCATGCCTCTTAAATTTAATTACCAACCATACCTACGGTTGGGGAGTTGAGATTAGAATTTTTTAATGGATTTTGGGAAGACAAATTGTAGGTTTTAATTGCACTTTTCTTACATGATTTTATTTCAGTCCTTTGGGGTGTGGGTTGGATTGGAGTGTGTAAGTAGATTGTCATATTATTCACCCACCTATTTATTATGCATTGGAGAATGAAATTGACTTTTGGGTTAGGGATGAGGATGTGTGATGTGGGATCCTACATTGATCTACCTCTTCCTCTTCTCTTCCTTATTCTATAAAATTTGAATGGCTTGCCTTGTTTTGGGGTTGCTTCACTTTGGAGATTTCATTCTTAGGTGAATTTCCTTTCTATTTTGGGAGCTCTTGCTGGAAGATGTTTTTGGAAGATTGTTGCATGCTTATCCTCGATTTTTTTGGATTGCTTGCATTAGAATATAGCTTGCTATTTTTGGAACTTGGAACAACTCCATCATGGAGAGGTAAGAGCTTGGCTCTTGAAATGCTCTTCTTTTATGAATGTAAATGTTAATGTGAGAATTTTTTGGCATGTTTGTGGGCTGTTGGGTAGATGGCGTAGGAATGGTGTAGGAGAAAACTATGGGGTTTATTTTGTGGGAGGCACAAGTGTGTTTTAGGGAGGTATAAGGGTGGAGGGAGTTGGGATTTGGGTTCCACCTTACAAATAAATAGCTTGCATTTCTTTCCTCATTATGCAGTGCCATAAGAGGTTGGGGAGGCATAAGGAAATGTGAGGAATAAGGGGTACTTTGGGGAGGTAGAAAGAATGTCAGGGTTTTGATATGCTATATTTTTGTGGTTTGTAATTCAAGTGGTGATACCAATTTCTCCTTTTGGGAGGCATAAGAATCATTCCCCATAGTTCTTGCTCCTTTAGATTTCTTGATGAAGCCTCATTAATGTTTTTCATGCTTTAATGTAGTTGTAAACTACATTATATTTTGGACTATGTTTCTATTGTGAAAATGTTGCTTGTGTGTTTGTGGAATCTTGTTGTTACCATGAGTTAGATCACATCATTTATTGCATTGTGGTTGGGGCTCAGGGGATAATGAATAAGAATGGCTTCTTCTCTTCATTGGATGTCTTGGTTCGGTGGAGAGTGTTGTTTTTACCCTACTCTTGTTGTGATCAATTGGGAATAATGAGAAAGCTACATATTGCTGTCTTGGAGCAAAGATGAAGGCAATTTGACATTCCCTTGTGAAATGAAATCTTATTGTAACTTTTCCCACTTGGAGTGGATGAAATTATATATGTTTGTAATGGAAAGATGTTGTATTGATTCAAAAGTTGTATATTGTAATGTGAAAGATATATACTCCATTTCTATTTTTGAAAGAAAGAATTGTATTCAGTATGATGAATTTGAGGAATGAACTAAGAAGTTGTAAGTTGTCTTTTGGAATCAATAAATAAAAGTAATAATTTTCTCAAATTGCATTGTTGTAATGAATTTGATAATTTCAATGTATTGAAATCTCTATTTGAAAGGAAGAAATGTGTGAGAGAGAAATACAATATTTTGTCTTTTGAAATGTGAAAAAAAATTGAAATAAAAATTGCATTTTGGTCTTGAATAGTTTGATTTGAATCAACTAAATGTATTATATTGGAATTGGAACGTATTCTAAATACTTGGAAGAAGAAAATGGCAATTATACCCTTTAAAATTTGATCCTTGTTTTGTAATTTCAAACTGGCAATTGTCTAAACCAAAAATGCACAGTTCGAACCTGCAAGCAAGAAATAACAATGAAACATTAAAATTGAACATGCTAGGGTATAAATGACTTCAATAAGATAAAAAAACTTAAAGGAAATATTTCAAAACCTAGAAAAATCGAGTTCAAAGCTTTCACAGTTGTTTTGCCATTAAGGTTGTAAAAAAATTCAAATTGGAACTCAATCAAATAGATTTACCTTGCAAACTTATCCTAATTACACCTAAGAATGATTCTCCATGTCTATTTGACATGTCAAGGGAGGAAGAAGATCTAATTGGTCAAATCTCACAACTTAAAATTTACCAATTCGCACTGTAAAATCCTGCAGGTTGTTTTATTGAAATTGACCCCATCAGCTTCATAAAAATAAAAAATTAATGATAACTGAGTATATAAGGCATCGAGAGATTTCCATAAAGTCCTTGTTTTCCAAAAACCAAGCTCTCTATCAAAATTTATGGCCTTATGAAGTTTTCTTCACTTGGCGTAAAAGAATTTGTTGGGAAAAACTTTCTTGGTGGGCACGCGGGCTCGAATTTTTCCATTGGAGCTTCAGATTTTTTTTGAGAAAATTGTCAAAACTTTTCCTACCACCCCAAATCCAATCAAAGGCTACCATGTTGCACCATGAGGTGTCAGCAGAGGGGCATATCCCCTTTTTACTTAGCGCTCCCGAAAAATTTTGGGAAAATTTTCCAAATTTTCCCCGCCAACCCGTAACCAATTAGGTGATGCCACATGACATCACAAGGCATCAGTGGAGTAGCGGGTCCCTTTTATATTTTTGAATTTTAGAAAATTTTAAAGAAATTTTTCAAGTTTTCCCTATCGTCCCGCTGGCCCATAACCAATCAGTGGTTGCCACGTGGCATCACGAGGTGCCGATGGAGGCGCGGGTCAATGGTACCCTTTTAGCCCTTCGGAGCATTAAGAAAAATTTATCCCCACTGATCCACTTTCCCCGTGTTGGCTTAGGATATGCCACATGTCCCTTGTGGACTTGCGGGATCATGAGTGTAATGTTAACTTTTTGCCCACGTGCGGGAGAATTTTCAAAATGCCTCCCACCTGCCTCACTCCCCCCGCGTTAACTTGGGAGGTGCAATGTGTCCCTTGTGGACTTGTGGACCCGTGGAGGCATTTTTTCCAAATTCCTGATGCTTTTCAGCCCATGCACAAAATTTTCAAAATTTCTACCCGTGGCCTGCTAACCTGCCCTTGGGGCAAATTTTCATCCCCTGAGCCCACATGCCTGCTCTTGGGAAAATTTTCACCCCAAGGCCCATCGGCCCATAACTTGAGAAATATGAGGAGTTAGGAGGAATTATTTATATCAATGGAAAGGTGACTAAATTTCCTATCCAATGGGAATGATTTAGGGAATTTTTGAATGTGTTAAGTGTGAGAAAAATCAAGTTGAAACTTTAAGCCTGTTAGAGAGTGGGTATGGTGAGGAATTACCCTCTGAACCTCAATTGAAACTTCTAACCCTAAATTTTGGACCTTATGACCTCTAATAATTGTTAATAAGAGAAAATTATGTTCTAGTGGATTAGAATTGTTCTATAACCTATTGCCGACAACTGTTGTCTTCTAACCTGGTTGAAGACTGTTTTAAATAAAAAAAATTATTTCATAATTTTCGTAACTAATCCTAGGTTGTTCTTGGGTCTCAAGTGGGTTGTTTTAGTAGGCTTTACACTTGGTATCAGAGTAGTGGTTTAAAAGCTTGGGCCATTGTTCACACTAGAAAACTTGAGACATGAACCTTAAACCTAGCAATCTTTTAAATCTAGAAAACAACTTAGTTTAGAAATTATATATGTTAGTAAACATGGAAAATGAATAAAACTTAGAAAGATCAACTAACTCTCACCTTGGTCTTTGCAAGAGGTGTAGACAAGACGAGGGGTATTTTCACATAGACCTATAATTACCACCACCAGACCATGTTGTAGCAGCCATCCTACCCCAGATTTTGTAGACTCTTCAGGATGTTAATGCCGCTCTATGCTGAGGATCAGTAGGAGGACATGCATCCAGACATGATAGAGCCACTTCCATTAAGGGTCAAGTATCTCCTTGACACATCAAGGAGCATAGAGGAGATAAATTCCATGTAAGAGTCAGCTAGAGCTGAGTCACCACAGAGGGGACAAGGTGACCGAGATTCAGGACAGAGAGAGAGCTCTCGGATCCCTAGGCTTAGGGATGAGCATGCAGAGAGACCTAGAGGCCATCAAACCACAACTGCAGATCACATCAGGGAGATCCTGAAGCTTTGGCCATCACATTATTCTGGTGACATAGGTGGATTTAGGGTAGAGGCCTAGTTGGTAAGCATGAGCAGATGCTTCAAGATCTATCCTTGTTCTAGCAACACGAAAGCTCATGTTGTGATCCATCTACTGAGGGATGGAGCTGGTGTCTAATGGCAGATAGAGGAGAAAAAGCTCCATGTTGATTCTGAGATAGTTACCTAGGATCTCTTTGAGGAGTGTTTATGGAGCAGATATTTTTCATAGAGGTTCATACAGTAGTGGATAGATGAGTTCCATGACCTCCAACAGGCATCTCTTATAGTGGCTGAGTTTGAGAGTAGATTTTTGGATCTACTCTAGTATGTTGATTACATGCAGGATGAGAATGTGTGGATCCATAGGTTCATCTAGGACCTGAATCTAGATATTGGAGGTGTAGTGCGGATCCATTGTCCACAGAGATTAACTGAGGCCATCGAGAAGGCCTATATATATCAGAGGATACTCGGGGAAAGACCCAACAAGCTAGAGACTAAGTCCAGAGCCGCATACAGTAGATGCAAGACATCTGATCGAGGGGGTCAATACCCCTTCCTTGTGGTGGACAAGGTTCAGCACAGTCATCTTTTAGACCCTAGTAGCAGTAGTAACAATAGTAGTCCCACCCACCTTATAGACCTCCACAGAGATTCGATGCACAGAGAGGTCGGAGTATGGGACCTCCTCCTAGGGGTCCCATTAGGACATAGGGTGCCCAGAGAGCTCACTCAGCAGAAGTTCGTGAGTAGAGACCTCATCAGACTGCATCTCGATCATTAGGATCACACCACAGACCTCTAGAGTACCGACTAGACCTACTACACATGGGAGAGGATCGGTCAGATGTTTTGGTTGTGGTGTTACTGGATGTTTTTGGAGAGACTATCCATAGAACCATAATAACAAGGGTAAGACATAGATCTCAGAGTCTACTATTGGTGATATGGAGCATAGTCATAGGATGTATGCAACTGTTGAGAACTGCCAGGAAGAGCGTTAGAGTACAGTTATTGAGACTGTAGGTAACATTGGTGGTATTCCTACCTCCATTTTGTTTGATTCTGGTTCTTCTGATTCTTTTATTGCACCATCTCTAGTAGAGTGATGTAGGCTGGTGGCAGTTAGGCAGGGTCATAGTTTGGATTTTGAGATGGCTTCTGGAGCCAAGATTTCTATAGACTCCCTAGTCAAGGAGTGTGTAGTGGATTTGGGACCTTTCAGCACTACCTCATATCTTCGTACCCTTCCTTTGGGCTCATACGGATTCATCTTGGGTATGGATTGGTTGTATGCACACAAAGCCAAAGTGGATTATTACCACAATATTATATCTTGTGTAGATGATTTGGGGGTTTGAGTTGGTGATTTCAGGTGTCAGGAGACCAGTTTCTATTTGTACCATCTCTGCTATGCAGCTTAAGTAGTGTGTGCGGTGGGATTATCAGATATACACTGTTACAGTTAGTGACAGATCAGAGGATGGGTCTAGTGGGCCATCAATTGATGATCACCCCCATTTTGAGAGAGTTTGCTGACGTATTTTCATGGGAGCTACCCCCGGGGTTACCACCCCCACGTGAGATTGATTTTCATATAGATCTAGTTCTGGGAGCAGAGCCTATCTCACGAGCACCTTATTGGATGACCACACTAGAGCTCTGTGAGCTCAAGTTACAGCTAGAGGTGCTCCTGGAGAAAGGCCTTATCCATCCTAGTGTATCCGCTTGGGGTGCACCGGTGATTTTTGTGAAGAAGAAGGATGGATCCTTGCGGTTATGTATTGATTACCGCCAACTGAACAAAGTAACAATAAAGAATCATCATCCACTTCCGCACATTGATGATTTGTTTGATTAGATGAAGGGAGCCACAACTTTCTCGAAGATAGACCTTAAGTCAGGCTATCATTAGCTAAGGATTTCGAAGGTAGACATTCATAAGATCACCTTCCGTACGAGATATAACCACTATAAGTTCACAGTGGTACCTTTTGGTTTGCCTAATGCCCCCATAATTTTTCTGATTTTGAAGAATGGGGTATTTAGGACCTTCTTAGATCGCTTCGTGCTCATCTTCCTTGATGAAATTCTATTTTACTCATGTATGCATGAGGAACACCTTTGCTTGGTGTCTTCGGGAGCAACATCTTTATAGGAACTTGGAGAAGTGTGCATTCTTTCAGATGGAGGTACAATATTTGGGTCATATAATTTTTGGGGAAGGTATCACCATCTATCCTTTCAAGATTAGAGCTATTATGGATTGGCTAGCACTAGCTACTGTGATTGAGGTGCGTAACTTCATGGGATTAATAGGTTACTACTGGAGATTTGTTCAGGACTTCTCTCGGATTGCACACCCCATCACTTCCCTTGAGAGGAAAGGGAAGAATTTTGTTTGGTCAGACAGATGTGAGTAGGCCTTCATTACACTAAAGGAATGTCTCACTACAACACATATTCTTGCAGTACTGGATCCATAGGGTGATTTTTTTGTCTACATGGATGCTTCTTTAGTAGGGCTTGGAGGTGTGTTGATGCAGGAGGGTAGAGTAGTGGCTTTTGAGTCTCTCAAACTCAAAGATTATAAGATTAATTATCCAAATCATGATCTTGAGCTTGTGGCAGTTATGCACGATTTGGTTTGATGAAGAAACTTTCTGATTGGTCAGAGATTCACACTCAGGACAGATCACCTGAGTCTTTGTCACCTCTTCACATAGCCCAATATCAACGCTCGTCAATGGCATTGGATGGAGTTGCTTTGTGAGTAAAATATGGAGATAGAGCATGTTAAGGGAAAGGAGAATGTGGTGGCAGATGCTCTCAGTAGATGGAGACATGTGGATATTTTCACCTTAGTGAGCACAGATTTGTGGAGTAGGATTCTTTAGCTTCTTCCTCTTGATAGCTCCTACATTGTAGTTTGAGCAAAGATCGAGTCTCAAAGGCCCCTCAAGGGTAAGTTTGATGGTTTTTCTTTAGAGGTAGATGGTATTCTCAGGCACAGAGGCTAGATTTATGCTCCCAGAGATGGAGGCTTGAGGCAATACATCTTAGAAGAGGCACATTTTACACCCTATTCAGCCCATCCTGGGGTGAAGAAGATGCACGCCACCTTGAGACAGTTGTATCACTGGAGAGGACTTCGTAGAGACATGTCCCAGTTTATGTCATGATGTTTAGAGTGCCCAAAAGTTAAGTTCGAGCATCAACATCTAGCTGGCCTTCTTTTCCTCCATGCTATACCGAAATGGAAGTGGGACACCATTTCCATGGACTTCATTATTGGGTTACCGATGTCGAGATATCACCACGACCCCATCATGGTCATGGTTGAAAAAATTGACAAAACTGGCTCACTTTTCTCTAGTGAAGACCACTTATACAACTAGTGTAGTGGCACGAGTGTATTTGGATGAGATTGTTAGGATGCATGGGATTCCATGGAAGATCATTAGTGACCACGATCCTTTGTATACTTTCCAGTTTTGGACTACCATGCAGCATGCCCTCAGGATGAAGATCAATTTCAACACAACATATCACCCTAAGAAAGATGGACAAACTGAGTGGGTGAATCATATTTTAGAGGACATGCTCAGGATGTATGTGATGGATCAGCAGTCTAGATTTGAGGAGTACCTGTGATGAGTGGAGTTTTCCTACAATAATTTAGTTATCATAGTTCTATAGGCATGGCTCCTTTTCAGGATTTGTATGGTAGAGAGTGCAAGACACCTCTTAGCTGGGATAGGCTAGAGGACAAGGTTTCTCTTGGACCATCCTTATTGCAGGACATGGAGTAGTAGGTAGTTTTGATCAGATAGAGACTGCAGGAGGCACAAGATAGGTAGAAGAAGTATGCAGATCAGCATAGGACCGACTGTAGTTTTGATTTGGGCATGAAGGTGTTCATTTGTGTTAGGCCACATACGAGCCCTATCCATTATGGAAAAGGTTCTAAGTTAGTTCCTAGATTCGTGGGTCCTTCTGAGATCTACCATCTAGCATTTCTACCCAGCTTGTCTCACATACATGATGTGTTTCATGTTTTAGTTCTTAGGAGATATGTTGTAGATCCTTCTCATGTGTTTGATTGGGCATCATTGTAGGTGCAAGATCAAAGGTAGTGATGGTGGATCCCGTTCACATCCTATATCATACGACCTTGGGCCTTAGAGGAAGAGAGGTTGATTAGGTCTGGGTGTAGTGGAATAGATATGATGAGATTGCAGCTGCATGGGAGGATGCTACTTTGTTATGAGTTCAGCTTCCACATTTTTTCCAGTGACTTCCAGAAGGAAGTTGAGTCTAAGGGGAGTGGGATGTAGTGCCCACTTCCCTTTGGCACCTTCTTTGATACTAATCATGATACTACTGATTATATTATGGACATGATTATGGACTTTATTACAGTATGATGTTAGATGTTAGATCATGGATTATTGTTGACTTGGTTCAGTTATAATGTATGATGATTATTAGAGGCATTTTGGATATTGATACTGATATATTGTTTGGCATGGTTATACTATGGATGTTGTTCAGACATGTGATATTTGGATATTGTGAGTAGACCTAGAAATGGAAATTATTTGATGATGATATAGTTGTTGAGTAAAATTACAAATGATCTTGTTGGTTGCTTGGATGTTGTTGTGATCCATATATCTATATATTTTTGGAATTTTAATTATATTGCTTTAGATGTTCTGATATGGCCATGAGCCCGAAGGAGGTAATTGTGTTTTGCAAGATAAACTATCACAACAAACATCGGGGGATTGGAGACCAACCACATTGGATTTCTAGATGAATTCAACAAGGTCACCATGGCAACATGTATTGTTTGTGCATGTTGTATTTTGTTATGGATTCCCATGGGTGGAAATCACCCTTAAATGTAACCAAGGGGTTTTATGTGTTTCTTTTATTTGGTCCATATGTGTATGGTTGCATGTGTTTATTTTGTGGTACTTTTACCGCTTTCATTATTATTTAAATGGTGTGTAATATTATGAGTAATCATGTTGTTAAGTTAATTAATTAAAATATGTCATAAGAAATTAATTAATAGAGTTGTTAGCCTTGAATTAAAGTGTTATAAGAGATGTGTAAGTAACTTTTGAGTGTGAAACACTCCACCTTTCTTGGAAATTCGAATTTTTCCTTGGAGACTAATTTTGGAGGCTTATGGGACAATTTTAAACTTGTCCCATGGCTCTTAAATTTTAATTACCAACCATATCTATGGTTGAGGAGTTGAGATTAGACTTTTTTAATGCCTTTTGGGGAGACAAATTGTACTTTTTAATTGCACTTTTCTTACATGATTTAATTTCAGTCCTTTGGGGTGTGGGTTGGATTGGAGTGTGTAAGTAGACTGTCATATTACTCACCCACTCTAGTTATTATGCATTGGAGGATGAAATTGATTTTTTGGGTTAGGGCTGAGGATGTGTGATGTGGGTATCCATCATAGATCCACCTCATTCTCTTATTTTCCTTCTTCTATAAAATTTGAATGGCTTGCCTTGTTTTCGGGTTGCTTCACTTTAGATATTTCATTCTTGGGGCAAATTTCTCCTTGCTATTTTGGGAGCTCTTGCTAAAAGAAGTTTTTGGAAGATTGTTACATGGTTGTGCTTGGATATTTTGGATTTCTTGCATTGGAATAAAGCTTGTTGTTTTTGGAACTTGGAAAAACTCCATCATGGAGAGGTAAGAGTTTGGCTCTTAAAATGCTCTTCCTTTATGAAAGTAAATGTTAATGTGAGAATGTTTTGGCATGTTTGTGGACTATTGGCTAGATTGCCTAGGGAATGGTGTAGGAGAAGACTATGGGGTTTATTTTGTGGGAGGAAAAAGTGTGTTTTAGGGAGGTATAAGGGTGTAGGGAGTTGGGATTTGGATTCCACCTCACAAAGAAATAGCTTGCATTTATTTACTCGTTATGGTGTGCCATAAGAGGTTGGGGAGGCATAAGGAAATGTTAGGAATAAGGGGGTACTTGGGGGAGGAATAAAAGAATGTCAGGGTTTTGATATGTTAATTTTTGGTGGTTTGTAATTTAGGTGGTGATACCCATTTCCCCCTTTTGGGAGGCATAAGAAGCATCCCCCATAGGTCTTGCCTCCTTTGGTTTTCTTGATGAAGCCTCAGTAATGTTTGTCATGCTTTAATGTAGTTGTAAATTACATTATGTTTTGGACTGTGTTTTTATTGTGAAAATGTTGCTTGTGTGTTTGTGGAAGGTTGTTGTTTCCATGAGTTGGATCACATCTTTTATTGCATTGTGGTTGGGGCTTGGGGGACCAATAAAGAAGTACTGGCTTGGTTGGGTGGAGATAATTTTCCTTTCCCCTACTCTTATTGTGATTAATTGAGAATAATGAGAAACATAAATGTTGTTGTCCTGGAGTTGGGATGAAGACAGTTTGACAGTCCCTTATGAAATGAAATCTAATTGTAACTTTTTCCCACTTGGAGTGGATGAAACTTATATATGTTTGTAATGGAAATATGTTGTATTGATTCAAAATTTGTATATTGTAATGTGAAAGAGATATACTCTGTTTCTATTTTTTAAAGAAAGAATTGTATTATGTATGATGAAATTGAAGAATGAAAGAAGAAGTTGTGAGTTGTCTTTCAGAATTAATAAATGAATGTAATACTTTTCTCAACTTACATTGTTGTAATGAATATGATCATTTTAATGTATTGAAAATCTCTATTTGAAAGGAAGAAATGCGTGTGAGAGAAATACAGTATTTTGTCTCTTTGAAATGTGAAAAAAAATTGAAATCAGAATTACTTTTTGGTCTTGAATAGTTTGATTTGAATCAACTAAATGTATTAGATTGGAATTGGAACGTATTCTAAATAATTGGAAGAAGAAAATGGTAATTAGACCCTTTAAAATTTGATCGTTGTTTTTGTAATTTCAAACTTGCCATTGTCTATACAAAAAAATACACAGTTCGAAACCCTGCAAGCAAGAAATAACAATTGAAACATTAAAATTGAACTTGTTAGGGTATAAATGAGTTCAATTAGACAAAAAAACTTAAAGGGAATATTTCAAAACCTGGAAAAAATTGAGTTCAAAAGCTTTCACAATCATTTTTGTTGTCAAGGTTGTAAAAAAATTCAAATTGGAACTCAATCAAATAGATTTAAACTCCCAAACTTATCCTATTTCCACCTAAGAATTATTCTCCATCTCTATTTGACATGTTGAGAGAGGAAGAATATGAAATTGGACAAATCTCACAACTTAAAATTTACCAACTCGCATTATAAAAGCCTGCAGGTCCGTTTTCTTGAAATTGACCCCCATCAACTTCATCAAAATCAGAAATTAGTGATCCTTGAGTAAAGAGGGCATCGATAGTTTCCAGAAAGTTCTCATTTACCAAAACCAAGATCTCTATCAAAAGTTATGTCCTTCTAAAGTTTTCTTCACTTGGTGTCAAAACCAAATTGTTGGGAAAAATTTCCTTGGCAAGCCTGTAGGCCCAAAATTTTCCCTTGGAGCTTTGGAAAATTTTTGGGAAAATTTTCAAAATTTTCCCCGCCACCCCGCAGCCAAACAAAGGCTACCACATGGCACCATGAGGTGTCAATAGAGGGGTGGATCCCCTTTTTACTTAGCACTCTAAGAAAATTTTCCGAAATTTTTCCAAATTTTCCCCACCACCTCGCTGGCCTGCAACCAATCAAGTGATGCCATGTGGAATCACAAGGCATTATCAAAGGAGCGGGTCCCTTTTGTCTTTTTACATTTTAGAAAAATTTGGGGAAATTTTCCAAGTTTTCCCCACTGTCCCGCAGGCCCATAGCCAATCAGAGGCTGCCACGTGGCATCGCGAGGTGCCGACAAAGGCGCGGGTCAATGTTACCCTCTTAGTCCTTCGGGGCATTAAGAAAATTTTCTCCCTGGTAATATACCTTCCCCCCATTGGCTTAGGAGATGTCACATGTCCCTTGTGGACTCATGGGAGCATGGGCACAAAGCTGGTTTTTACCCCAGGCGGGAGAATTTTCAAATTTCCTTTCGCCACCCTGCTCTCCCCGTGTTGACTTGGGAGGCGCCACGTGTCCCTTGTGGACTTACAGACCCGTGGGTACGTAGGCACACATTTGATGTTTCAGCCCTCGTGATTTTTTTTTTTCAAAAGTCTCCCCACGGCCCACCAACCTACCCTTGGGGCAAATTTTCACCCCTGAGCCCGCAAGCCCGCTCTTGGGAAAATTCTCACCCTAAGGCCCGTCGGCCCATAACTTGAGAAATATGAGGAGTTAGGAGGACTTCTTTATATCAATGGAAAGGTGAGGAAATTTACTATCCAATGTAAATAATTTAGGGAATTTTTTAATGCATTAAGTGTGATAAAAATCAAGTTTAAACTTTAAGCCTGTTAGAGAGTGGGTATGGTGAGGAATTACCCTCTGAACCTAATTGAAACTTCTAACCCTAAATTTTGGAACTCATGAATTTTAATAATTGTTAATAAGAAAAAATTATTTTCTAGTAGATTAGAATTGTTCTGGAACCTGTTAGTGACAATTGTTGTCTTATAACCTGGTTGAAGAATTTTTTAAATAAAAAAAATTATTCCATAATTTTCCTAACTAATCCTAGGTTATTCTTGGGTATCAAGTGGGTTGTTTTAGCGGGTGTTATAGGGGGAATCATCATTGATTACTGCATATTGTGTGCAGGTTGATAAAATTTTGAGACAGATTGATTTAATCGTTTTAAATTCTTATAATTACTAGATTAATAGACTGATAATATGAAATAAATGTGTGTACCTTGTTACAATTGATGAAGGTGAGATAATGGTGTCACCTGAAAGGTTTATTGATTGCAGATGTAGACAAAATTTTGATACCTTTAATGGTAGAAGTAGAGATAATTTTACATTAGAGGACTATAAGGATGACTGTTGGACATTTGGGTGCCTTCCAAAGGCTAGAGTAGTAGCTATTGATGGCGATATGTTGAGAGATTGAATATTTGACAAGTTGGGAGAGGAGAGCTGCAAATGTTTGAGGATTTATTTACTTAATACTTCCAAAGACTAACAGAGAAAGCAAAATTAGTATAATTGTGATAGAGAGAGAAATAATAAAGCACAAATGTAATGTAGATGCGTTAAAGAATGTCCTAAGACAAGTCTTGAAGATTGTGAGCTAATATGGAACTCAATAATTTAAGTTGGGAATCCTTGAGAGGGGATGAAATATTGTATTAAATAATCATCGATGATTGACCGAATCAGCGGTGATTTTGGTTTGTTCGATATTTGTTAGGAAAAATGGCTATAACATCCTCCAAATTTAGTTTATTTAATTTGGGTTTCGAGGAGATAGCTTTTGGGATGTTTGAGAGCTTGTTGAGTTGGCTGAGAAGATGATGAAATAGATAGGGTTTGTTACGTTTTCTTAACTTAGCACTTAGGAATATTTCTAGATTATTTCTTAGGATTTAATTAATGTAAGAAGGGTTTACATGGGGTAAGTGTAGATATGACTTAGGATTATGAGGGGAAATATTATGTAATCATTTCTTAATTGATTAACAAAGGATGTGGAGTATAGGACTTAGGATTATAAGGTAGGTATTAAATTAATAGGATTATAAGTCTATAACCTAGGTTATGTTTATATATTTTATTATAAATAAGGACTTCTGTGAGGTAAGTATGGTGATGATGTTGGTGTTTATGTATTTAATAAATTTGAGGGGTGATGAGGGATATAGATTTTATGTGGATTAGGATATGGATTAGGTGTAATAATGAAGGGGTACTAACAAATGTGAACATGGGAATTAGTGGTGCTAAGTTTAGGTGTCGATAGTACCTTTGGGAAATGATGTAAAGATACAATAAATGAAAGAATTGCATGATGCTACTTACTAAGGACTTCTAGGAGTGACAAATATTTTTTTAATATAAAACAAAAATACTTCTAGAAAGGAATGAAAAAAGACATGAAAAACTATGTTTTTCATTGTCTGGAATGTCATCGCACAAAAGTAAAGCACATGCATATTTCTAGTCTATTGTATCATCATAGCATTTTGCACTATAAATGGCAAGTTATTAGCATGGATTTTCTGCAAGGGATTCCAATGTCTAAAAATATACATGACATGACTCTTGTTATTGTTGACAAGTTAACAAAAGTAGCTAACTTTATACCATGTAATTTGAAAGATGATTCACCCGTGGTTACAAGATGGTTTGTGCATGAAATTTATAGATTTCATGGAGTAAATAATTTTAGATATATTTCAAAGGATGCCATCTATACTCTGGTAAACTTTAAACTCATGCTTGGGAACAAAACTAAATTTGAACAGTTTAATATACCATCTAGAAACTGATTTTCAAAGTAAACATTTAAACGAAGTGATGGAAGATATGTGAAGGATGTATTACATGGATAAACAATACAAGTGGGAAGAATATATTCCATTGGTGGAATTTTCCTATAACAACACTTCTATTTAGCACTGAAAATTTCACCATTTGAAGCGTTGTATGGGAGAAAGTGTAGAACTCCTATCAATTTGGATACTATAAAAGATAGAGTGTTAGCAGGCCCTGAAATGTTACCGGAAATAGAAAAGAAAGTGAGTATCATTCACAAATGATTGAAATAATTTGTTTTAGGTAGAAGATCTATGTATATATGAAACGAATAAATAGAAAATTTGAACTTGTAGATAATGTTTTCTTATGGGTTAATCCCAAAAAGAGTTCATTAACATTTGGAAAGTCTGCTAAGATATCACAAAGATTTGTTAGAATATTTGAAATATTGGAAATCATAAGTTCGGTGAAAGATCATTTTGTGTTACCTCCCGCAGTGTACAAAATGCATGATATTTTTCATGTTTCCTTATTTAAGAAATATGTTTCAAGTGTAACACATGTACTTAATTGGAAATATTTTCATATTCATGATCCAGGAATTGTCATGGTTGAACCTATCAGAGTGTTGGAAACTTGTAGATTGCACCTGAGAAATAGATAAATCATGCAATGCAACGTCCAATGGTACCAATATTCATAAGTACTGCAAGAATCTATAGGAAATAAAAACTATGTTTCCTTATTTTTTTAAGTCGTAAAAATTGATATTTGACAAATGATTATGATATATGTTATATTATTTTATATTATAGATGATAAATTGAAAAAAATCTCTCATAATTCTAATTATTGGGAAAAATTGAATAATTTGAAGACTATTACAGCCAATAAATTGATTACGGATAAACTAAAAATATGGAAAAAAAATCATGTTTTGGAATAAAATGATTGATTATTTTCCTTAGTTGTATGATACACAACTATTTTTAGTTTATTTTTTTTTTTGTTAATGATTAGAAATCATCAAGAAAATGATTCTTTAAGGGGGAACCATGTCAAATCCCACAATTTCATTTTGTCTTGTCACAAGATAAGTTAAAATTTGAAAAATGGTTTATGAAGGCCAAGGGATATGTATTGTTCCTCGACTGAGGTTATAACTAAATTTACGTACATATACCCTGAAGAGGAAATATACACTTATGTGTAGTTTCAATATCAACTACGTAACAATGCTTATCACCAAGAATTCATGGAAGTACTCGACATTTATAACTTATTTTTTCTTTACTAGGTTGTATGAGTTTACTTTACTTTGTTTTATGTGATGATTCTTATGCACAAATGTACATGTTAATGACATTCTAGTCCATCTTGCTTGCAAGAAATAATGATTGCTAAATATGGTAAATTTGTATGTGGATGTAATGTATTATTTCAGTAATGAGAAATAAGTATAATTATTTAATTGATGCTAACTCTAGACACACAATTATGCACTTTAGACATTATTTATCTCGGTATTATACTACTAATTTGAAGGTTCTCAAGTGAATAAAGTACTAATTAATCCCACCTTTTTGCCATCTTTATTTTATATTTTATTTCAGAATTACCATGTGTTTTCTAGCACTTATCCATCTATTTTGCAAATGCCCCACCATTATAATGTAAAATTAGGGCGTTCCAACCTGTACTGGGGCACCCCGGGATGCCCTGGTCCCACTCTGGGCACCCCAATCTATGAACATATTTTCCCGCTACGTTTTGGGGCCTTTCTAGCCATTTTTCATCCTTAAACTTTTCCCATTCATCCTTTTAAGGATTAATTATGAAATTAACCTTGAGAGGCCCATAAATATAAAATTATAAGACCATAATGAGGGTCCTAACATCACATACTACTATCACTCCATCTAGAGTTACATCCATTACATCACTTGCATCCACATAGTGCCATGTATTAAACCTAGGAGGCCTACATCACACACACTGCATATGGGGAGGGACTTTATTCTATTCCATGAAAACATGCTATTTACATTCTCGATAGTTACTATTGCTTGCTAATTCACAAATTGCGAATATAACGAGAGCACCTAGGGCATGACATGCACACACTCACCATAACTACATCTGGGTCTGAAATGTAATGCAACGCTTAGTTATAAGACCACTAGTTTGGCAGATGAAGTCAGTCTAATCCATTCATTTTCATTTTTATTTTTTCTACGCTTTGATACTTCCTTTCATATTACATGTCATTATACATCTCATCCAACGAATCTAGTGCAATAGACACGAAGGGTTCCGAACCAACTTGTGAGCATACCGGAATTAATTTATGAGCTTTTACATAGATCAAAGCACCCAAACTATAGACTAGGGTGCCCCGGGGTGCTCCGGGGTGCCCCAGTACCCTTCCAAGTGCCTCAGTTAGTTTAGATCTTCCAAATCTTGTCTTTGTATGTTTTTTGAGTGATTGTCTGTACTTCCAAATTTTGTTTCAAGACTTACGACACTGTGGGACAGTCACCTTCAATCAGCTAATCCATTTCCGTTCCTTCTCTTTCATACTTACGGCTTTATTTCAGTTAGTATAATTAATTATAATTGTTCCATATTGTTTTAGTTAATTTATACAGCATTTTAGTCCTCCTAATTAGTTTAATGTTAATACCCTATACCCATTTAGTTTTGTTTTACATTTTTGTTAATCATTTTGGTGAACTCGACTTCTATTTTTAGCACCTTCTAGGGTCTTTCATTCAACCATCATGAACATATTTGTCACCAAATATTTTTTTACCCATCCTAATTTGCTTCATCATGTTCAAACCCTCTTTGCTACTAGCAATGTTTCTATTGACATGCATCCAAATTCCATGTATTACACATTTTATGAGCCCTTTTCTAAACATATAGCATTTGGGCACATCCTCCAGCTGACATCTACTCCTTTGACAATGACCCACCACTTTATATCATGTCTCGTATGTACAATGTTCCTATCAAGTTCACTCTTATCGATAATGGGTTTGTGCCGTATGTACTTTCTCCAGGATCTAGGTTTGTTTTCTCATGACATTAGCCTTTCTTCCATATCACTTTGTGCTTATGATGGTATTTTTTGTCCATGTCTAGGCCACGTTACCTTACCTTTAACTATAGGTCCTAAGACTCTCCCTACAATCTTCTTTGTCATTGATTTTCATGGCTCATATAATTGCTTGTTAGGAAGGCCATGACTTCATGCCATGTAATTTGTTGCTTCTATAGTTCAGAGTTGCATCAAGTTATTACATGAGCATGTTGAGGATACTATAATTGAAGATCATGATCCATTCCAATATTGTGTTCATGGCCCTCATGCTAGTCATCTTATTCCTCACATTGATATGATAGGTGAACCACAACCTATTGACTATCAGTCTCATTTACCACCACTTGAGGGTGTTATTTTTTTACTAGATGTTATCCCTTCTACGTAAGATCATACTACATCTATTATTACACATTATCCTCCTGTTCCATCCATACACAATATCATTCCCTCTTTGTCTTCACAATTATCTCATACCCCCTTTAAATGTACACTTTTCATTCCTATCTATTATTGGGAACATGTTTTGTTCGACCTCGTACGTAATGAAACAATATATTCTCCTGCTAGTCTATCTCATATGTGCTTTAATTTTGAGTACATTCAGCCTTCTCCTCATGCCTCTCATCTATATTATGGTTTTTTCACTATCATTGTTGCTTATGGCTTGTGTGTCTTTGATATTTTTGTCTATCTCCCGCATACCCCTTGTGTTTCTCTACTCATGTTAGGAGAATCTTGGATTACTTACATCGGAGGTACCTTAGACCCTAGTCACACTAATATTTTATGGTAATGTTTTCATTTGCAATAGTTCATTTCTTAGCTACTCACCTAACTATACTCGATAGAACACACAAGGTCTCCCACAACCCCCATTCACTAATGAAGAATATGTTATGGGCATGTATCTTCTACACTTTACCAGTTCATTACATGATCAACCTGATACTATAGTATACCATGTCATCAATCCTAATCTATTTTACTTTTACCGAGAGGACAATGATCTCCTTGATGAGTTTACATATCCTCTTCCCACACAACCGCTAGGGGGCATATCACATGACATACTCTCCCCTTTCTCCTAGCATAGTTGTACCCTTTTTACATCACACACTTTGTCTCTATAACTTATTAGATCATCAACATATCACTTCACATATTATAGCATTGCCATTACCTGATGATACACTCTTGTGATTTGGTTCACACTAGACTATTAAGGGATTACCATTACACTGAATCCCACACACTGCACTCTAGGGTTTACACATTTATACCATCACACACACCATACATCCGACATTATCTTATACATTCCTGATCTTTTTATTCATTTATACATTATCTATTTTATACATATTACACTATTTTTCATATGAGTTTGCGTCTAGTTTTGCATTTACTTCATTCATTCTACACAAACACTAGATTCTATTATATATGCATTCTAATTTCATCTATCATCCTTACATATTCCATTTCTATCTACACTTCCTATTGAATTTCACGCATAACATATCCTATACACACATATCCTCCATTTTCATTACTTTACACCATGGATTTTACATCACAAATTAATCACTTGGTTGTTTATACTAAGTTATCTTCTACACACTACACTCACTACCCCTATGATGTACAATATATCCTCGGTCCATAATCTACTGCCAAATGTTTACCAATCAAAATGGACCCTTACCTTCATCATTCAAAAATATTTTTCATTCAACATTTCCCACATTCATGACCATACACCTTAGGTTAAATGGTCACCCCATTATATCATCTTGTAGTGGTATACGCTTGAGGCCGAATCACCACCTCATCTTATCATCTTGTAGTGGTATAACCACTTTAGGATAATATCAGCACCCCCCCATTTTATAATTTTTTAGAGTGGCATAACACCTTAGGGTACATCACCACTCCCTTCTTATTCATCTCATAGTAACATACTCTTTAGGCTACATCGTCACCCATCTTCATCCATTTCATCCTATAGTGATATACACTTAGGGATAAATCATCACTCTTCCATTCAACAAGTCACCGTATATGCTTAGGGCTATTGGATCCACACACATATTCCCATATGTTGCATCCCCCATACAATCATTCCATAGTGATATATTCTTAGGGATAAATCATCACTCTTCCATTTAATAAGTCATTGTATACGCTTCGGCTATAGGGTCTACGCACATCTTTCCATATGTTGCATCCCCATATACTCATCCTATAATGATATATGCTTAGGGATAAATCAACATTCTTCTCTTCAGCAAGTCATGATATACACTTCGGCTATATTGTTCACGCACATATCTCCACATGTTTCATTTCATAAACATCACATATACATACTCATCACCGCGCGTTAGATAAAACCAACACTACTCGACCATTTCCCAATGATGCACTCTCGTTTGTGGTTCCTTCTTGACTGATGAGGGGGAAAACAAAGTAAACCTCACTACATACACTTCCATCCACTCAGGAGGTACATTGCACCTATCATTCCATCTTGTATTCCATTCTTCCTATCCACAACATACTGCATTTTTCCTGGTGCATTTAATCTTGTTTACTAGTGCTTTGCATAATCACTTTACTACACATGTTAGATTGATTTATAATATGTCATCATCACACATAAATGCATGTTTACATATTTGTTTAGTGTGGTCGCAAATATAGGTCTCTACACGTGGCATGGATGCTCTCCTTCTACCCTTCCTATACTGGTCTTTGGGGGCATCCACATTCATCTTATTTAGGTTATATTGTTTCATTTTGTACTTAGCTTCTTATACTATTTATTCTTACACCTTTTGACATATTGGTTATCACTCTAATATGTTAATGGGTGTTCCATGTATAGCACTTGTTTTGCAGGATTACATGTTTCCATGGCTACTTGTTTGTTTCTACTTATCTACTTTGTTTGTCATTGTATGCGGACTTTGCCCTTTTCTTGTGTGCACAATTGTCTACTTTTTATGGTGATGATGACCTTAAGTGTCTTGCAACATCATGAGTGATTTCCCATGTTTGAAACCCAATTTTTTTGGTCTACTTTTTTTTCTTGTGTATTTATAGTAGTTTTGTTTGGTAGTTACTATATTATCTACATATTTTTACACTTGTCTTATTGCATGCATGTGTTTTGAGACTAACACTTGTTTTGGCTAGCCCTCCACTTTTGTGTGCACCTTGGTATCTACCAAGCGCTTCAACTTTCCCCCTGCATGGAAGAATTCTACAGGTTAGAGTTCGGTTGGTCCTATTTTGGGGCCACATTCTCCTTTCAGCGACATTGCATGCACCCCAAAAGAGTGGCGCATCATTGAGGGTTTTCTACTAACATAGTATATTTACACCGGTTTACACACAATGAGTGAGTTCAGACTAGTCTAAGAACTCCATACAGATCAGCCTTAACAGGACATGGTTTCCTTTATAAATTATATGCAGTGGTTACAGGCTTGAGGGTTACAATGGGTGTGCCTCTCTACACTTCACCATCTAGTGGCATCATATTGCTAAAAAATCTAGGACAGTAAAGAGATATCTTCACACATTTCAGAAAAAGTGGTTAAATTTGGAGGATACAACACATTTCCTCCATATAATTCTTCAGCCATATTAGCGTGAGATCACCAAAAAAACTCGTTATAGTACATGATATCCTTTTAGACCCTTTTTTGCGACATGGATAAGTTGCAAATTTTATATTTACATTTTTGTTCCCACATATTTTACATTTTCATACTTTACACATGGGTATTTTACACAACATTGTTTTTTAAATACATACATATTTGACTACTTGATCATTTTCTCCTTAAAGTTCCAGCCATATGAGAAACAAAAAGTCAAATCGGGGGCAACAACAACCACAAAAACAACAAAAATGATTAAAAAAACATCGACAACGACAAGGACAACACACAACTACAATCATTTTCCTTTATAAATAATGTAGGTACACTACACACAACAAAAAATACACACAAGTTCCACCCTAGGTTCACTCTCATCACTTTTTTTGCACATTTTCCATCGTTAGAATCTATGCTCCATATTTTTTCTTTTCATCAATCCATTCTTGAGTCTAGTCCATCGGCATGTCCTTCTTATACACTTTACATGGATATCAGGTATGTATCTCTATCTACTTTATGTTATTGAGTGTTCCACTCACTAACATAAAGTGGGGGGAAAATGTAGACACAAAATTATGCACTTTAGACATTATTTATCCTGGTATTATACTACTATTTAGAAGGTTCTCAAGTGAATAAAGTACAAATTAATCCCACCTTTAAGCCATCTTTATTTTAGATTTTATTTCGTAATTTGCATGTGTTTTCTAGAACTTACCTGTTCATTTCACAACTACCCCATCATTCTAGCCCAAAATCATGGCACCCCAGCTTGTACTTGGGTGTGCCACAGCACTTTGGTTCAACTCTTGGTTCCCCTGAGCTATGCACATCCTTTCACACTTGGTTTTGGGAACTTTTTTTTTCCATATTTTTCATCCTTATCTTTTTTCAAGCCAGCATTTTCAGGATTAATTACAAAAATAAGCTTGATATCTCCATAAATATAAAGTTATAAGACCATAATGAGGGTCCTAATGTCACATACTATGATCACTCCATTTAGAGTTGCATCCATTGCGTCATTTGCATCCACATAGTGTCATGCATCAAGGCTAGGAGATACTTGCATCACACACACTGCATAGGGAGAGGGATTTAGTTCTATTCCATTCTCACATGTTATTTACATTCTCATTCTATAGTTACTATTTCTCTCTAACTTTAAAAAGTGTGACTGACACGAGAGCACCTAGGGCACGACATGCACACACTCACCACAACTACATTCAGGATCGAAATGTAGTGCAACACTTAGTGATAAGACCACTTGCTTTGGTAGCTAAGGTTAGTCTGACCCATTCATTTGTATATTTTATTTTTTCTAGGGTTTGATACTTCCTTTTGTTTTTCAGGGTCATTATCTCAACTCATCCAATGAATCCAATGTGACAAATAGGTATGGTTCTGAAGCAACTTGAGACCATACCAAAATATATTTTTTGAGCTTTTACATAGATCAGATCACCCAAACTATATACCAAGCACCCCATGGATTCCTAGTACCCTCCCAATCACCTCAGATTAGTTCAAATCTTCCAGATATGGTATTTATAGTGTTTTTGAGTGATTCATCTAGGAATTCTAAATTCTATTTCTAGACCTACGAAACTTGTGCAACAATCACCTTTAATCAGCTAAGCCATTTCCTTTCCTTCTCTTGCATACTTAGGGTTTTATTTCACTTAAAATAATTAATTACAATTGTTCCATTTAATTTATTTAGTTCATTTATACAATGTTTTAGTCCTTCTAATTAGATTAACATTAATACCATATACCCATTTAGGTTTTATTAGCATTTTTTTAATCACTAAACTTATTTTTACTTTATGATTATCATAGACCATAGAGCATTCTAATGGTCTACCAATAAGGGATAGGTAAAGTTTTAGCATCATGGAAGGTAAAAGTTATATGGTTTACTTAATTATATTTTTAATTTAGTAATGTGAAACTATCGCTTAAGGAACATGAACTGATGAAAAATTTGTGCAAGAAAACATAAGTTTGGTATATTTGTCTTCGATCATATACCTGGCATAATTTTACTAAACTATGTAGAATTGGTTGACCATATTTCATAAATTGTTTGATCGATGATTAGATTTATCACACCATAACGTCAATGGATTTAAACTTATTTGGTTTGATATCGTCTCTTGATCGATCACATGGCTCCATACTAAGTGGTTATTATTTATGATTGGTTATGCTCATGCAAGACCTTAACAAAAAAAAAGAAGAGATTGTTTATTGTGTTAAAGGCCATTGGCCATGGAAAAAAGTGAAAATCTTTAAGCTTATGATTACCCATCTAAGAACATTGTGATAGGAAGTTTCATTATTTGTTAGTGGTATGGTCTTTCGACCATACACCATTGAATTGCTTATTATTGATTTTATTGAAAATATGGTCTTTGACCATACTCAATGGCATTTGATTTTTTTAATAGTCAAGTTGTTCGTTGATCAACCCAAGAAAAATAATTAGGGTTTTTGATTATATTTTACCATATGTTTATCACCGTGAAGATATTTTGGAGAGAATTGGAGGGTGGGAGTAAGCAGATAATCTAGACACTACCTAGCACATTCTAAACTTCCTGAGGATTAAATTGTCTGGAAAAAATTGAGAATATTCTAGGAGAAGTTACCTTGCAGTTATTAATAGTGGTATTGTTTTTATCATTTCCTTTGGTTAACTCAAGACTTTTTATCTGACATCTCAAACTACATCCATTTTCAGATCTTTGAATGATATTGTTAGGCTATTCTTATTTAGATTATTGTGTAAGTTTATGCCCAATGAAATATCCTTCGCATTATATAATTCCATTTTAGCTTAGTTTGACGGCAGCAAACATGATGGGAGTCGTTATTCCCTTCATTTTATCTACTCATGGTTGATGTCATATTAAAACCAACGGGGTGTCCAAAGTTATATGCAACAAGTGAATTATCAGTCTTGAACTAGTAATTGATTGTAGTTACTACTATTTCCAACTTTTAATGATCCTCTCTCAGGGGGTGATTATGGTGTTTTAAGATATTTTGCCCAAATCCTTATTGAAGATAACTATAAGAAACTTACTAAAGAAAAACAAATCACCTGAAATGAACATGCCTTGTAGAATTGAGCACACTGCTAGAATAAACACACTCTATAGATTATTGAACATGCTGCTAAAATAAACACAATTTATGGAATTGAAAACACTGTTGAAATAAACACACTTTGTAAATATCTTAAAATTCTTTCTAAGATAAGAATGTAAACTACAACACCTGTAGGGAATAGATAACTCACATAACATAACTTACTTCTTGTTGTCCACTCAAAATTCCCTGCTCTGATAAAAGTAAAATTTCAAAATTTTGAGTTAATGAGTGTTTTTCCCTAAAGTGCCTAAGTCGTGAAAATTGAGAAAGTCTGTATTTTGGGTCATTTTGTGTGATTTTCGGGCCTGTCGGAACTTTTTGTCCCAACTGTCCCAAGTACGAAAGTGCATTCTGTTCCCCGATCGGCTGAAATCCCCGAAGTTGTTCCATTTTCGGGCCCGTCGGAACTTTTTGTCCCAAGTGTCCCAAAACTTATTGTGCGAGATGTTCCATTTTTGGCTGAAACACCCGAACCACGTACTTCGCACTTTCTTGTTCCAAATGTCCCAAATCAAAAAGTGCAAGTTGTTCCATTTTCACCCGAACCGGCCGAGTCGCGTACTCCGGAACTTTTTGTTTCAAATGTTCCAAGTTCAAATGGGCCTTTTGTTCCATTTTCGGCCGAAACACCTGAACCGCGTCCTTCACACGTTTTCGTCCCAAATGTCCCAAAATACATTTGTGCATCTTCTCCCTGTTTCACCCGAATCGGCCGAGCCACGTGTTTTGCGCATTCGCGTCTCACATGTCCCAAGCGTACCAAGTGTCATTCATGCTTATCTTTCCCGCTCTACCTGAATATCATGCTTATTCAAATTGGTGGTTATGTATTAAATGCGCATTCATGGCTTTTCTCTCTCCTAAACGGCTATATAACGAGCATTTCCCCTTTGCATTTTTCGCACTACTTCCATTGCTATCTTTTGCTCGAACCCTTGCAATTTGCAAACCTGCGCGCGTTCCCCTCCCTTTGTAATTCCTTCCAGAGTCTAGGTTGCCCCTCTGATACTATCAATATGAAGATCAAATTCTAGGGACAGGAACAAATTTCTCCACTTGAGTCTGTCATTTGTAATATTGGGGACAGCGAAGCTCGTCATCTTGACTTCGGTGATTTCTGGGCAAGGATGGCGGATGCAAACCCTAAACCAATGGCGCAGATGATTCACGATAGCGGTTTGGCTTTCGCCGGAGGTTTCCCAATCTCGGTACAGTGTGCTGATATCGTACTTTCATGCGGAGCTCACTTCGACTCCGCTTCGAGCGAATTGACTAATATAAATGGGGAACTTATCACCAAATTGGATTCTGCCGCCATTGGCACTGCTCTGAGGATTCCAGAGATGGATAATGCCATAGTCGTTTCTCGGGATCAAGCACAGGCCCTGTTCGACCAAGACAGTGACAAATATAAGGCACAAGTGGCGAAGTCCTGGCTTAAAAACCCTAGGAAGGGAGCTTCTCGTCTGACCAAAACCCTCTTCCGAGCATATTTCAATGAAGAGTTGTCAGACTTCATAATCTTGCTGGCTCGGGTTATGGGTTTGCCCTCTACCAACGAATTTCACTTCTGGATGTGCCTGCTCAGCAGCATGGTGTGCGAAGGAACGCAAAATATCAATTGGGCAGAAATCATAAGCATGAATTTGATGGAGCAGCTGTTCAATGTGCAGCAAAAGAAGAAGTTCTACATGACTTCGTACCTGATGTATACTCTGGCAGCATCAAGGCAGTGGTTTGGTTTTTCTTATATAGATGCACACAAAGATGATCCAGTATATGCCTACTGCCCGCAGTTCACTTTGGAGACCAGCAATCGTAATTTCAGAAGGGTCAATGATGCTTTTACCATGTACGTGGTTAGACTGCTCAAAGGTGATACTGCTAGAAGGTTTTCAGATGAAGCCATGAACCTGATATCGCAATATGGTGCTTATTTCATCCAATTCAGGAAATTTTCTTATATCAGGCTTGCTGGCTATGAGAGCACTCCTCTGCGGCTTCCCATGTTCTGCAATGATAAAATGGCCTTGATAGAAATATGCAGGCAGTTAGACAAGTTTCACATAACTTGTAGAGATAAGAAGATTTCTGGCTTGCACTTTCCCATCTCTCTGGGAAACTACACTTGCAAAACAGCTCTGGATGCTCAGAACATAGAAAGAGCCCTGGTTCCTATCATTGTTCATTTCTTCAAGCCAAGAACCTGCTTTGACTTGAAGAAGTTTATTGAACAGAACATCAAGATAATCTATCATCATAGGGCAGATACAGAAGACTACTGGGCTGATTGTGCAGATGATTTTGAAGCCAGGAGAAGGCATTGTGGCAGGTTCTCCCTGCAATTGATCCAAGAACTCGGTCTGTACCAAGTTCCTGAAGGTCTCCAGGATGACAACTCTGATCTATACTCGTACGAGTATGAAAATGTGATTAAGCACACTCCTTTGGAGGACCTGGATTGGAACAGGAAAGAGAGGGATGATCTGGCTGAGATCCTTGCTCCAGTCTTAGTCAGGACTAAGGTTTGGTTTGACAGGATGGTTAGAGAATTTAGGAGGCATTCAGGAGAATCCTCTTCTAAGGATGTTTCAACACCAAGAAGAGAAGCATCTATTCCAAGGTCAGAAACCCCAGTGAAGACCCCTCCTACCTCATCAATACAAGGACCTGCAGTTTCTACTCCTTCTTCATCCCCTCAAGTGTACCAGAAGAAGCTCAAGGAGGTTGAGAAGGAACCTATGGAAAGTGACCCTCAAAGAAAGTAGGCAGAGTTTCCTATGGGACCAGAGAACATCATTGTTCTCAGCGAAAGTGAAGAAAGTGAAGTACCAACTCTTGCAAGTGCTCCTGAAGATCCAGCTGATAAAGATAAAGAAATCCAGAGCACTGAGCTTTCAAGTAATGTTGATTCTTCTGCCGCAATTGCCCAAAGTGCCCCACTCACCTCTCAACTCGAGTCAACAGCTGCACATACCTTGAGCGTCATGAGCTCTCTGTCTCTTGGTCCCCTTGTTCCTCCTGCTGATTCTTCTTCCTCTTTTGCGTGGGTGCAACCTCTGGTTGACAAAAGGAAGAGGAAATTTTCCTCTCGGAGTTCAGGGACAAATTTTGATGCTGTCGCAGCCTTGTTGGGCACCACTCCTTCTCGTGCCAAGAAAGCCAGAACTACCTCCAGAATAGTGTCTGATGCTCAAGGCCAGCAATTCTTGGAGATTGCCAAGCCTTCAATAGATAAATCAGAGCAGGACTTGCAGGTATCTGACTTAGAGCTCTTGAGAATCCCAATGGGAGAGTCTACCCCTGAAGGTAAAATTGACAACCTCCAGGAAACAGTCACAAGAGTCATTAGGAGGGTAGAGAAAGGGCAACAAACTATTGAACAGTTGGAAGAACAGGCCCAAGTTCTCATAGGTTTCATCAAGTCTCTTTTGTCTAAGGACAAAGTTTTGGACCCTACTCCATTGACTACTCTTCCACCTCCTATAATTCTAAGCCAAGATGAAGTGCAGAGTATTAAAGATATGCACAAGCATTCTGTCTATGGCAGAGCTATTGAAGCCATGGTGGAAGACATGCTTGTTGCTGGGTTAAACTTCATCGATGAAGCTTTCAAACTCCACGAAAACGTGAACAATGTGCAACTGAAGCTCTCCTCCACTATCAATACCATGGATAAAGAGCTCAAAATATGGATCAGTTGCATAGTAGACCTTCGCTTTATGGGACAGACAGATGAGAACATTTTGCTGGCGAATAAAGTTTTTGATGATGCAAAGGACAATCTATCAAAATCATGGGTCTACAGCGTGGAGTGGAAGATCAGAGTCTTGGAGGAGGCTTTGGGAGAAATGAAAAATAGCTGGCAGAAGGGCGATGCCTTCAAGACATTGGTTGTCTCGGCCTTCAAAGATATACACTGTCATCTTCAAGATGAAACTTCTGGTGCGCCCCTTTCCTTACAAGAGATCAAAGCTCAGTTCAGAGATTTTGTAAAAGACAATTTATTCAAGGAAAGCTCCATCTCCAAAGAAAAAATGAAAGAGATCTACTCTCTACAATCTACCATCGAAGAAGAAAATAAAGATTATCATACTCATGTCGAGTTTGATAAAGAGATGGAGAGGTGTCTGGGATTTTGGACTCAGTCTGCAGCCAACACGTCAGTTCCCCGTGGCATAGACATAGCTGAGGTGTTGAAGAGATTCAGACAGCGGATTCTGAAGTCAGTGGGTCCCTCCTAGTGATCAGACACCTGTCTTCTTCCCCATTATTTTCTCTTCTTCCCTTTCTTTTCCGTTTTCTTTGTAATAGGTTGAGGTACTGTGAGTTGGTAGTCCTTAACTATTCTTTAGTTAAAAGAAACGGTTACAAAGAAGTAACTGACTTGTAAGCTATATAATGGTATTTTCTACGCCGTTCTAAGAGAAGAAGAACTGGGCATATTTTCTAAAAGTGTAAATAGATCAGAGAGAAATCAATACAAAAGGGCTTTCCATTCATTGTCTATCTAATCTTTGTTATCTCTGTGTTTTCATTTATTTCGTGAAGATCATTTGTTTATAGTTCGTTAGTCTCACTTATTGCATATTTTCAAATATTGCGAGTATAGTGATCTTGTACAACCAAGAAGAAACTTTGTGTCCTTGATTAATGAATCTGAAGAAGGTTATTTACAGAACTTTGTGTCTGGTAATGTCTTCTTGTTCATCCAACGCAAACAATCTTGTTTTAAATTCACTGCAACTTCACATACATAAAGGATTATTCTGTTATCTATAATGCTGCATGTTTCTCTTCTACTCATCCTCGTATTCCCTTTCGTCAGTCCTTTTGTAACTGATGATCCTTATGGAAAACACTTTCGTAATATCCAAGTTCAACCATAAAATCATGTTTTGTATATTTGTAAATAAGTTCGTTTCTGAATAAGGGAACCTCTCCCATTAAAGAGGAGGGACTTCTTGTCCCCTGACTGTTGCTCTTCTTAAAAGTCCTATTTGATGACCAACACTTGTTGAATAAAAAGTACTACAAAATTTCCAAATAACATAATTATACAAATTATTTGAAAGGAAAATAGCAACGAAATAAAATTTCCTTTTCCTTGGAGGATTGGGCCCTTGCTCCACCTTAAATCAGGAGTTAATGTTAGGAATTAGAGAAAAAATATGCGGAAACAATTCCTCAAACCACAGCAGTAGGAGACTATATAGCAGAATTATACTTGCAGAAATAAAACAACATAAATAAATAATGCATTAAAGAAGGCAAGACAAGATTTAACATGGTTCACCCAATGTGGGCTACGTCCACTAGGAACTTGATCAGATTTTATTATCAACAAGAGTAAAACAACTCTCACAGTCTTCTCCTAGTTATGAACTCACAATAGAATTCTAAAGATGCTAAACCACATCTAAACCATAATTGACACCCAATTACATAACCTTGATCACTCTTGATCACCTCTTGATCATTAAGACTCAAGACCTCTTGAACACTCAAGATATATTCAAGATACCCTAACACCTCTATTTATAGGATTAAAATCCTCTTAAGAAGTCCTAAAGCCAACCCTAGAAGTTTGAAAGTCATGATCTTTCAACTTCCCACGGTTGAAAAAAGAATCCTGACATTAACAACCAATTTAACAGCATGTTAACAGCAACGTTGCAGCAACGGCACATCGACTGCATAGCCACGTCATAGAAAATGACTGTAGAATTCTCCTGAAGTCTCCAAACTTAACCATTCGAGCTTTAGCACTTCAAAAATGATTCAAGAAGACCAAAAATAGGCTCCACACCCCAAAAATATATGATGCCCGCTTTAACTACCACTTGAGACCAAGAAACAAACTAGGAAAATTATGGAATACTTTTTTTTATATAGGAAGAGTCTACAACCAAGTTACAAGACACTAATTTGAAACTAAATAGGTTCTAGAACCAAATATGATTAACCAAACACAATATTTCTATTTATATCTTATAAACATTTTACAAGGCTCCAATATGGAGGTTACAAGTTTTGCTAAGGTTCGGGGAGAAATTTATCGCTAGGCCTGCTCTCTACCAGGCCTAAATTTCAACTGATTTTTTAACACAATTAGAATAATCAAAACTTTCCTAAAAAAGGTTCATTGGATAGGAAATTTTCTCACCTTTCCAACCATATAAAGAAATCCTCCTAATTCCTTGTAAAACTCAAGTTATGGCTGGGCGGAGTTTTAGGGGAAATTTTTCCCTTGGAGGTCCGCGGGGTTAGGGAGAAAATTGAGAAAATTTTCCCAAATGCCACATGTCATCATGTGATTGGTGCGGAAGAGCGGGTCGCGGGGAAAAATTGGAAATTTTTTCCAAAACATAAGTCTCAATTTTCCAAAGAAAATTTTTTCTCCATGCCTCCGCACTTGCTCAAATGGCCACGTGGTGCTTTGTGATTGGCCGCGGGCCGGCGGAAGAAAAAGTGAAATTTTTCCGAAAGGGAAAAAAGTTAAGTTTTTTTATTAAGGGCCTACCCCTCCAAGGTGCCACATGGTAACTTCTAATAGGATGATAGGTTGGCGGGGCCGCGGAAATTTTTAGGAAATTTTTCCAAAGTTCAAAATTTAAATTTTTCTAAGGTCAAATTATTTCATTTTTGGTTTGGGATGGCCATTTTGAAGTAAAACTTCAAATGGCCATAACTTTTGATAGGAAGCTCCATTTTAGGAAAACGAGGACTTTTCAGAAATCTCTCGGAGTCCTCTTTACATAGAAATCATCAATTTTAGAATTTGGTAAATTTTAGAGGGAAAATTTAAATAAATTGATCTGCAGGGTTTATAATTTTAAAACTGGCAATTTTCAACTTGTAAGATTTGATTCAATTTTGATATTTCTTCTTTTGAGCATGTAAATTGAGCATTGGGAAATGGTATTTGGTAATTTTAAGTATATTTTCAAGTTCCAATTTGCATATTGGGTTGCATGTAGTAAATTTCATGTTTTTTTGACAGTAAGTTGGATTGTGAAGTTAAAATTGGATTTGATAGAGTTTTTTGAGATATTGTCTTAAATATGAAGTTCAATGTGGGTTCAATAGGACCTAATACATCTATAATACTTTGTTTCCTTTCTCAATTTTAACTAAAAATCTGAACTGTACATTTTTTATGGATATCATCCCAGAATTAAAGAAAGAAACAAAGATAATTTGTTAACAAGTTTATTAACCAATTTGCATCTTCCAAAAATGGGGAGGCATTTCAAATATTATCTAAGACATTCAATTGATTTGAACAATTAATTGACAATTCATATGCAAAGTTTAAACTCTAGTTTTGATTTCAAACACAGTACATTTACTGGCAATGCTATTTCTTAATCTCTTTCAAAACAGAGTTTTCATTTCACAACAGAAACTCGGATCTAATACAAAAATGAAATTTTGAGAAAGGAATGTAATTATTTATTTGATTTCCAACAATAATTCAACAGTTTATCTCTTACTTTGAATTTCAAGTTACAATGCACAATACATAATTCTTTCATTCACATTCTTCTCATAACACAGTATGGAATAATAATTCTTTACAATTCACTTATCACTTTCAACCTTTTAATTTCAATACAAGATGTCTTCTCATTACAATAAACAATAAAAATCATCTACTTCAAAGTGGGAAGGTTACAATGAACTTGCTAAAAGAAAAGACTATCAAACTGATTTCTCCAAGCTCCAAACAGCAACAAGTTGATTTCTTCATATTTTATCTTTTAATCACAACAAGGAAGGGAGAAAGGCAACACTCTCCACCCAACCAAGATACCCAATGGGAAAATAGAAGACATCTTTCCCCATTGGCCCCCGAGCCCCAACCATATTGGAATGGAACATGATAAAACAACACATGGAAACATGGCTTCTTCACATACAAGCATAATTTCACAAACACAAATAAACACAAAGAAAGAAGATGTAGTTATCAACTACAACAATCAATTCCAAACAAAACAAATGCTCCTTCTCCAAGCAAGAAAGCCAAGCAAGAGCAAGAACTATGGAGGTCTCCTTATGCCTCCCAAGTTGTATTTTGGGCATCCACCAAGAGCAAAACACCAAGATCATAGCAATCCCATAAACCTTATCCCTCCTCAACCCCTCCTTATCCCTACTCCAAATTTATCCCTTATACATCCCCCAAAGTAGAAAATGCAAGAAATTTCCTTTCCTAGGTGGATACCAAACCAACATTCCCTCCCAAGAACAAATAACAATGGTAAATCCTTTATCCCTCCTCTGATAACCTCATAGTCTTCTGTCCACACCATGCCCTAAGCATTCTACGCATACCTCAAAAATTACAAACACAACACATTCAAATTCATGCTAAAAGAGGAAAATACAACAGTTTTAAAAGAGTGGGAGCCTACCTCACCATAATGGAGACTTGCTTCCATACCAACAGTCTTTAAATCATCAAAAACCAGTCCCAAATCAGCAAGGTAAATGTATGCACAAGAAAATCCACTTCTTCCACCAAGCAAGCTCCAAAATGCAAGAGAAATTTGAACCAAGAGTAAAATTTCCAACCTTCAACAACCTCAAAATGAGGAGGAATTCCAATTTTAAAGGAGAGGGTGGAAGAGGATGATGTGGATTCCAAGTGGGATGCCACATCATTTTTCCTCATCCAAAACTGCAATCAACATCAAGGCAAATAAATCCCAATAAATGTGAATGACAAACCACTTACACACTTCATTTTTGCGCATCCTAAAAAAAAGAATGCATTAAATTTTTTTAAGACAAGTGTAAACAAATCTTACAATAAATCAAGTCAAAATGCAATAAAATAAGTTGATTTTGACTCCAAATTATTAAACATGATTGGTGGAGGTTTTTGAGAGGTGTGGGACAAGTTTAACTTGTCCCACAAGCCTCCAATTTAGGCTCCCAAGGCCAAATCCGAGTTTCAAAGAGGATGGAGTGTTCTACACTCCAAAATCTGCCTTACACAATCTATCATTTTACTTACACAACTCTTACATCCTCTTACAATTTCTTACACACGCATTTCTATTTATGACATTTATTTATTACAATCTTTTATTAAGATTTATTTATTTACAACATGGTTATAATATATATATAAGTCAATTTTCATTTTCAACCAAGACAATAACAGTTAATTTATATTCCACATCCCAGTTAATTTAATTGAAATTTAACTATAATATTCTCACATTATACTATCACATTAAAATAATTAAAATAAGGAGCACATTCCAAATAAAATACACACAACAATAGTTTTTAAAAAGGGACACAACAAATAAAGCACGCAAATACCCCATGGTCACAATAATGGAAATCCCACCATGGGAAATCCTAACAAAACATAACATACATCTCAAACACAGTTGCCATGGTGACCTTGTTGATTTCACACTGAATTCCAATATGGTTAGTCTCTAGTCCCACAACATTGTGGTGATTTTAACCTGCAAAATGTAAAATACCTCCTTTGGTCTCGTGGCCATATCAGAACATCCAAATGATATATAAAAATTAAATCCAATTCACAACAATATCAGGATTTTAACAATTTATCAATTAAATTCAATTTGCAACTATATCATCATCAAATATATATCTACACTAGAGTTATTCATAATATCAATGTCACATGTTTACAATCAACATCATTAACCTGTCCATGTCAACTAGTATATCATCATCCACATAATAATAAAAATGTCTCAATGATCCTCAAGCATAGCAATTGAATCTAGATTAATATTAATCCATAGTCTAACATCTAACCATCATGCTAATCAAAACATAATAATGTCCATAATAATCCATGAGCTAGTATATACGCATCCTGCTACATCAAAATATAATAATATCCAAAATATGATCAATAGAGTCAGGATCAGTATCTAAACAGTGGAAAAGGGAAGTGGGCACTACATCCCCCTCCCCTTAAACTAGACTTCCTCCTGGAAGTCACTGGAACAAATGTGGAAACATCACTCGTAAAGAAGTAGCATCCTCCCAAGTTGATGTAGTCTCATCATATCTGTCCCAGTGCACCTGTACTTGATCAATCTCTCTGCCTCGAAGGCCCAGGGTCCTGCAATAGATGATACATACAAGATCCACCATCACCTACCCCTGATCCTACACCTGTAATGATGTCCAATCCAGCACATGAGAAGCATCTGTGATGTATCTCCTAAGAACAGAAACATGAAACACATCATGTACGCGAGACAAGCTGGGTGGCAATGCTAGACGGTAGGCCAATGGGCTAATACGCTCCAAGATCTCAAAATGTCCAATGAACCAAGGAGCTAACTTAGAACCTTTTCCATAATGGATAGGGCTCTTATGTCGCATAACGTGAAGGAAAACCTTCATGCCCACATCAAAATTACGCTCAAATCTATGCTGATCAGCATACTTCTTCTGCCTATCCCGTGCCTCCTGCAATCTCTGACTGATCAACACTACCTGCTGTTCCATGTCCTGCAAAAGAGCTGGTCCTAAGGATACTCTATCCTCCAATCTGTTCTAGCTAAGGGGTGTCCTGCACTCCCTACCATACAAGGCCTGAAAAGGAGCCATGCCTATAGAACTCTGGAAACTATTATTGTAGGAAAATTCCACAAGATACAGATACTCCTCCCACTTAGACTGCTAATCCATCACGTACATCCTAAGCATATCCTCAAATATCTTATTCACCCTCTCAGTCTGTCCATCTATCTCAGGGTGATAAGTTGTGCTGAAGTTAATCTTCATCTCGAGAACATACTGCATGGTAGTCCAGAAATGTGAAGTGTACAAAGGATTGTGGTCACAAATGATCTTCCGTAGAATCCCGTGCAACCTAACAATCTCATCCAAGTAAACACGTGCCACTGCACTAGCTTTATAGGTGGTCTTCACTGGGGAAAAGTGAGCTACTTTTGTCAATTTATCAACCGTGACCATGATGGCGTCGTGGTGATATCTCAACATCGGTAACCCAATAATGAAATCCATGGAAATGGTGTCCCATTTCCACTCTGGTATAGCATGAGGATAGAGAAGGCCAGCTAGATGCTGATGCTTGGTCTTCACTTTCTAGAACTCTAAATAGCGTGACACAAATTGAGCCACATCCTTGCGAAGTCCTCTCCAGTGATATAATTGTCTCAAGGTGGCATGCATCTTCTTCACCCCAGGATGGGTTGAATAGGGTGCACGATGTGCCTTTTTCAAGATGTCCTACCTCAAGCCTCCATCTCTAGGAACATAAATCTAACCTCTATTCCTGAGAAGACCATCTTCCTCTATTGATGAACCATCAAATTTCCTCTCAAGGGGTCTCTGGGACTCAATCTCTGCTTAGGCTGCAATGTAGAAACTGTCAAGAGGAAGCTTCTGAAGGAGCCTGCTCTGTAAATCTGTGCTCACTGAACTAGCCATGCTCCAATGCCTCCGTCTACTAAGAGCGTATGCAACCACATTCTCCTTCCCTTTCACATGCTTTATCTCCATGTCATACTCATAGAGCAACTCCATCCAACGTCTCTGATGAGCGTTTAGATTGGGCTGCGTGAAAAGGTGGTGAAGACTCAAATGATCTGTCCTGAGTATGACTCTCCGACCAAGAAGAAAGTGTCTCCATCGAACTAAATCATGCAAAACTACCGCAAGCTCAAGGTCACGAGTCAGATATTTAAGCTCATGATCTTTGAGTTTTCGAGACTCAAAGGCTACAAATCTACCATCCTGCATCAACACACCTCCAAGCCCTGCTAAAGAAGAATCTGTGTAAATAAAGAACTCCCCCTGTGGATCCGACACTGTAAGAATGGGTGCTATGGTGAGATACTCCTTCATTGTCCTGAAGGCCTGCTCACACCTGTCTAACCAAAAAAACTTCTTCCCTTTCCGCTGAAGGGAAGTGATGGGGTGTGCTATCCGAGAGAAGTCCTAGACAAATCTCCTATAATACCCTGCTAACCCCATGAAGCTGCACACCTCTGTCACTTTAATGGGTACTGGCCAATCCATAATGGCTCTAATCTTGGAAGGATCAATTATGATTCCTTCACCTGAGATGATATGACCCAAATATTGAATCTATGACTGAAAGAAGGCACACTTCTCCAAGTTCCCAAAAATATGCTTCTCACAAAGACATTGAAGAACCTGACGAAGGTGCCCCTCGTGTTCCTCACGCGTACGTGAGAAAATCAGAATTTCATCAAGAAAAATGAGCACGAAGCGATCTAAAAAGGTCTTGAATACCCCATTCATCAAGCTCATGAATACTGCGGGGGCATTCATCAAACCAAAGGGCACCACTGTGAACTCATAGTGCCCATACCTCGTATGAAAAGCAATCTTATGAATTTCTTCCTCCATAATCCTCAATTGATGGTGCCCTGACTTGAGATCAATCTTAGAGAACACCATGGCCCATTTCATTTGATCAAACAAGTCATCAATATGTGGCAGGGGATAATGATTCTTGATCGTTACCTTATTCAGCTGGCGATAGTCTATGCATAACCGTAAGGATCCATCCTTCTTCTTAACAAATATAACCGGTGCACCCCAAGGGGATACACTAGGATGGATAAGGCCTTTCTCTAGAAGGCCCTCCAGCTGTAACTTGAGCTCACAGAGCTCTAGGGTGGTCATCCAATAAGGAGCCTGTGAGATAGGCTCTGCTCCTAGAACCAGATCAATATGGAAATCAATCTCACGTGGGGGTGGCATCCCCGGTAGCTCCCCTGGGAAAAAATTTACATACTCTCTCAAAATGGGATGGTCATCTAGCGATGCCCCCCTAGATCCATCCTCTATCCGGTCACTAATTGTGACTGCATACATTTGAAAACCCCGTCGCACACACCGCTTGAGTTGCATAGCAGAGATAGTGCAAATAGAAATAGGTCTCCTAACCCCCAGAAATCACCGAATCAACTCCAAGATTGTGTACACAAGATATAGTCGTATGATAGAAATCCATCCTGGCCCTATGTGTAGATAACCAATCCATGCCTAAAATGACTCCATACGAGCCCACAGGAAGTACACAAAGATCTGAAGTGGTGGTGAAAGGTCCCAACTTAACAACACACTCGTTTACTAAGGAGTCTATAGAGACTTTGGCTCCTGAATCCATCTCGACATCCCAACCATGACCTTGTCTAACAACCACCAGCCTGTATCACTCTACCAAGGATGGTGCAATAAACGAATCAGAAGAAACAGAATCAAACACTATAGAAGTAGGAAAACCTCCAATGTTACTAGTAGTCTCAATGACCGTGCTCTGGTGCTCAGCTTGGCAGTTCTTGACCACTGTATAGATCCTGTGACTCCGTCCCATGTCTCCAACTGTAGGCTCTGAGATGGGTGCCTTACCCTTATTAGGGTTATGGGGGCAGTCTCTCCAAAAGTGTCTTGCTACTCCACACCTGAAGCAACCACCTGAAGTCCTCCAAACTGCAACACCACCAGAAGGTGCCCTAGAGGTAGGTGTTGTGGTCCTTGATGATCTAGCCATAGTCTGTTGTGGTCTCTGTGGTTGAGCTCCTGCTGACTAAGCTCTAGCTTGACCCCGTGTCCTGGTGGGACCCCTAGGAGGCCCCATGCTCCGACCTCTCTGTGCATCAACTCTCTGAGGAGGCCTAAAAGGTGGGCGGGACTGCTGCTGCTGCTGCTGTGGTCTGAAAGATGACTGCAAAGAATGTTGTCCACTATGAGGAGGAGGAGCTGACCCCCTCAATCTACTATCCTGCAACTACTGAATACGGCTCTTGACCCGGTCTCTAGCCTGTTTGGTTTTACCCCGAGTCTCCTCTATAATGTAGGCTTTCTCAACGACCTCTGCTAATGTCTATGGGTAGTGGATTCATACAAAACCTCCAATGTCCAAATTAAGGCCCTGGATGAACGTGTGGATCCGTACCTGCTCATCCTACATGTAATCAACGTACTGAAGCAGGTCCAGGAACCTAATCTCATACTCGGCCACTATAAGGGAAGCGTGTCGAAGGTCATGGAACTCATCGATCCTCTACTATATGAATCTCTGTGGCAAGTATCTGCTCCTAAATCTCTCCTCAAACTGCTCCCAAGTGACTATCTTTGAATCTATATGGAGCTTTTACTCCTGTGTCCTCCACCATACTCTAGCTCCATCCTTCAGTAGATGGATCACAACACGAGCTTTCGTGTTGCTAGAATAAGGACAAAGCTTGAAGCAACTGCTCAAGCTAACAAACCAGGCCTCTACCTGGAATCCCCCTGTGTCACCTGAATAATACGAGGGCCTAAGCTTCAGGATCTCCTTGATATGATCTGTAGCCATGGTCTGATGGCCTTTGGGCCTCTCTATAAGCTCATCCCTAAGCCTAGGGCTCAGAGACCTCTCTCTATGGTCCAGAACTCTGTCACTCTTCCTCCTAGGTGGTGAATCTACTCTGACTGACTCTCCATGAAAATTCTCCCCTCCATCTTCCTCACCATGTGGAGGAGGTGCATGTCCCTCAATGGAAGTATCTCTGTCCTATCTGCCTAAGTGCCCTCCTACTGATCCTCCGTGTAATGTGGTATTAACATCCTGGAGGGTCTGTAAAATCTGTGGTAGGATAACTGCTAAACCCTAGTCTAGTTGTGGTGGTGGTGGTGACTCTGAGTCTCTGTGAACTTTCCTCCTGCTCTGTTTGAGCTCCCTGCATAGACCAAAGTGGGGGTTAGTTCATTGCCTTGAGTTTCCTTTAGTTTTCTAAGTTTACTAAAATGAACAGTTTTCAAACGGTTTTGTTTTTTTAGATTATCAATTACTAGTTTTAGGTTTCAAGTCTATTTTGTTTCAAGTGTGCCCAATGGTCCAATCTTTTGAACCACTTATCTGATACCAAGTGTGATGCCCACTTCAACTACCACTTGAGACCAAGAAACAAACCAGGAAAATTATGGAATAATTTTTTTTTATATAGGAAGAGTCTACAACCAAGTTGCAAGACACTAGTTTGAAACTAAATAGGTTCCAGAACAAATTATGATTAACTAAACAAAATATTTCCATTTTTATCTTATAACAAGTTTACAAGGCTCCAATATGGAGGTTACAAGTTTTGCTAAGGTTCGGGGAGAAATTTATCGCCAGGCCTGCTCTCTATCAAGCCCTGAAATGCAACTGGATTTTTTACACACTTATAGTAATCAAAAATTTCCTAAACTAGTCTCATTGGGTAGCAAATTTCCTTACCTTTCCAACCATATAAAGAATTCCTCCTAACTCCTTATAAAACTCAATTTATAGCCAGGCGGAGTTTTAGGGGAAAATTTTCCCTTGGAGGTCCGCGGGGTCAGGGAGAAAATTGACAAAATTTTCCCAAATGCCACATGTCATCACGTGATTGGTGCGGGTGAGCGGATCGCAGGGAAAAATTGGAAATTTTTCCCAAAACTAAAGTCTCAATTTTCCAAAGGAAAATTTTGCTCCATGCCTCCGCAGTTGCTCAAATGGCCATGTGGCGCTTTGTGATTGGCTGCGGGCCGGCGGAGGAAAAAATGAAATTTTTCCAAAAGGGCAAAAAGTTAAGTTTTTTTACTAAGGTCCTGCCCCTCCAAGGTGCCACATGGAAACTTCTGATAGGATAATAGGTTGGCGGGGCAGCAGAAATTTTTAGGAAATTTTTCCAAAGTTCAAAATTTAAATTTTTCTAAGGTCGAATTATTTCATTTTTGGTTTGGGATGGCCATTTTGAAGTAAAACTTCAAATGGCCATAAATTTTGATAGGAAGCTCCATTTTAGGCAAATGAGGACTTTTTAGAAATATCTCGGCTCAGTCCTCTTTGCACAGTAATCATAAATTTTAGAATTTGGTGAAGTTTCGAGGGTCAATTTTAAGAAATCGATCTGCAGGGTTTATAATTTTAAACCTTACAATTTTCAACTTGTAAGATTTGATTCAATTTTGATATTTCTTCTTTTGAGCATGTAAATTGAGCATTGGGAAATGGTATTGGGTAATTTTAAGTATATTTTCAAGGTCTAATTTGGATATTGGGTTGCATTTGGTAAATTTTACATTCTTTTGACAATAAGTTGGATTGTGAAGTTAAAATTGGATTTGATAGAGTTTTTTGAGATATTGTCTTAAATATGAAGTTCAATGTGGGTTCAATAGGACCTAATACATCTATAATACTTTGTTTCCTTTCTCAATTTAACTGAAAAATCTGAACTGTACATTTTTTATGGATATCATCCCAGAATTAAAGAAAGAAACAAAGATAATTTGTTAACAAGTTTATTAACGAATTTGCATCTTCCAAAAATGGGGAGGCATTTCAAATATTATCTAATACATTCAATTGATTTGAACAATTAATTGACAATTCATATGCAAAGTTTAAACTCTAGTTTTGATTTCAAACACAATACATTTACTGGCAATGTTATTTCTTAATCTCTTTCAAAACAGAGTTTTCATTTCACAATAGCAACTTGGATCTAATACAACAATGAAATTTTGAGAAAGGAATGTAATTATTTATTTGATTTCCAACAATAATTCAACAGTTTATCTCTTTCTTTGAATTTCAAGTTACAATGCACAATACATATTTCTTTATTTCACATTCTTCTCATAACACAGTATGGAATAATAATTCTTTACAATTCACTTATCACTTTCAACCTTTTAATTTCAATAAAAGATGTCTTCTCATTAAAATAAACAATACAAATCATCCACTTCAAAGTGGGAAGGTTACAATGAACTTTCTAAAAGGAAAAGACTGTCAAACTGATTTCTCCAAGCTCCAAACAACATCAGGCTGATTTCTTCATCTTTTATCTTTTGATCACAACAAGGAAGGGGGAAAGGCAACACTCTCCACCCAACCAAGATACCCAATGGGAAAATAGAAGCCATCTTTCCCCATTGGCCCCCGAGCCCCAACCATATTGGAATGGAACATGATAAAACAACACATGGCAACATGGCTTCTTCACATACAAGCATAAATTCACAAACACAAATAAACACAAAGCAAGAAGATGTAGTTCTAAACTTCAACAATCAATTCCAAACAAAACAAAGGCTCCTTCTCCAAGCAAGCAAGCCAAGCAAGAGCAAAAACTATGGAGGTCTCCTTATGCCTCCCAAGTTTAATTTTGTGCATCCACCAAGAGAAAACTGCCAAGATCATAGAAATCCCATAAACCTTATCCCTCCTCAACTCCTCCTTATCCATCCTCCAAATTTATCCCTTATACCTCCCCCAAAGTAGGAAATGCAAGCAATTTCCTTTCCTAGGTGGATCCCAACCCAACATTCCCTCCCAAGAGCAAATAACAATGGCAAATCCCTTATCCCTCCTCTGATAACCTCATAGTCTTCTGTCCACACCATGCCCTAAACATTCTACCCATCCCTCAAAAATTACAAACATAACACATTCAAATTCATGCTAAAAGAGGAAAATATATCGGTTTTAAAAGAGTGGGAGCCTACCTCTCCATAATGGAGACTTGCTTCAAAAACAACAATCTTTATATCATAAAAAACCAGTCCCAAATCAGCAAGGTAAATGTATGCACAAGAAAATCCACTTCTTCCACCAAGCAAGCTCCAAAATGCAAGAAAAATTTGACCCAAGAGTGAAATCTCAAACCTTCAACAACCTCAAAATGAGGAGGAATTCCAATTTTAAAGAAGAGGGAGGAAGAGGATGATGTGGATTGCAAGTGGGATGCCACATCATTTTTCCTCATCCCAAAATGAAATCAACATCAAGGAAAATAAATCCCAATAAATGTGAATGACAAACCACTTACACACTTCATTTTTGCCCATCCTAAAAAAAAGAATGCATTTAAATTTTTTAAGACAAGTGCAAAAAAATCTTACAATAAATCAAGTTAAAATGCAATAAAATAAGTTGATTTTGACTCCAAATTATTAAACATGATTGGTGGAGGTTTTTGAGAGGTGTGGGACAAGTTTAACTTGTCCCACAAGCCTCCAATTTAGGCTCCCAAGGCCAAATCCGAGTTTCAAAGAGGATAGAGTGTTCTACACTCCAAAATCTACCTTACACAATCTATCATTTTACTTACACAACTCTAACATCCTCTTACAATTTCTTACACATGCATTTATACTTATAACATTTATTTATTACAACCTTTTATAAAGATTTATTTATTTACCACATGGTTATAATATATATAAGTCAATTTTCATTTTCAACCAAGACAATAACATTTAATTTATATTCCACATCCCAATTAATTTAATTGAAATTTAACTATAAGACTCTCATATTATACTATCACATTAAAATAATTAAAATAAGGAGCACATTACAAATAAAATACATACAACAATAATTTTTAAAAAGGGACACAACAAATAAAGCACACAAATGCCCCATGGTCACAATAATGGAAATCCCCCCATGGGAAATCCTAACAAAACACAACATACAACTCAAACACAGTTGCCATGGTGACCTTGTTGATTTCACACTGAATTCCAATATGGTTATTCTCCATTCCCCCAACATTCTTGTGATTTTAACCTGTAAATGCAAAATACCTCCTTCAGCCTCGTGGCCATATCAGAACATCCAAATTATATATAAACATTAAATCCAATTCACAACAATATCAGGATTTTAACAATTTATCAGTTAAATTCAATTTACAACTATATCATCATCAAACAGATTTCTATACTAGAGCTATTCATAATATCAATGTCACATGTCTTACAATCAACATCAATAACCTGTCCATGTCAACTAGTATATCATCATCCACATAATAATAATGTCTCAATGATCCTCAAGCATAATAACTGAATCAGATCAATATTAATCCATAGTCTAACATCTAACCATCATACTAATCAAAACATAATAATGTCCATAATAATCCATGAGCTAGTATATATGCATCATACTACATAAAAACATAATAATATCCAAAATGTGATCAATAGTGTTAGGATCAATATCTGAATAGTTGTCCAAGGAAAGTGGGCACTACACCAATCATCCCACTTGTTGACGTGTATAGATCTATAGTAAACTACAATCACAACTAGAAGAAAAGTGAACCATGCATGTGTCAATCAAATTTGAACACAAGATTTAACTTCTCCGAAATGACCACCTTGATCATCATATCTAGCATGATTGTGAATAGAATGAAAATTTATCCAGCATAAGTAAACTTAGAAATATGCTACAAGCTGTCAGGATATGCAATGATATTGTGGAGTGTAGGAAAAATGCTTCGAATGTAGAGTGGAAATGATAGAGATCTATGTGCCAAATGAAGTGGATTCTGTGACTATCATGTAATGTAGGTCTCCCCAACTTCCTATTTATGACCCAACTTGATAGTCAAGCAACTAGAATGTAAAATAGCCAAGTGCGTCATCACGAAATGGTTGCCTCTAAACGTGTGTAAAGTATTAAAAAATAAGCCTGAATGAGTGGGTGAGTAAATGCCATGACCTTTTGTAACCGTGAGTTCCATTTGACTGATATAGAACCTTAGCATTTGAGTATGGATGGTATAACCTAGAGTGTGCTCATAGGGTAATGAGTGCAAGGTGTAGTAGTAGCCATGCAAGAATGATACATGTCGCTAAGTGTATAATAGTAGTGTCTGATCCACCAAGAGACGATGCCGCTCCCATGGGTGTATAATGCATGATACTGAAGTTTGTAGTGTGTATGTTGACCTGTGTAGTGTATGATTTGAAGTGTGTGAGGTTCACTCATAGACCTTATCACTGGTCCCTTTACATGGGAAATGTCAAGCCTAGTGCATACCATAACATGAGAGTCAAGTCATTAGGAAATGGTGATGAGTAATGTAACCTAAACATGGTGTATTCGATCCTCCTAAATCTTGAGACTATTGCTAAATTTAGAGTGATTGAGAGTGACCTGCCAACAGGATGTATCTATGTTAGTTTAGGAGGGGGGTGGTATAGGGAAATGCCCCCCGAAGACATGTCTTAATGAGATATCTTAATGAAAGTAAAGAATGAGGGCTTCCTCTACCTTGATGCTGGCGGTGTTAAAGGCATGTGATCATGCTCTAAGGATGTGGTGGTATATGAGATCCAGACATTGTGTGGGTAGCAATGAAGTCACTATAAGCATGCATTTGATGAGTACCTAAAATGGGGACCATTGTTCTTCCCTACAAGTGTGGAGGTGATCCTATACCTATGAGGAACCAAAACATAGAGATGATGGATGCCTATGTGAAGCAGAACTTCTTGATGATGAAAACGCTATGTTCTTAGTGACACTTGGAGTAACCATGCACATGTATAAAACTATCAAACTTAATGTACCACTGATTGTGGAGCTTATTTTCAGGCCATACAAGCCATCTTATTCAAATTTGCACACTAACCTCTCCTTCCCTTTGACCTCATAACCTTGTGGATGCTACATATACAATTCCTCCTCCAACTCACCATGAAGGAATGCAGTCTTGGAACATCCAACTGATATCTGAGTGCTTGGTATGTCTACTGCAACTAAACCAAGAAGTTAATCCTAATAGAAGTAATTTTAACAACATGAGAAAAAATTTCATCAAAGTCTATACCTTTCTTCTTATGTAAATCCCTTGACAGGACCAACTAGGCCTTGTAAAATTTTGTACATCCATCTTCCTCTGGATATGATTCTATACACCCACTAGAAATAAGGATTGCAATGGAACATCTGTTCCCTCGGGTAGCTCCACCAATGGATCCCAACTCTGAGAGATATTCCATATAGATATCTGATGCTCAATAAAATCATCCATGGTAAGTGCTCCCACTTCTTCTTGAAAGTGTAGCACTGATAATCCTAGTTAGAAGCAATTAATGGTAGGTCTCCATGTGTCTGTAGTGAGAAATTAGAATAATTGAGAGCCACCAATGTATGGAGGAGGCAATCATGATATGTATGATTCTTACCCTAAGGAGACCTTCTCAACCTACTGTTTGTAGTGTTTTGGTCCCTAGATAATTGTTAAATATCTTGAGCTTGTGATTTTTGATTCTTGTGTATAGCCATAGGATTTAGAAGCTCAAGCCCCTTTGACACCTTGCTATCAAGAATGAACACTAGTGTATTATTTCTTTGAAGGCATCTATTAGTAGAATGTCCCACAGCATTGATACTTAGTCACATTGAAATTTTTCATTGTAATTATGACAATATCTTTAAGACGGAAATGGATAAACTTGAGTGGAGGAGGAAGCATAATCAGGTTGCTCACCATATCATAATATAAAGGTGCATTTCTCAGACTTAGCCTCTAACTTGGTCCTATCATCTTTATCAATGTGAACATGATGATATACCTCACATCCAAATACTCTAAGAAATGAGTAATTAATTTTATTACCAGGAACCAAGCCTCCTCAAGTATACGATCTATCCTAGAGCCATAGAGGGTCCTCTGTTAATCAGATAAATAGTTGATCTGATACCGCTTCTACCTAGAACACATGAGTGGCAAGCCCGACATTTAACCTCATGCACCTAGCACGCTCCATGATTGTCCTGTTCATTCTCTCTAACACTCCATTTTCCTGTTGAGTATTTAGAACCGTTCTTTGCCTGCAGATCCCATTTATTGAACAGTAATCAATAAATTCATTACTACAATATTCCCCTCCATTATCTAACCTGAGACATTTGAGCTTGAGACATGTTTCATTCTCAACCAAGGCTTTCCATCTTTTGAAAGTTTCAAACACATCAAATTTCTTTCTAATGCAATATACCCAAACTTTTCTATTTGCATCATCAATGAAAGTGACGTAATAACATGAACCACCAATAGAGTTTACCTTAGTTGGCCCCCATACATCTGTATGCACTAACTCCAGCTTACCGTCCTTCCTAATAGGTCCAACCTTGAGGAATCTCACCCACTTTTGTTTCCCATTAACATAGTCCTCACAGAAGTCCAAATCTAACTCCTTTAATTTGAGAAACCTATCCTTTATAATCTGGATGCCCTTATGATTCATATGACCGAGTCTCTAGTGCCACAAAGTTGCACCTTCATCTGCAGCAACTAAATTGCAATAATCAGCACCACTGGTTAAATACAAAGTACCAGTTTTCTTACCTCTTGCAACCACAAGAGCTCCCTTGGTAACCTTCCAAGAATCTGCTATAAAACTAACCGTACAACCATCACTACCCAATGTTCATGCTGATATCAATTTCCGCCTCAACTTAGGCACATGCTTGATGTCCTGAAGTAGCCATGTGTTCCCATTCTACATTTTCACCCCTTTCCGCACTATGTTGCACGGTTCATCATCACCAAGATATACATGTCCAAAATCACCTTGAACAAAATCAGTAAAGTAATGTCTATGTGGGGTGGCATGGAAAGAAGCCCCTGAATCTAACACCCAAGATTTAGCAATATTATCTAAAGAAAGAATTAAGGTGTCTTGACAACCATCACCTGTTGTTAAATTTACCTCTTTAGTTTCCTCCTTCTTGTTCTTCTTATCCTGAAGATCCCAAAAATCTTTCATAGCATGACCAACCTATTGGTGATGAATCACAACACCGCTGAATGTCTACAACTTGATGGGTTGAGACTCTTAGTGTGATTGCATAACATGAAGCTTTTCCCAAGTGTGGGACCTTGTGAATTGGGAAAGCTCTCTAGATGAAGGCCGGTTCCTATTCCTCTGTTCAGATGCACACATAAAAATGCAGAGGATTTACTCAAAAAACCTAATCTAACTTTCCAAGGAGACAAGGTAAGAAGATGCATACAAATAAACCTAAACTAACAAAGGTGATGCACCGAGGAATGAAGAACATTTGTCTTGCCAATAAACACAAACTATTAAAATGTAATGCAAGATCATGCACAGATAACCAGATTTGCAGTGAAAGATCAGGAGGATGCAAATGAACATAGAGAGGGTTGAGAATCATCCACAGACATGTATTATTTTCTCCAAATATTGATACAATACACTACAAAATGCCAAGAGGAAAAGTTGCATTACAATTTTAGATCGGAGGTTTGAACTCCACAAATTCACCTGCCAAAGAGAAGAAGGGAGGGGCAAAACAAGAATGTCCAACCTTTAGAAAGAAGCCCCTCATTACAATTTATAGGAAGAATGAGAGAGAAAAGAGAGAGGAATTCCAAATCTACCCCAACCACCTCTAGGTTGCATTTAATCCATCTCATTATGGCAGTTGGTGAGAACCTTAGCAAAACCAAAAAATGGCGAATTGTATTTTGAATTTTTGAAGAAATTGTTCTCACCCAATTAAATATATCTAGTCATAGTTGGATAGAGGACCTTGTAAGCTTTCCAAATAGTCTAACCTTGCATGAATCCGAGCTCCCTGTGAAAAGTTATGGCCATCTAAGTATCTGCGCCAGGGTTTGCTTCCTATCGGGGTGTCAACGCTCAAAATGTTGCGCCTCCCGAAGATGCCCCTCAGTGCATCCATCTTCATGTCAACATCCTTTCACCTGTTCCCTTAACCTATGCCAAGGTGCATCCATTTTCATGTCGACATCCTTTTACTTGTGCCCTTAACCTGCGCCAGGGCACATCCATTTTCATGTCGACATCCTTTTACCTGCGCCCTTAACCTACGCCAGGGCGCATCCATTTTCATGTCGACATCCATTTACCTGTGCCCTTAACCTGCACCAGGGTGCATCCATTTTCATTTAGACATCCTTTTACCTGTGCCCTTAACCTGCGCTAGGGCACACCCATTTTCATGTCAACATCCTCTTACCTGCGCCCTTAACCTGTGCCAGGGCGCATCAATTTTCATGTCGAGATCCTTTTACCTGTGCCCTTAGCCTGCACCAGGGCACATCCATTTTCATGTCGACATCCTTTTACCTGCACCCTTAACCTATGCCAGGGTGCATCCATTTTCATGTCAACATCCTTTTACCTGTGCTCTTAACCTGCGCCAGGGCGCAATAAATGTCAGGGTCTGAGTTTCTTTGATTTCCATATTCTTTTGTTTGTCTATATCTACCTGAGGGGGAAGATAAATACAACACAACCTTCCCACAGTACCAACATTCTAACTTACTCTTGGACTTTCACCTTCCATGATCATTCAACTTCCCACGGTTACCTTTCCCTCTGTTCTTTTGTCTCCCTCTACTATCCATCATCAAAGTGTTTCCAGAAGTAGAAGAATCTCTGGTGCTCTTCCTTCGCATTTCCTTCCTTAGGATCACACCTATTACATCCTTAAACTTCAACTTTGAGTTATTAGAGACTGAATTACTTACATCCATAACCAAGCTGTCCTAACTATTTGGTAAGGAGCACCAAATCAACAAATCCCTGACCTCATCATCAAAGTCAATTTTTACCGAGTTTAACATACTGACAACCATATTAAATTCATTCAAATGATCAACAACATAACCATTCTCAGACATCTTCATATTAAATAAATTTTTCATCAAAAATATTTTATTAGAGGCAAAGTTTTTTTCATATAACTTACCCAACGCACTTATGAGACCTTCCGTGGTCTTCTCCTGCGATATGTTAAAAGCAACCAAAGATGCATGGCATAAATGAATTTCCCTGAGTGATTTTCTATCCAACAACTCCCAATCCTCATCTAACATGGCTGTAGGTTTCTTTGATTTTCTAGCCAAAGGAACATAGAGGTCCTTCTGATATAAGTAATCCTCCATTTGCATCTTCCACAAACCAAAGTTCTACCCATTGAACTTCTCAACCCTCGATCTTCCCTCATCTGCCATAGCTCCCACTCAAGCTAAACTTTCCCTGTGATTTACAACTTTAGAAAAAAACCACCAAATCTCTGATACCAATTGTTAGGAATTAGAGAACAAATATGTGGAAATAATTCCTCAAACAACAGTAGTAGGAGACTATATAGTAGAATTATACTTGCAGAAATAAAACAACATAAATAAATAATGCATAAAAGAATACAAGATAAGATTAAATGTGGTTCACCTAATGTGGGCTACGTCCACCCAGAACTTGCTCAAATTTTATTATTAACAAGAGTAAAACAACTCTCACAGTCTTCTCTCAGTTATGAACTCACAACAGAATTCCAAAGATGCTAAACCACATCTAAACCACAATTGACACCCAATTGCGTAATCTTGATCACTCTTGATCACTCTTGATCACCTCTTGATCATTAAGACTCAAGACCTCTTGAACACTCAAGATATCTTCAAGATATCCTAACACCTCTATTTATAGGATTAAAATCCTCTTAAGAAGTCCTAAAGCTTACCCTAGAAGTTTGAAAGTTGTGATCTTTCAACTTCCCACGGCTGGAAAAATAGTCTCAACGTTAACAACCAATTTAACAACATGTTAACAGCAATGTCGCAGCAACAAGACAGTGACTACATAGCCATGTCACAGAAAATGACTGCAGAATTCTCCTGAAGTCTCCAAACTTAACCGTTCGAGCTCCAACACTTCAACATTGATTCAAGAAGACCAAAAATAGGCTCCACACCGCAACAGTTAACACAATATGATGCTCTCAAAATTAGATGGATATTTTTATTATTGAAAATATTAAGTCTTATAGAACTAACAAAAATCTCTTATCTACCTTTAATTCTTTATATATATTTTCCCATCCCAAGATGCATTTACAATAATGAGTGATCAACAATTATCCTTACGCCTCCAAATCCTAGTAAACTGAATAGTGACCAAAGTAGCTATGAAATTGAGAAAACTTGTTGGATATATAGTTGTTGGTCTTATACGTGTATATTTGGAGTGTGAAGAACTGGAAAATTGTTGGCCTATGTTTTCTTGGAAGGCCCATTCTTTGCTCCATAATAAAATTTTTACATATTAGGAGGATCCCATTGATTCCAGAACTTTGGAGAAGTTTCGTAACCAAATGGAATTTTTCCGGAACTGATTTCTAAAGTTCCGGAGCTAAGTCATATTTAGCCAACTTTCTAAAAAATATATTGGTCACTCCACAATTCCCTTATCCTAACCAAATATGCCCTGTTTATTCCAAAACTGAATTTCCACACCATTTGTTAGGAATTATAGAGTTTTTTGGATATTTGAACTAAATAAAAAAATGGATAATTACATCCTAAACTTATATTAGATCAAACAAAAGTTATGAAATCCATTCAAACTTGATTAAAAAGACAACAAGATGAGAACATTCATTGCATATTGATGAGGCATATTTTACCCTCATCATTGATTTTTTTTGTTAAAAATGAAAGCAACCGGGCTAATTTTTCTGGGTTTCTTGTTCGATTTTGAAGCATATTTTTCAAAGGAAAATAGTGAATAAGTTTATAGGGAATTATCCTTCATATTCTTGGATTATTCTTGATTATCTCTGGTTATTTCATTTCGAAAATGGTTGATTAATTATCTGGGTTTTTTTATAAAATGAGTAGTTGGGTTTTTTATCTGCTGGGTGTTCGAATAAGTTTAGTAATAAGATCATTATTTTTAATTTCTTTTGATCTTGAATAGATGTATGTATTTCACTATTTTAACCCCATATTTGAGAAAAGAAGATATGTGTATGACTCATTCTTTCTGTTTGAATCTGGGTTCGATCTGTTGTTTTTTTAATCAGATTTTCATTTCATTGAAACACCTCTGGACCTGCTGGATTGCGATTTTTAAATGTTGATTTTGAATCCTCCAACAATGAAGTCACTATGAATGAAAACAATAAATGGTTAGATTGACCCTTGTGGTTTCCATGACTGTAAAAAACATGTAATGCAGGAGAAAATTACACTTTATATATAAGACGTGAGTTCATTTTCTGGTGTAGTATGAATTTATATTAAACTCTTTTTGCAGGGTTCATTTACTCCATTGTTGTTATCATATCTTGGATTGATGACTAATTTAGAGGTCCTTGTAGAGAGTATAGTGGATGGGTTTTCTTATGTTATTATAAAAGAGTAATAAGGATTGAACAATCACATTATCGACCCCAAATTTGTGTTTTCCTAACAGAAAATCTAGCCAATTTTTCAAGACCTGTGAATGCCTTATTTTTAGGATGTGGTCTTATTAATATACTTGACTGAGCGATGGATATTGGAGTCAGTTAGAAATATGGGAATAGTAAGATGTTTTAATCATCTAGTTTCCTTTTCAAAAACTGTGTTGAACTATATATATACATCAGAAAAGATGAATATTGACATAGTTGTTGACTATTGCAACGAAGATGGAATATTTATTAATCTTGGTTTGTGTATTAAACTCTTGAATTTGCATTATATTTGATTTGTAAATAAAAAATTGAAATTAGTTTTTAGTTAACTATGAAATTATTTATTTGACTTTGTGCGAGATTGGTACAAAAGGAAGTGGGCCTGCAAGATGGAAGTTATAACACTTGCTAAGGATAAATTTATTTTTTGTTTCTAGGAAGAATCATACCTGAAAAGGGTGCTTCTTGGCTCCCCTGATTCTATGGAATAACGGATCTGAATATTATGCACTGGACACCAGGGCTGACAACAGATTTCTCTTTCTATGATCTTTTGGTTTGGATAAGCCTGACAACCCTGCTATTAGAGTTCTGGGAGTCTGAGGTGTTTTTCAGGATATAAAGATCTATGGGTGTGCTTATTGCTATGGATATTGCTATGAATGATAGCTCCATCTTAGTTTTTCCAAGGATATGCATCAATGTACCATTTGAAACCACTATGCTTGAGATTATTTTTCTGGAATGCTCCTATGGAAAATACGAATAAGTTATTAAGATTGAGGAATCAAGGATTATTTACACTAAGTGGAGGAAGGTGGGTGAGGCCACATAATGTTATTGGGGAGACAAGAGGACCTAATCAGGGGGAGAAATCAAGGGTGATCATTGGGATCTTGTATCTCAGATTGGCGATAATGAATCCAAAGTTGAGGAGTCACTTGTTGAGGAGGAAGAGAGGGAGAATGCCAATGAGTCAGTTGAATGCAAGATTTTTAGGGGAGGGGTGGTTTGTCATGTTTACTCCCCACACTACTAGATCTGAGGGTCTACGGGAGACTCAAAATTTAAATCAGACATTGAATGGGGTTATTGGCTCTACTATCATTTAGGATATGGACCATTTGATTGTGTTAGTGAATGCTTTCCGAATAAAGGGGTGGAGGAATGGGTGTATTAATGATGAGGGGCAATAAAAAATTGGTAGCATGTTGTATATGTTGTCCCTGAATCTCATGGTGACGTGGGGGCTGTGTTGTAGGCTGATTTTGACCTACGTGTTGTTAGGGATGGGATAGTGGGACCATTGCTCCTCATTAAAAATTCAAATGTTAAAGGAAGTGATGTGGAAACATCAATGTAATAAATTCAATGTTGCTCGGAGTGGTGTTGTTGCGGGCAAGAATGGACATTCAGTTGACATGAATGGTAAGTTCGAGGTGGTCCTCAGGTTAGGGTCAGATTATACTAGTGGCAGGGCCTCTCATGCTCATGCTGATGTGAGCGGGTGGACTTTAGCCCAGACCAAAATAATTAATTTTGGGAACTCATAATAGGTGACTCAATTTCGTTCTGCATCTAGTGGTGTGTCTTGAGTCTTCCTTTTGTTTTCTTTGGGTCACGGTTCTTTATTGTTCTCGATTATTCGACATGGCTTCCTTAGGTTTCTCCATGGTTGTTTCTTGGTAACTCTTGACCTTGCTTGTTTATTGGTGATGTCGGACGTTGGTAGAGGCCTCCCCATGTGATCTCGATTATCTTATCTTTTCTCAATTGTATTCAGGGTTTTTTAGTCCCCTCAAAACCAAATTTTTACCTAATCTATAAAAAAATAGTTATTTCTTTTTAGTAATCATGGAAATATTTAAATTTGACTTGTATCATTTCCTTACTTGTGTTATGTTGGGTACTACAAAACCATTGTTCTAGGAAGAACTTTTTTACTCCTCTTAAAACTATTTGGTTAAAAAGAAGTATGATGAATTTTGAATATGGTTGAGTGCAAATTGAACCATAAGATATTATTATGGTTATAAAAAAAAATTCAAGTTGTTTTTTGTTGTTGGAGGATTTTTTAAATTATAAGAGTACTTCAATACAAATGATATAATAATTTTAATTGAAACTCATTTTATTTAATTAGTATTTTAAAATAAAACCGTAAATGTTCAATTATTTCATATTGAAATAATTAGATAGATATTTGTTAATCCATGACAGTTCGATGAACTGATAATGTATAGTATTTTATTTTATCCTTTAGATTTTAGGGTGGAATGATTACGACGGAGTTCTAATTGGATCGTTTTGATGCATGTTCTTCATGCGATGATTTTTTATCTGATTTCATATATTGATTTGTTTGAATATCTAGATTATGGATTATTCTATTTATTGAAAAGTGAAACATGAGCTAGAAGAATTTCATAAGGAAATTGGCCTAATTGTATTAAACGAAAATTATTGTAATAATTTATGAAATAAGAATTTATCTTTAATGAGTTCCAATAAATACATTTATTATTTGATTACTTCTTATGAGTTTTAATAATGATTTAAACTATTTTTTACAAGAGTATGAACTATGAAAATGATTATAAAAAATTTAATTGGTTTATATTATTGTTCTTTACAACCGTCATCATCCTAATTTATTTAATGAAAATTATTAAAACTACATTAATAACATCATAATGTATATGTTTAACTTAATGAGTTAAATAAATAATGGTATTATGGACAGCGATACTGAGTTATGAAATAATGACATTTCCCTTAACTCAATCGTAAAGAGATTACTTAATAATCAATTCATTACGGAATAAACTCTAAAAGTACATTGTTGGTAGTTGTACCTTTATGAAAATAACTTATTTAACACCATTAAGATGTCATCAATTTTGAATTAATTTACGTTCAATAACATAGTAATATGAAATTTGAATAGTACATTTATTTTTATCGTTATTATTAAACCTTGTCTTAATACTTAATAAGATTATATATGTTTCTTAAAGAGTTACTTAACGATTCTTAATAAAATGGTGAAATTATAATACAATCTAAATGGGATTGAATTATTACCTAATTAGGATGAAACATTTAAACTAAACCTAGTCTTAACAACAAAATTGCTAAAGCGATGCTATGAGATTAAAAAACTGCGTACGATAGTAAGTAATAAGTTGATATATACCTCATTGTTAAACATGTAACTTGACTTAGTCTCTTAATGACTAATTCTACCTTGTAATAAGATTACTGTATTATAAAATTTTGGACTCTAAGACTCGTCTATATTCTTAATCGAACTCTATATGTACAATTTTATGAAGGCTATGGGTAGGGTAATAATACCTTAAACATTTAATTTAATGAGACGTGATCCTGATAATTGTGTAGAGATGATAGTGCGGCGATGGGATAAGTTTCATTTTGCTTATGTGAAGTTACGAAACTAAGCATTTACCACATAGCTTGAAAAATTTGTTCTAAGTAGTGTACTAGTTGAATACAGTATTAGCTCACCAAGTTGCTATCTAATGGTGTAAGATGCTAGATGAAATTCAATTATCTTATTTTCAGGTATAAAATTAGGAACTACATCAGTTCTAAAATCTACTCAAATAAGACAACCAACTACATACAAGTTATGCACACTCATATAGAGTGATGATAAAGTGGAATAGGTAGATCTAATTGACCTTTACAATTGCACATGGTTATGTTTTTATCTGATGGATTGTAAATTATATTTCTTGTTGGATTATAATTTTTGATAGTTAAAATCATTGAAGGCATTGAAAGGGTAAAGGGGTTTTTTTTCAAAGATTTTTTTTTTCCATTAATCCAGAGTTGTTTTAACATGGGTGCTACAAAATAATTCATGTATATATATAATTCTTGCACTCAATTTTCATCATTAACAAGTAGCATTCCGAATTAGGGTAGTAAAGAGATACATGAAAAACATAACATCTGTAAATAAGAAAAATGGATGAAAAAGTGCCGAGAGGAAACAGTCACAGTAGGGTGCTCCTATCGCTAATAGGTTGTTTTATACATGGTTGCAGAAAGTTAAAATAATTGAATCATAACTATGTAAAATGTCAACTAGTATGCAAATATGTAAGGTGTAGTTCAAAAATAGAAGGTAATGAAGATAAAGATGATAAAAACAATGTAAAAGAAAAGAAAGCATTGTTATTGTCTAGTTCTATTAGGATTTATGTATATAAATGAAATATTTATAGGATGGATTACATAGTAAGTGTGTGATTTAGAAACTATAGGTAAAGGACATTTCTTATTGTTCATTGGGAAGATTCCATGTTCCCCATTGGGTATCACGTGAAATTATGGTTATAGAGAGAAAAGTAGACAATAATCCCACAATTTGTTGAAAATATTGTGGGGTCTAAGGCAATGTAGGCTAGGGATTACTAGGTTTGAAGAGGGGCCAAGAGATGACTCATGAAAGTTTTGGTAGACACACGAGTAGGAAAATATGAAATGATAATATACTAGGGGATTGAAATAATTAACCTAGAAATTTCTATTATAAATGTTTAACAAACATAAGGAGTGATGGAAGGAAGTAATCATAGATTGTAAAATCAATCAGATTGCAGAGAAATTGTAGGAAGGGACTTGAAAGAGAGAAAAGGCTACATAGATTTATTTAATTCAACAGGGGATGATCTTCTAATAATTGTTTAAGAGGAATTTGTAATACATAGGATGCATTAACCAAAAGCGCGGGGAAAATTATTATAGGAATTAAAGCTCTTAGATGTTTTGTTGTTGTAGTAGATATAACCGGTTGAGAAGGTGCTAATAACTTTGGGAGAAGAAAAATCAAGATGGACTGTGACTAGTGGAGACAATGATGAAGAAATTCAATTTGGGAAAGGGGAAGGTGGAATAATGAAGAAAAAATTCTAGAAGTAAAATCCATAGGGATATAAACTTTTGTGAAACTATAGGCTAGATGTGAAGAGGAAAAAATAGCTCTGTTATAATCAATGAAAGGTAAAGGAGCATCAAAATCAGTGGGATCTAACGTCTAAGGATGATCTCCGTCCTTATCTTCAAAAAAAATGTAGAAGAGATGATGATATTTTTCTAGAAAGGCATAAGGAAGATGGAATTGAAGAATTTATAGTCCCCACAAAACTAAATTTTCTTAAAGAAATAAAAGAATTAGGAAAATGTGAAATAGCCATAGTTTTAACAATACTTACTGAAGGGGAACCTTTAGGAGGACTGGTCATTTTTATGAATCAAAGAATCCATGTAGTGCTTTTTGGGGTTGAGTGGTTTTTCCTTGAGAAGCTCCAGGACGACAAGAAATAGCCTTTTATTTTTATGTAGGAGGGACTCCAATATGTAATTTCATGTCATAAAATTTAATAAGCTAAAGAATGCATTATCGAGTTTGCTAAAATAAGCTCCCAAAGTTGGATATAGCTATATTAATTACAACTTTTTGAGAAATGATTTCACCAATAATATAAGCAAACAAAATTTATACTTAAAAAGAACAAACAATGAGAGATTTCAATAGTTTGAATGTACTGTATTTATAAATCCTCAAATGTTTATATCTAATTTTGACCTCCTTCTTTTGCACAAATAAATAAATCCCAAAATCACAATGAATATTAAAGAGCTTCCCTTTATTCCACAAATGGTTTGTATACAAATAATAGCTTCATCACTGTATTAATCTATAACAATAAAAATAATAGTGACGAACACGATGAATAACATCCCACAATTTTAATACGACTTTACCAAGTAATACTTGATTCCACCACATATTTCTAAATATCTAAATATTTAGTGACGCCATATTTAGTTGATCTCCCTTGCAATTTCAGCAGTGAAACCCTCTCTTCGAAGCACAGCCACTGAGCACAAACACAAATAAAAAATTTTACGAATATGTTTAGATAATGTTTGACAAAAAAAAAATGTTACCCTAGTCAGATGAATAACACAGAAATAATATAGGCGATCCAAAGAAATTCCATATTTAACATAATACAGAAAAAGTGGTGATGTGAAGGAAGAATAGGGTTTTGTTGTTATGCCACAATGCAAGATGGGCATACCTAAATCATCTGCGGTAGTGGAGCTCGGATCATGTTCGATTTTCACTCTTTTCTTTCCGCTATCAAGGTTAACTTTTCCAACCCCGTGTACAGCTTCGAGTGAAGTCTGGATCTTCGTTTCATCAGTGCTGGAGCATATTCCCTGAACATTAAGAATTGTTTTCCGCAGCGACATCGTGATTATTATGTCTTAAGATTATTATGTCTTAACCTCCAACCAACAATTAAACTTTGAGATGATAATATTTTCCTTTTGAACACAAATATATTATAGAACAAAAAGCAGTGTATGATACAATAGCGAAAATGCGGAGGATTTGCAAGGAAACCCCTGTAAACGCGGTAATTGAATGAAAATGTGCTTCTTCTCACATGCTTCTGATTTTAATTAGCTATTCTACTCAGAAAGTGGAAGAAACCAACCTTTCAAAGGTGACGATTTTTTTATCACGCAGCAGAACGAGAAATTTCGTAGGCCAGTTTTGCCTCTGCAAACCAATGTTTATAAGGAAAACAGAAGTGTATTGTGCAAGAAAAATGAAAGAATAGTGAAGTTGTGTGTTGCTCTTACTCATCAAACGCGTTCAGCGATTTTGAATTTCAATGCATTAAATGACAATCTGCCCAGTATTTAACATTACTCATCCGCAATACGCTGACATTAAAATCAAACAATTTCAGGGCACCTTCTGGTTGTATGAATTTGTTCATTGTATGGGTTTTGTTGAGAAATAACACAATGAAAATTACTTATAGAATATGAATTTCCATGGGTTTTCCTCTGTCGTGTTATTTTTGTCGATGCAACACATACTTTTTTCCATTTTCGCGCTTAAAACTTATTTCCCTCAATTTATAATGATGAAAGTTCCGTGCAGTTTAGTGTGTGCAGCATCATGTTTATATTTTTGTGAAAACATTTGAAATCACATTCGAAGTTGTATTCATATCTCACATAATCTATGATCTATAGGACATATCTCGCGAACATGGTCATCGGTATATCTTGATCTGGAATGGGATGTATTCCAACATCTAATAGTTGGGTAGCTTAAAATGTTCAAATTATTGTCTTTGTATTTTAAAACTAATCTAAATTCATATCATTTGTGTATGATTCACCTCTTTTTCAAATAGTCTAATTGAAAGTATAATTTTATAGCTCTTTTAAAATCACACATTGTATTGAATCATCAAAAAGGCACTAGTTTTTCTAGTTTTTCTATTTTATGGGTATATCTTTTACATAGATAAATCTATGTTAGTTTATATCTTTTATTTATATAACAAACCTAAAAGTAAAAACGTAAACAAAAATAACTTAAAAGATTAATATCTCCGCATTAATTATCTTGAATTTACTTCTGAAGTAATATCCTCACACATTCACGGTAATATCTTTATAATATTTGTAGTTAAGGAAAATATATGTTGTTTCAAAATAGTAGAAAATGACTTAAAAATTGACCAATTAGACTCTTCATTGGTTGAAAAAATAAATTTATCTAATATTAAATAATTGGGAATCGATAAAACCTTACAAGAATTTCTACACTAGCAAAGTTTGATTCATATCTGGCTCTTATATTTCTCTAAAACATTTGATGAAAGAAATCAAAATGTATCATGTGTGATTCACCCCAGTTTCCAATATTGTAATTGAAAGTATAAGTACAAATCTCTTTTAAAATCCCACGCTCTATTGAATCATTCTTAGTACCTAGTTCTTCAATTTTGTATCTAAACCGAGAAAAAAAAACTAAAAGCAAATCAAACTCAAAAAAAACTTATAGATCTTGAGCTCTTTACAATTGAATCAATGGAAGATCTTTGTCGTATTTAATGTCTATTCTAACAAATATAATTAAAAATAATATATATAGAATTTCATAAAAGATGATTCCAATGAAAATAGAATTAACAATATTTAATTATCCCACAAAAAATCTACCTAAAATATTATACAATAAGAACATACATACATATATATATATATATATATATATACGCAAAACAAAAATTCAAAGTATGTGGTGAAATGTGATGAAACTAGTTGTAGAGTAAGTCAAATGGGTCAATAGGTTGTGTGGATTTGTCAGCATAACTAGCTTGAGGTTGGGATTACATAATTTAAAACTCCCCCTTGATAATTGAACCCTATTTCTAGAAGATCCAAAGACTCAAATTTTTAGAAGCATGAATTAATCAATAATCTTCTATTACTCAAATAGTAATTGACCATGTTTCGAAGTATTGAGTAAAAACCCCATGTAAAACCCTAATCAATTTGGAGCTCTGGATTTGGTAAGGGATGAAACGATGACGACATTCAAGGCTATGGGGGAGTGGTATCTGAGAGCCCTTTTGTGTTTTCTGAAACTGCTGGTGGTTTTCTAAACAGTGCTTGTTCCCTGTGCAAGTAGGGAAATTTGTCTTTTGTGGGAGATGTGGTTTTTTGAGATGGTGGTTTCTGCTCCCATATCCCCTACCGACGATGGTGTGAATGGTGGCTAGTTACATGGTGGTTGTGCCCTGGATAAGTGTGCTAGGGGATCATCTAAGAGCTCTGAGGATCTCAAGGGGTTTTTTGACCTCGAACAATGTGCATCCTTAACATCGCGGCTTTATTGGTGTTTACTTTCATAAGGGTCCCCTGCTCATCTCTAAACCAAAGAAACATGTGTTCACGTCTCTGGTGCTTCTGTCCGTTGCTATACAACACTTTATGAACTTATTCCAGAGGTAGGATTGGAGAAAAATCAGACCCTTTTGTAGGGTAAGAAAAGTATATTGAATAATAAACCCCTTGTTCATGACTCTTTCAAGGATGAATTTTACGTGAAAGGAAATAGGAATAACAGCTTTCTGGATTCCAAGAGTTACAATTTGATGGCTTATGAAAAATCTACCCTATCAGTTTGGTTTAGTGAAGAGCTAGTTGTATCTGAAGATGCTTTCAAGAGAAATGGTTTGATATGCATATTTAACAAATTTTATCCAAGTCTTTTACTACTTCATGCTTGAATATTGAGGCAATGGGGTCCATTCATGACAGGTAGGTTGCATGTCTTTCCTAGTGGTAGGGGTTATTTCATATTTTCTTTTTCTGATGCTTCAGATAGGGATCTAATTTTTGGGAATGTTTGGGAATTTGAATCCCATATTCTATTGATGAAAATGTGGGCTCCTTTGTTTAACCTAGTTTAGGATACCTTCCATGTAAAACTAGTGTGGATTCATCTACTGTATTTACCTCCAGTTTTGGTTGTAAATCTGTTTAACTGCTAGTGGTAATACTTTAGGGAAATGTTTTTCTATTGACCCGAAAATAGAATATTTTGAGCACACAACATATGCTATAATCTTGGTAGATATGGATACTTCGGTTGATTTCCCTTCCACTATTAAACTAAAAGTTAAGGATAGAATTTTGATTCAAAATATGGACTATGAAGGGTTTATCTTTAGGTGTAGAACATGTTTTCTCTTTTCCATTTAGATTTTGACTGTCATTGTGAGGAGCTTACTGAGAAAAATAAATAGAGATTGAATATCTCTTACCTAGTCTTATTTAATCAAAAACACATAAAATATTTCTAGGGACGTGTATAACCAATACTCCCCGGGATGGATGAAGTTGTTACTAAAAATAATAGTGAATAATGGAATAAACAACAACAACTCGCCTAATAATAAAATACTACGTAGACTATGAAAACATTCCCCTTGTTATTACATTATTCTTGTAAATGTGACACACGAAAAGTTCAAATTCCACTTTGCCAAGATATTATGTGATAATATCAGCAACTTGTGTTTCTGTAGGATAGTGTCGGAGATGAATGTGGTGGTTCAAGACGTGCTCTCGAATGAAATGACAATCAATATCCATATGCTTTATTCATTCATGAAAAAAAAAAGATTTTGCATGAGATTCAACACACTCTAATTGTCACAATAGAGTATAAGTGATTATTTTTCCGGAATGCCCATGTCATAAAAAATGTGACGTAACCATATCACTTAGCACACAGTTCCTCGTGTGGAACAATATTATGCCTTTGTGTGTTAGCTTAATTAAGTTTAATTAATACATCCATCCTACTCACATAGCATACGGTTACTCTTAACTGTCCTTGTGTAACTGGTAAATGTTGCTAAAGGCTATATATTCTTCCTGTCCGCAGCTATTCAAACACACATTGAATAAAATATTCTCTCTTTGCCATCATTGGTATTAGGGCAGGAGAATTTTTTGTGCATTGGAGGAGGTTACAATGGAAGGATCATAGGAGCATAAGCCTGTGTGAAGATTTTTTTTGTTTGCCTCATTTGAGCTGATTTTTTTTGTTTGCACGGGCAAATTGAAGATTGTTTTTGGCATATCCTGTGTGCTATGCATGGAGGTTGTCTTCTATAATTGAACCTTTGGCGTGTGGAGACGTGTGCAGAGTTTAAAACTTGATGAAACGTGGCGAATTGTTTGTCTTACCCTACATTAAAGGAGTGGACACGTTAGCTTTGGTGTCTTGCTTACTGGATTTGGCATTTGAAACAGTGGCGAAGACTTGTTGTGTGTTATAACTGATCTTGTTCTTTGAACAAAACATATGTGGTTTTGTTTGGAAGACAATGGCATTGCATTCAGTCCCATCTTGATCAAGCGAGCCTGTAAAGGAGAGTTTGAGGCATATCCACGCGGGTAGAGTCCTGCATACTGGCCGAGAAAATCCTTGTAGACATACAACCTATTTAAGCACGTGGAAGATAGCCTATAAAGAGGAAGAAGCATTACCTTGCCATGTACATGTTTCACATTTCGAATGCCGAGAGTTTTATGAGAAACCCTTCCGCTGGGTTACCTCTGAGAGCCCAAGAGGACACCACCGACATCTATTTTGCCTTGCTCAACGAATTGCTGAATACTGGCAACGTCTTATTTGATGAATTGGTAAGTCAAGGATTGTTTGACTATTTCTTGTTTGACATATGTTGTCAAGCACACCAAATACGTGAAGAATTAGAGTGCGGATATGATGTAGATGATGAACGTGAAGTAGAATGCCCACAGAAGCATCTGCATCTCACTGCATGAGCCTAAAAAGCCCATCTTCATGATAGGTTCCTCCAGTAAGCATTGTAACCATTTTTGAAAAATAAATAAAATACAATTTTGAGTTTTTGGAAATTTTTGCACCTCACATTTTGTTGTCGGATGCCTAGTTGCTCAAAGGGCCAAATTTCGCCGCATGGAAAATGAAGATGTAGACAATTCTTCAGTTCAAAGATCTTTGGGGGATTGTTTCTGACAAAGACGCCCCTCCCACAGACATTGATTTGTCGGCTATATATGAAAAGGCCGATGCAAATTCACTAATGCTTATCACTCTAAGCCTTTCTAATGAGGTTCAACCTTACATTCAGGAAGCAACCATTTCCTCTATGGCATGGGCCGCGTTGTGTACCAACTATGAAGCCAAGAATATGATGAGAAAGTTACATTTTCACACAATGAGTATGCATGTTGGCGAATCAGCCAAAGCCTTCTTGTGGTGTGTGGCTGAGTTACGCATAGAACTCTATGTTCTCAGTGAACTGGTGGATGACAAGCTGCTAGTCCCGCTCACCTTGCGAGCTCTTCCTTCCCGGTTTTAGACACTGATCACCATGTTGACCATCACTCAACAGGAGGTGAGTTTTTCCACATTGGTGAATTATCTCCAGTAGGAAGAAGCCATTCAAAATTTTCAAGAAGCCTTCGAAGACAAGGTTCTCATCACGAGGAAAAAGCATAAGCCTCGGAAAGGGCCGTCAGCCCCTGAGAATTAGAAGCAACATCCATAGCAGTAACCTTCTCAGTGGCCACCCCAGAAGCAAGAGGAACAAGGCATATCGATGGTGTCACATTTGCTCCATGAATACACACATGACTGTGAACTGGTATTACAACGGTGACAAGCATGGAAACTATGGCAAAGAGAGCACTTCTTACCAAGGATATTCCAATAAATTCCAATGGCGTGCTCGTAATCAAAGGTAGAAGGGTCATATTACTACTTAGCAGGATGCCTCCTCTGATGAAGAGGTTCCAGACAAAATTGATCCAGACATTTTCCTAGTCTTGCAGACTTTGCGGCCATCAGAAAGGGTCTGGTTGATTGATTCAGGTGTTAGCAAACACATGAGTGGTAATAAGAATTTTTTCCATACCTTGTGTGACCAGCCCACTGGAGATCAGATCACCATCATAGGTAATCAGGAGTATATTTTGGTGGGGATTGGTGATGTCATCATTCCTCTTGGGACATGAAGATGTACGCTCACGAAGGTGCTATATGTTCTAGGATTGACCTCAAATCTCTTTTCTAAGATTCAGCTTCTTAATCATTGAATACAAATTGAATTCTTTGTTGAGAAAGGGGTCAAGTCATGAATCATTTCCCAGGGGACTCAGTAATTGCTCGAGAATTTATGAAGGGCCATCTATTTACACTGGATGTGGTCACTTCATCTAACATTGCTTTCTCTACTTTCATAGTGGATTCCAGTACACTATGGCACTTTCGATATGGTCATCTTTGTACCGAGGCTCTACATCAGCTCAATGCCAAGGAAATGGTAAGAGGGATACCTCTACTCTCCCATTCCTTACCTGTTTTCTTGGGATGTCTTATAAGAAAACAACACAGAGGTCTATTCAAACAGAGCTCTTATCATTCTACGGAGCATCTTTAGGTTGTACACACTGATCTATGCAGACCCTGGCTAGCTAGGTTCCTAGGTTTTGAATACTTCCAACTCATCATTGATGATTACTCGGGGAAAATGTGGGTATATTTTCAATGGAAGAAGGGTGAGGCATTTGCCAATTTCCAAACCTTTTACCAGCAAGCCACCAGGAAATCTAGGAAGCCTCTCCTTCTCCTCCGCTTAGATCGAGGGAGGGAATTTGTATCGAAAAATTTCATAGCATACCTAAAAGCAGCATGGCATTCAACAACATCTAATTACACCCTACACACCCCAATAGAATGGGAGGTCTGAGTGACACAATAGGGCTGTCATGGAGATGGATCGTTGTATGCTCTCCACTACCAAGTTGGAGGATAAGTTTTGGGTAGAAGCATTCCAGACAGTAGTGTATCTACTCAACCGGGCACGCACAAAGATCTTGCAGAATAAGACATCGGAAAAGGTATAAACTGGTCGTAGAATTTCTATCTATCATTTGATATTATATTGTTGTACTGCATATATGCATTCCAGATGAGAAAAGGAAGAAGATCGATCCAAAGACACTGCCATGTATTTTCTTTGGGTATAGTACTACCTCAAAGGCATATCATCTCATGGATCCTGAGACGAAGAAAATCTACGAGAGTCGAGATGTGGTGTGTGATGAGTCATTCTTTGACTCCTTGCCACACAATGGAGATCTAGTACCAACCTCGTCACATAGATTTCTCACACATGCAGATGATGGGAAAGATGATGCTTCTTAGAGAGAATAAGAGCTAAGTGGAGACTTATTTTTTGATCTATGCACACTAGAAAACAAATCTTCACATCAACAACAACAACACCAACGTCTAAAATGGGTCCAGAATACTATTAGGGATGCACACATGAACTCACTTCAAGGTACTTCTATAGGAGTCAGAACACGAAGTCCAGCCAGACATGAGGTAAATTTTTCACTCATGAGTTCAGTTGTTGATAGCACAAAACCTGATACTATTCGTGAGGCATTAGACCAACCATAGTGGAATTAGGCTATGGATGTTGAATATGATTCCCTACTTCAAAATCAGACATGGGAACTTGTCAATATTCCTCTAGGTAAGAAATCCATTGGCTGCAAATGGATTTTCAAAACAAAATATAAGGCAGATGGTTTAATCGACAAACACAAAGCACGACTTGTTGCAAAGGGTTATGCTCAGTAAGAAGGAATTGACTATGACGAGACCTTTGCACCCAATGCAAAGATCAAAACCATCAGATTTGTCTGTGCACTGGCACCACAAAATGGATGGAAACTTCAGCAGATGGATGTCAAGAGTGCTTTTCTGAACGGTGATCTCAAAGAAGAAGTGTACATGGCCCACCCTGAGGGGTTTGTAGATGAGCATCAACCACACGAGGTATGTCTTATGATAAAGTCACTTTATGGAATCAAACAAGGACCTAGGGCATGGTATATAAAAATTGATGATCACCTATTGTAGCATGGATTCACTCGTAGCCCCTTAGATACAAATTTTTATATCAAGAAGGTAGGAACATAAATTGTTTTTCTCATTTTGTACGTAGATGATCTTGTGATCACAGGAAGTTTTGAAAATCTTGTGGATGATGTAAAGAATGATCTAAAGAAATCCTTCAACACGACTGATTTGGGGTTACTTCACTACTGTCTTGGCTTAGAGATATGGCAGTAGAAGAATCATATATTCATCTCCCAGCTGAAATATGCCAAGAAACTCCTAGAGAAGTATGGAATTTCATATTGTAAACCAATGTCTACACCTATGGAAAAAGGTTTGCAATTATCTACATTCCAGGATTCACCATAGGTAGATTGCACTCACTATAGACAGCTTGTGGGGTGTCTCATTTACTTTACGTATACTTGGCCAGATCTTTTCTTTGCAGTGAGCTATCTCACCAAATTTATGTAGGAGCCAAAGAAATGTCATTGGATAACAACAAAGTATGTGTTGAGATACATCCGAGGTACAGTTCAATTTGGTCTTGAGTATCAAAAGAACACTCAGTTCTTCTTATAGGGATATATAGATTCGGACTATGTAGGATCCATTAATGACAGGAAATCCACTTCAGGATATGTTTTTCATCTCGGATATGGACCTATCTCATGGATTAGCAAGAAGTAAACTATTGTTTCTCTTTCATCCACTAAGGCTGAATACCTCGCTGCATGAGGAGTTGTGTGCAAAGTGATTTGGTTATGTCGCATTCTTGCAGATATAGGGATTCCTGAAGAGAAACCTACCATCATTCACTCCGACAATCAAGGTGTGTTGAAGCTTGTGAAGAATCATGTTTTTCATGAATGAACAAAGAATATTGAGGTCGAATGTCACTACATTCGTGAACAGGTCTTAAACCACCAAATTCAGCTTCAGTACTGCACTACTGAATTTCAGGTTGCAGATATTCTCACAAAGCCTCTCGGCAAAGTGAAGTTTGATTTTTTTAGGGGATACATATGTAGAAACAATGTATTAAGGGGGGAAATGTTAGCATTAGTTTAAATTAATACATTGTTGTTATGGTGGACAGTTGGACAGTTATAACTGTCTCCTTCCTCCCACAACCTTTATATGGCTATGCTATATTGTTTGCAATACGCATTGAATAAATATTTCTTGTCTCTACCATCAACATGTAATATCTTAAGTTTATTCTAGTTTGTTGATAAGAGATCTACAATTGTAATATTGGGGTTATTGATTTGTGGGTACATCCATGCTTTATGGCACTCGATATGACATTGTACAGAGGTAGGAAGTAAATAGGTGGGCAAAAATCCCATATTGTTATAATCTACATTCCTACCTAGTGTGGTTGAGGATGTATATGTTTCAACCATTATCGATATTTATAAGGCAATTATAAATCTTATGGTGGCATGTGTATTTTGTCACAAGTTAGGTTAAGATGTTCCACTTTTTTGTATAGCCATGTGTCAAGTGGTGCTAGATCAAGGAATAATACATTACATGAGTATAAATTTGCTACATTTGTACCATGAAATTTATCATATATTAGCTCTATAAAATATGGTGATTAGGTTAGTGATTCTATTTTTGACACGGATTTATAAGATGTTCATGATGCATATACTAATGGGGAAACATCTACATATTGTTACAATATTTCACTTATTTGAGTGTTTGCCTTGGAATTCATTAGCAAGTGATTCTATGAAATTAAGGGGATATTATGTGGTACTCGTATATGGGGACATATATGATACATGGGAATATTGTCCAATTATAGTATGATATCGGGAGTTGACAAAGGTCATAAGATAATTTTTATGGTGGGTGGATCCCCATTTATTCGAGAAACACTAGTGGAATTTCCTTAGTATCTGGTAAGATATGTTAAAGAGTCGTGAGGGAGACTACAATAAGAAGCATAGTTACTAGTTATAGTGTTGAGGCCTTGGAGTTATCTCCAACATTAGGGGAGGATGGCAGAGGTAATGAATAAACCCAGTTCTAGTGTAATGATATTAATATTGAAATATTATTTTATGACTTAGAATGCCTAAAATGCTAACACTTGATGTCTATATTTATGGTGTTTTTTGATGATTTAATAAAATTTAACTTATTGCATATGTTATATATAATTTTTTCCTTTTAAAATGTGAACTTTATTAGCTTATCCTAAATTATAAAAGGTGATCACATATTAGATAATCATATTAAGAGAAATGCTTATTCAACCTAAGGTTCATATGCATTTTCATATTCAGTATGGAAGAATAAAATTCATGTGGTTGACAAAGTTTCTAGCTTCAATTCTTGGACATAGGACCCATAATTTAGTTATATTTGGAACTTTGTGCATCATAGGGTTTCCAACTTTGATATCCACTTATTTGCATTCTATTTAGATTTGGTGGCTCGTGCTTAATAGGGTGTCTAAGTCCAATTTCTAATCATTCATATTTTATTCAAATAGTAGGAATGCATTTGTTAGGTTCCCCATCTCCACAACATTTTTTATATAACTTTTCTTAATATGATCAATTATTTCATTTCAATATCTATATTTCAACTATTATACCCTAAACCCCGAACCTTGAGGCCTAAACCCTAAACCCTAAGCCACAAACCTTGTACCTTAAATTTAGAAAATAATTATAGTTTTCATTATTATTATTAATTAATATATTTTAAACTATAAGAAAAGGAAGCAATTTGATGTCAGATCTATTACCTAATACTTTGTATATAGGAACAAATCTATGTGCTTGATATACAAAAGGAAAAATATAACATGAAACTTTATCTTAAGTACAAATATATCGAACAATTGTTTGGAAGCATATTTTCAAAACCAATGACGTGTTTCAAATATTTTTTTTAGTATATAGACACTAAATAATAGTGTGAACTAGTTTATTACTACGGTATTATTGTTAGCATTAGTTTAGTTTATAATACATTGTTGTTATGCATTTGTTGATGGACAGTTATAACTGTCACCTCCCTCTCGCAACCTTTATATTTGGCTTTGCTCTTTTGTATTTGCATGGAATAGAATACATTGAAAAAATCTATTTCTATCTCGTGTTATCATTGGTATCAGAGTGATGCATGTGATATGAGAAAGTAATGTGTAATTGGAGACATGTGTTTTTCTTTCAGGAGGACATGGATTGGAGTATCCATTAACCAGCGAAGTGAAGCACCAAATGTGGCATCGACCTGCTTGGGGGATGACCTGTTTTTTCTACTTCAACATTAAAAACTGTGCTTCTCACTATCATTCTGGTGCAATATTAAAGGAAAAGAAAGTATTGAAGAGTCTTTTCTTCATCTGGTCTAAACTCCTTTGCATATAATTTTTCCATTGGAAGCACCAAGGAGCCATAGTCTGAACCATGAGCATCCTGAACCGCATGTGTCATGTGCTATGCATGGAGGTTTGTGTGAGCCATGTGGGCAGAAGCCTACCGTGGAGTGTTGGTGAGCCGCGAGGAAACACCGCCAAGGAAGGAGCAACCAACACTAGGCCTGCGTGTAGTTTTGGGTTGGTAAGCTGCTAATACCAATCCTGCACACCTGTTACGAAGAAAGGGTGACAAAAACCTACAAAACAAACATTACGTGGAAGCAATGAGGAGGTTGGAGACTATGTGAAACCTCTAGCGTGAAGAGCTTAGCGAGAGAGGCTAATCCAGATAACCTCGCCACGTACATGTTACACATTTTTGATGCCGAGAGTGTTACGAGAAACCCTTATGTTGGGTCACCTCTGAGAGCCCAAGAGGACACCACCGTCATATATTTTACATTGCTTAATGAGTTGCTGAATACTGATAACTTATTATTTGATGAATTGGTGTGTCAAGGATTGTTTGACTATTTCTGGTTCGATGTGTATTGTCAAGTGCACCAAATCCATGAAGAATTAGAGTGTGGCTATAATGCAGATGATGAACGTGAAGTAGAATGCCCACAGGAGAATTCATTTCTCACTACACGAGCTTATAGATTCCATCTTTTTGACAGGTTCCTTCAGTAAGGATTTGTAACTGTTTTTCAACAATCAATAAATAAAATACAATTTTGAGTTTTTGGAAATGTCTGCACCTTGCATTTTGTTGTCAAATGCGCAATTGCTAAAAGGGCCAAATTTCACTGCATGGAAAACCAAGATACAAATGATTCTTCAGTTTGAATATGTTTGGGGGATCATTTCTTACACGGATGCCCCTCCCAAAAACGCTGATCTGTTAGCTAAGTATGAAAAGGCCAATGCAAAAGCATTAATGCTTATCACTTTGAGCCTTTCTGATGAGGTTCAACCTCACATTTGGGAAGAAACCACTTCCTCTACAACATGGGCCGCATTTTGTACCGTCTATGAAGCCAAAAATATGACGACGATGTTGCATCTTTAGAAAAAGCTTCATACGATGATTATGTGTGATGGTGAATCGGTTAAAGCCTTCTTGCGGTGTGTGGCCAAGTTACACGTAGAACTTTATGCTCTCAGTTAAATGGTGGATGACAAGTTTCTAGTCCCACTCACCATGTGAGCTCTTCCTTCTCGGTTTCGGACACTGATCACCAAGTTGACAATCACTCAACAAGAGGTGGGTTTTACCAAACTGGTGAATTATCTCCAGTAGTAAGAAGCCATTCAGAATATTCAAGAAGCCTTCGAAGATAAGGCTCTCATCACGAGGCAAAAGCATAGAAAACAGCCTTGGAAAGGGCAGTCAACCCCCTAGAATCAAAAGCAACAGCAACCTTCTCAGTGGCCATAACAGCGGCCACCCCAGAAGCAATAGAACAACAATGTGGATCGACGGATCCACATTTTATCCACGAATACGGACATGAATGCAAACTGTTATTACAATGATCGCAAACATGGTAACTATGGTGAAGAGAGCACTTTCGGCCAAGGATATTCCAAGAAATCCCAATGGTGTGCTTGTAATCAGAGGTAGAAGGGTCATATTGCTACTCAACAAGATGCCTGCTTCGATGAAGAGGTTCTAGATGCAACTCATCCAGACATTTTTCTAGTCTCGCAGATTTCATAGCTGTCAAAAAGTGTCTAGTTGATTGATTTGGGTGCCAGCAAACACATGACTGACAATAAGAAGTTATTCCATACCGTAAGTGACCGGTCCACTGGAGATCACATCACCATCACAAATAACTAGGAGTATATTGCAGCAGGGATTGGTGATGTCCACATTCCTCTTGGGACATGAAGATGTACACTCACAAAGGTGCTATATGTTCCAGGTTTGATCTCAAATCTCTTATTTTTGAGTCATCTTCTTAATCATCGAATGCCGGTCAAATTATTTGTTCAGAAAGGGGTCAAGTCCTGCATCATTTCCCAGGGAGACTCAATTATTGCTCGAGCATTTATGAAGGGCCATCTATTTGCACTGGATTTGGTCACTTCATCTAAAATTTCTCTCTCTACTTCAACGGTGGAGTCCTTTGCACTATGGCACTTTTGATATGGTCATCTTTTTGTCGGGGCTCTGCATCAACTCAGTGCCTAGGAAATGGTAAAAGGGCTTCCTCCACTCTCCAATTCCATACCTGTTTTCTCGGGATGTCTTGCGGGAAAACAACATAGAGGCCCATTCAAATAGAGCTCTTATCATTCTATGGAGCATATTTAGGTTATACACACCGATCTATGCTGACCCTTGCTAGCTAGGTTCCAAGGTTTTGAATACTTCCATCTCATCATTGATGATTACTCATGGAAAATGTGGGTATATTTTTGCTGCAAGAAGAGTGAGGCATTTTCCAACTTCTAAACCTTTTACCAGTAAGCCACCAGGGAATCTAGGAAGCCTCTCCTTCTCCTCCGCTCATATCAATGGGGACATATTTGTATTGAAGAAGTTCTTAGCATGCCTGAAGCAGTATGACATTCAACAACATGTGACAGCACCCTACACACCCCAACAAAATGGGATTTCTGAGCGACACAACAATAATGTCATGGAGATGGCTCGTTGTATGCTCTCCACTGCCAAATTGGAGGATTAGTTTTGGGCAAAAGCTATCCAGACAACAGTGTATCTATTCAACTGGGAACCAAAGAAGATCTTGCAGAACAGGACAGTGGACGAGGTATGGACTGGTAGTAAACCTTCTATCTATCATTTGAGAGTTTTTGGTTGTACTGCATATATGCATGTTCTAGATGAGAAAAGGAAGAAGATCGGTCCAAAGACACTGCCATGTATTTTCTTAGGGTATAGTACTACCTCAAAGGCATATCGTCTCATAGATCTTAAGACAAAGAAAATCTATGAGAGTCAAGATGTGGTGTGTGATGAGTCATCCTTTGACTCCCTACCACACAATGGAGATCCAGTACCAACCTTGTCATATAGATTTCTCACACATCCAGATGATGGGCAACATGATTGTTCTTAGAGAGAAGAAGAGTTGAGTGGAGACTTATTCATTGATCTAGGCACACTAGAAAACACATCTTCACATCAACAACAGCAACACCAATGTCTAAAATGGATCCAAAATATTGTTAGAGATGCACACCTGAACTCACTTCCAGGCACTTCTATGGGAATCAGAACACAAAGTCAAGCTAGACATGAGGATAATTTTGCACTCATGAGTTTATTCGTTGATAGCACCAAACTTGACACTATTCGTGAGGCATTAGACCAACCACAATGGAAACAAGCTATGGATGTTGAATATGACTCCCTACTTAAGAATCAGATGTGGGAACTTGTTGATGTACCTCCAGGAAAGAAATCCATTAGCTGCAAATGGATTTTCAAAACAAACTATAAGGCAGATGGTTCAATCGACAAACACAAAGCACGATTTGTTGCAAAGGGTTATGCTCAACAATAAGGAATTGACTATGACGAGATCTTTGCACCAGTAGTGAAGATCAAAACCATTAGAGTTGTTTGTGCACTGGCACCAAAAAATGCATGGAAACTTCATCAGATGGATGTCAAGAGTGCTTTTCGGAATGGTGATCTCAAATAAGAAGTATACATGGCCCAACCTGAAGGGTTTGTATACGAGCATCAACCACACAAGGTATGTCATCCGATAAAGTCACTTTATGGACTCAAAAAAGCACCTAGGGAATGGTATATAAAAATTTATGATCACCTATTGCAACATAGATTCACTTGTAGCCCCTCAAATACAAATTTTTATATCAAGAAGGTAGGAACAAAGATTGTTATTCTGATTTTGTACGTAGATTATCTTATGATCATAGGAAGTTCTTACAATCTTGTGGATGATGTAAAGAATGATATGAAGAAATCCTTTGACATGACTTATTTGGGGCTACTTCACTACTATCTTGGCTTAGAGATATGCCAAAAGAAGAATCATATATTCATCTCCCAAATGAAATATGCCAAGACACTCCTAGAGAAGTATGGAATGTCAGATTGTAGACCAATTTACACACCTATGGAAAAAGGTTTGCAATTATCTAGATTCCAGGATTCACCATAGGTAGATGACACTCACTACAGGTAGCTTGTGGGGAGTCTCATTTACTTGACTTATACCAGGCTAGATCTTTGCTTTCCAGTGAGCTATCTCGCCAAATTTATGAAGAATCTGAACAAATGTCATTGGATAACAATAAAGCATATGTTGAGATACGTCTGAGGTACAACTGACTTTGGTCTGGAATATCATAAGAACACTTAGTTCTTTTTACATGGATATATAGAATTAGACTATGTAGGATCCATTGATGACATGAAATCCACTTCAGGGTATGTTTTTCATCTCGGATCTGGACCTATCTCATGTATTAGCAAGAAGCAAACTATTTTTTCTCTCTCATCCACGGAGGCTTAATACCGTGCTACATGAGGAGCTGTGTGAAGTGATTTGGTTACGTCGCATTCTTACAGATATAGGGATTCCTGAAGAGAAACCTCCCATCATTCACTGCAATAATAAAGGTGTGTTGAAGCTTGTGAATAATCCAATTTTTCATGAATGAACAAAACATATTAAGGTCAAATGTGACTACATTCGTGAACATGTCTTGAACCACAAAATTCAGCTCTAGTACTACCCTACTGATTTTCAGGTTGTATATATTCTCATCAAACCTCTCAAAAAAGTGAAATTTTATTTGTTTAGGGGGTACATTTGTAAGAGCAATGCATTAGTTTAGTTTATAATACATTGTTGTTATGTATTTGTTGATGGATAGTTATAACTGTCACCTTCCTCCCGCAGCCTTTATATTTGGCTTTGCTCTTTTGTATTTGCATGGAATAGAATACATTGAATAAATCTATTTCTATTTCCTATTTTCAATTATTGTATTCAAGTGTTTTTAATAAATGATAGAGTATTCGGTAATTTCTACAATTTGCATTTATTTATCATTGGTATGAGACTAGTTAATTATGTTGATATTGTGTTGGTATTGGTTAAATATGCATGTGGTCTTCGAGATGTTAGTTGTGATTTCATTTCTCTTAGCTGTTTTAAATTAAATGACATTAGTAAAATTCTAATTTCTTGGATGCATTATTGTTGTAAATGTTGCGAATGTTGATATCATTTGTATATATATATTATTATTATTATTAGTTGTTACATATTGGTAATTGTAATGTTGTGAATGCTTAATGAAAGTTGAAGATATAAAAAGTATGTGATATCATACTCTAACTCTCAATTTGGCATATGGGGACAAGTTCCCCTACAAATACAAGAATCAATGCGTGCTAAAGGGGTTCGCCCCTTAGGATGCCACATCGATATGCCCAACTATCATTGTGTGATGAAGGGGCTTGCCCCTTAGGATTTCGCATCGATAGTTGGGTGGTATACTATGTTGAGCAGAGGTTTTTAAAGTCATCCACCGATCTTCCACTCAGAAATTCACCCTCTTGTACATATCACAACCGTCCCTTTCACAATGGATGGTTGTGATATTATGGCAGGGTGCATCTTGAGTGAAGGATATCTGTTGGCATTTATCGATACTTGAATTTGTCATGGATATTAGCTTTTTGATGTTGTGATTATTTTATCATAATGGATGATGTATATATGATTTGACATGTATCGTACTAACGTTAATTGTATATTTTTTCTTTGCATGTGTGTTGTTGTATTTAGTTTTTATTTTGCATGGTGAAAATGAATACACGAAGCTCAATTCCTCCTAATCACGTAGTGATAACGTTGACAAATCCCAAATTCCAAAGGGAGGAATGCTTTAGGAGGTCCACATTTGTGGTCTATATAGACCATCATCAAAAGAATAAGCTGACCAAACTAGAAATTGCAGCAATGGTTAAGGCCTAACTCAATTTTCCCGAAACTTCCTTTATTTATTTTTCTAAATTCCGCACTATAGGGCCGCATTCACGAGCATATGGTCTAGCTTATAACACGATGGAGGATGCCCAGAAGTATGAGGCTCCATATAAGCTGATAAAAATGGAAGTTCTAGTCATAAAACCGGCGATAGATCTAAAAAATTGTGTAAAAACGATTGCACATGGAAGGAGCTCCAAGTTTGCTGTTAAAAACCAAAAAAAATAGTTACTATTTTTTATGTTTTGTTCTAAAAAATTTATGAAATGTTTGAAAAAAATGTATATAAATATTTAATTTTTGTCAGATGTTGATTCACACCAACATAAATATATTTCATTTTGTTATTTGAATATATTCTTGATTCACACGAGCTTAAATATGAAATATGTTTTGCATTGGATTAAATATGTTTTCCTTAGTATTAATACAATGTTTCTATGGATTATAGTTTCAAATTACTGATGTTTAGATATTTTTATAGCAAGTTTAGATTATTAAAATTCATTAATGTTAAAATTATATTTAGGTAAGAAATGTGTAATGGTAACGATTCTGTAATTCACTAAGTATGGGATTATCATCATTTGTCCAATTTAGGATTTTATTGGTGCAATTATCATTTCTAATCATTTATTTCTCTGTAAAGAGTGTTCTAATATGAGTTCAACTCATATAGAGATGCACCTGTAGCCTACTTAATATACATAATATAGAAAACCAATATTGTTTGAAAAGGAGTTAATTCTAGAGAACTCGAGTACTCATTGAAGCATGTAATTTTAATACTAGATATACATTAAAATGGTTATTTAGTGAATAAAATATAACAATTATTAGAACGACGTTCGCAATATTATAGGCTATAACAATTATTGGAATGTAGTTTTCAATACTATAACTAATCAAATGTTTATAGATATTGATATTGCAAATAGATTTAAATCTATCTATTCATAATAGACTAGTCAATTTATTAAGTGATTTATTCAAATTTAATATTTACGCATCACATTTATAAACTCATAATTATAGGAAAACATATTTAAAAAAAAATCTAAATTGTGTTTGTATTAATTATATGTTAGCAACATAAAGTTATCTATTCAAAAAATGAGTGGAATGGAACCAAACCCGTGATTACGATTCCCAGTAAATTCCAAAATAAATTTGCACTTTAGTCTAACATACGAAATACAAAGTTTTAGTATTGTAAGGAATACAATGTTTCCCAAAAAGAAGTCACTCATGAACACATGATGTTAACTCATTTAGAGTGTATGTCTCTAGACAAAGTACTAACTCCATTGAATCTCCAATAAGAAATTGTTATTAATGAACAAACTCAAAGGAAAATGTTTTAGGGCCTTGTCATACATTAAATTATAGATGTTTGTATTAAAAAAGTCAAATTATAAGTGTTCATTCTATTTTTTTTAATGTTTGGTTATAATATATATTTTTCCATTGTAAAGGGTAAACATGGTTGCCATTTGGAGATTGGAAATTTATGGAGTGTCAAATACCTCCAATAATCTTGCATGTTCATCATTCATATTATACGACCCTGATGGAAGAAAGATAGTAGAAAGAGGTACAATTGTCCGAAATGCCACTATCACCTTCCACCAGGCTGAGTATAGGGTCTTGATATTGGGTCTTGAGGATGCGATACGCCACGATGTTCGGAAAATTTGTGTGTTTTCTCATGATATGCTTGTTTTGAAACAAATGACTAGTGTATAGCAATGTAACAACGTAAATATTTCAATTCTTCGAGTTCAAGTGCTAGAGAGTGTATCTCGTTTTTGTGAAATGTTCATATGTGCATGTAAAAGTTAACAGAGGTAGTTTATATTTTTTTCAAGTGTCTAGGGACACTATAAACCAAGAAGTGGTAGATTTTCTAGCATTTTCCATGGAAGACATTTCAATATGATATATTTGTATTTACTTTTTGCATAATGGTAGACATACATTATTTATTAGATTGTGAATAACTAATATTATGTGAATTGTCTCTAGTGTATATATTATTTATTTTGTGGATAATATGATGATACATCATATAGGGTTGGTTGATAAAGTGGCCATTTTGGATACATCATGCTTTATCCTATCTTCTCTTTTAACACACTTGCAATTCACATTTCATGTTTACTTTGGAAACATCTAGAGTTGAGTATCCAGTTTTGAAAAAGATAATGTGTGCGGTAATTTTTGTCACAAATCATTTATTGTGCATGATTTTCTCAATATGAATGCTCCCTTTGTACAAAAATACTTAATCGTGTTTTTCAAAAAAAATACTTGCTATTATTATCTTCCCATGTCTTGTATTTCTTCCCTTTGTACCATTTACTATAATACTCAACATTTGACAAATTGAAGTGGAAAAAGATCAGAATGTATAAGGTTTTGAGGAAATTTACAACCAACACATATGAGACAGTGTTTCCTTATGGGATAGTTATATCACTTATCTTCCATGATGTGGATTTGTACCCATACACCAAGGGAAAAACAAACATAGAATGATAGTGCAATCTCTAAAGAGTTGGATTGGAGAAAATGATTGCTTGAGAAAGTGTGTGATGGGAATGAATAAGATATTGAAACCATTATAAGAAGACATGTAGAAGGGAATATCTAGATAAGTGGGAAGGAAGGTAAGTTGAAGGTGTAACATGGTTGAGTGTATACAAACCTGCTAAACATAAAGGATCTATTGAAGACCTCGTGGAATGCACGAGGAAGATTTCATGGTTCATTTCTCTTACCTGAGTTGTATGATGTAGGAGCATTAGAATGTGAAAGCAAAGAACATCACCAAAAAAATTTAGGGACAAGTGTTTTATGTAACATTGTGCATGCACAATGTAGTGTAATAGAATAAAGACTTTTGTTCTTATATATAGTAGTCATCTTACATAAAGGTTGAAGTTACTCCCTAGGTGTAGATGTGTTGAAGCATGACACAAAGGTCAAGCTTTTGCATCATAATGGAATTATTATGCACTTACAACATCTTACAAAATGGGGCATGCAATGGGTTAGAAAGTATTAAGTGCAACTTTGGTTACTTGCACAAAATTGAGTAGATATGAGATGAAGTGACATCTAAGTGTCATATTTTGTGTTGGTTAAATGTCGCATGTCACACAAGGAAGACCATGATGGTTGAGAACACACAATGATCAAAATGTGATGAGTCACATCCAAATAGTTAAGAGGATTAAGAAGGTGACCGAGTTCAACTGTTGTAGTTACTTCTTGTTCCTATAAATATTATGGTTGGAGTTATTGAAGGGCTTGGTAGCCAAAGTAAGAACATATGAGCATGCACAATGTAAGGTCTTGGAATAAAGACTTTTGATCCTAATAAGTAGAAGTGATCTTGCATAAAGGTTGGAGTTGCACCCTAGGTGCAGAAGTGTTGAAGCATGGCACAAAGGTAATTCTTGTGCAACAAAATAAGAGTATTATGCACTCACAAGATCTTACAAGATGGCACATGCAATTGGTTAGAAATGTTTTCATGAAACTTTGGTTACTTGCACACACTTGAGAATATAGGAGATGAAGTGAATTGCAAGTGTTGTATTTTGTGTCATTTAAGTGTCATATGTCACACATGGAAGATCGTGATGGTTGAGAACACATAACGATAAAATTGTGATGATTCACAACCAAATAGTTAGAGGATTAAATAGGTCAACTACTTCAACTATTGCAGCTAGTTCTTGCACCTATATATATGATGGTTGGAGTTATTGAAGTGGTTGGTAGCCAAAGTAAGAATATATAGAGTTGAACCTGAGAGAAGACTTCTACTTGTTGTAACAAGTGTAAAAATAATTGACCATTATTAGTTCACATAGAGTCATGCAAACCCTATATGAATAGGGTAGAAGCATTGTGTTTGAACATACCACTCAAGATCCTTGTAATATTTGAATTTCAAGATTGTAATTAAAAATCCGTGTTATATGTCTATAACTGAATTTCCTCCATTGAATAAAATTTGTGTTTGGCATTTTGTGCTATAGTTGAAATATTGCATTGTCCATGTAGTCTGAGTATTAGCACACGAGTATTATGGGTTGTATGGTCGAAAATTGTCCTTCATTGGATTCTCACAACTAAATCACAATGTCTCTAGCTAATAATAAATCTCGGGTTGGATGAAATGATGGCAATAGTATTAAGCATTGTTGTTGCAGGAACATCTCGAGCTAATACATCCCAAGTTGGATGGAGTCATAGAAATAATAGTCATATTGACATTGGCCTTTTTTGGCAATCCTTCATTTAAGTATACGAACCAAGAAATAAGGACCCCTACATAAGAAATTGGATAACAAAGATGAGGGACAATGGTAAAGAAATTAGATGTTATTGCATGTTGTCATTTTGTATTTGTGGAGAATTTAATTTCAATTTATAACATGTCTCGGTTACTCTCACATTTTCCTTATTCCTATATATTACAGTCACATTGAGGCTCCATACATTGGTGCGAATTGAGTGAAGGGTATCCTCTGGCCATTGATTTTTCTGTAACTAATTTTCTTAGACTGCACATTTTCCTTATTCCTATATGGCAAGGGAAGAACCATACATTGGTGCGAATTGAGTGGAGGGTAGCCTCTGGCCATTGATTTGTATGCAACTAATTTTCTTAGACTGCACATTGGTTGTTACAATCCCATATCAAAAACACACAAATAAATTTTTTTCTCTTGTAAAAGACTCAACTCTTGCATGCTAGGGTTTGAGAATTGTTTTACACTGATTTGCGTTTCCTTATCTGCCATAGGCATATTTGAATGGAGATGATTTGGGAAGGGAAGAAGTGGCTAACGGTCGTTGAGAAGGATGTAGGAAGGAAGCTTCACCAATGGCTCGTTTGTGGTGTGTTGTATTTTTGTTGTTGTAGTCCACTATACTAAATAAATATGGATATTTATTGTGCAGTAGAGGGGTTCGCCCATGAACAGAAAAATTAAATAAGTGAATCTTCTAGTAGGATTCATGGCGGGGAAGGCTTCGAAAAAAGTGGGAAATTGTAATAAATAAGTTAGATAGAGTACTTTCTCCTTAGTTGTTACCGTAGATCTCCTAGATCTCTAATGTCAATCCCATCTCGTAGGGAGACCAGCTGAGCGGTGGCGGTGAGTTTGATGGGTGACGTGACCTCCTTTGGCACTGGGAAAAATGGCCACATCATGGTGCATGGCATGTGGGATAGTAGGCATGGCCAAAAAATGTACATACATGAGTGCATTTTAAGTGGAGGGTAGCCACCTCCCAAGAAACACTGCGACATGGGAAGTTGCTCTAAGGAATCTTTTGGTGGTGGACCTTAGTGTCTCTATCCTTGGGTTTAGCCAATCCTCCTTGACTTGCCCTCGAGTAGAGCTTACGGTCACTCGATTGTTCTTCTACTTGGACTACTGGTTGAGGTCATCTCTTTTATTCTTCACTGCTTTATCTTTATCTCCTTTGTTCTTCTCATGATGTACTTGTTTTTGTAAGGCCTCTGGGAGCCATAATCCCTGTCTTATTACCTTATCTAGTAAAAAAATTCTAACCTAATATTTCAAACATTGATAATCTCAATATTAGATTACATGTTTTATTATTCTACAAAATGGATGTAGATGTAATTAGATAGTTTATTCATTTATGAATAACAGATTTTGATTTAAGTAATATCTAATGTCGTCTAATTTTGTTATAAATTTATATTATCTTTTTTATGTGTTTGTATGCAATCATAGAAAATTGTGAATGATTCAATATTAGATTTTATCATTTAATAATATGGATTTTAAGGATTGAATTGATTTGTTGTTTATTAAGTAGAATATTTTATTGGATATTCATTTGACTAAGTTAATTATTTTCCCAAAATTGAGCATTTCTATTGATTCGTTGATCTTTCATCCACAACATTTTCTTCAAAATAAGAAAAATAATACATAAAACATGTGTTGACACCTACATCATGAAAAATATCATTTTTAAATACCAAATTTTACTTTACCCTTACAATGTGATTTACTCAAATGAACCCTTCACAGAAGATAAGGGTCCGTCGGCGGTGCACCCAAAAGAGGGGATCTCGCCAGTCAGCTTCCTTGTGCCTCACGTGTTTCCAAACCCACCGAATTGCGCGCATGTTAGACTCTTTGGTCTGTGTTTCAAGATGGGTCAGATGGAAAGCCAGTGCCATGAGTGCACAGGTGCTCGAGGGCCCGCCAAAGGCACACGCTTCGTTCCATGACCACCGTGACAGAGGTACAATCAACGACCAAAAATCCACACTTGTGCAACTGTAATGGCCCATGATAACGTAGTCCTCGAGCTGAGTGGTGAATTGGCTCACACAATTCCACATCTGACTGGGGAGCATCGTTGGCCTCCATCCGCTTCCTTCTCGACAATTTCAAGCACTCTTTAACTCTATTTTCAAATTCCTTTTCATCTTTACCTCGTGGTACTTGTTTGTTATCGGTCTCTCACCTATATTTAGCCTTGGATGAAATTTACCAATCGATTAGGTCTGCATTTCCAAACAACCCTACTCACCGACAACGCCTCATGGTGCAACAGGGTCTGGGCCTTGTCGACACTAAAATTTTCCTCCGTAATTTCTATTTCATTAATGTATGTATTAGGAATAAGATGTTGTTAACTATAATTAGTAGTAGCGTATGATAGAAGATAACGGCGTCATCAGTACGGTGCCGCCAATAATGTGGAGTACGGTAACAGTCAAAGTACAATAGGAATGTTGTAAAAAGTAAATATTTGTCGTAAGTGGTCCGGTAATGTTAAAATGTCAAAGTTTGGGTAATTAGAGAAGTAGGGTCTACATGATTAGGAATTAGAAATATTATATTAGTAATAAGGACAAGGAGTGAGGTCATAAATATTTTGTGTATTTTATTTGTAAAAAGTCTAAAAATGTGGAACCCATGTAAAATGATAAGGTTTATCTTATCTTAAAAGATAAGCTTACATGTACAGATAAGAGTTAAGGTATGGAATATGATTCGTTAGAGTGGATTTCTTATCCTATCTTAGAGATAAGATGGATAAGCCTAGAAGTTCTATAAATAGAGAGGCTACCCCCCTCATTTAGCATAGAAAGAAGTAGTGAGAAATATTGTAGGAAGTGTGCAAAGGAAGCCATCAGTTAAAGGTGTGTTGAAGAAGCCATCGAGAGGTGTAATTGTAAAGTTTCTCCCATAGTCTTGTTGAAGTACCTCATGGGTGAGATTGTAAAAATTTCATGTTAATATTATAATTTACTTTGATATTTCAGATTTGTCATCATTTCGTCTTATCATAGCCGATGGTATTTTTGTGTTATGTTGTTGTTTTGTTTCCAGATTACATCCACCAAACTAAAGGCTGTGCATTAGTAAATAATCATAGCACGAGGAGTTCCTGGTGAAGAATTATCATAGTGCCGGATTGGTGATGACATTTTGGTTCCGTTGCCGGGACCATTCCTCGTTGGTGGATTTTCTGGAGAGATATTCCCACTTAGTCAAAAATCAATTGGAGGGTAACCTTGTTTTTACTATGCATAGTAGTTACCATGCTAAAGTCATTTTTTCCATGAATAGTAGTTACCACGGTAAAGTCATTTTTGTTGGGAATAGTATTTACCGCAGTAAAGTCACTTTTTACAGGGAATAGTATTTACCGCAGTAAAGTCACTTTTTACCGTGAATAGTATTTACCGCAGTAACTTCACTTTTTACCGTGAATTTAGTGTTTTCCACAGTAAATTCAGTTTTTACCGCAGTAAGTCAAGTTTTACAATAGTTACCGTGGTCATTTCTATTTTACTATAGAAAGGTGTAAAGTCAATTTCTATTACAGTGATTCCAATTATTTGTGCACATAAGTCTTGTTGATTGTACTTGTGGGTTGATATTTCACGGTGGTTACTTTTGAAAATGGGAAAGATTCCTGTTTTTTCAGCTCAATCTAATGAAGATGCTTCTTCTTTCATTCAAGAGTTTAAACGATCTTGTATTTGTAATGGCCTCATAAGAAGGGAACAATGGACTGAATTTTTTCCTACCTTTTTGGATGGTTCAGCACTTAGGTGGTTTGGAACACTAGGTGATAATGTGAAAAATTCATGGGATTTATTAACTGAAAGTTTTCTTGAAGAATTTGGTGAACAACAGAAATATGCAGATCTCATGATCGAGATCACAAAGCTATCCCAAGGAGAGAAGGAGAAGATAAGGGATTATCATGCTCGTGTTCTAGAGCTAAGGAGGAAGCTCGATGCCTAGATCCAGAAGGAAGGATTAGCGGATGGGTTGATGAATGGCATGGATAATCTCCTATGTAAGCACTTCATTCTTGGGATGAAGCCAGAGATCAGACAACGAGTAAAGTATGACCACCCAGCTACCATTGAACAAGCAAAGGAGATTGCAAGAAGGTAAGAAGAAAGCATGGAAGAGGAGTCCAAAGAAATTGTTGCTAAAGTAGAGCCTACACCAGGACCTTTGGTCCATAATCCACAACCACTCCCGGTGAGCACAAATATTTCTCCTAGTACATCTACTGAGTATGAAGATCTGCTTAGGAAGATGGGCCAGTTAACTATTAATCTTCTTCAAGGAAAGGAATTTAGTTCTCAGGGAGGAGATAGAGGTCCAAAAAGAAATATTTCTGAAGTTGTTTGTTATGGTTGTTATAAAAAGGGTCATTATAAGTATAATTGTCCAGATAGAGCTTCTACATTTGGTACAAGAGATAATGATAAAGGAAAAGAACCTGTGAATTCTTTTGATGTAGTAGATAAGAGCAGAAATAATGAAGTAGATGTGTTTGTAACAAAAAGACAGAAAGAAAAAGATAATCAAGATGGAAATGATCCTAAGAAGATGAAAGAAGAAATTAGTAAGAAACATAGGAGAAGAAAGCTGGGTGTGCAGGATTTTCTGATTTCACAGGGGCAAGGACCATACTCCATCTTGGAAGATCTGTCCAAAAGGCCTGCAAATATTACATATGGTCAACTCTTGGCTATGTCTTCTGAGAAGAGGCGGGAGTTGCGAGGTGGACTCAATGCTCGAAGAAGGAAGGAGGTTGAGGTCCCTGTTTTGGAGGCAGAGGCAGATCCCTATGCTCCACAAGCTGAGGTATTATGTAATGGTATTTCAATTCATGATGTCTTAGTTGATGGAGGTGCTGCAGTTAATGTAATGACCGAGTCTGTAATGAATATGTTGGGTTTAAAAATTGATCACCCTTCAACACTTATGTTAAGGTCATTAAATAAAGGAAAAACTAAACCAGAAGGTGTAGTTTCAAATGTGGCAATATCTGTTATGGGTGTGGTATGTGTGGTAGAATTTCAGGTGATGAAAAATGGTACTGTTGCGTACCCAATGCTGATGGGAAGACCACGGCTAAGGAGAGTTCATGCAAGAAACTACTGGAATGAAGGTTTCATGACACTTGGACGTGGTAGAGAGAGGGTGAAGATAAATGTGATCCCTCGACATCATAAGGCAGAACCTGTGGATTCAAGTGATGAAACTGATGATTGGACATCCTCTGATTACTCTAGTACCAGTGAAGTGGACACTGAAGATGAAGAAAGTGAGGTTGATGTTTCAGTCATGGATATCCTTCCAGTCACACCAACTCATGACCCCATAAAATTATCTGAAGAAGAAGTTGATGATCGTCTCCAACAAATAAAGATTGGTGATGCTGTGATGGAGAGTGAGAAGGAATCCTACCTCCAGCTCTTTCGAAGGTACATACACCTATTCACTTTTGATTACAAGGAACTCTGTCAAGTAAGTTGGGTAGAACATTGTATTGAGCTGGTAGATGGTGCTAAGCCCATAAAGCAAATGCCATATAGAATGAATCCTAATTTTTCAAAGACTGTAAAAGAAGAAATAGATAAGTTGCTTGATGCAGGATTCATATTTGCTGTGGAGAATTCAGAATGGGTTTCTCCCATTGTGATCTCAATAAAAAAGAATGGGAAGCTACGCATTTGTGTTGATTATAGGAAGCTCAATAAGGCAACAAAGAAGGATCATTACCCTCTTCCATTTTCAGATCAGATCTTGGACGAAGTAGCTGGCTAGGAGTGCTATAGTTTTTGCTGATGGATATAGCGGCTACAACCAAGTTCGTATAGTAGAGAAAGATCAGCTGAAGACTACGTTCACCACTCCTTGGGGAACGTTTTCTTATAGAGTTATGCCTTTTGGGTTGTGTAATGCTCCAGCAACATTCTAGCGTTTGATGAATAGGGTGTTCGAACCCTACATTGGGACCTTCATCAGAGTATTTCTGGATTATTTTTGCATCTATGGGAGCAAGTTGGACCACCTGCACCAAATGGAGACAACATTTCAAAGGTTAGATGAAGCACAAGCCTCACTAAACCCTACAAAGTGTGTATTTGGATGTTCTAAAGGCGTTTTGTTAGGGCATGTTGTATCCAGAGATGGTATTGGTACTGATCCTGATAAAGTTTCAAAAATCAAAGATTTACCATTTCCTATGAATAGAAGTAAGTTGAGATCATTTTTAGGCCATGTGGGTTACTATAGAAGGTTCATCAAGAATTTCTCAAAGATTGCACAGCCACTAACCCAGTTCTTGAAGAAGGATGTTACTTATGAACCAGGAAATAAGGCGCATGAAGCTTTTGAACAACTGAAGGAAGCCCTGGTGTCTTCACGTATTTTGAAGAATTCAGAATGGAGCAAGCCATTCATTGTGTACACTGATGCCTCAGATGCAGCACTAGGAAGTACTTTGAGCCAAAAGGATGAAAAGGGGAATGAACATCCAATTTACTTTGGGAGCAGAAAAATGAGCAGTGCTCAGGTAAACTATACTGTAACTGAAAAAGAGGCTCTGGCTATCATTTTTCCTGTAAAGAAGTTTAAAAATTACTTGCTAGGGCAGAAATTTATAGTTGTAACAGATCATCAGGCTCTGAAATATATTTTCAATAAGCCTAACCCATCAGGGAGGATAGCAAGATGGATAATTTTGCTACAAGAATTTGAATTTGATATTATAGATAGGCCAGGAAAGAAGCATGTCAATGCAGATGCACTCTCTCGAGCCTATGATGGTTTAGGATCATCTTGTGATGATGATGATTTTCCCGATGCAACATTGTTCTCCCTTGACACAATCCCTAGTGAATACATAGATATTTGGAATTATCTAAATGAATTCAAGTTTCCTGATGGTGCCAATGCAAAGACTAAGAGAAAGATTACTCAAGCCAGTCGTCCATATTCTATTCTGCATGGAGTATTATTTCGAATAGGACCTGATGGACAGTACAAGAGGGCAGTTGGACGTGATCAAGGGAAGGAACTGCTAGAAGAATTCCAAAATGGTACATGTGGAGGGCACTTCTCTGGACAACTTACAACAAGAAGGATCTTGGATGTAGGTTATCACTGGCCCACTCTTTTTAAAGATTGTTATAATTATTGTAAGACATGTGATATTTGTCAAACACATGGTAACCGTAAGACTTCATCAGCTTCATTATGTCCTATTCTTCCCCTTGGTCCCTTTGAAAAGTGGGGAATAGACATTGTAGGTCCACTTCCAACTACATCACGCCACAATAAGTATATTGTAGTTGCCACAGATTATTTAACCAAGTGGGTTGAAGCTAGGCCATTGAAAACAACTTCTATGGATGAAGTGGCAAGGTTCATATATGAACGTATTGTCACCAAATTTGGTTGTCCATTATAAATTGTAACAGATCAAGGAAGCCACTTCATTAATGAGGTAGTAGAAGCCCTAGTCAATAAATTTTCTATTAAGCACAGGAAGGAAACAGCATACAAGCCAAGTACAAATGGACAGGTGGAACGAACCAATTTTGTGTTGTGTCAAATTCTAGCAAAAGATGCAGCCTTGCAGGTACATAAATGGGATAAGAGGATTCATGCAGCATTGTGGGCATATAGGGCAACATCAAAGTTAGCAACAGGATACTCCCCATTTCAGTTAGCCTATGGCATTGATCCAGTTCTTCCTATTGAGTTTGATATTCCCACTGTGAGAGTTATGAAAAATCAAAGGATGGATGAAAGTGATTCAGTAAAAGAAAGGTTGGTACATCTTCATTTGTTAGAGGAAATGAGGGAAATAGCAAAGGATACAAGCCATAAGAAGAAAATGAAGCAGAAGGAGTACTTTGATCAAAAGATCCGGTGGTCTCCATTTCAAGTGAATGACTTGGTTCTAGTATATGATTCCAGATACAAAAAAGAAGACAGAGAAAATTTCTTCCAAAATGGATGGGGCCCTACAAAATAGCAGTTGTGCATGAAAATGGTACGGACTAGAGGAATTGGATGGCATTCCCATTACAAAATGGGTCAACCACGACAAGTTGAAGATTTTCCAAGCACCAGAATAGTCTACTCCGAGGACGGAGTAGAAGCTAGGAAGGGGGAAGATGTCGACACTAAAATTTTCCTCCGTGATTTCTATTTCATTAATGTATGTATTAGGAATAGGATGTTGTTAAGTATAATTAGTAGTAGCATCTGATAGAAGATAATGGCGCTGTCAGTACGGTGCTGCCAATAATGTGGAGTACAGTAACACTCAAAGTACAATAGGAATGTTGTAAAAAGTAAATATTTGTCGTAAGTGGTCCGGTAATGTTAAAATGTCAAAGTTTGGGTAATTAGAGAAGTAGGGTCTACATGATTAGGAATTAGAAATATTATATTAGTAATAAGGACAAGGAGTGAGGTCATAAATATATTGTGTATTTTATTTGTAAAAAGTCTAAAAATGTGGAACCCATGTAAAATGATAAGGTTTATCTTATCTTAAAAGATAAGCTTACATGTACAGATAAGAGTTAAGGTATGGAATATGATTCGTCAGAGTGGATTTCTTATCCTATCTTAGAGATAAGATGGATAAGCCTAGAAGTTCTATAAATAGAGAGGCTACCCCCCTCATTTAGCATAGAAAGAAGTAGTGAGAAATATTGTAGGAAGTGTGCAAAGGAAGCCATCAGTTAAAGGTGTGTTGAAGAAGCCATCGAGAGGTGTAATTGTAAAGTTTCTCCCATAGTCTTGTTGAAGTACCTCATGGGTGAGATTGTAACAATTTCATGTTAATATTATAATTTACTTTGATATTTCAGATTTGTCATCATTTCGTCTTATCATAGCCGATGGTATTTTTGTGTTATGTTGTTGTTTTGTTTCCAGATTACATCCACCAAACTAAAGGATGTGCATTAGTAAATAATCATAGCACGAGGAGTTCCCGGTGAAGAATTATCATAGTGCCGGATTGGTGATGACAACCTGACAGGTATCTCAACCTCTCCAACACCCCCTTTCAGGGGACTTAGGTGCAGTCCGTCACTGACGATGCTTATACAGATGATAATTCAGCATGTAGATCACCCAATTTTCATGCTAGGATCTTCTCGGTTCACTCGCCGTTACTAGGGGGATCCTGGTAAGTTTATTTTCCTTCACTTAGTGATATGCTCAAACTTAAGCAGGTATTCACGCCTGACTTGGGGCCGCAAAACTTAAGACCCACCCTCCCGCGTTTAAGAGTTACGTCTAACAAAAAGTAAATTTCTACACAAATCTATGACCTCATGCCCACAATTCAACACCAACCAACATTGGCCACAAATCTCGTGCCCATTTAAGCTAACCGCGTCACTAGTGGGCATAGACGACCATCTCTGATCCTCCTACTGAGGAATGAGGGAAGTCGATTTTAGAGTGCGACGCCCAAGTAGACGTGCCCTCATTTGAGGCCTCAGGTGCAACTTGTGTTCAAAGACTCGATGATTCACGGGATTCTGCAATTCACACTAAGTATCACATTTCACTACATTCTTGATCGTGGCGAGAGCCAATATATTTGTTTCTTAGAGTCATGTTTAATTAGCACCGTGTTTTTGACACATGCATGTCACACAGTCCGCACAACTATTTATCAAATCCTTAGTGCAATCCACATCGAAGTGTTGGGTGTTATGAAATAAACATCCATTCATTAAGCCCCATAACAGCCATACGCGATGCCTTGTGAGAGAAATCAGAGAAAGGGTGTCCCCGCCCCGTAGTTTCGGAATGCCAGAGACCAAACAAATGAGAAAAAAATTAGTGGATAGTATTCCCGCCCTGCAACATATGTAGGTGCACCCATCTAAAGGCATGAAAAACATCTTCACCGCATAGTCTGCCTAACGACACGTATGGGGGGTTGTAGCTACCTTGCAGACCGACCAAAGGGGCAATGGTCTGTAAATATTCCATGGGTGTTTACAAGGAACTACCTAGTATGTGGAAATTACTGGGCCCCTTAAACTGCAAAGGATCAAAACTACTAGACGAACAAAGTCAATGGTGTACCCACTGCAACCGAAAATGAGCTCCTTTGATAGCCACACTATAGGTGACACTGGCACTCGCCCTTGTAATAACCGGAACCGCAGGAGAACAACTTGTGAATACCCTTTCAAGTTGTTCATCTAGACTAATATAAACTCTAACTTGATCACAGTTCTACCCTAGGTAGAGATAGGGGCATGACCTAGTGTCAAGGTTAACTCACATTGACTTAGGATAAGTAGAAATTCCCAATCGACGCAAGTCGATGAGTATGTTTAAATACCCTTAGTCACCGTAAGTAGTCCTCTACACTAGGCCATGTTGCTAACCTTGGCTAGGGTTAAACCTTGAACAAGTGGACTGACAAAAGTTAGTGAACACCATTCTAGATAACAGATCAAGTGGGATGAAGGAAGTATTCCATTTGACGAGTATGTCATCTAGGAATATAAACATGAACAATATGTTTAAAATCTTTGGCCAAAGTATCACAAGCTACTGGTTGCGGTTTCCTATGTCACATAATTTTAAAAGTGGTATTTTATATGAATATCGACAAAAGATATTCAGATAGGCCTCTTAAGAAGAACACTTAATACCCTGAAAAAGGTAAAGGAACCAAGTATACGTAGTATACAAATTATTAAGTTAACATGAGAGATCCATATGATACTGAGTCATGAAATGAGAGATCGGTGTTCCACTGAGTCATTTACAGTTGTATATGGTTTTCTGTTATGAGACTGGTTGACTTTGGAATGTGCGTTCTAAATTATGTTAATTTAGAACAAAGAACATTATGCAAAAAAAATTCCCTTGTTTCTAAAATCTTAAAATGAGAATGTTACATCTGTAATTTTACAATTATTTTTTCAAATTGGTAGTGAAATGGAACCAATGCCTTTGACACTATAAGATGTATCATCACCCAAAGAGACATGATTTTTGGTGGGTTTTTTACTCATTGTGAATAACCAATCATTCTTTCTTGTCATGTGTCAAGTTGCACCCGAGTCGACATACCAAATTTGATTTATAGAATTGGATACTTCATTTGATTGTGTAGAATATAGGAAGTCATCATCATAAAATTGATCTTAATGTTTGGCTACATTTCCTTGTTGAGTTGGTTTCTTCTTCCACTTGTGATTATGTTTTCTCTATTTACTTGTTTGTTGACCAAATATTGTTTTTTGGTAATTAATATTTTTATCACTTGATGATCCTTGTTGGATTGTGTTGTACCAAATTTTTTTTAACTCATGTCCTTTTCAACCACAAATAAGACATTTTTGTTGGTCCTTTTGGCCTTGTTGAATATTACCTTGATTTTGAGGTTGTTTTACTAGACTTAGCATGTTTTTTTCCTTTTTGATTAGCAGCAAGTTCCTGCTCTTCAGTTTCAGTAGTTAAGTGATTATCTTCCTCTTGTTTTAGCATATTCACTAGAACTCTTCAAAAGTCTTTATTTGACAAGTTATGTTTAATGTGGTAATAAAAATCCTATAAGAAGGAGGAAGAACTCTCAATACTATAGGCACAACTGATTTTTCAGTTACTTCTTCTTCCAAAGCTTGAAGTGATGCACGCAAAGTTGCTACTCTTCTAAAAAAATAGTTTAAATTTCTCAGTTGGTTGCATTTTTAAGTTTAATAGTTGACTCTGGAGATGAAGTATTATGTTCTTATTTTTTGACTCATTTAATGTTTTAAAATTGTCCCAAGATTATTTTGTTGTTGTGGTCTCATGAATAAGAGGTTGTACCTTATCTGAAACACTGAACAAGATTATTAACTTTATTTTTTTATTTGCATGATCAAATGTAGCTTGTTGTGTAAGATCTATTGCAGATCTTGTTAATGTACTAGAAATAACGGACCATAGATTTTCAAAATCAAGTTTTGCACAAATTTTTGTTTTCCATGTTGGATAATTATCAAAATGCAAAAGTTGAGAATCTAGCAAAAATAATTTTGGTGCCGTAATTGTGGCCATTGTGAAAAGTGATAAACATTAGAAGAAAAAATTGAACACTTTTCCCCCCTTCAAGCATGCACAGCCCCCCCCCCCCCCCCCCAAAAAAAAAGATTATTTAACTTATTTTGGGCTCCTATTCGGCCGTGCACAATGAATTTTTTTCACTATTGGCCTTGTTACAAATTTGGTTGTGGCCGATTTGTAAAAATAAAATGGCTCTCTTGGCCAATTTGTAAAAAATATTTTTTTTGACTCTTTGGCCTCTTTTGAAATACAAACAATCTCTAATTTATTAAATTTTTAAAAAACAAATCTTATTAAAATTTGGACCAAGACGTAGAGCTCACAAAAACATATACTTTAAAAAAAATTGCACCTCAATCCGAGGTACCAGTTAAAAGTTATGGCTCTTTTAAGTTACAATTTCAATATCTTTTTGGGCCCCTTTCCAAAAATGGATTTTTTTTTGCAACGTCCAAAAATGGGAATTTTTTAAAAGTGATTTAAAAAAACCAAGCACAGATAAAGGCTTGCGTGCATACGTAGTGCGTGTGGAAGTGCAACTACAGTTCAATCACTTTGCCTGAGCGTTATAATAACCCTTAGCCAGAGTTTCTTTTATTGTTTCTCTTTGTACGCAGGTATTTGTTTTCTGGGAGACAAATTTTTTTTCCTTATTTCAACGTAGTTCTTGACGTTGAATCTTTTGCAGGCACATCTTCTTCTTCTCTTCAATGCACTTGATGTGTGAATACAATCTCCAGGTTGATTGGAGACTTTGGGATGTCACTTTGGACAAATATTTTCTCACAGAGAAAAGATATATGAAAAGACAGAGAAAAAATATATTCTCTTGCCAGATATATGAAAAGAAAGGGCACAAAGAAGAGGAAGGAGAAGTTATGTGGGAAACTTGAAAAGCTCAGGTTCCCACAATACAAAAATATTGTATTTTTTTTTAAAAAGCTTCTAATTTTTTTTTAAAATTCCAAGTACAGTTAATTTTTTTAAAAAAAATACCATAGAATGAAACAATGTCACCTTTTCTAATAGATTTGCATCCAGGTCTGCAAGGACTTGTGATTGCACTCTAGGTGTTCTTAAACTGCAAATCAATACGTGAACCGGTTTTGGATTCGGGTAGGGGCTGTGAAATGGTTGGGGGCATCTATGGCTCCTCCTAGCTCTGTAATTTCTCCAAATCTCCTTAAACTTCCCTAAAACTTCCTACACTCCTCTTTAAATCAGAATGCTACTCTGATACCAAATATTATGTGTGAGTTAGATGTAATTACAAAAAACAAGACGGTGCTTGCATAATTTTATTAATATGAAATCAAACATTACAAAACAAATGAGAGAGCTGCAATATTTATAGATATTCGACAATTTCTATCTCATCCACAATATATGGAAATAAATCACATAATATGAGAAAATATGCAGAAATAGCATATTGCTCGTAATTGCCCCTATTGCCACTCATGGAAATCATCCGGGAACAAAAGATGCAAGATAGAACATGATCCCACAAACATTGCGATGAGAACACTATCACTTAGTTCAATAACAACTAAGAATAACTAATACATTTTGACATAAGTTTAAAGTATTTAAATTAAATACTTTAACTTATTACATTTATTCAAATATCAACTAATGATGAATTAAGCTAAGTTTTTTTCCTAACAATATCCTATAATACTCCCATCAATGCTTAGGGAAACCTACCATCCTCTGAATCCGGGAGTGCGTAGCTTCCCACTGCCACCATAACCAACATTGCCAACTTGGTCTCCTAAGGATTTGTAGTGTACATCAGCCCATAAACAATGCTAGCATTGTGCTCATTCAGGTCACCCACCACCTCTCCAAAAATGACAACTATAGGATCAAACACCTCATTTTATGAAATCTAATATCTTGACTCCCCCAAGATCGACAGACATAAAATATGGTACGCATGCTCTACCATGATAGTCATCTCACTTATCGGTAGATGGAAGGTATTGGTCGTTGCATCCAATCTATCATTGACAGCAACCAACGGACTATGATCTCAAATGATATGCCTATATCACCACATACCCACAAGCCCTACATTTCTCATGTGGTCACACTCATCCTCAATGACGCTCGCTTGTATCTGTACTAACAGAGGTGGCACCCTATCACGCATAGTTAGCTAGTGACGCGCCAACATCATGAAGAATACAATTTTTTCAGGTACTTACCTATTTTAATCATCTATTTCCTCCTACCAAACCTCGTCACACACCTTAATTTCCCTACCTATCTATCTTGTTTTTGTACCTACTTTATTCAGCTATCATATAATTTTTTCTCACTTAAATACTCCCTCGTCTTATATTTCACTATTTTCTTTCCTTCACTATTTTGGAATAAGTTTCATCTAATACCTGACTGTTCCTACCTATATTCAACCTAAACCAGACCCATTCAATCATTTGATACACCTACTCTATCTACTACTACCTCGTTACTTCTCCATTTCTCCTACCCTGCTATTTATTACTTATTCTTTCCATTTCCACCCCCATTCTAATGTCTTAGTCACCTTTTAGAGTGACCCACACCAGTCACCCAAACCTGTAATAGTATGCCTTTAACCCCATTTACTCTGGCAATCCTATCGATGTTGGTCAAGTCTTGACCAGTGTCGGTCACTAGTTTGGCCCCAAAGCCAAACCCACATGCCCCCCACTTTACATAAATTGATAAAACAACCTAAAAACCAACTCACCACCACTATTCATTTCCAATCTATTTAGCCTATATTTGGCCCTTCCCATAGCCAATTCTATTACTTTTTACCCATTTTTTAAATTTCAATTTTCACAAACCAATTCTTTCTCTTTTACCTAAAATCTTAATTAAAAATAAACCATTGTGAGTGATCCCACCTCTACCCGACGTCGTCTCCTCGATGGGATGTTCAAAATCTAAACTAGAGGTCCTCCCATACTCACTCAAATCACCCTTTCCACCTCCATCCAAACGAATCACTCCAAAAGATCTTATGGACTCATCCACTTAGCCTCTCTATCCACTCCACTATCGCCAACTCAACCTCATACTGTTGCCATATTATTTACAAAAAAATGCACTCATGACGTCATTTTTAGAAAGGAAAAAATCTCAAATAAACTTTAATCACATGCATTTTTATTTTATCACAAAATTTGACTTGGCCGATGTCAGTTTCTACCCTAATGGACCAATATCAGTTATCCCTTACCGACATCAGTTACACTTTAACCGGTGTCTGTCACCTTGCCACCATCCTACACATGATTTACCCTCATTCTTGCTAACTGAAACAATTTTCTTATAGATAGGACCTCACCCCTACAATTTAACCATACCTAATGACCTTATAACCTAAATACCCAACTGAACTATCAAGTGGGGCATGTGTTTTCCTCTACCTTTGATTGACCTATGACCTTACCTATCAACCCAACCCAAACCTTCCAAATTGACACTCAAATTGGCTTACTCCTTATACCTTGTGATGATGTTACCCATGTTTTTTAGCTTATTTACCTTTCCTTACATAATTTCATGTATTTTATCTAGAACAAACCTTTTGGTTCTCTGAACATACCTACTACTAATTCCTGCACCTCACCCAGTTGTGTTTCTAGACCTCATCAACCTTGCATGGATAAACCTATCGACCTTTGACGATGTATAATTTCTATGCTCTTTAGGCTAATACCTTGTGGAATTCTATACGTGTGTGTACGTTTGAATGCCACTACATATTACCCACGTCGATATTATCATTTACTACACCCAACCTATACCTCATTTCTCATCAATTATCACTTTATCAAACCACCCATTGACTTACCTATCGCTTCATCAGTTCCTGGTTTGAGGGGGATCACCTCCACCCATACTTGGGAAAACCTAAATTTCACTCATACCTGGGCACCAACCTCCTATTTTTGTCAGCATCACTTATCAATACAATCTAGGTGACAAAAAGGGGAAAATGTAGACATCAAAATTGGGTCACAATCCCTTTACTTCCTTTCAACTCATCAATTCGACACATATGCCTAACTGTGGCCCCCTTCCTACATTGGTATTAATTTAATTAATATCTCTCCTCACAGTATTATTTTATTTAATTACTTTAATTAAATTAATATCCACATAAACCCTCCACCTCACCTAAAGACCTATTATTAGTCTATTAATTAACTGAGACTAAGTCTCTACTTATCTTAACCAATTGAGACTCTTTCAAACCCTAATATTAAAGTCCTATTACTTCTCTAACAACACACTCACTTATTTAAGCATCATCCCTCACTTAAAACCCGGATTAGAAATTAAGATCACGCCAAAATTAGCAAAGATCGGGCTATTTTTGGCACCTAGGACTAATTATCCTTAACTGACACCGATTATTCTTCAGATGGCACAGGTCACCTAACCGCCGTCGGTTAGGCTAAATAGACAATATCAACTCATTGATCGGGTTTTGAATCTTGTCATATGGCTTTTGTGACCTAGCATTCTTGTTCATGAGTTCTCTATCAACTTGGTGATGTACCGTAAATCATCACTACATTTAAAGACCACACCAATCATTCACACTTTGATCTAGAGCTTCAATGAACTCTCTGGAAAGCACCGTTCCTTCCAGCTAGTCATGCATTCATTCGGGATGACCTTTCTTCACAGCCACCCTCATCATGTGATTTCTACGTACATTCAACAAGTAGTTATTTTCCCTTCTTGTTCATTTTCAGTAGATTGGTTATTTTATTAGCTATCTATCTCACTACCTTATTTTACCTTCCTCGTATCTCTCCCACCATACCCCCGACCAACCTTCTACCTATTTTACCTTTCATACACTATCAAAACCTACACATAAATACTCCCGAGTCTTAAGAAAAATCCCATAATCCCATCCAAATCCCCATCACTCTCTGTATAATCAGACAGAGTGCCCAAACCTTAGTTTATGATATTATTCCCAAATCGCCCCTACTGATACCCATTACTGAACCAACATCAATCCTTTACCAGTATCTGACATCAGTGTCTGAGATTGGTAATATATTTGTTATCCAAAATTCACCCCTCAAGGTAATTTTGATAACATGCATCAAATTCTTTAGTCCCAAGCAATTATATTGATTCAAGGCAAAAAATCATGTTTCTGGGGTCCCCTCAGGTTCTTTCTAACTCTTCTGTCCAAGAAGAAAACCCAGCAAGTTTTAAAAATGTAAAAAAAAAAGAATTTGAGAAAACAAGCTCGGGCCAGGAAAAATCATGAAAAATGGCTAAGTCCTAGTCCTCGCAACAGTCGGGACACAAGGGACATCTGGGCGCAAACCGGCTGAAAGGCCGCCAGGCGGTCTGCACAGCATTTGGGACATCCGGGCCAAAAGTACGCGTGGGACGTGGAAATCCGAACTGGCCGAAAAGTGGAAAAAATTGACTAACTGTTGAAACAGGCAGTCTGGGACATCTGGGCAATTAGTACACGGAGGACGCAAGTCGGCTGAAAAGACTTAAGGCAGCCCGGAACAATTGGGCCGAAGGTACATGAAGTACATGAACCGGCCGGATCGGCCGAAATGAGAACTTTCTTACCGAGACAGTTGGGACAAAAGTACGCGAACCGGCCGAACCGGGCGAATCGGAAGAATTTGTTCCAGACAATCCGGAAGCAAGCGGGACAAGAGTACGCGGAGGATGCGAACCGGCCGGTTCGGCCAAAATGAGGAATTTCATACTGGGACATCCGGGCCAAAGGGACGCGAGGGACGCGAAAAGCCGAAGCGGCCGACAACAAGGAAGAAAATTCAACATTTGACCCGTGAAACTTCAAACGGCCATAACTTTTGACTCCGAGCTCCGATTTTCACAAAATTGGAATTTCTGGAACAAGCACGATGTCCTCTACGCCACAAAAAATAGATTTATTATTTTTAATGAGGGTAGATATATTTAAATAAAAGAAACATATTCGGCTCTAGCCAGTTAATGCTCATTCCCATCAAATGACAGAAAACGCCTGCCAGACCCAAAATAGCTGCCCGCACTCAGAAGGCCATAAATTTTGCATTTCTCAATGAAATTTCACAAAATTGGTACCGTTGGAATCATGGATCCGAGCCCGATACACAAAAATCAAGAATTTCTAGATTTGGTTAGAGATCAATGGATATTTTTTATAAAACATGGCCGGGTTCATAACAGTGTTTTATTTGGTGGTTGGGAGTGCAATTAAGAGGCATGGTCATCATTCATTCTCTACTGCAGCACATGGGATAGTATGGGGATCCTTTTACAAGTAATATATAATCATTTCACTCAATTTAATTCCTCTTACAGGTGGTTGAAGGACAGATTTCGGGATTTCCATTTTCTCTTCTCTTCCCCTTCTCATTTTTTCTATAAATTGGAGTGTTGGGCTCATTATCAAAGGGGGAGTTCTTTGTAGAAAATCTCTTTCAAAATTGATATGTGAAGCCAATGTGCTGCAGGCCCTTGTAGTGGACTCCTTGCATGGTGATCCAGGCCCTTATCTTGTAATAGCTTGAACTGTGCATATCATGAAGCAATAAAATACCAGTTTTTGGATGTATCTTCCCCTGCTTTGTTTTCTTGCATTCTTCTTGCCCCTTTAATCTTTATACAAGAATATTGTGTCTATTTTATGTTTTTTCAGGGATCCATTATCATTGTGTATGCTTGGAATACCATTGTGAATGCATTTTGCTAGATTATGGAGAACTGTCATCACCTCTTCTAGTGTGCACTTTGCTTCTGTATTTCACGCATTTGGAGAATACTCTCACACCCTCATTTTCTGGTGTATCACCTCTTTAGTGTAGGCTTTCATTTTGGTCATTCTCTCTCCCTAGTCCCTTGGAAATTTAGATTAGAACAGTTAGCTTATCCTGCATTAGAGTAGATTGTGGCAGGTAGTTTAGGAGCAAGAACTAGCTTTCTCTAGAGATTCCTCTCTCATTTTACAAGTCCCACACTTGTAGAGAGGTTTCAATGTTGTGCAATCACACTGGATGCCTGAAGATCAACTTAGAAACCTGATCAACATCCAGGGGTGCTGTGATTTTGCAAAAACAATATTCTGAACTAGTAAGCTCATAACTTCTCCCAAATAGACCAGAGCCTTACCAAATTTCAACCAAACCTCATCTATAATCTTATGTCAGACATGTAAACCCAAAACAATCTACTAAACTACTAGATCTAACTGTAACTTTTCCTGTTAGATTAGATTTACTTATTTTATTTACATGATATACCTAAATCGTAAAACTACAGTAGGATTTCCTTATTTCATGGTATTTGGTGCATTAAATTGTATTTAAAAGTGGATTGACAACCTTCTAGGAAGAATATCGCTTCCCGAATCTAGCACTCATTAGGCAGTACACTAACCTATATTGTTAATGATATTTGGTGGTCTTGTTTTGTTTCTTATATAGGTTGTTCCTCCTAGCCAAAGGGAATATCTCTACAATCATCCTGATTCAATGTCCACAACGCACACAGCTTTGTCTTGACTACTCATAGGGTTTCCTCCTATGCTTATTACCCTTATCTATTTTATCGCATTACTTTGAGGTGAAACAACTTGATCATGGAAAATGTCAACATCATGTGGATACAATAATCTGGAGAAAATAGAAAAGAATTATAGTGTTATTACACACTCAAGTATTATTTCATTTAAGACAGTAAATTTAATTTCATAATCAAAGGTGGGGAAATGTAGATACATAAAATTATAAATTTATCACTATATAATGAAAAATTATTCTTTATCCTTAGATCATTATTTTAAGGCATTTTCCAAGCCTAGGTGACCTATATTTATTTCTCTTGCATGAATTACCTAGCTACTCAAATTACACAATCACTTAAAAAACTAATTACATCATTAACCAATAATATATTCATACCAAATATGCTTTCCATATATTTTCACAATCCCAAAAACATCTTGTATGATACCATTTTCATAGGACCAAACTATCTTATAGTTGTTTTGTTGATGTTTTTTCAGCTTGAATCAAATAGTGGTAACTTTTTCAATTTAGTATCTAATTTGGTGTATTTCATATTCTACAGGTTATTCATAATTTGATAATTTACCTATGAATTCATTTATAATTAATTATGAATCACTTAATTACCTCACAAAATAATCACCTAAAAATTTCAATAGCATATTTGAATAATACAGTGTCCTAAATACATTAAATATAACACCACAATCAAAGATAAAACACAACACATGCATGAATAACTCCCAACTATGTTTTAGATTAATTATGTTAAATCTATATGCCATTAAATAAAAGTCATGATGAGTACCAAATTATTTTTCTTCTAATTTTTTAGTGGTGAAGTTTCCTAATAAGTTTCATCCACATAGATATCAAAATGTAGGTTGATAATTATGTGTTGTTTAAAGATTTTGCATAGTATTATTAATATCTAGGTGGTGTATGGAATTCACATAAACTAATCCACTAATATGTTTAGAGCTTACCATACCCATGGTTTGGGTTTAATGTTATTTCATATTATATAGAATTTTATGGACTTTTGTGACACAAATAATTTTAAGATAAGTACATCATAGTTAGTCACATAGACACATAATGTCATTAAGTGCTACTGCATCATTGTACAAAACTATTTGATATGTTTTAAACTATTTTATTATTCCATATAGAAGGTATGGTTGCATAATTTCTAAGTTTTACACTCTATATCCACATATGGAGAGCTTTCAAGTTCTTTCCATCCTATACAATGAAATAAAATTTCTACATTAGCTTACTACATTTCTTATAAAAATTCTATCTTCTTTCATGTGTTTCAATAAAACTTTCCATATTGTATATTGAAAATTCCTAATAAAAATATATCTAGTTAGGAACTATTGTTTAATAATTAATACAAATATACGACTTGTGTTAACCCTTAAGTAAATAAGAACACATTAACCCAAAAAACTCTTGTTTATTTATTTAAGGGTTCAATCACCATGTTATTGTCATTGAAAACAAAATTTAAATTATTATTAATGACTATTAATTTACAAAATACATTTTTAACTAAAATTTAATAATATGGTATTATTGAACCTCTTATAGATAGGATGCATTACTAATGTGCCTGCATGATATTAATTCAGGTTTATCCTCTTATTACGAGTTTCTTGTTTAGATGAGTTTTAAACTATAAGTATGGAAAAATTTGTAACTTTAATTATTATTAAGACACTTTCCATTAAAAAATCATATATTTTATTTTTAAATAAGGAAAATTTCGTATAGGCTTTGATTATTGAATGGGTTTAACATAATTTATATATTATGATATGAAGATAATGGAAATATATATGAAAAAAAAATCCTAAGAAACTAGGAGTTCAAAATTATAAAAATCAACCACAAGAACTTAATTTATATTATCTTCGAGTAACCTCAGATGAACTTGTGAAATACTATTTTCTTGTAATGACGTAATTAATGTCATTTGTAAATAATGTATCTAATATTTGGGAAATTTTTATTATTAAAACATACATGTTCACATTTCTTGCTTGAGGAATTCCAAGAAATTGATCGATTATGATGTCAACCTTATATAATTTGTCTCATAAAAAATTGTACTTTCAATAATATTTCATATGTTGACCACGATACTAAAACTAAGGTTATTGGGTGAATCCAATCATTATCACATTTGTTATAAATACCTTTATTTAGGATAATATATGGAGTAGTAAATTGTTTTGGTTCATTCATATTGGTATACGATAGCCTCCTCATTGGTTCACCTCATTCATCTTGATATTTAAAGGAAACTCTCCCATAGTGTTCTTGTGAATGATCCTCATATCTCCAAGGGGGATAAATGGAAAATAGAATTAATAATTGTAATTCTATAGAATATTTTTAATTCATAGAATCAACCTAAAGATTCTCTCACTGTAAAACATAAACACTAGTAAAAATATTAAATTTTAATTAAGTGACAAGTTTAACCAATTGATAGTATACTCAATTCTATATTTACTTTATTTAATGAAAAACAATCTTTCCTAGTTAATATTTTTAACCTTTCAATTTCATGGTAAAATAGACCATCATCTCACTTGAGAAGGTATTATTTTTCATATTTTATCTCTAAATTGCAATACTAGTGATGTGGATGGAGCTCCGAGAGGTCGAAATTCCTCCAAAAGAAACACACACACATGATTCTAAAAACTCCAAAATAGTTATCTTCTCATTCCGGAATGCACACTAACTTTTATAACATTACAATATTCCTTTTATTGTCACTATCTCTAAAAACCCCTAAAATCTCATGAAACCATCAAACACTTAAAAATACCTACTAGTAAAATACCTTGGATGGGCCCCATTTTTTGTGTACTAAATATTCCTTTGTAAATTAATGTGTACTCTAGATTTTGGATTATTACATAAAACATAACAAAATATATTAAAACTGTAAGTTCTAGACAAAAAAAAAATTCAGAGCCAATTTTAGACCACTAGACAAAGAAATTTGCCCCTAAAAATATATCATAAAGTCACCTAACCTCTGTGAAGATTTGGTCATTGCATATTACTAATAAATATATAACACCTTAAAAAAATTCAAGATGATCCATTGATCAAATCATCCTATATTAGAATTTATTGTTTTACTATCTACACACATTTTCTAGTCTTCACCCTTTTTGGGATTTAATACTCCTAAAGTTCCACATACACTCATGCTTTCTCTCACTAACCCTTTCAATACTATATCTATAATTTTCCTAATCAACTCCTCACTCTATGTTGTATAGGATTCATGATTTGGAAGGGTTAGTCCTGGAATCACATCAATATGGTGTTTTATATCCCTCTTTGGATGTAACCCATCTAGTAGCTCATATGGTATGACATCTCTGTATTCTTTCAATACCGTTGCTGCTGCTATTGGTATAGAAAAGCCTCTAGTTCCACATTTTTTTAAACAATGCATAACACCACCCAACTTCTTACATTTTTACAACAAAATCCTTTATACCTAATAATCCATCACTATTCTCTTCTTCCTTGAAGGAGGACATGATCACCTTTACACCATACTTTCAAAATGTATAAGCATTCTTCCATCCATCATGCTTGACCTTTCTATCATATTATAAAAACCTCCCCAATGATATATGGCATGCATCCATTTGGATAACATCACACCACACCTCATCCTTATAGGTATCCTGGTATTCCCTATCAAAAACTTTACTAAGAATATTTTATCTATGGTTACCTCATTCCATTTCTTGATCCATGATATGTACTAAGGATATTAGGGCTTCTCACATTTCAGACTAATTTTATAAAACATCATATTTGAGACAATGTTTTCCCAACTACCACATCAATATTAATTTTTCATACCTTCCCTCTACAGGTATATCTTGTTCAAAAGATATTTTTTCACATTCTAGAATCGCCACCAACAGCATCTTATACTTTATCCTTCCTCGAGAATATCACCATTCGCCTTATCATGAGGTTTTCTCCTAAGTCTGCAGTAACCTCCATTTCCTCTTCTTCTTTAACTTCAACTAGGTTTATTTTTCAGCTATTCCACTTGCCATCAATCTTATGTAGGATAATGCGAAAACTCAAAATATTTGTTCCATTCTTTACCACCTCGGTAACAATCATACTTCCTTTAGGGGTTATTCCAACGTCATCCTCCACCATATTATCTTTCTCTCTAAAACCCCTACCTTTTTTCAAGTTACCTCGACCTCGACCAGAATCTTCCTGCCCTTTTAAATCAGAGGATTCACCTGTTAGGGAATCAAATCTACTCTCCCTATCATTGGAGATGAAGATGGTCATCTTTTCACTCCTCTTTTAAAATTACTCCTCTCACTCTTTTCTTCTTCTTTTAATGTGATTGTATAAGACTCATCTAGACTATAGATCTCGAGCATACTCAATTCATTGTGTATAATATAACTCAACCCATTTACATACCTTATAGCCTTTTGTTCTTCAAACTCTCCTTGTTCCACATGGATTGATAACATGTAAAACTCATTGTTATACTCTTCAATTCTGAGATCCTTATTTCTTATTATTTGTAACCTTTAAAATAGAATCTTGGAATAATATACAAGAAGGAAATTTTCTTTCAAATTATTCACTATTTTATCCTAGTTCTCAATCTTTCCATTTCCTTTCCTTTATCTTTGATTTTGTAGGTGATCCCACTAGATCAATGCATGTTTGACTAACTTATTAAATGAAAAATTTACATTCTTCTCCTTTGAAAGGGTTCTCAACTCAAATAATTTTTTTTATGTGATTCAACAAGCTAATCATCTCTAGTTGTAACCCTTCACCATAATCAGAAACAATAATCTTTATACCATCATTCTTTCCCTCTAAATCTTGGATAATTTTATCCTCGAATGGCCTCTCATTAAATGTTTCATCTCTATCATATTCTTCATTTCCTCCTTTATTCATTAATGGAGGTTATTCTTCAGTATGAATATCAGGGTCAAGATCCTCATTTTCATGTCTCCATCTGAGGTGAGTAAATTCTACTATGAGCTCAAAAAAATTTCTTTGTAGCTCTTGCATATGCATATTCACATGGGAATAATATTCTCTCTAATGTCTATCCCTTCTTATATAAATAGAGGTGATAAATTACATAGAAAAGTATAAGTTATATTACCTTCACTCTTCCCCCAAGATCCAAATCCTACTCTGATACCAATTGATGTGGTTCCAACTGCAAGAGGTAAAAATTCCTCCGAAACACACACACACACACACACACACACACACACACACACACACACACACACACACACACACACACACACACACACACACACACACACATACACAATTCTACAAATCTCAAGAAAAATTAAAAATATTTTTCTTCTCATCGTTGAATCTGCGTTAACTTTTACGACATTATAATATTCATGTTATTGTCAGTATCTCTAAAAAACCCTAAAATGCAACGCAACCCTAAAACATAAAAAAATACGTACTAGTAAAACAACTTGGATGGGCCCCATATTTTGTATACTAAATCTAACTTTGTAAATTAATCTGTACACTAAATTTTGACTTATTACATAAATAATAACAAAAGATATTAAAACTCTAAGTTCTAGACAAAACAACAAAATGTTTAGAGCCAATTTTGGACCACTAGACAAAGGAATTTGGCCTTGAAAATATGCTATAAAGTATGAAAACCTTTCTAAAAAGTTGTTTATGGAATATTAATAACCAAGATCAAACACCCTGAAAAATTTCAAGATGATGCAACCATTGGATCAAAAGTTATATCCTTTAAAAGTTATACTCCCGCATCAACTAGATACTATTTTTTTATGCTCTCCTTATAAAAATATAAGGGGATGATTATTTTCTTTCTTAAGGAATTATCTTGTAAATTTATACAAATTCATGGATTATGAAAATCATGTATTTTTATCTTTCTTCCTCCCTAATAGGTTTAAAATTTTCTAATGGATACTCTAACATAAGTCTATAAGGGGGATAACACTAGCTTGATTAAAGTACACTTCTAACCATCTTGTTTCATGACTGGGAAGATGTTTAATGCTCATACTCTAGATTAACATCTTATAAAATAAATTATCCAAGAGTCAATGACTCATGTGGCCACAGATTCATGAAAAACATCTTCATCACTTTGAGTGTCATAAGATTTTCTCCATAGCAATAATGTCCAACTTATTATCTAGGACCTATCATTTTCTAAGCTTCTTCATGCTATCTCTACTAGATTATTTCTTGTACTCTTATTTGATGTAATTTTTAAGTTTTATTCTTCTATATTTGCCACTATGATTCATTATTTTAATTACATTATATGATTTTATAAGTATAAGGGGATGCATTGGCTATTTGTGGGCATTAATACATAAATTAATTTAAAATTCTTTCCCTTTAATAATGAAATTTTAAGTAACAATTTTTTCCTATTTTTTATGTAATTAATAATCTGACTAAACTAAGCATTACATTAGTGGTTCTCACTCCAGTCTTCGATCATGTTTCCAAATTGTAGATGAAAAAGTTGAGTGTTTTTGAAGATTTTAGAGTTTCTAGATCTAAAATGTTAAATTTTCATGTATAACTCATATGATGTTAGTGAGATCCATTCAATGGACATACATGATTTACATGTAGAGGGTGGTACAAAGACACATTTAATAGATAAATTGTGTGTATAAACAATTGTTTTCCTCATTTTGGTGAAGTACATTTTTCTCTAAAATAGTTCATTCTCTAAATGGCATTTTTAATAAATATAAAACAATTATGTATCAATTATCAATATGCACATAATTCCCAAAGAATGTGGAGGGTTAAGCGTCATTTTATGTCAAGGAAAAGAGCTCTATGCCAAATGGATAATTCGAAGTATATAAGGGTAGGAACTTTAGAAATTGTTTCTGTGCCATGGAATCATTGATGCCTCCCCTTATGGGTGATTGGATTGGAAAGGAATTGGATTTTCCAATCTTCTGATTTCTCCCATCCCAATCAAAATGGTCGTAAATTTCGTGCTAAAAATTATTTGGAAATATTTTGAGAAAGTCAAGCCATAGCTTCTATGGAATGGAGATGGATTATGTAATGGACTTTCAGTTAATCACCACACCCTATGTTGGTTTCCTAACATTCAATTGCAGGATCAGTGCCTTGTTGAGGTTACTAGGATTCATGTAGTTAGGATTTTAAAAAATGGAACTCACACTATCTAGTACCTTTTTTACGAATGTGTTCAGTTTTAGCGGCCTTGGAATGAGCTTAAGGCTCAATTCAATTTAGCTCCACATGATCTTGCCATTATCAATGATATCATCTCATTTTTTCCTGATCATATGATCCATAAAATATTTTTGTTTGCTTCTCATCCTTGGTGGACATATGGGATGTGTTATGTTGACACCCCTTTCTGGAATTACTCTATTGGAAAAGGTTACCCATGGATTTCACCTCATTTTCCCATGGTTACAAAACTCAATACTCGATGGCAGTTGAATTATTAATCATCCATTTAGAGAAGGATATTCAATATTATTTGGTCCACATGTGTGGAACCCAAAATCACACATTTTATATGGTGTGTTGATGACCAAGGCCTTCCGATTGGTGTGCATCTGGTTCATCTTGGTGTTTTGGCCTACAAATGCCCCTTCTGCAGAAACTTGGAAACCATGTCTCACCTATTTTAGTAATGTAATAAAACCCAAAAGGCTTGGAACTGGATGCACTCATTCATTCTCCCCTTTAGACCAAATTAATTTACCTAGCATCATATTATTTTAAGTGATAATCCTAGAATGCTACACAATTGTTCCCATATTTGCCATGTTTTCAAAGGGGAAAATTTCTTCCATCTTTGGAAAGAACAGAAATCTTGTTTATTTACTAATGTTGAAGTTGATTATAATTTCTCTAGTTATAATAATTTTGTGGTAATATCAAATGTATTACTCTAGATAAAAGTGCAAGAGAATAAGGTAGGCCTCGAGGTGGAGCACTTCCAAACTCATCTTTGACACTGATGTGATGTCCCTTACAACGTTTCTCGTTAGCCACCATCCCCCTCATGGTGCTTCCTGCCACATGGCATTCGTCCCCAAGAGGGTGGTTGTCGGACCCACTCGTAGCATTGATCATTCCACTATGTCTACCAGTCCCTATGTAGTCATCCTTCGTGGAGGAGCTACTCCCCTCCACCTTCATCTCACCACGAAGATTGGGGTACTCATCGATCGCCTAACTAGCTCTCTTGGGGCTCACTAAATGCCCCTGATTTGTGAACTCATGACTGTTGTAGCCTTTTTCCTCCATAAGACAAGTATCCTAAGATATCTCTTTCCATTTTTCCCACTCATGACATTGTTGATGATACCGAAGAAGTGAGAAGACCTGGATCTGGATGGGATGTGTTAGAAAGTGTCAAGGACCCACCTAAATCTGGCCTGCCTAATCAGAATCCTTCCTCTATCGGTTAACAATCTGCAGCAGTGACATAATTTCATTACTTCAATGCTTATTGTTATTTAGTTATAGTTTAATTTCCTAGGCTCAACCTTGTTTGATCTTGTGTCTTTGGGGCGTGCTTCCATATTACCTATTTTTTGTGAATTATATTGTATCATTTTACATGTTAATATAGTATAAGATCATATTCACTAAAAAAAATGGACATACACAACTTTTCATGAATATGTATTGTTTAAAAATCATGATGATGTGTCATTACGAACATATAATCAAATTATTTAGATGGATATACCACCTAATGTCAAGTACGACATGAATGAATATTTGGTCCACGATTATTCTTTTGAAACTACCTTTGTTTAAGGTTCATGATGAAGGAAAATTAAACATTACTAACTAGATTCCTTGGATGGCTAGATCACCTAGTCTCACTTGCAATGTAAATGTACTTTCAATAACCAATAGTAAAATACTATCATTAGATGGATTTAAAATAGAATTGTATTGAAATGGTCATTACCATTATTTGATTTGAAGGTGAAAGGAACTTGCAAAGAGTGTCCAGATATAGTTATATACTATTTTATTGAGCGGTTATATGAGAATAAAGTTATATATTTGTTGATGACTTCATTTAATTTTTGGCATGTCTTATAGGAGAAATTTCATGAACGAGATAAAGAGAAAGTTCTAAGAAATTTCACATTGAATGATGCACGCAAAAGTAGAATATGAACACTCCATTCTTACAAGAGTAAAATCATACAAAATGAAATGCAAGAAAATATTCTAAAGTCCAATCCATTTACAAATTCAAATAATTTGATGGGTTGGATGTGGAAAAGTTTAAGCCATAATGAAACAACATTTTTGATTTGTATGGTTTTAGTTGTCTCTAAGAATACTAGATTTTCTGAGTGACTAGTGTAATGATAATTCATCATATATTACACTCAATGGTCATCAGTCCTTTATCTACGATGGAAACATGATGAATTTGAGGTTTACAATTTGATCATCTCATCATTTATTGATGAATTCAATTCATGCAAGGTCATTTATATCACTCTCTTGCAGAGTAGCATTGGTAAAAGATGTTATTGAAATAACTCAGGATAGTTAAATTATTTTATTAAATATATAGTCTGATGTCATTTTTAAACAGGTTTCATAATTTGTTTGATGGATCACACATGACTAAAATATTTAACCTCATTGCCATACAATTTACATTTGATTTATTTCTTTTCCTTAACTGAATTACTAAATGGATTTGTATTATTGGTTTTGAAAATGACTTCCTTAACTTATTGTTCCCCAAATATTTAGAATCGCAAGCTAATGTTCTTTAGTTGTTAAGTGTTTGTTATGATCTCGTTGTGGGGAAGTAGATTTCATTCTAATAAGTGATTTTAGTGCTTTCTACAAAGCTAGTACCACAATTTTTCCTTCATCAATTATCTATAAAAGACAATTGAAGAATTATGATTTCCTTTAATTAGTATTCATTTGATTCCCTCATCCCTATATCAAATATGGATTAACATTCACATAATTTAAGTTCATATCACAAGTTAAATGAAGAATGAAACATTGTGTAGAGAGGATTAGCACCAACGTTTAGGTTCTTGTACTAGAACCATCATCAAGGTGAGCATTTACTTGAGAGAAGGAATAAAAAGTGAACATGCATAAATAATTAATTTAAACAAAAGATATGTCGTTCCAAAAGAGATGTGAAGATGAATAAAGTAAAAATGTTAAAATAAACAATTATAAAGAATATAATTAAATTAAAATAGAATACTAAAAAGGAGGTGGAAAAACAAAAAAGGAGGGGGAATTAATGATAGGAATCATGGAAGCATGGGGAAGAGCGAATCAACAATAGTAGAGGAGGAAGAAAATCAAAAGGTCAATGAAGAAAAGACAAAGCAACGGAAAAAAATTAATATGCAAGGGCACGGGGGACGGTAGTGGTTGTCATCTTATGTAAAAGGGGTTTCAAAGAATGACTGAGCTTCCACCCATTGTCGTGATTTAGGTTGTTTGGGTGTTTCTCAATCTCGACAAATTCACGTAATTTTTTGTTTGTGTAGTGCGATTCGGTAGCTATTAGTTTTGCATTGTTAACATTGTTCATATCTACTACTTAATCGTTATCTTGCTACAAAACATCTACATTATGCTTTTTTATGATTAGTTATTTAATTTCCATTCATTATTGTTAATCTCATTCTATTGTATCTGTTAGGAAATAAGGGATAAAATATGCGAAATAATCCCTCACAGAATCGCAACAGTAGAAACTAATATGCAGATATTATTACATATCTCAAATAAAATTGCAGAATAAAATAACACAACACTAAGAGACAGTATTTAACATGGTTCACCCAATTTGGGCTACGTCCACCAAGAATCACTTGCTCAGATTTTATTACAAGCCACCGCTCTCTCAATACAATACTCAGATCCGTTTGGAGCTATGCTCAACAAACTCTACAGAATTCACAGCCGAATTCAAAACACATCTCCAATACATTTGCTTTTCCATCTATCATATGCATAAGACCATATAAATAGACAACTGCTTAAGCAGTTTTACAAAACTGTGGGTATCAAAACCATGGGCAAAACCCGTCCCATAAACCTATGGGTCAAAAAACTCACCCATATGAGAAAAGCACGTTTCCCGATATGTCGGGTGCATTTTTCGATGCCAAAAAATTTTACGCTACATGAAAAGTGTACAGTACTCTTAGTGAGTCTTCAACACTTTCACACATGAAAACAGGCTCCACAACCTAACAGTATCCCTACCTAAAATAACAGTTTAGGGCAACAATTATTAAGTTCTTACTACAAGGACATAAAATTTACTATTAAGACTTAATTCTATACTTGTAGCAAAGTTTCTATCTTTTTTTTTCTTTATTAGTTATTAAAAATAAATTCACAAAATTATTTCTCTCATTACATCATTGTCCTTAGGTTTCCTCCATCCCCTATCAAGTTCTTGCAAAGAATGGTGTAATAACTAGTTATTTAAAAACAATATATAATTATTCTTTTTTTCGAAATAATATTACATATCTCTCTCAAAAAATATAGATGAAAAAGAATCTTATATTATACTAAATGCAACATGGTACAAAAAACTTTTTAAAACTACATCCAAAAATTAACAATAAACTAGGCCAATCGATGATCCTAGAAGAACAATGAAACACTAGACAAAGCCTAAACAACCATTAAAAAAAATGGGAAGAGCCGAAATTAAGCCACCACTGCAAACATTCCAGCTGTGCAAAGGGACGTCAATGGAAGGAGGAATTGAAATCCCTCACCTTTTCCAATATAATATTCTACAATATTTTGTATTGTCGACACAAAAAAGACAAGAATTTAGGTGTAATTTTTCTTTTTTAAAATAATGTTGTACTGTGAGAATCTCACTGGGTGACAATAAATCTAAACAAGAGCAGCAATGCTGCTAAGTACTACCCCACTCATAGTAAAATTGAATTGAGCAGTGGTAAAGGTGAACTCATCAATGCTTCGTATGTAGACAGAACTACAATTATAAAAACTGAGTTTGACCATGGTGCTATGCATTCAAACCTAGTCACCGATATTTTTAATTTGTTAATTTTTTTTAAATGTAAAAAGAAAACCAAGGAAATAAATGCTATCATAAATGTTATCATAAATGTTATGACACCATAAATGCTAATGACGTCATGTTTTTCTTGAAATTACTGAACGCTGCAATAACATGTTAATTTTTAGGCCAATCTTATTGAAGATAAATACATTTTTACAATTATTTTGTTAAAAAGTGTGCAGCTTTAATGATATTTATTAATATAAGAATTGTATATATTTTTTCTAAATGTAAAAAGGAAACCAAGAAAATAAATGCTATTGTAAATGTTATGACACCATAAAGTTAAGCAGATATATGAGGCCTATAGTAGAATCTACCTTTGGCAGTACTAATAATAACAAAATAAATGTATTTTAAAATATTCTAATATTTAAAACTAGAGAAATTAATATATATATTATTATTGTTTATCTAAATAATAGAACACGTATATAGATTTGATGTCTCAAGATTTCATAAAGATATTTTGCGTAGAACACAAAGCTAAGGCGCAATTATTAAAGTTCAAATATAAAGCATTGCATAAAATCCCCTCATTCTTGATGTGTATGTAACCCTTCCCTCTCGTTATTGCCTTCCATTAAATACTCCCCTAGCCTGACGTTCTTGCCTCATTAAATTTTTTACAAGTGGATATTTTTTAAGCCTCAAAAGGTTATTCATACATTGCTTTACACGAAGCACATTTCACATGTTCTATATAGATAACTCTAGGCTCCATGGAATGTGTTTATATCAAATTTCACATGCTTATTCTATATTACATTTAAATATTTATATTAAAGATATATCTCCCTATAATAGATGTTTATAGTAATATTATGGGGTGATGTATGTTACACTAAACATGTAAATGCACAACAAAATAAATTAAAAATATTATGAAAATAATTTTGTTTATGTTATAATTAGGAGATATTTCTTAGAGTGTGAGTGTGTACATTAGGATTTTCATGATATGTGAATTGCTTTTAAATAATTCTTGAAAAAAAGATTGTGTCTAAACTATAGGTTTTATGTTTATACTAGCAAACATCAACCTTGAAACATCGTCACCATTAAGGTAGGATATCAAATGAAATATGATAATTTTGTCGAAGGTAGTAGAGAGACATGTCTTATGAAAATTGGAAGACTTAGTTGCTAATATTAGAATATATGTATGCATATAATCTCTAAATGATCAATTAATGGCAACAAGTAAAGTATGTACAAAACTAAATACTATTCTTGTGGCTATGCGTAGATCAAATGGAATTAAAAAATGCAACCTAGACAATAGTACTTTTTTCATTTTTGTAATTAGAACTCAAGTAGTTGTACATTTCTTCGAAGGAAAATGTTGTATTCTATCTAGAAATGAAGAGAGGTTGTCCTTAAAAGTTAAGCACATGGTCATGATAAAAAATGTAACCCATAGTCTAATACCTTAATATATTTTAAACTAATGTATCAATCAAATATTGTAATCAATTTTACAAAATAATCATTCACGTATGAGGAAACTAATCATCTAAAAAAATTACCAAAGGTTTCACATTTTATTCTTCCATCACATGTATAAAAAATGTGTCCCTTTAAACTCAATTATAAAAAGGGATTGATTTCTTAAGTTAATATTCAAACAATGGAGAGTTACATATTTGATCTACTGATTTCCTAGGAAGTAATCAAGCCTTATGACACATAATAGCTAACTTCACTCAACTAAACATAATCTAGAATGGTTAGTTACAATGACTCACATATTAACACACTCACACTCAATAATATTATCATTAATAATAAAATACAAAAAATAATCACTATATTAAATTCCAACCTAATTATCACATAAAATAGACAAGTTGGATTCGATAGGATGGCAGTGATGGGAGTGGGGAAGACTTGGGCTGTGAGGTTTTTGGGGCTGCTCATTATGAGCCTGAGAATCTCGTACCCTCTTGGCAAGATGTTGAACAATAGTTGGATATCCTAGGAGCAATCATTGATAAAGAAAAAGAAAGATTCAGATTTGCGCTTGTCGGTAGGTTTGCAAGCTTGATACTAAACATTGATCTTGTTAGAGATTGGTGTAGAAGAAAATGGGCCTACACTATCGATGTCAGGGTACTTGCAGGAGAATGGTTTCTTTTTTTCTTTCAAGATGAGCTAGAAATGTAAAAAGTGTTTATAAGAGCCCCTTGGTTTTATGGCAATGGGGCACTTAGCCTCCATTAATGGGAGGCAAGAATGCCCCATGATTTCACTTTTCAAGCCCTCTCAGTATGGATTAGTCTCTCTACCTTGCCCTTGGAGTTTTGGGAGCCTGAAGTCTTCCTGGGAATAGCTAGATCCATGGGAGTGTTGATATTTGTTGACCATGCTACGAAGTCTCAAACTAGATTAGTTAGTGCCCGGTTATGTATTAATGTCACTATAGGTTCCAAAATACCCAAAAGAATATTCCTAAAATTTCCAAAGGGCAGATGGTAACAAAAGATTGATATGGATAGCTCTTTAATCTTTTGTAGCAATTATAGAAGGGTAATATATGAATAGAAGAAGTGTGTCTCTATTGAGGAGCCACTGAGGGAGTGTGTGATCAGCCAAATGGATGATGGCTTATCGGTAGAGGAGTGGGAATTTGAAAATGCGGTGGCATATTAGGAAAATAATCCTTATGCTCAACCTTCTGTTTCCTCACCTGCTGTAGAGGTCTTAGTGGATAGGACTATGTTGGGTGCTCATGTAGTTGAGGTGTTAGTGGGAAGGGTGGAGATGTCAGAGTTCCTACTGTGGATTTGTAGAGGCCCAAAAGGATGTGAACTAGGGTAGATGGAGGTTTGTTGGAGGAGAAGGGTGCAGGTGGTCAAGACGACAGGAAGGGCCGGTTGGGTGGGAAGGAGTCCCAAAAATTTGAATTAGGTCCTATGTTACCACTGTCCTCAACTTTGTTATCCAATTTATTATGTAGGGGTCTCTTATTTCTTAGTTTGTATACTTAAATGAAGGATTGCCAAAAAATGCCAATGTCAATACGACTATTATTGCTATGACTCCATCCAACTTGGGATGTATTAGATAGAGATGTTCTTGTAACAAAAATGCTTAATATTATTACATTTAGAGGTTGTTGGTCCCTTGATAATTTGTAAGAGCCCTGCATTTAGTCACTAGTGGAAGGATGGAGGAATTAAATGGATAGATTCCTTGGGCCCGATAAAGACAATATGTCAGGATCTTGTTCATCTATATTTGATGGTATCAGATGGACCATCATTCACCACAAGAAACAATGTGAGATGCGAAGTCACTCTAAGACATCTTTTGGTGGCAGACCTTAGTGTCTCTAACCTTGGGTTGGGCCAAGCCCACTTGACTCTCCCTCTAGTAGAGCTTACGGTCTCTCGGCTATTCTTCTACTTGGACCATTGGTAAAGGTCATCTCTTCTATTATTCACTACTTTATCTTTCTCTCCTTTGTGCTTCTCATGATGTACTTATTTTTGTAAGGCCTCTGGGAGCCATATTCCATGTCTTATTAACTTATCTAATAAAATAAATGTAACGTAATATTTCAAACATTGATAATCTCAATATTAGATTACATGTTTTATTATTCTACAAAATGGATGTAGAACTAATTAGATAGTTTATTCATTTATGAATAACAAATTTTGATTTAAGTAATTTCTAATGTCGTCTAATTTTGTTATAAATTCATATTATCTTTTTTATGTGCTAGTATGCAATCATAGAAAGTTGTGAATGATTCAATATTAGATTACATCATTTAATAATAATGATTTTAAGGATTGAATTTATTTGTTGTTTATTAAGTACAATATTTTAATGTATATTCATTTGACTAAGTTAATTGTTTGCCCAAAATTGAGCCTTTCTATTGATTAGTTGATATATCATCCACAACATTTCCTTCAAAATAACAAAAATAATACATACAACACATGTAGACACCTACATTATGAAAAATATCATTTTTAAATACCAACTTTTACTTTACCCTTACAATGTGATTTATTCACACATTGAAAATGTATGCTACACATCCTTATCTCTCTAACTTCAAAATTACTAATCTATTCAGATTGACTAGTTTCTCACATAAATAATCGCATGAATCCATCATAGTATAGTGCTCCGATGATTGACATAAATTTGCACAATCCCAAAAAAATATTGAATGAAAACATCAATATAGAACCAAATAATCCAATAGTTTCATCCAAGAATGACATTTTCATTCCCTAGCATACTACATTCACCTTTTCAATTTGATATATTTTACATGTGAGTTCATATACTAGAGTTCATCTTTAATATGAAAAATTATATATGAATGTCAATATAATTATGTCCAAATAATATATTTACCACACCTAGCAATATCCTTGAAATTTTTAGAGGATATATTCAAAATGCATTCAAAAATAACTCCAAGGTCTAAGAAATACCATTGAACTAGCATCAAAATCTAGGATTATCTCCCACATAGGTGTAAAGAATTCCCATCTAAGATCACGAGTCACATATCTCAATCTATATCCTTTCAAAGATAAGTCAAGATATGCATGTAAACAACGTATTTCTCATTTATATACGGTACTGTACACACCCAAAATTCCATGAGCTACATTTTCGAAAAAACAATTACAAAAGTGCCCAATTATGATTCATGTCCTTTCAGAAGATGTTCGAGCTCCTAAACCCATTTGTAATGTATATTTGTAAGTTAGACATCCTTAGCTTTTCCAAGCTTTTTATAACTTCTCACTTTATTCTGGCATGTTTTGGCCTTTAGTATCAGGACCCCATCCCTACCTGGGCAACAATTTAGAAACCGCCGCCAAGGTAGGGCAGTGGTCATACACACCTTTTCCAGAATCTATCGTGTGTGTTTTTAACATGCGACGCTTCACTTAACTTAACTTCTACAATGCATTTGTGAACCAAATTGCCTAAAAATAGTCTTGATTGCTTGGTTTTCCTTCCCTCTTCTATTTTAAAATAGATTTAATTAGTTTGAATTGCCTCTTCCTTCCTTGTGCATGAAGGGACATCCTAGCCAATTCCTATATATTCCATGCTTGTATTCAACCAAAAGGGCTTGAAAATTTTGTGTATCTTGCATAGAATTACTGCCACAATCCTGTTGGAAATTGCATATCCAAGCTCTGTTCAATTGCGTTATCTCTCTTCCACCTGCATTGCAGCCAGACTTCCTTCAAGCTACCATTTATCAAGAACCTTCTCCTGCTGCTACCCTTGCATTCCTAATTCCTTGGACTCATATGGACACACAGAGAAAGAAAGGAAAAATTGAGGGGACAAACTACTACACAGCTGGATTTACCTCTGTTATGTGAACTCAAGGTTGGAATTTTTTTTTTATTTCCTTCATTATGGAAATCTATCATTGTTATATCATATAAAATAGAGTATAAATCAATTTTCTTTCATTTTCAAGTAATTAGTTAATTTCTAAGAGGGTTTAAATCATTAATAGAAGCTCTCATTGACAAATCCTCTTCTTCCTATCCCTGTGGATTAGAAGGAGAATATATGTAGGAGGTTGTCTACACATCATAGATAATTTGAAAAGTTCTTGTTTTCAGTTAGTGTAGTTTCAGTACACTCATCACAGGTGAATAATCACACCGGGTTATCTCGCTTGTTTAGTTTTAGTGTAGAAATATTTTAATTATTTATAATAGAAGCACGTTGTTGTTTGTGATTGTAATATTTCAATTTTGTGACTTGTTTAAATTAGTTTTCCTTTCATCAATATCATGGATTGTTATTTTCAGTTAAGTTAATTTGGACACGTAAAACTAGATCAAAACTTAGATCCAAGTTAGGCAAACAAGCCATAGGGAATTTATGCTACCCAATCATAGCCTTTAAATCTCACCTGGCCAAGTTAGTTACTAGTAGATCACTCTACCAGATCTTTGTCATTTATTCTCCTATAGTTAGCTATCCACTCATTCAACATCAACTGCTCTGGAATGACGCCGGGAGGTCACATGTAGTTGAAGGTTGCATGTTAATTTTCATCCGTACAAACTGGTGAACCGAACGTGAAGGATTAATTCCTTCTTTTTTCATTTTCTTTCATTGCTATTACCCCACCTCTCCATTTCTTCCCCTATTTTGATAGGTATTTTATACTTTCTAAAAATATGTTTGGAAGAGAGTTTGGTGTGCTATTTGGCTTTGATAGATATTACTGTAAGTGCAAATCTATAACACCCCCTAAATGACCTTCGGATCTACAGTCCAGAATTGGGTCATTTAGTGTGATTGCACAACATTGAGTTTTATCCAAGGTGTGGGACCTTGCAAGGTGAGAAAACTCTCCAGAGAAAGCTGGTTCTTACCCCTCTGTTTAGGTGTATGCATG